>CAWUFW010001142.1:1200000-1800000 GCA_963921515.1 Calotriton arnoldi
TATGCATGTATTCACAACCATCATAACATTGCTGCTGTTCTTATATCACAGATCCTCATCTGGACATTTGTCTATTCAATCTGTCATTTATCGAAAGACAGGTTCCCAACACTTGGAAATCTGTTATAGTAAAACCTTTGTTTAAAACAACCTTCCCTAGCAGTTGATGTTCTTCCAAATATCAGCCAATCTCCCTCCTCCCATATGTAAGTAAGATTCTGGAAAGAATTGCATTTGGACAATTGCAAGTATTTACTGAATCTTCAATAACTTTACAAGTATTCCAGGCCTGCTTCATGCAGGAGCATAGAAATAGTGGCCAAGTGAGTACTGGATGACCTACGTCAAATATCTCACAGGGGAGAGATCAGTGTTTTGATTTTGCTGGACCTCTCTGCAGCATTTGACACCGTAGAACACCCCATACTTCTGGAAAGGGTCTGCAAGCAAGACCTTAATAAATACGACCGTTAGTTGAATGCAGTCTTTTCTTTCTGACTGCCAGCTGACTCTTACAGTTGTAGCGCAACCCTAGTCAAGTTGGGAGTGCCTAAGGGGTCAATTTTATCCCCTTTATTGTTCAATATCTACATTGCACCCCTCACTTCTTTACTACAAATGTTGGATGCCCAGTTTTATATCTCTGCAAAGGACACTAAACTTCTTTTAAACTATCCTTGTACACAGATGCCTTATACTCCTCTGATGTCTTACCTGAAACCCTTACCTTTGTGAACTCTTGTATGGGTTTGAATTTTCTGATGCCTAATCTTTCCAAGAAAACACTGTGGTGTCCTGGAATAGATAAGCTTTCCAAGTAAAGAGCTGTGGCCTACAGTACTTAGTCCAAGCCCTCAGTTGGTAGACTCAGTTAAAAAAAACTGAGAGTCACTATCAACACAAATCTCTCCCTGGAATCACAAGTGGCCAGGTTTTCGAGTTCTTACTTCTGGCATCTTCAGTTATGAAAGAAGATTCCAACTTTTGTTCCCAAATTTTTCAACTAACAAGTTATCAGACCATACATTCAGGCTCACCTTGACTATGCAACTCCTACTATTTGGTCTGCCCAAAGAAATTTCCGAGCAGACTCTAACTGTTCCAAAACGCTAGCGTGTGGGATTTAACAATCAATAGTCTGATACAAAAAATAATTAAGAACTTGGCTATTTAAAGAAGTCTTCAATATTGCTTAACTTTTCTGAATTAATTTTGGTAGCCATGTGCCTCACCCCATATTGCCAGGCCTCTTTATTGTCATTGAGAGGTTTTAACTAGATATTCCTTGGCACCATGACGTTATGGTGTATGTAGTGTTTTACAAATAACCTAATCTAGCACATAATATCATTTGAGATCAAAAGAAATTGTACAGAAGTCTCTGCGTTCCAAGACCAAGCCGAGGAACGTTTCTCAAAACTTAAAAATTAAGGTTAACCTGAACACATAGTGCATTGATCCAGAAAATGAGCCAGGAACAATAATAGACATTCACTGTGTGGCACACACAAAAAGTAGAGTCATACACGATCACTTATGTTACCACTTTTGCCTTAATTTCCTAAAATTAAATAAAGCAATCCACAAACCATTAAGCATTTTTAATGTAGGTGACACACACCAGGACAAAAAAGTGTTTGCACCTAAAAGGGGCAGCATCTTTAGAGACAATCTTGTTCACATGAAATGAATCCTTGAGATTTCATCCAGAACTGCAGAGCAGGGGCTTTGCCTTCTGATACTTGGCTCATAAAACCTGGAACGCCCTCCCACAACACATCAGAGTCTCCTCTTCTTGACTTTCTCAAGAAGTTGAAGACCTGGCTTTCCGAGTAAGCCCTTCAGGGTTGATCTCACACACTTTCTATCGAGCTCCTGGCTACCCTCACTGGTTAATAGTGCACTATAAAAACATAGTTAACATATAACAGTTGCAGGGGTGGGGTCTCAGACCCTTGGTGCAAGGACTCAGTTCAGTGCACACGCTGAGTTAGAGAGGCCCATTGAACTGCCGCCCTAACACTAACCCAATCCAGACAGACTTGCTCATGTGTCTCCCTCCCATTGTTTTCCTCGATGAAATCCTGACAAGAACTGCCGTTCATGCCCTTGTACTCTCATGTCTGGGTAGTGGCAATGCCCTGCTCTATGGCCTCTTAGGCTCTACACTGCCCTACTCCCCAAGGGAATAATGCACAGCAAAGCATGCCTCATCAGAGGCGAACCATTTGTCAGTGGGTACTTGAGAATCCAAGATACTCTACTAGAAACACAAACACCAACCTTGGAGAAGTCCAAGTAACTCAGACACTCATTTGCTTGAAGTACTCTAGAAAATAAAACTCCATTCCTTCACATGAATCACTCAAAATATAACCATGCCGTTCTGTAAGGTTACTTATCAGCAGTAGCGTTAAACAAGTTTCAGCGACACAGTGGTAATCAAAACAATTTGTTCATCTAGCAGACAACATGTTGTACTAAGAAATCATGTTTTGAATGTTCATTTAAAAGCCTTAATCTTGTGCAGATGAAATGTATGGTAACAACACAGAATGACAATAAAACTGCAGGTAAAATTGTTGTATTAACAACAGCTAGTTCTTCCAATGTATCTCTTTGATTGAGAGCAAAGACTGGATCGGGAGTCTGCAAATATGGCGATAATGTCTTGGGTCAAGAACTCTCCTGATCAATAATCAAAAACCCGAGCTTTTAAAGAAATTTGGCTACTAACGTTTTTTTTTTTAAATCAGGGTTTGAGACATTGTTATCTCCTTAGTCTAAACTATCACAGCCCAATGTATGTAAGCATGCCTCCATATTTTTACATTAAAGGACAGCACCATGTTGGCTATGAACATTCATAGGGGCTGCCATAAAGGCAGGTGCATAATAATGTGTGTAATCAAGAACGCCAGCCTACAATGGAGAGCTCCATTGTGAAGATAAGAACAATGACACGCAATGTATGTCTACACTTGAGCTGTCCATATTTTATCAGCAGTTTACACGGAGAAGGAATGTGGGGGAAAAATATATATCCATATGTATGCACTACATAGATATTATACCTAGATATAATTCTCACCCCAACTATCTCACTTCTCACTGTAACAAGCTGCCCAGAGCTGCAGAGGCTTCCAAATCTGACCTTGCCTGGACAAGTTTCAACAGCTGTTCAGAACCAAGGTAGAGGTCACTTTGCTTTTCCTGACTTCAATGTTAGTTTGCTCATCAGGTTGTTCATTTCTGCTTACACTGTATTTCTGTATTATAATTGGCACAGTTCCGATCTTGCATTTCTCTGTTGTCCATATTTGGCACCTTGTCCTTTTTCAGTTCTGTTGAAGTTGCGTTACTAATTGTATATATGGCCCAGAAACCAGTCACGCAGGAAAGAAGCAGACTGAGAGCACCATTGTGTGCACTGACTTCTTCCTTGCTGGCCAGCAAGCATGTATGGGTACCAACAAACACATTTCATTGTGCGCCTGAGCAAACTGCTGTTTTGTGTGTTTCTTTCATTCCTCATGGGAGGGTGCAAAAGTATTTCCCTAACAAGAAATATCACACTTTCTAATACAGATACTCCTTTAATGGAAAACAAAGCAAACTTTAGAAAATACATGACTTGAGATGGGAACTATCGTAGTGTTCACAACTTTCCCCAAATTGTAGGGTGAAGATAACATTTTAGACATGTGTTTCTAATATACATTGAAACTTAAGCATTCATAAAGATATATATATAAATAAGCATAAAGTATTATAGTAAAAGCATTTCAAATGTAAAAGTATCATCAATGAACCATTTGAATGATATATTGGCATAATTGGCTGGTCTGGTGGTGGTGTGTATGCGTTGGATCAGGACATGGATGCTGAAATTTATAAGCTCGTCGACTCAGATGGTGTCAAAGTTTGTAAAAATAGGGTTCAGGGGGTGTCCAGCGACGTGGGTAGGTCCTTTTACTCAGTGGGTGAGGCCCAGGTTCCAAGGTCCTCAATGAGTGCTCTTGAGTTGGGGTCAGCTTGGTCTTCCAGGTTGAAGTTCAGATGCAGTTGATAGCATCGAGGGCGAGTTGTGAAACGAAGTCTGTGATGGTGTCAGTCAAGTTTGTGTGTGTTCCCGATGGTCTGTAGATGAGAGCGCCACTTAGGGTGAAGTTGACTTTGACATGGTAGTTAAACGACAGGTGTTCCATGTTGGAGGTTGACATGTCTACGGATGTGGTGCAGCTGATGGTGTTCTTGTGAAAGATGGCGATTCCGCACTGGGCTTGGGAAGTGTGTCTTGCCTGCCAATCTTGTAGGGTGGTGGGGTGGGGTGGCTGTGGCGATGTCAGATCCCAATGCAGGGTTCAGCCAGGTTACTGTGAGGAGAAGTAGGTCAGGGTCATAGTCATACAGCAGGTTCCAGATCTCTGTGTTTGGTGAGTGAGCGGGTGTTTAGAAGCATGCATGAGAGTGTCAGTGTTGTGAGGGTGGTTGCAGGACTGTGAGAGTGGGGTGTTACGTGCTGTAAATGCAATTAGTGTTGGGTGTGGTTAAGTGCATGAAAACTTGCAGGAAGCACAGGAGAATGTTCCCTCTGTGTTGTGTGGTGAGACAGCAGAGTGCAGAGCTGTGGCCAGAGTTGAGGGCATGGAAGGTCACAGCATGGTAGTGGCGGGAGTGGGGAGGACCAGAGTTTCTGGCGCTGGGTGTGGTCCAGGCACGAATATCCTCAGACATGCTAGCCCCTGGTGTGCTTTTGTCACGTCAACAACGCATCCGCTCTGTGGCAGCCATTAAGTAGGTCCTGGGAGGGGAGTAATGTCACTTCCTGTGAAGATGAATGATGGGAAATCCAGTGATGTCACTTTGTGTGCAGATGGCAAATGGAAATTAGTCCTCTTGTTTGGCTTCTTCTTTTAAAGACAGTTTTGTTCAGGAATATCATTCCTCTAGGTATTATACAAGCTCTAAAAAAGCCTTCTGTACCTTGAATTTGCCAGATTTTGGTTCCACAAATGCTTTTCTCTTCAATATATTTTTTCAATACCCATAGCCTTGTATGGCAAGGTTTTCAACAAATTCACAGGAGTAAATCATGTTTACTACTCGTACGGAAGTGCGTTTGGAACATATCAGTTTTTTGTAAATACTAGTAGACTGTAGGGTCTCCTCTATTGCCTCTATTAAAGTAAGGGTATTCCTTCAAGAAATGGGAGTGACTGTCCAAAGGTGCTGTTTGGGAATGTTACCACTGAGTTTAGTAATACATTTCTCTATGACAACTAGCCCTGTGTATGAAATGTTATGCATTGAGGTGGAAACAAAACATTTCTTTATGATTGTTTATATTTAAATAGGAGTCCTCATCATCTAGGGTTAAGTAAGCCTGAAGATCAGCAATCATTTGCTTAACAGTCTTAATGGCCCATTCATCTAAAAAGGTACCAGGTGTTATTATGTCAACAAGTGAGATCTTTAACGCAGAAGGCATTTGAACAACCTCAATCGGTCCCATTATCTGAAATGGAACCTTCGACCAAACCATGGCATCTGGTACACGATATGTATTAATAGTAACTGAATAAGGTTGAAGTCATGCTTGATGAGATGAAGAATGTGATTGTAGTTTTGGAACCACAGGTGGCCCATCTGCACCGCAGTAAGACTTTTTATCTGTTGCAGCGAACGTTCTTCTGCTCCTGAATACAAATGTGATTTGTAAGCAATAGGAACTGTCTGTCCCTCATTGTAGACTATATACGTGTATCCTGAGGTGCTTGGTATAATTCTAACAACTAGATTCCCTGTCCCATCCCAAGTCTATTAATATTTTGTCACTAGCATGCCTACTTGGAGGACATGCAAGATGTCTGTGTATTTTTCCGTACAATGTTTTGCTGAAAATATTGGATAATTTAAAGTACACAAGGGCTTAGCCCGCTCAGCATAATGTGGCAAGTAAGTCTGTCTGAAATTAAGAAATCTCAGCAAAGTTTGTAGTTTTCCAAATGTATTTGGAGGTTGCTGGGTAGCAGACTTCTGAAAGAAGTCCAGTGCCAATTCCTTGCCTTCACTGAATAATTCATACCTGAGAAGAATCACATTCAAATAAGCAATTTCAGCTTTTTTTCCAGTTAATTTTAAAACTGCGTAAAGTTAATAGTGTCACTATCTGGTCAACCACAGTCAGATGTATGTTCAGATCATCATCTGTGATGTAAATGTCCTTAATGTATGATAATGCTTGAGGATCTGGTTGTAAGATCCCCATAATATGTTGTGCAAACAAACCAGGACAATTCATATTTCTCATTAGCAGTCGTTTAAACAGAAGTCAACATCCATTGAATGAAAAAGCAGTTAGATAATTGCTTCCAGGTGCTATATTTTGACTGAAAAACCCATTGGAACGGCCCAGGGCTGATTTATATTTTTTACACACTTAATTTGTCATAAGACCTGTTCTGTGAGTGTTTAGATTTCTGTTGGACTTGGCCCTTTTTGCAGGGTCATCCCTGAACTTTTTGCCTTCCTCCTGTATTGTTTCTGACCTGTTTTTGTTGGTTTTAGGACTCTGGGCACTTTACTACTGCTGATCAGTGCTAAAGTGCATATGCTCTCTGTATAAAGTGTTATGGTAATTGGTTGTCCATAATTGGTATGTTTGCCTTACTAGTAAAGTCCCTAGTAAAGTGCACTATGTGTGCCAGGGCTGGTAATGCAAATGCTTCTAGTGGGCCTGCAGCACTAATTGTGCCACCCACACAAGTAGCCCTAAGAAAAGATCTCAGGCCTGCCACTGCAGTGCCTGCACGCAGTTTGTTAACTGCCTTGTTGTCCTGGCAAGTGCACCCACTTGCCAGGCCTTACCTTCCCTTTTATGCACATCAGACACCCCTATAGTAGGCCCAAGGTACCCCCTGGGCAGGGTGCAGTGTATGTGAAAGGTAGGACATGTACTGAGGTGTGTACCATGTCCTGACAGTGAAATACTGCCAAATTCGTTTTTCACTGTTGCAAGGCCATCTTGCCCATAGGACAGAATGGGGAATGCTGAGTCCCATGTTTCCAGCATATCTTCCCATAGGCATAAGATGGAGAGATGGAGTTTAGTGTGCCTGAACTCAGAATTTAATAACACATCTTTTTGTGAAGATGGTTTTTGAATTGTGTGTTTAGAAACCACGCTTTTAGAAGTGGCTGGTTTCTTGTCTTAAACCATCCTGTGTGCCTCTGCCTGGTTGTGTATTGCCTGTCTGGGTTTGGATGTGACAGGGTCTGGGAAGTGTCCTGACCCCAGGGAGGAGTAGGTGAGACAGCAACAGGCTGGCCTGCGTTTGATGTGGGGGGGAGGAGTAGCCCCCTGCATGTGAAGAGGGCTGTGTTGCTGCCCCCAGAGGATGGCTTCACCTCCTGCTGAGCGTCTGGGCCCCAGACCCTGACTATCAAAGGAAGAGGGTGTGCACTGGCAGGAAGACACCCAGGTCTGGTTTGGACCGGGGTCCGAGCCCCCTGAACACAAAGACTTCAAAGGCATTTAGGGGTATAAATGTAAGAGCTGAAACCCCTGAACTCAAGACTGAAATCCATACTGAAAAAGGATTGAAACTACTTCGTGATCAAGAGGAACCTCTGCCAAAGAAGAACAGCTGAAGAGACTGAAGAGAAGGACTGCCCTTGCTGTGTGTTCTGGGGCTGGCCTGCAGTTTGCTGATTTGACTGAGGAGAGGACAAGGGACTTTGCTGTGTGCTGTGTCCCCCTGCTTGAGAGGACTTTGCTGTGTGCTGTGTCCTGAAGTAACTTGTCTCCAAGGGCCCGAGGAGAGGTGGTCCCCTGTTGTGGAAACTCAGAAACATAAAAGTTTCCAAGTGTGTCTCAGTGACGCTGTGTGCGTGTGCTTTTTGCACTCCTGAGACTGCCGAGTGGTCCGTGGTGCTGTTTACGAGGTGCCCCGTGGCCGCATTGCCCCGCAGCGTGAAACATCATCCACGCTGCTGCATTGCTGTTTGTGGCCCGAGCCGTCATCGTAACTGAGGCTGTGAGTAAAGATCGCTGCCGCCAGCCCTAGCCGCAACGTGCTAAAGGATTTCTTGAAGCTAAGGAAGCTACAAGGTGGAAGGGATCGTGATCGTTGTTCGTTGAAAGTAATCTGCCCAAGATCGTCAACGAAGGAGAAGGCAGCGCCGTCACCCGTCCAGCTACAGCGTCGCCTAGCAACAGAGCTGCAACGTGATCGGGATCGCCCAGCAGGACGTCCGACGAGCGGAGCGAGAGAGTGAGGCAGCGCACCCCCCCCCAGGTAAGTCTTGGACTCCGGTCGGGAGCCGCAAGCGTGTGTGGCCTGGGGAGGCGTGCAGGAGGAGTACAGGAGTGCTCCGAGCTCTCTCCCGCTGCAGCGCGTTAGACGCGCTGAGTCCCCGAGCGGCCCGTACCTGCCCAGCAGTACCGGGCCGCCCCTGTAAGCTTACGACCGTTGTCTCTGTTGTTGGGGCCTAGTGGTGCCCGAGTTGACTGCGCAGATTGGCTAACCGCATTATTCTTGCATTACGAACTGCCTGATTCTTGCATTACAAACCGCATTATTCTTGCATTACGAACTGCCTGATTCTTGCATTACGAACCGCATTATTCTTGCATTACGAACTGCCTGATTCTTGCATTAAGGACTGTCTTATTACTACATTACGAACTGCATTACGAACTGCATAGCATTGCATTAGGACTGCATTAGAGATCGTGAATTGCTCATTAATACCGCAAGAACCTACAAGTGATTGCTGGCCTAATAACCGGCAAAGCGAAATAGTACGAATACGCATATGTTGGATTTCTATCGTTTGGTCTCATTGTATTCCTTTTATAAAGATACCGCTATTTTTATGAAACCAGTGTGGTGTCCATTTGTGGTGTTATCACTGTGTTACTGGGAGTGTGTTTGCAAATACTTTACACATTGCCTTGGAGATAAGCCTGGCTGCTCGTGCCAAGCTACCAGGGGGTGAGCAGGGGTTATCTAAGCGTGTGTCCCTCCTTACCCTGACTAGAAGCAAGGGTCCCTATTTGGACTAAGGTACACACATCAGCCAACTAGAGACCCCCAGTTCTAACAATTCCTATAACCTAAGATTTGTCTATATGATTTGTCAGGTTTTAAAACTGGAAAAAGAGTGGTAGTCATTGTTGAATGACCAGGCAATGTAATACCCTGATATTGAAACTGTTCTAATATGGCTTTTATGTCGTGACTTGCGTTTGATTTCAGAGGATATTGAGTTTGTTTTCGAGGTTCACTACTTAAAGGAATGACATGTGGAAGTTCATTTTTACCCCATCCCGCTTGACCCCAGTCAAGTACGTTGGGCCTACAAAAAGTCCCCTACATAATTGTCATTCTACATGAACCTGGCACAGAACATTATAGATAGTGTAAGTAGGTGCAGACTGTATAAGACTCCCCCTCCCAGTCCTGCTCAAATGCCGCAGACCCACATAGGGCTACGATGAAAATGAAACATGTTTTCTCAGAAACACTAGGAGTTATAATTCAAACCTTTGTTTTTAGCATTATCATAGTGAGCAAACAATAAACCAAAGCTTTAATCTACCTTATGCAATTTAAAGTTTAAGGGCCCTGTGCACCATATGGACTATACTGCAGTTTTGACTTACATACACAGGGCCCAATTCCGATGTCGTGCGGAAGGCCCTCCCAGATGCGTCCGGAGGCGAACAGTACAACCGACTCGTACTGGGAGTCGGTTAAACCAAATGACGCAGTACGAAGCACAAAACCCTTTACTCACCGGACGACACGGTCACTCCGATTCCGTCCTCATTGTCCAAACGATAAGCCTCCGGAAACGCAGAAAGGAGTCATCTGGAGGCATTTCCAAGTCCGATTCCGTACGCCGAAGTATTATGCGTACTTCCCATGCGCCGAATCCATCGCTACAACCAACACGTCAGAGCAGCCGGAAGGGGAGTATTTCAGCTCTGACTCGCGCCACAACACGATTCCTGTGAACGAGACGGTGCAGCCATGAATCCGATCGTGCATGTCATTCCCATACTCTACCTCTTCGAGCACTACTACAACCGCAACCGACGCGTTTGTCGCAGAAGGTAAGTCCAACACCTACACATACAGCATAACGTAAGTACTCAGACAATACAACAGACAGCAGGGGTGCAACTGCAGCCAAAAGGGGTGGGGTAGAATACTACTTGCATTGTAGTGTCAAATTGGTGGTTGGGGGCAAATACCAACAGCAATGTAGAGTCAATAGGGGGTGGCAAATACCAACAGCAATGTAGAGTCAATAGGGAGTGGCAAATACTAACAGAAATGTAGAGTCAATAGGGGGTGGCAAATACCAACAGCAATGTAGAGTGAGTAGGGGGTGGCAAATACCAACTGCAATGTTGAGTCAACAGGGGGTGGCAAATAGCAACAGCAATGTAGAGTCAATAGGGGGAGGCAAATAGCAACAGCAATGTAGAGTCAATAGGGGGAGGTAAATACCAACAGCAATGTACAGTCAATAGGGGGTGGCAAATACCAACAGCAATGTTGAGTCAATAGGAGGGAGGTAAATACCAACAGCAATGTAGAGTCAATAGGGGGATTGGTCAAATAGACACAGCAATGTACAAGCAAATCTTTTGTTGTGGGTAAACACCCCCATACGTGTAGATTCCTATCTGTTGTTGGGGTAAATACCCCCATACGTGCAGATGCTTATCTGTTGTTTGGGGAAATACCCCCATACGTGTAGATGCCTATCTGGGGTAAGGGAGGAAATACTCCCATACGTGTAGATGCCTATCTGTTGTTGGGGTAAATACCCCCATATGTGTAGATGCCTATCTGTTGTTTGGGGGGAAACCCCCATACGTGTAGATGCCTATCTGTTGTTGGGGGGGAATACCCCCATACGTGTAGATGCCTATCTGTTGTTGGGGGAAATACCGCCATATGCGTAGATGCCTATCTGGGGTTAGGGGGGAATTAACTCCAGAAATGTGTATATGAACAATGTAACTTAGGATCAAACACAGTCCCTAAATCACTACATGTGGAATACATGTTGCAGGAATGTCTACATAAACAATCCCAAAGGTATTTTTCAATGAAAGGTATTCACACACTGTTGCAGCAAAAGTAACTGGCAACGTTGAGGAATGGGTATAGTGGAGATGCAAGTGCTGCAGGGACTCTTAACAAACAAACACCGACTCTTCATCTACTAAATGGTCTCTTATAAACCTGTGAAATAGTGGGGATTGATATGCAAACAAGACAGACAAACCAGCAATCGCAGATCAAGGACTGTATTTGTGTGTGGGGAAGCTGTCTTAGCCTGGGATGACACACATGATGGGGGGCTGAAGCCCATAGACCCCCATGTGTGTTGACATCCAATCAGAAAGTGTTCAGCATACCCTTGAAATTGCCATGATGGCTTTTGCTCATTGGTTGATGGGCAGGTGCACCAGGGTCACCTGTGGGCCATGGTTTGGTGGGCCTTCATATACCATACCAATGGAATTACCTACTTACACAGTCCCCACCAGGCCAGTGCAACATTAGGCCACAATTTCCATGGATCCCCAGCTGTACTGTAAATAGAGGCTGGGGGACAGCCTTTGGGGCATAACCACCATGGTGCACTGACTTACATGCCCAGACAGAGGTAGTGTCATCTCCAACACACAAACATCACTTTCAGGTCATGGCAGGTGCTGGAAGTTTGCGTTGAATGTAGGGTCCTTGCAGGGAGGCGAGTCACAACAGGACAGTCTGACCTACATACCACACCCTTTTCCAGCAGCAGTGTTCATTTTACTACACAACCTTTTACCGGTAAAAGCACAGAGGGCGGGTTCAAGAGATGATCACAGATTGTGTGCAAATTACTGTCTGAGGCCCTGAGCATCATTGTGATCACAATCCAAACACGGGTCAATAGCATGTTGTGTATGTACAATGAGGGAATGTCATCAGGTAGGTACAGCTAGCACGCTAAATACTAGGGGGATCACACAATTGACACAGGACCATGAATTGCAATAAACGCACATATGTGTGTATCACAAAGTGAATGCATAAGTCCACAACAACACACACAGAAACATCGCAGGACAATACAACTTCAATGTACTAACAATGGTATGACATTGTGATGCATCTGTGTACAATTAAGCACAGAGCATATCAGCACAGACAACACACATGTCCACAGACACAGCCACTCAGTACTGCGTTCAGTGTCTCCAACTACAACAACACAGAAGTGGTTGTGTCACAGTAGTCTGGGAAATATTTATAATCATTATTGTTTTTGAAAGAAGCGTGGGCCAACAACAATGTAGGATACATTCCCCATGTGTGGACTTTTGCCGCTGTACACAAATTGCAATCTGCATGTGTATACAGACATCTTTTGAGAATGTCATTCGCAGACAATCTACATCTTGCACCTCAATCTGTACTGTATGCCTGAAAAATATATAATACCATTTTGAATGTGCAGAGTGTGTACAGCATAGTAGTAGGAGTGTGCATGAGTCACAGGACATAGGATCAACAAGCAGTGTTGGTTTGTCTAGTGCACAGCTCATTGTGTAAGATAAGCTGCCAGCACGCGTGAGGATGCTGGGGTGGTGGCTCAATCTGTGGCTCAAAAACACAAGTCATGTCAATCAATCAATCATGTCACTTATAAAGCGCACTACATACCCGCGAGGGTCTCAAGGCGCTGGGGGAAGAGGGGGGTGGTGCTGCTACTGATCGAAGAGCCAGGTCTTGAGGAGTCTTCTGAAGGCCAGTAGGTCTTGGGTCTGTCGGAGGTTGGTGGGGAGGGTGTTCCAGGTCTTGGCGGTGAGGTGGGAGAAGGATCTGCCGCCGCCGGTCGTTTTCCGGATGCGGGGGACTGTGGCGAGGGCGAGGCTGGTCGAGCGGAGCTGGCGGGTGGGGGTGTAGAAGCTGAGTCGTCTGTTGAGGTAGGCTGGTCTGGAGTTGTGGAGTGCTTTGTGTGCGTGGGTGAGGAGCTTGAAGGTTATCCTCTTGTTGACAGGGAGCCAGTGCAGGTCTCTCAGGTGGGGTGTGATGTGGCTGCGTCGGGGGATGTCGAGGATAAGACGTGCAGAGGCGTTCTGGATGCGTTGCAGCCGTCTCAGGAGCTTAGCCGTCGTTCCTGCGTAGAGGGCGTTTCCGTAGTCCAGCCTGCTGGTGACGAGGGCCTGGGTGACTGTTTTTCTTGTTTCGGTGGGGATCCACTTGAAGATCCTGCGGAGCATTCGGAGGATGTTGAAGCAGGATGAGGAAACGGCGTTGACCTGCTTAGTCATGGAGAGGGTGGGGTCGAGGATGACCCCTAGGTTGCGTACGTGGTCGGTGGGTGGCGGGGCTGTTCCCAGTGATGTTGGCCACCAGGAGTCGTCCCAGGCTGAAGGGTTGGAACCAAGGATGAGGACCTCCGTCTTGTCCGAGTTCAGCTTCAGGCGGCTGGTCTTCATCCATTCGGCGATGGCCTTCATTCCTTCGTGGAGGTGGGCTTTGGCGGTGTGAGGGTCTTTGGTGAGGGAGAGGATCAGCTGGGTGTCGTCGGCGTAGGAGATGATGTTGAGGTTGTGCTGTCGGGCGACGTGGGCGAGGGGTGCCATGTAGATGTTGAACAGCGTTGGGCTGAGGGAGGAGCCTTGGGGTACGCCGCAGATGATCTTGGTGGCCTTGGATCGGAAGGGGCGAGGCGGACGCTTTGTGTTCTGCCGGAAAGGAAGGATGTGGTCCAGTCCAGGGCCTTCTCTTGGATCCCGGCGTCGTGAAGGCGTGTTCGTAGTGTGTGGTGGCAGACCGTGTCGAAGGCGGCTGATAGGTCCAGGAGGATGAGGGCTGCTGTTTCTCCGTTGTCTAGCAGGGTCCTGATGTCATCGGTGGCGGCGATGAGGGCGGTTTCGGTGCTGTGGTTGCTGCGGAAGCCGGACTGGGAAGAGTCCAGGATGTTGTTCTCCTCGAGGTAGCGGGTCAGTTGTTTGTTGACGATTTTCTCGGTGACCTTCGCGGGGAACGGGAGCAGAGAGATGGGTCGGAAGTTCTTGAGGTCCTTGGGGTCTGCCTTGGGTTTCTTGAGTAAGGCGGTGATCTCGGCGTGCTTCCAGCTTTCCGGGAAGGTTGCTGTCTCGAAGGAGATGTTGATTATTTTCCGGAGATGGGGCGCGATGGCTGTACTGGCTTTGTTGAAGATGTGGTGAGGGCACGGGTCTAGCGGTGAACCGGAGTGGATGGTGTTCATGATCTCGCTGGTGTCTTCGTCGTTACTGGACCGCCGTTGATGTTGGTCCAGGAGAGCAGGCGGTTGGTGGTTGTGGGGGCAGTGGTCTCGGTGGTTGCCGGGGCGGTCGTGGTGTTGAAGCTGTCGTGGTGACATAGTCATCCTGAAACTAGGATATATGGATACATCTTGTGATGATGAAAGACATGTGCAGAATTAAGTCCGCTTTGTCCACATTTGCCACTGAAACAATGTCCGTCAATTTATTGAAACATCAAGGAGACTTTGAACAGACACATATTTCCATCCGGACATAAGTCAGTATTTAATGTGCACAACGGGCGCCCTCATGGACACACACACGGGCGATCCTTGTGAAACCAGATCAGAGGTTACAAAAGTTGTCAGACTGCAAAAAATCATTTGAACTGGGTGTACTGTTGCAGTGTCAAATGAGTGTTTGTTCACAATGCAATGTGTTTTTCCTCAGCACAACCAGAGACAACATCACAATGACACCATCTCCCTTGGTGTCACCATACATCAGATATTCAAAATTAGAATGCCAGCAATAACCATGCGTGTGTTGTGTACTGGCAAGTGTGGGCTTGCGTACCCGGGGTAGTCTCACCTCAGGTAGAACAACGACACACATATTGTCCTGTGGTACCTTTGTGATTTTGACTTATGAGGAGAACTACCCTGAAGACATGGTGACTTCATATTACGAGATATACATATGACCTTATCATACTCTTTAGAGCCCTGACGAAGTTCCTTGGTAACTCGGAACAAAATGGGTGGGCTGAATGTTAATTTATATATTTCTTGTGATCAATAAAGAAGATGCAACACCTAAATTGAACATGGACTTCTTTCCTGGTGCACCTTCCGATTGGTAGAGAAATTGTCTGATCTGATTCTCAATGGCACCCAACAGCGGCAAGTGCTACAAGAATTGTGCATGGGACATTTACTTAGATGCAACTAAAGGTTGAGGTGCGACAGTAACAGTCCGCCACTGCGCTTCTAACACATTCCACCTCTTCATATCTACTCTGACAACAGTATTTGACTACTTACAGAAACAAAAACTACACATATGTACAAATCAACATTACCTCATGGCATGCATGAACCATACTTGTGCAGGTATGACTCCTCTCACATCCACCCCAAAGTACATGATCAAATTTCAACACTAGAAAACACACAGGCATGTCATACGCCACCTCTGCTGCAGCTAGTTGTAAAAACATGTTTGGCCCGCAAGCTACAGCCATGTACTCCAACTGTTCAAACACAATTGTCACAATCTCACTCATGTGCTCCCCTACTCACAAACACACCTACATGCACAGCAACACTCTTCATCACTATGTACACAACAACTCGCACATACATGACATGCACACTATGTACTGTACTCATCACCTCCTCAACAGACGACAAACTTTACATGTTAAAAAGACCACGCTCATCACCATAAGCACCCTCTGCAATGTATTTGGAATGCACTTATATCACAACGTGCAGCATCACTGCCCACTCTGACATGCAAATTAAATACATCCCCACTTCTGACAACAAGACACTTACATTGCTCAATGAATATGTCCCCAGTAAATCACATATCATCACACACACACCCTACTCTGCTTAAGTTACCCAGATTGTCATTTCTACAACACATGCATACAGAGATACTATATAACATACATCAACTATATGACACTACACATTTTACCTTTCTGCAGACTACAGTACACAACTGGCGTATACCCTTCACATACACTTATCACCTTTGTCACAAAGGACAAGTTGAACGTTGTCTCACTGTGGCACTGTCACATCCACATGTTACTTACATGCCCAATAACACCATATTCTATTGCATATCAACAACTATCCTCACTCATTTGAAGATGCCTGGTCACAGTCATCCCTCACTGTAGACACAAAGACTACAGATCACCACCTGCCCAAATACAACCTTCTCTAAGGGCTTCAACACCTATATCATCTATCCATTCATCTTATAAGTTGCACAAGATTCAAACAGTTGCATACTCGTAATCACATAACTGTATCTGTAAACACTCACATAGGGAGAATGTGGATACCTCATGTCTCCTACACAAGATCTGCCTATGCATTGAACTCATACCTCACACCCTCTGACAACCACTAAATTTGTCCTGCCACCATGACGTATTTATCTCCACTCACACCAATACTTTAAATACTAGTCAATCTCTCCTTAACCCTTGTTCAAGCAAGCTCAGCACATGCAACATGAACCACTGACTATACATCTGTAGTCAAGACACATATTTCCATCAACACATCCTCACATGTGTGGCAACTAAGAGCATGGTGGAGACTCAAGATCTGGGAGCATCTGCATAGTAGACAGACACACATCCTTTCTGTGCACTCACTGTCCACTTGCCTCACGACATGTACCACCTGGCAAGTCAACAGACATCACAGCACTCATAATACAGCTTGGTGTGACATGGAACAGCATCAATATAAGCTCAAATCAACACCCTTGTCAGTCATTCTCAAAATACATATGACAGACAATTCATATGCTCAACTACGACTTGTGTGTGGTCGCAAAATGCAATCCAAGCTGGTAGAATCCATAAACAACATACTTGCAATGTCACCTAGCAAAAGCAGGATTGCATGAACAACTGCTAAATGAGTGAGCAATAGACTATTAAGAAAACTTACACTTTGCCTATCACAAATCCATGCAGTAATTGGATTCCAGTAGAAGCAGAGGGTCGGAAGACTGTGAGAACACTGCTCACCTTACACTCACCATGGGCTCAGTAAATGCACAAGATGTGTTCACAGCCATGAATGTTTTTTGCCCACAGTGGCATTACACCTGAAGCAAGGTTGAACTTGCCACTATTCTACAAGATCTGCAGAAGACACAGACATTGATTCACCACTTGAAAGTCACATACAAGTATTGTGAAATGAATTTATGTGCATGGGTGTGTACTAAGTCACTGCCATGCATTCAACAGCCATATGTATCCAGGTGAATAGATGCACATCACAAACATATGCAGCATGCTTCGCCTACACTGTTGCACGTTGAGACACTTGCAATATGTTGACAACTGAAAGCATGACCTATGTGTAAGTGTGCTAAAAAAAAGAGGTTTGTAACTCCATGTCACACTCTGATACAAACCTTAAGTTGGCAATGACACCCATGAAATGCAGAACCAACATTTTTAAATACATTCTGTCAAAGTGCTCAAACTCCATGTAACATATTCAATCCATGCCATACTAACATCATTGTACATATAAACAATCAATTCTACATGTCATACAGTTAACTCTGAAACAAGTTGGTGGACATAAAAATTTCTAAACAAAAATATGCTTTATTCACCTCCAAATCAAAATTCAATGAATAGGAAAAGGCCATTGGCCAATCCAAAAATGTCAATTGTCCTGATGAGCAAGGAACATCATGCCCATCTACTCTTGCCTGCACAATTCCTGCAAGATGACACCTCCCCTGGGAGGGGCATCTTTGGGGCATGCCAGGCACCAAAGGGGACAAACTAATGGGGACTGTGTGGTGTTTTCGAAGGGATGGGATCAGGAGTGGTGTCAGAGTCCACTGCAGTGGTAGGGTCTGATGGCGGGGGTGGGACTCCACTGCAGTGGTTGGCTTTAATTGTGAGAGGGGTGCAGCTGTAGTGGGATGGTCAGTTGGAGCTGGGGATGGGGGTGACCTTAACTAATTTTGGGATGTTACATTTTTTGAGGGGTGTGTCAGAAATGGCGAGGGGAGAGGTCTTTCTTGTGTGGGCTATTGTCGATTTAGAGGGACTGGGCTTGTCTGGGGATCTATGTGTTGTAGGAGTGGATGTTTTAGAATGGGACCTGAGGGATTGTCTGCAGGGAGTTGTTGCCTTCTGTTCCTTCTTGGGGGGGGGTTTGCAGATGCTACTGGTGGGTCATCCTGGAGGTACTTCCTCTTCTTAGGAGGGGGAGTGTATGTTTGGGGAGGGAAGAATTCAATGGGAACCAGGTGGGGTGCCTGGGCTGAGGGGGGAACAGCAGAAGAAAGGGTAGGGGTTGTGGAGGCAGAGGGTTGTGAGGTCACTGGATGCATGTGTGTCGGGTGCTGTCACTTCCTTGGGTGAGAGTGTGCTGCCTGTAGCATGAGTGTGCATGTGTGTGGTTTGCAACTTCTGTCTGTGTTTGTGTGCTGCGTGTGGATGTTGCAGTGTGTGAATGTGTGTGTTTGCATGTGCTTGGGTCTTGGAGGGTATTTGGGACAGTGGATGAGGAAGAGGTAGGAGGGGGGAGGTACTCCTGGAGGAGAGGCAGTGCTGCCGTTAGTGTTGAGGCCATAGCCTGATTTGATCTCTGTAGGGCAGACATGTTTGAGTGAATGCCCTCCATGTACGATGACATTTGTGACAAAAGAGTGGTGTGTGCATGGAGGACACTCAGCATGGATTTCTGCCCCACAAAGATCTCCCTCAGGAGGTCGTTGCTCTCAACACTGAGGGCAGCAGGGGAGACAGGTACAGGGGGTGAGGTGCCTGGCCCAAAGGAGAGTTTGCCCCTGCCACAGGAGCGGCCACGGACACTGGAACTGGGAGCAGCTGGGAGGCTTAGAGATGGTAGTGGTGGTGAAGGTGGACTCTGATGTTGTTGATGCAGTCTCTGTGTCCCCCACCACCACATGGGAGTCCTCACTGGAGCTGTGATCAGATTCAGAACATGCAGATAGTGTTGCAGATCTGCTCCCAATAAGACTTCCCTCACCCTCTCCGTCACTGAGTCCCCCCTCTGATGACTCTTCACTTGACCCAGTTTGATGTTCTGCTCCCACAACATTCGTGGCACTGTCTCCTCCTGTTTTTATTTATTTTTATTTTGAAGGTTTTGTATAGCGCGAACAAGACCCTTGCGGGTATCAGAGCGCTTTACAGGGCAGATGTAAGAAACAGAAACAAGCATAGAAAAATATAAGTGAGTCTAAAACAAATTAACAGCTAATACAAACTAGCAAATATATTACAAGAATAACTAAATAGTTCAAGTAAATTTAGCCATGAGAATAGATTTCACTTCTTTTTTGAAAGATGCAGTAGAAGCATTCTGTCTCGTTTCTGGGGGCAAAGCATTCCAAATCCTGGGAGCCATTCCCAAGAAGGACCGGTTGTATGTTTTCTTCTTGGCAAATCGTTGTGGTTTCAGTAGAAGATTGCTGGAGCTCCTGGAGGATCTGTTACCACAAGAAAGCACCAGTTTCTGAGCTAGATAACTCAGAGTTTTGTGATGTAAGGCCTTGTGCGTCATACAAGCGATTTTCAAATGAATTCTAGCCTTGAAAGGTAGCCAGTTGAGGGCTCAAAGATCAGGGAAGATGTGACAGTTTCTTTTGGAGCCTGTGATAAGCCTAGCAGCTGCGTTGATTGAAGCTCTTAGAGGGGCCGTCGTCGATCTGGGAATGCCGCAGAGAGCGACACTCCCATATTCCACTCTTGGGATTACCAGAGCTTTGACTGCCTGTTTGAAGTCGCTGATGATGCTGTGACCAAGAAAGACAAAGATTTCCATGAGTCATCCATATCTAGTTGACACATAGTTAACATCACAGATTTTCACAGATATCAGACATCACATTGAGTTGTGCTATTAGCGCATGCTGCATTAACATGAATGGGACTTTTTACTCTGCCACTTTCACATTGCTCAATCACACATGATGTGATCAGCAACATTGCGTGTATCTACATCAAAGTACAGAACCACAAGGTTGACTAATGGAGTTTGTGGCAGGGAATGTTTTGTCTTGTGCTCATGACGGACTTGTGTACTGACATTACTGTCTCCTCTCCTGCAAGTGAGTATAGCCATCAAAATGGGAATAGGAATCTCATATTTCATTGAGACATGGTACACGTTCTGCAATCCTTAGTCATCAAATGTTGAACCATTGGCTCACATGTCTACCTTGTCAAACATACACAATGCATACTCATTGCATGAGTCATGTTAAACAGTTCACAGTGATTGATAACGTGTTCATTAGCTTTGCTTCTCCAATGTCAGTTCACACATATGAGTGTCATCCTGGAGACACCAAGGCAGTACGCATAGCTGGGCTGACAGGCATGTAGCACACTGTCCTGTGTCATCTATGCACGGTGTCATGTAGCAGAATCATAAAGATTTGAATATTAAAAACAAATCAAGTTTCATAGATGTAATAAATGGTCTACAAACATCCACGTCTGATAACTGCAGCTTCACAATGCCTCAGGCGGAACACCATTCCCCTGGCACATCTGGGTGCAATGACTGTAGGGACTGGAGTAACTGAACCCATTTCCAGCATGAGTACAGTCAACACTGTTGAATAATCTTGGCTACACTGAACAAGTCCACCTTTGTATGGACAAAGTCTGACTGTCCCTCCCTTTGATAACACAGTATGCACACTTTGTACTGCTGATATTGCTCATGTCTAACATATCACGTGGGTAACAAACTTAAATTCGGTGCATATTTTACATCTCAGAATCAGACAGTGATGCCAAAAAAACATTGTTTACCAAGCCATCAAGTTGGAGTATTCCAGACCATTACGTGTCAACAGTTGTGACTGTGTACTTCACATCATACCTCACAAATGCTGCCATGTTGCGATCAGTGACAACCTGTATTTGACACTGAATTGCTTGTGATTTCACCATCACAAACTCCTACACATGTACTCACTCTTCGAATGTTGGTTATGGAATGTTACAAAACATCATGGGTAAGATCATTTTGACATGTGACCAGAGTTACCCTAGCTGTGACTGTCCAATGGGATACATGTGATCACAATTAGCTGCACGTCTGGGAAAAAACATTTGCTCACGGACCAAGCCAAATCAATCTAGGCCTGAACATAGACAAATCATTCTGCCAAAATGTTTAGCATGTGATCTCCACAATTGAAAGCTCCAATCACAACATACTTCAATGATTTGTTCAGACCACTCTGAAAACAGGATCACACATCCGTGAATGTGCAGACACTTGTCAAGCTATGGGATTCATGCTGAAACTCAGACACACGTCTTGTGAAGATTAGAATGCACACATGTGCATGTCACTACTGTTACTACCCTGAACATAACTCACTCACATGTCCCTGATAAATGGGGCATTACCTGTCATATATTGATCCATCAGCATTTTCATCTTGTGATAATAATTGCAAGTTTGGCAGACTTACGAACTGTAAAAGTGCCATCAGGCTCATATCTCAAAAACTGCCTGAATAAAGATAGAAGTGCAACATGTAACTGACTCATCCCTCCTTGCTGCTGTTTTGCCTTCAACTGCCCATCCAGGTCAGGGAAGACCACCGCTAGGATGCAGAGCATGTGGGGGGTCAAGGTTCACCGGCCGCCTCGCTTGCCCGATTGTGACAGGCCCAGCTGGACCTCAGCAATCCTCTTGGCCCGGCCACGAAGGTCATGCCACCTCTTGCGGCAATGACGGACATGACAATATGCGAACCCCACGTCACGCACCTTCTTGGCGATGGTCAGCCACATCCTGGACTTCTAATGGGAGTTGACCTGTTAGGATGACATGGTGATAGTCCCTTACTTTCCATGCGTCATGTGTCTGAGTCATACACTACTATACATTGGTCATGGTCAGTTTTGCAAAAATAACTAAGGGGAATGCATGTGGCATCATGTGTATCAGTCCTGTATTCAATGACATCTCTGTTCCATGAGAACAGTGATGACATGTTTGCCACAGTACACACGCTTCCACAGCATTGTGCCTGCCCAAATCAGTTCCCTACACCCAGTGAAACTTGCAAAAAGCCTAAAGGAAGATCTATGATTGAGATTCCTACTGCCAGTGACGGGGGTTTATTGCACATGTCCAAGGGCAATGCACTGTTATCCTCACTCACCCGCTCCTCTGGTTTGTCATACATCTGACTGTATAGTGGCAGGAGTGTGTCCAGCAGGGCCTGGTTCTCATCCTCACTGAAAGCTGGGGCCCTGGGCTGTGTCCTTGCCATTGTGGCTACCAGAGGATGTTGTCACAGCATCAGAGAGATGGGGAGGTGCAGGAATGAAGCAGGTAGTGCAGGCAAGTGCAGTCTCTAGGGATCAGGCAGACTTATATCTCTACAGCAGAGGCGGTATCAAATCCATGAATCCAAAATGATAGGTTCGCATCGGTCGCATTGTACGAATCAGTCCAATGCATGACATCTTTTGGCAAACGACACACCTACCGCGACGTTCAAAAACTCTTCATCTGACCGAGAGTGACTTTGATACATTGTTGAAGGGAGGTAACTGAGTCGCTTTCCACGCGCTGAAGACATGAGCCCAAATCTGCATCGCTCACCATAACAACCAGCAGCCAATGGCTGTGACCGAATCTTTTCGGATGCGGCTAACGCGTCCTTTGAATACTCACCCGCGTCTTTCACCATGACAACTAATGGCTGTGAACGAATTATTTCGGATGCGGATAACGCGTCCTTTGAATCCTCACCCGCGTCTTTCACCATGACAACCAATGGCTTGTGACCGAATCGTTTCGGAGGCGGATAACGCGAACTTTGAATAATCGGTCGTCAGAGCACACACTGCTGTGATTAATGTATTTTTGTAAATTACAAGTGTGGATGCCCTTTTTAAATGAGGAAAGTGACCTTTACATGGATAATACGCACTCTCACGAGGAGCTAACCTTAAGGGGCACATGACACACAGTTTTATTGGCATATACAAGCATGTCAGGAGATAAATCCTGTTATCCGCATTGTATTACTCACAGTGCCCATTCTTTTTTGTGTGGATGTACATGTGCATTCTTGCATTGTCACTGCATTTGTGTACTGTTTGATTCATTGTACAATTGTTGTCATTTAAGACTGTAGATGTCTATTGTGTAAGTAATGGCTAAGGCTTTTACCATTGATGAGTAGACAGTGAACTCAATCTGCCTCTTCAGATTGTTTTTGAAATGTGAATTACTAGTCTATCTGTGTGCCCAAAACTGCTGTGTATGGTGTTATTACATATTTTAGCATACTCAACATTGAAAAAATATCTGTGTAATGTTGGCATTACTATATGACAGTGTCCAACATGTGACAGTGGTGGGCATGACTGAGTATGTGGGATGATGTGTATATCAGGTGTAACACATCTCTTGCATTACATGTTCCTAATCTGTCTACCTATTGCTCATGTAATTGTTCGCAGAAACATTACAGTACAGTAATGTTTCTGTGTATCCTAAGAATATGTGATGCTTGCTGACATTTATGATGTCAGACACTAGTGATTTGTACACTACACCACTGTAATTTCTGGATCACCATACCTTGGTCACATGTCTGTGTAGGGTACTGAAGGAGTGAGATGTATCTAAGGGCATACTTGAAATTTTAAATCAGTTTTTTAAATGATCTGTAGCTTCATGTACTTCATGTTCTGTTTGTCTCTAAGCATGTTGCTTTGTACATTGTGACATGACACCAACTGTGTTTACTCTCTACACATAGGTATAGCAGACGACCTGCAGTCCACATGCCCTTTCCAGACCTGGCAACCATGGAAGAACGTGACACCATCAGGAAGTACTGAATCAAAAGGCCAATTATTGAACAGTTGACTGCGCAGTTGTCACCTCATCTGCAGCCTGGTCGGCCATATCCAACTGCTCTAACGGCTAAAGTGAAGGTTATGGCAGCTTTACATTTTTTTGCCACCGGTACCTTTCAATACACAGTGGCAACATCTGGCGGGATGTCACAAGCCATGTTCAGCCGTGTTCTGCAAGATGTTTTGGGGGCATTGCTGCGTTACCTGTGCCAATACATTAAGTGCCCAAGACCTGAAGAGTTGGCTGACATCAAGGGGGAATTTTATGCTATGGGATGCATTTCACATACAATTAACTCCATTGATGGCACCCACGTTGGATTGGTGCCACCACAGGCTAATGAGGTTGTGTATCGCAACTGCAAACATTACCACTCGATTAATGCCCAGGTGGTATGTTTGGCCGACATGACCATCTCGCACGTCTGTGCACGTTTCCCTGGATCTGCACATGACACGTATATCACGAGGAACAGTGCCATCCCCTGTTTGATGTCCCAGCTACAACCTGACCGTGCCTGGCTTGTTGATAGGTGACATGGCATGTGTGTGCTTTGTTGTGTGTAGATTGTATGTCAGATAATGCTCTGTCAAGCAACAACTGAATCTATTTTCTGTTTTCTATGTAGGAGACTCTGGGTACCCCAACCAACCTTGGTTACTGACACCACTCCGTAACCCAGTCACCCCAGTCGAAATTCGGTATAATGAGGCACGTGGTAGGAGCGGCGAGTCATTGAGCGGACGTTTGGCCTCCTGAAGACAAGATTCTGCTGTCTTGATCGGACGGGTGGAACCCTACAATATGCACCATTGAAGGTGTGCAACATTATCACTGCTTGCTGCATGCTCCACAACCTGGCTATACGGAGTGAAATTCCATATATACAGGACAATGGAAACCAGCACCCGCCAGTGAGGGAGGATCCTGGACTGGGACATGACGACAGTGGCGATGATGAGGATGGCGTGGATTTGAGACGACAGCTCAACAACTTCTTCACATGAGTGTAGGTATGCAATGAAAGTAGGGGACTAGCACCGAATGTTAGTTGATGTGTTGCTGGTGCACAATGTGTATGTATGCTTGTGAGTGTATGAAAATTGCCATGATGTTCGTTGTATGGTGAGTTTTTGCTGAGAAGGAAAAGTTGAGATGTACAGTGTTACCGTGAATCATAGCTAGTATCCACATTGAAAATCTTGTGCTTATGATGACATTGTTTGCTACATTGAACAGTGCCTAACTCTGTTCTATGTTTCTCCTTACGAGGGTACTTTGCCGTGTCTACCATGCAAGTTGTGACCTCACCAGGACCTAATTCTGTGACCTAGTCCAACCTTGGACTTGTTTGGAGGTCCATGGTACACACTTCCTTTTGGACTGATGGACATTTTTCTGCACTTTACATCATTTTCTTACTGGGTGATTCCTTTGAAGTTGGGTTAAGGTACCAGGTTGTATCATGAAAATAAACCTAGGCTACACAATGACTTGTGCCTTGTCTGTTTTCACACATCCATAGGTTATCTTCAAACTAAACTTGCTTCATGATGCACTGGCTTCCTAAAATATGTTTGTTTATTATGCTTGAAGATGGTGCTAGTATTTTCCTTTTATAGACTTGCATTGCATCTGTAACATGTCCAATGTGTTGTGCCATGACGTGGTTGTGTCTGTCTATCATGCTGTAACAATGTTCATATACTACCAAGCCAATATTGAACTTTTTCAAAGTGATTTGTTACCAGTGTTGTGGACCCTTTCTTCCTTGAGTTTTTAAACATCATTACAGTTATTACATCTGTTATTCTAAGTAACGACACGACCACATTTTTGGTT
Organism: Calotriton arnoldi; assembly: GCA_963921515.1. Classification (NCBI taxonomy): domain Eukaryota; kingdom Metazoa; phylum Chordata; class Amphibia; order Caudata; family Salamandridae; genus Calotriton; species Calotriton arnoldi. Next base: position 1,225,816 of record CAWUFW010001142.1, read on the forward strand.
CAGAGTGATTTATTTATTAGCATCATGGTGGTGTGCTCAACCAAACAACATTTAGATAAGTGCAGCTAGGAGTTGGTAGCGTTTGTAGGTGAGGTATTCCAAAGTAGATCCCCGGTTATTTGATTCCATAGTCCAACTTAGACCTTCCAGCCAATGTGGGAGAGTTCAGTGACAGTCAACAGAGTGAATGCTTGGCACACAATGGAGGATATCAGGAGCAGGTAGTCACTTCCTGGGGATGATGCATAGCCATCTGTCTCTCAAGGATTCTTCTTTGGACGACCGACTCCACGCTTAGTGGGGGGACTCTCAGGTGCAGGCAGCGATGGTGCAGGGTGCTCTCCACCAGAGTCCACATCCCTCCCTGTGGCTGGTGCAGATGTTGTTGCAATGGCTGTGGTAGGCACACAGGGAGGTGTGGAGATGTTGGTGGCAATCTGGTGGAGGGAGGTGGCAATGTACACTGCAGTCTGTTCATCCATTTTGTCCATAAACCTGTCCATTTTTACATTTTGCTCTGCCTGCTGCTCTTGCATGGTCCTGAGGATTCCTATGACCTGGCCCATCTCTCCTTGTGAATCCTCATATGCATGGAAGATTCTGGAGAGGTGTTGGGTCTCCACATCAGCAGCACCCGCTGCATGATGGTGCCGGTCCCCACGACCCCTCCCACCACCCCTACCCACCCGAGCAGGACCAGTTGGTGCTGGCACAGTCCACAAGGAGTCTCTTTCATTGTTGGTATTGGTGGTGTTTTTGGGCAACTCAAGAGTGCCCCGTGTTGCTGTGCTGTTGATGTTGTCCTGGGCTGTAGTGTCCGTGCGGGTAGGAGTCAGCTGGGTGTAGGCAGCTGAGGCGGGAGTGGTCATAGAGGATCTGGATGTTGCCACCACTGGTGCTGTGGGGTGACCCATACCAGAAGGGCCAGGTGTGTCGTCGTCGTCCAAAGAATGATGAGAGTCATCAACGCCGGAGGGCTCCTGTTCAACCGGAGTCTGGGCCTGGCTGTCCTGGATGGTTCCAGTGGTGTCCTCAGCTGGCCCTGTAGGTACAAACATACCACAATGACTGCTATGAATGTCCACTGCCCCTCAAATCATACACATTACATAGCCTACAGAAGTTCATGATTAGTTACTGTAGATAGATTGGACTCATTCATCCATGATGCAGGCCTATTTTTTTGGATGACTTTGTTTTTGGGACAAGAGTGGGATTGATGGACATGTGCAGGTTTGTGCATTTATGGGCCTGTTATGTTTAGTAAACATTACATGTCGGTAACATTGACTGGTTCCGGACACCCTGTGAATGACACAGGTGTGTTTATGTTGTCCACATCTTTACTTTCACAGTGAGGTACATACATTTTCTCTCCCTAAGTGGGTACTTTTTTGTGCCAGTCTACTGGTCTTGGTGCATGTCTTTACCAGTCACATTGGTGTGCCTGCCTGCACACTCACATTCTGTTAACTTAGCCAGGACCTTGTGGTAATTGAGGGAGGGAGGTGCTTTTTGTTATCATCTCATGCTACACATATGAATGGTTGTAAGTAGCAAAATTGTATGGCTGTTGAACTTTGTGGCTACACAGATCCATGTACTTTGTACATTGACTCCATGGTCAAATGATTTCAAAAAGTCAGCTTTGTGCCATTTTTTGACAAAGAACTATGATCAACTGTTGTTTAAGCGCTTGTTCTCTATTTGTGAAACGTACACCCCTCCTCCCACCCAGCCCCACAAGCCCACCAGGAAGAGTGTTGCCCAGACAGTTTGTAAGTGTATTTGAAAGAAATTTGTCTATGTTGGCTGGTGTTTGTAGCACATAGGCAAATGTGGCAGTTGTGATAGGTTCAGACAGCATTCCCACGTGTCTGCCATCTTGCTAGTACACATGAACTCACTGTGAGATAGACATAGCCCCCGATGAATTGGTTGTGCTGTGTGTGTAGGAGTGTTTGCTGTTCTTCCAAATCCAATCAGGGCCAGTCCTACATACACCTTCCTGCCCAGCGCAAACAGGCCAACAGGACATAAGCTTACCTCACAGTGTGTCAGTATGTCCCTGCCGGCTGACAGGCACTGGAAACAGGGAACTGGGGTCTGACTTGTAGACAACTCGCCTCATGGCCTTCTGCTCCATTCACCAGGCCCCAGTCTCTGCAATTTCATAGTTGGATGTCCAATCACTGTCAGGTAATCATGGTTCTTAGTGGTGTTGTATGGCTGTGTGCGATGAGGAGTGTTTGCAATGGCCAGCCATCCCATCAGGCCCTGTACTACACACACTCTTTGTTTTGTGCTAAAACCGCATCCCTGGAACTATGCTTTCCTGCGAGTGAGTGGATATGTACTGACAAAGATGGCTGACACTGGTGCCTGGTGTTAAACTTGAATCCAAATCACAGCAAGGCCTTGTGGACAAAACACCATGCATCAGTGTCAGGCATCTTGCTGTTGTACTTCCATTCACTGTCAGGTAGGCATAGGCCCAGATGAAGAGGTTGTTCGTGGTGGGTGTAGTAGTGTTTACCATTACTCCTGCTCACACCAGGCTCTGTCCTTCACACACACTTCCCACCCAGAGATAACGGACCACATGTCAAAATGGTTTTGTGCTGGTGATTGTTAACGTATTATCAAGATGTGTGACACTTCTGCCTGGTCTCTGATTTGGACACACATCCCAACAGTGCCTTGTGGTCCACACAGCAGTCCCCAGTGTCATCTATCTTAGCAGTACATATCCACTCACTGTCAGGTAAGCTTAGTTACAGGGGGGCTGTTTGTTGTGGGTGGATAGCGTGTGTGTAAAACAGGGCCTGCTGGGAGATGTGGTCAGGGCTCACACTCCTCCTCCCACCCATCCTAAACATCCCACAGGGAACCATGCTTACCTGACAGTGAGTGGCAATGTGATTCCAAAATGTATGACACTGGTGACTGGTGTCTGATTTGTCCACAACTCACCAACAGTGCCTTGAGCTCCAAACAGCAGCCCACAGGGCCAGTCATCTTGCCAGTACATTCTCATTGACTGTCATGGGAGCTCAATTCTATGTGGTCTTGTTGGTCTGTGTGTGAGGATGAGTATTTGCACTGACTTCAACATCCATCATGCCCTGTCCTACACATACCTTCCCAGCCAGCACAGACAGCAGACCAGGGACTATGCTATCCCTGGTGGTGAATAGAAATGTACTATCAAGATGGCTGACACTGGGGACTAGTGTGAGTAGCACAAGTCCATGATGGGACTTGTGGTCACCTCTGATACCATGCAGCAGTGTCAGCCATCTTGCTAGTACTTTTCCACTGACTGTGAGGCTCACATAACCCAGTTTGTCTGTGTGGGCTGTGTGTGTGGAGGAGTGTTTCCAGTGAATACAAGTGCCATTGGGCCTGTGGCCATACACCCCTTCCCAGCCATCCCCAACAGACTACCTGTGACTGAGCTTTCCTGTGAGTGAGTGGAAAAGTACCGGGCCAAGATGTCTGCCGCTGGTGCCTGTAGTTTGACTTGACTACAACTCCCCTCAGGCCTTGTGCTCCTGACACCATGCAGCAGTGTCAGCCATCTTGCTAGTACTTTTCCACTGACTGTGAGGCTTGCATAGTCCCAGTGTGTCTGTGTGGACTGTGTGTGTGGAGGAGTGTTGCAGTGACTACAAGTGCCATGGAGCCTGTGGCCACACACCCCTTCCCAGCCAACCCAAACAGACTACCTGTGACTGAGCTTTCCTGTAAGTGAGTGGAAAGGTACCGGGCCAAAATGTCTGACACTGGTGCAAGCTGTTTGGAGCAGAAGGCCTTGCTGTGAGTTGGTGAGAAGTATGTACATGGTTTTATTGTAGTGCATTTACAATATGAATGGAGGTATTTTTGTTAACAATCTGACATACACATCACATGGTCTTAGAATCTAGTACATTTTATATATTTATACTGCCATTTGTTTAACTATATCCTTTACAGTGATGTCTCTAGGGGTGTGAGAAATTACTTTATTTGAATGTGGAATGTGTACTCACCAGACTCTTGTGATCCTGGTATTCCATAGACACCCTCCGGTGGAAGGATGTCACGCACCTTCTCCTCCCAAGAGGTGAAGTGGACAGATTGTGCAGGCGGGCCACCGTGAGTCTGTTGGCTTTGGAAAGTGTTCCCTGACCATCAGCTTCTTGACCCTCCTTCGCACATCATAGTACCTGGTCCTGATATCATCCATTGTGCGCAGGCAAGGTGCTTGAGCATTCACCTTGTTAACTATCCTCTCCCACATCTTATTTATCTGGGTAAGGGGGTCTGTTGGACCAGGTTCCCAAATAACTGTGGCTCTACTCTAACAATCTCATCTACAAGCACTTCCAACTCCTTATCTGTGAAACGTGGCTGCTTCCTTTTGGCCATGGTGAGGATGAATGTGAAGGTGAGGGTGAGTGTGAGTGTGGATGTGGGTGTGAATATGCAAAAAGGTGTGTGTTTGTATGGTTTTGTATGAAATGAAATCTGTGCAAGGTGTGTGGTGTGTGAGTGTGTGAGGTAGAGTCAGAGAGCAGGGAATGTCTGGTGGTAGCTCCTTGGACTTATTAGCAGTTGTGGCAAAGGATCATGGTCATGGTGTTGGCCCTTTATATAGGTGGATTTGTGGGTGTGGTTAATATTTGTGTTTTGCAGTAGCCAATGGTTGTTTTGACTGTTTTTGGCTCCACGACCTTGACATTTCATATACTGACCGACACGGTTTCGTAACCGAGTCTCATGCAACATCATCTGATCGCGTGTTGATACGAGTCGGATTCGTGACCGGCATGCTATTCTTGAGCCTTTGCAAACGAGTCAGTCGCATTGGTGCAGTTTACGGAGGCTTCGTGCGGAATGATAGCGTTCCGTACCACTCGGTTGTGTTTAACATGGGATGCATCGTACTCCGTCGCTCGGAGGCCTCGCGGTCGAGTCGTACGGAAAGCATTCCGGATCCGAATCGGTCGGAATGCTTTCCACACATCGGAATCGGGCCCACAGTGTTAAACCTGGCACCCTTGACATGGTTTCCCCCTAACATTTTGCCTTCCGACCTCCTGTTTTTTACTTTGACTTCATTTTTGCTTGCCTTAGGACTCTGTGCACTTTACCACAGCTAACATGCTTGTGTTCTTACCCTAAAACATGATAACATTGGCTTATACCCAATTGGCATATTTAATTTACTTGTAAGTCCCCAATAAAGTGACAGTACAAGTGCCCAGAGCCTGCAAATTGAATGCTACTAGTGGACCTGCTGCATTGGTTGTGCTACCTACTTACGTAGCCTTTTAAACATGTTTCGGGCCTGCCTTTGTAGAGCAGTTTTAAACTGCTATTTTGACCTGGCAAAATACATTTTTGCCAAGCCCAACCTTCCTTTTTAATACATATGTCACCCCTGGGGTAGGCCCTTAAAAGTTGAACATGTACTTTTAAGTTTTACCTGTCCTGGTAGTGAAAAAATCTTACATTTGTGTTCCCTCCTGCAAGGCCTATTTCTCCCCATAGGAAAACATTGGAGTTACCTTATTATATCTTATTAGTGTAATTTACAAATGGGAATAGATAACCAGTTTATGTTTGGTGTCTCTGGAATCACAGATTAAAACCCTAACTTATGGTGAAGTTGGATTTTAAATTGCAATTCTGAAAATGACACTTTTAGAAAATTGGCATTTTCCTGCCTTAACAATTTGGTGCCTGCAGCCTGTCTTTGATCGCATGTAAATGTCCAGTATTTGTAAAGCGTGAACCATTACCCCAGGGTGTCAAGGCGCTGGGAGCCGTCGGGAAGATTAAGCCAGCTATTGCCCAGAGTCACATGGTGCTGGGCTGATCTGCCACCGGCGCCGGGGATCGAACTGTGAGCCCCTGGGTTCCGGAGTCAGTTGCCCTGGCCGCTGCACCACACCTCTTCCCTATGGGTGTAGTTGGCAGTTGGGCTCTGTGTATTCCTCCTAGACAGCCACACACATTGGGAGCTTAGGTGAGACTGGATGGACCATCACTGGCAGGATGGAAGTGAGTAGCTGGGCCCAACCTCACTTGCACCTGAATAGGCTGTGTCCTGCCTCCACATAAAGGGATGTACACCCTCCTGTAGTGAGTCTTGAGCCAGAGTCAGGAAAGCAGGGCATCTGTGATCTTCAAAGGCACGCCTCTAGAAGCTTCTCTCCACTTCAAATGCACAATTGTTTATAAAAGAAGGACCTCAGACACCAACTCTTCAGAACACTTCTGGACGCTGGATACTCTCCCAGGAAGTAGGACTGCTGAAGGACTGCCACTCTGCTGGACTCCTGCTTTGCTGTGCTGACCTGCTGCCTCCTGCCTGGGTAAGGAGGACTAGACATGCATCTCTTGAACCCAGAACCCAGAGTGACTCCAAGGGCTAGTTGTCTGGCCTCCTGATCTGAAGCCTCAGGGACATAACAGACTTCCTACACCCTTGCATCTGCGCCTTGACTCTGCCATTTGTGAGGTTATCTTGCCAAGCGGTGCTACCCCAGTCTTGGACCCTTGGGAGTGGGCTTAAAGTGCTTTACCAACCTCTGTAGACCCAGTGGAACCAGCGCTTCTCCTCTGCTGTGCGGCACAACCCCGAGCAGAACCACAGCACCTCCATTGTTGCGTGGATTGGACCCCTCCACAAAGGCCTGCATCGCTGCCGCAACCCACAACGCCTTCAGAACTGCCACTGTGCAACGCATCCTCTGTGCAGGCCCTCACATTCTCATTGACAGCAGCCTCGACGATGACACTGGACTCCACATCGCCGCCTCGCAGCTCCCCGGAACCGACACATCGCCCTTACTGCGTGCTGCATCTACGATGCCGGACTTAGTATCATAAGCCCTGTTGACGGGATCCTCAACAACAGCCAAACTGTGTCCCTGTAGCTGAACTTGTGACTTTGAACCAGTCCAGAGCGACCAGATATCCACAGTTGGCGCTTTACGCCTTTCGGCGTTATTTTTATATGAAACTGTAAAATTCAATATCTTTGGTTCTACTAATTAGATTTTTGTCATTTTGGTTTTGTTTTATTTATTAAATTAGGTTCTATTTTTCTAACATGGTGTGGAATCGTTTGTATGGTGTTTTCCTGTTTGAAGTGCTGCAAAAATACTTTACACATTTCCTCTAAGTTAAGCCTGGCTGCTCTGTGCCAAGCTACCAGTGGGTTGACAACAGGTTAATTTGGGGTTTGCTTGTGCCTTACCCTGACTAGGATTGTGGTTGCTGCTTGACCAGGGCTCACACCTCAGTCAACTAGTAACCTAATTTCTAACACATAGCAAGTCTTCTTTGGGGTGTGCAATAACAATATACAAGCCCACCCCTAAAATAGCGCTCCAACTCTTTTTGAGCCCACTGCTGAAAAAAAGCATTGTTCTTGGGATGAGGAGAAATAACAAGAATTGAAGCATGCTACTGTGTGTGGGCAACGGACCAGTGACCTCAAATAAAACTAATGTTGCTACGCACGACATATGTGGTGGTTTCTTCATCAGTCAGTTGTGACTGCCACAGTAGCACACAACTTTTCAGTCTTGCCACCTTTATATTGTACTATTAGTAGTTGTGTTACTATTTCAATGTAACCGTATTTCTTGAACTGCCACCACTTTTGGTAATTACCTTTTAGCAGTCCTTTCCTTCCTTTTCCTGCTTTCTTAAATCGCAGCTTCCCTTGAGTGGCCATAACTTGGATTTTCTCTGTATGATATGCTTTCTGACAAGTATTACCTATGTTTTCCCTTCTTTCCTGTTAAGAACTATTTCTCTCTAGTTTCTTGTCTATCGTGGGTGTGTATAAAGCTTGCCACCCTTGCTGTTACCACCTTCCCTGTTCCTGTGTGATCACCAAGATTTGTAGGCACAGCTGCCAGCGTAGGCGGTCCTTCTCATTCACTATATTGTCTTTACGTTAACATTTATAACATCAGTGTTGTAATCAGCTCCACAGACCCTACCCTTGCATGTATATTCAACATGTGGATATTTTGCAGTCAGTATCTGTAAAAGCAATTTTAGATGAGGAACTTACTGAGCTTCAATGTTACCATGCAGAACTCCCAAGTGCTCCTTCCCAAATCCATTTTTAGTACTAATGATGTTATCTGTACTTCTTCCATGCCTTGAATGTGATTTATTCTAAATGCTGAATTGTTTCTTGAGTGCCTGTTTCTTATGAGCTTTGACTTAACTGAACTACTACTGGCTTTCTTTGTTACCCTGTGCATGGCTTCCTTATTGGATTACTCTTCACCTTTAATTAACTGCTTGTCCTTGGGCTATTCTGTTACCAATATTCTTTTCTGTTTGTCTCTTTGTCAAAAGTTTCTGAGACGTCTGGCATGCTCCTTGATCTAAAGGTCATCATTACACATGGAGCAGAAGTTATTCAGTTGATATTAATCGTGACGTTCTACCACTAGCTATGTAAACATCCATTACAGTTGGGAAATACCTCGTGGGCTACCAACACCAACTTTAACACCCACAGAGCTGTTCATCTCAACGAAAAGGCAGTTTAATCTTAGGTGTATTTCTTGAGTAATTGTGTAATGCGGGCAAACAAATCTAGCCAAAACATCGGTTGAATCAAGTGTCTCTATAACCCCAGCTTAAACCAGTCCAGAAGAGCAATGATGTATTTTCTATCCCCGTCAGTCTGGCTTGATGCTCTGTAACAGACTGTCTTCTCAGGTGAGCCATAGACACCGTACAACATCTTGCTATTTCTATTTGAGAGAGGCATGCTTTCTATTTAGAGAACAGGCAGATTTTCAAAACTTATTTTTTAGGTCCAAAAGGACTCGAACAGATGCCATTAAATCGGGATTAAAAAGCTACTGGAGGTGTAATGTGGGAAGTAAAATTTGCTAATTGGCGTTAAATTCTGCTTAAGAGGAGGTAGCACTGCTGTTAATGAATGGACATTATCTATAAATAGATAAAACATCTCAGCCACATAACGTAACACATTACAATATGTGAAGGAACTGCCTGCTCTCACAAGGTGCGTTTGTTTCAGTTTTACTTAGGACTGCATTCAGTTAGGCATTTCAATTATGAATTATTTGTTCCAAAAAATGCTTAGAAAAGGGAATTTGGAACAGAGCTATACGTAATAAACTGAATCTTCTAATTTCATCAGAGGACAGGGATGTCAGAAATTGTCCATTTAGTTTGGTAGGGATTATGCCAACCAACTTAATAAATACAATCTGCTTAAATCACAACACAGTTTCAAGAGAATATCTGCTCAATGCTAGTAGTACCTGTGGTACAAGCAGCAGGCAATACCCCGGAGAAATGTGTTTTAGGTTCAAGAAGTACCAACTATTTTAAAGTCAAGAAAACAACACATAAACTTTCCAAACCAATCAAGAAAAACTTAATAAGCTCAGAAGTTCGCAACTGACCAAGACCTAAGCAAGATTTCAGGCTGGCTGCACCAGAGCACAGATCGGATGTAGCCAGTGGGTTGTCTTGGCCACAATTTTTACCTTGGGACACTTGTTTACTTTTTGGAGACCAAAGTCCTCCAGCAAAGCAAGACAGGAATCTGAGGCTGGGGAAGGTCCCTCGAAGTTGGATACACCATCATCAAGCTCCTGCGAAGCCGATGGTTTTTGTGCCAGATGCTCCAAGCAAGACAGAGCTGGTGTCTGGACCCACAGAGGTTGCTTCACCACTGGGATACATTTGCTGCCTCACCTTGGTCCCTTACCTTCTGACTTTTTTAATTCTCAAAATCCACCAACGAGGCAAGGCAGGAAGCTATATCCAAGCTGGGCTCCAAAAGACAGATACCTTTATTGTGAGGTCCCTCTGAACCAATTTTCAGTGGGGCAAAAAGCTCAGAGCAGGATGAACCTGATTTTCTGGCTCGCACCTTCCCTGTGCAAGCCTAGAAAAGCACCAGGTTTCTCTGTAGCCAGGGTTACTGCAGAACCCAGCCTCAATGATCAGTTGGGCCTCCTGGGATATAGGAATGCTACTGCTTGTTGTGTCCCTGTAGCATGTAGCAGGTAACAGGAGAAAAACCACTTGACCCTTGGACACCAGTTACAGTTCCTGGGTACTAGTAGCAATCAGGAGATCTTCAGCCATCTTCTTCCATTATTAGACTGACTCTTCTTCCTTCAAGATGTTCTCTTCGCAGTTCTAGGAGTGTTGTGAGAAGGTGGCAGTTAAGTACCAGTCTTATGTTGTGCATCAGCCACCTAGCCTGTGATGGAGAGGTCCCTACACCCAAACCTGGTACCTTTCTGAATGAATTCCCCCTTCTTCTTTCACCCCATCTCTTTTAGTTTACTTAAACCTTCCCAAAGCAAACATGGACTCATTCACTGACTTATTTATTTGGGAGTTTTATATAGCGCTACACATCACTTTAAACTTGCACAGTTTTGAAAACAAGTTAAGGATTTTTGGAGGTAACTAAGGTCCCTATGAATTAGCGGCGGCTGGCACAGGTAATCGTGGTGAAGCGGGGCAGAGCACGGCCGGGGGAGGAAGCTGACAGACAACGGAATAGGTGTTATTTATTTATTTAATTATACCTATTCCGTCGTCTGTCGACTTCACCCCACTCCCACCCCACCCCGCCCCAGCCCCGCCTCACCGCGATTATCTGTGCCGGCCACTGTTGCTCTGAATACATGATGACTACCCGTCCCGTGTTCCTGACATACTGTCATGAACCAATTTTACAATAATGCTATGATGGAGTCAGTCCTCTGCCTCTCAAGAGTTCTAGAATGTAAGTACTTTGTAAGATGAAAAACTACTATATTTCAGACCGAGGGGAAACAGAGAAGATGGGAGAACAACTACAGCGCCCCAGAGGCAATACCATTATTTATTGGAAAAATAAAAATATTGGATATGATTAACATGACTTTTAGTTGGTGTGAATACATATGAGAGCATTTAACAGTTGTCACATTATTACGCCCACCACTGCAGGTTACAGAGACTCTTGACCCAAAGCATGAGCCAGATGGGGGCTGAAGGCAGCACTGTCGAGGAGGTGTAGAGAAGCAACAAGAAGTTACGTTTTTACACAGTTGGCATCATTTGAGGATAAACAGGAAGTAACTAAAAAAGGGAATCTCAAAATATCAAAATGTGCTCTTGGAATGAAAGCCAGTGACAGACTAGACAAATGTGAGAAACCCAACAAAACACATAGATGTCAGACAACTTGCTGCTGTGAGTGCTTGCTGTTTTGTACTTGACCAGGATGTTTTTGCACAGAAGTTCCTGTATGGGTCAATGATCGCCATCTTTGTTTGCGGGTTCTATGTCAAAACACAGAGAAAATTTGAGACTGATACCAATATCTCCTTGAAATCCGGGAAGACTGATTCTTGGCATATGCTGCCTCCAAATCAATATTCCTGTGTTGTTCATTGCCCTAAGCTGCTCACAAGACTGTAGCTGAATGCCGTCCAAAAAGATCAATCTCAAAGATTTCAGATTTCAAGAACTTTCTGAAATGGAATGCATTAGGTTCCACTTTCAGGATGGGGTTAAAAAAACAGAATTAGGGGTCCTAGACTCACAGCCATCTGCCAGTGCAGGTTAACTGATGTGGTGTGGTTGAAGATGATGTTTTGAAGAAATGTGGGTCTTTTTTTCGAATATGCCTTATGGATGATATAGAGTATCTTCGATTATATCCTTCTCTCTTCAGTGACAAGTGCAGCACTTGTAATGCCAGTTTAGCATGATACACAAACTGAGGCAAAATTGGACAGCCTGATTTTAAACTCTTTGAAGTGTGTCTCCAAAGTTTATAAGAAGGCCCTTATAAATAATGTTGTTCCTCAATTAGGTTCTAGTCAGCTCTACTTGGTGGTTACTGCACTGATTTGCCCTAATCTTTCAATTTCAGACATTTAATGACGTTTGAGATTAGGAATTGGGAATCAAAATTATATGCATAATATACTTTTAGGGGCTTTCAGCCAGCCCTCTTCTTTCATTGGTCTTTGTTCACCTCTTTCTTCCGCCCAATACAACATACAGCATGGGCCACTTCAGCCGCTGGCTGCCTTCACTGTGAGTGATGGCTTTCTGCCCTTTCACAAAGAGCACTTCTACACACAAAGTAGTTCCCTTCAGTGCCAGGGCCTACAAAAGCATATTTGCTTTTTTTTACAGTATTTAGAGTACTTTGACAATATTTTTGCTTTTATGCAATGCTCTGTTATATATTCACAAGGACCCCGGCAAGAAGGTTTTCTTAAACCATGACAAAACAAAAGAAACATTGACTAAGCCGAAAAGTTGGCAGTCAACACCAGACCTATTGGCCTTGCTAATACTTGTTGAATTTTGAAATCCACCAGTTTTGGAAAGACATCTTGTGTAAACCATCAGGTTGAAATGCATTTACTCTTATAGCTGCTTGTTCAGATAAGTGGTCACTATCAGGTTGTCATAGAAATCAAAAAGTGCACCTATCATGGATTTTTTGCCTTTTCTTTTTCAAAGAGGGAGTATTGCGAATGGTGTTTGCAGTCCACCTCTATAAATGGGTACTAGCCTGCACACCTTCGTACTCTATGTGATCAGGTTAACCTGAATGTAAACAGCGTATTCTAGTTGTGTGCTACCTTGTGACCTGACCTGCTCCTGTCAAGATAACAAACTCCAGAACGGGGTGTACAAAGACTTGCCCACACCTCAAGGTGCACAACCCAAGACCCTAAGGTTCATGAATTAATGTAATCAACATATATCGAAATTTCAAAATACAATTTAAGAAATGTATTTCTCTTCCTTAGTACACATAAACTAAAGTTGCCCTTAATGATGGCTTATATGAAAACAATCCAACATCAACATTTATGATGCCTCTCATGTAATGTTCATGTTACAATCTTCACATTGCATTACATAACAGTATAACTTTCATTGTTTTGTGTCCAATGCCGTGCTCCCAATGCATTTCGGGGAAAGCCTTCGTCAGGGGAACTCTACAAATAACAAGTATATTCAAACATGTTGAAACAGAAAAACAAGAAGCGTATACACAGAACCGGCCTTCCCATGACCCGTCAATTTGTGAAATCGATACATGCTGTTGCTCAAAAATGTTCTCACCCTCATGTGCTTATCTGCTATTATCAAGTGTTATCAGTGCGAACAGTCTGCGTAATTACTGATAGCGTGTTCACTACACTCGCTCAAATTGCCACCAATATCCGTGTTACACACGTGCTGAAACCGCTACCACAACAGTGTAGCCTCAATACATGTTCGTGCCCATGTGAAAGTGCCACATCAAAGTAACACAAGTCCTACCCGGCCATCACGAAACTACGCTGATTCCACAGTGTGACCTCTCTGTGAATCAACACACATGCCAGTCAGTTAAAAGCTCACCAAATATAATGCCTCTGCTTAGTCAAAAGGTTTTATAACTAACTCGATAAGCAGTCGCCGTGCACGCGTCTTCAATTGGTTACTGTGACTGATTCCGCATTGTACTGCAGTCTCCTAAGCAAACCACAAGGCGTTCAAATTCATAAACAACATAACAGTGATAACCAATCTTTTAAAGAAAGCAAGTCATTTCAATTTTGTCATTCAACCCCTGTGGCATCATGGTAACCTAAGTTGTGGTATGGTGTGTTTCTTCCCCTGTGCACTGGTTGGAGAAGAAACACACTATAACACAACTTAGGTTTACAGTACTTGAAAGGATAATCTCTACACCACACAGAGATAGCAATCAACAGTTAGCACAGAAAGAAACAATCTGGATAAGACGCTTAAATACCATGATGCCACAGGGGTTGAATGACAAGATTGAAATGGCTTGCTTTCTTTAAAAGATTGGTTATCACTGTTATGCTGTTATACAGAGCCCCCTGTTTGTAATGATTGCTGTTCACATTAAAGTTACATGACTATTTTGTATTCTCCTAGCAATGATTTGGCAGGTTAATATAATGTTTCAGGTGGCGCCCCAGCAATCATGTAATTCTCAATTCGCTTTTCCTATACATAAACATTTAGGGGCCCATTACGATAACCGGCGTTAAATAATCCGCCCTCCACGATAGCATGAGAAAACCGCCCGCCTGCACCATGGGAATACCGACCGAGCAATTATGAAGTCGCGAAGCAACCTCCGCCCGCAGCGGTAAAAACACACAAAATTCCGCCCGTCCATGTCCGAGTAGAAGATTAACCGTCCGCCACGGACGCAATCCCGCCCGAAAACCCAAATCCGCCCGCTCTGACGACCGAGACAACGACCGTGAAATTATGATCTCCCCGACATGAGCGCGGAAAATCCACATATTCCCCGCCCGCTACGGTTAACAACAGCGATGAATAACTGACACGGCGGAAGGCCTGGGGGCCACGTCCATGCACGGAAATCATTGGCGGAACAAAGAAATACACACAACATGGCCAACAAGTCCACACAGCAAACTACGCCAAAATACCCAAACACAGAACACATCCCAATGACACATGCCCCCTGCCAAAACTAAAAAACTACAAATCCCAGGACAAAAGACACAACACACCTGAAAACGACAGACCATCATGACACACCCACATAGGTCAGTACAAAAGCAGCCTCCTCACAGACCACAATCCCTTGCACTAGGACAAAGCGAAGACAGCATCAGACAACACAGAGAGACACAAAGGAAAGCAGCACACCACACGCACGCACACATCACACACATCACCACCACTACCACCACCACCATCACCACTGAAACAACGGCACCACGAACCCCCTGCACATCACACACCACACAACCACCACACCAGCTCAACAAATAGCAAACCACACACCATGGCAACACAAAGAATGCCAAAGTACACTGCCACTGAGTTGACGGTCATGGTCGATGAGATCATCAAGGTGCACCCACAAATCTATGGGAACCAGGTCCAACAGACACCAGTAGCCACCAGAAACAGAATGTGGAGAAGGATAGTAGACCAGGTGAATGCAGTTGGGAACGTGCCAAGCAACCGGGGCGAAATCACAAAGAGGTGGCACGACCTGAAAAGCGTGGTCAGGAAGAAGGAGGCCAAGAATCGTGAGCTGGCTGCCACGACTGGCGGCGGAAATCCCGCGCTATTCAAGACCTCACACACACAAATCATGGCCACACCTGCAAATGCATGGCGCACCTTCAACTGTGGATTCCACGTGGCACCAGCGGACTGTACCCGCCATGGACCAGGCCCTTGAGGCCAACTCCAATGGCCCTCGCGACTGCATCCTGCGTGTTCGACGATGGAGGTAAGCGTACCGGGACCGCTCGGTGCAGGCCATTGTGTGCATTTGAAGTAGGCAGACATGGTACACCAATTTCAGCAGCTTGGACCCAGTGGAACAGCCCCAGGGGGCTATATGAGTGTGGAAGGGAGACCGGCATTACCACAGCTTCCAGGGACTGCTGCCTGGCATCCCTCAACAACACCTGCCGCTGCTGCCACATGTCCACCTACATGTCGACGACTCTGAAGATATGGCCAGGTCCACTCACCAGCGAGGAGCTGGAGATCATGGATTCCGAGCTCCACGCACACTGCCCAAGGCTATTCATAGCAAAAGTTGTGTGTGTAAGACAACTACAGTGTGTGTGGGAGTGCATGTGGGGGACACACATGTCGTTGATCCGCAGCACTATGAGTCAGAGCCTGTGGGGTTCCAACATGCACTGCTTACCATGCTAACTCCAGGTGTAAGGGGTATGTAGGCTCTATGGCGCTTTCCCATGCATGTCCCTCACGAGTGGTGGTACATGGCATTCCATGTCACACATCCAGTCACGCAGCCACTTGGCAATGCAGGACTCAGGGCAGTCATTGCTTGTGTGAATGGCTGGCTGGGTCCCTGCTGGCCTTCTCAGTCACAGCAGACCTGGGCTGCACATTGACCACACAATCCTAGAAGGAGACAACACTGACTGTACAGTGGGTTACATGTGTGTTTTGTTCAGGTCTCTCCTGAAATGCACAAACTCAGCCCTGTCGATTGGACACACCATGCCTTGTGATAGGGATGTGTGTGAGAGATAGTGGCACTGAATGTGACCTCCATTGCGGGGTGAGCCATTTACAGGGGAGTACGTTGAGGGCTGCGCAGTGTTGGACACAGTGAGTCCACCCACATAGATGTGTTGCCTTGTGATCTATGTGTTGGTCCACCTGACAATGGACAGTAGATGTGGGCAGACTACACATTGCTCAATGTGCTGGCAACCTGCATGTGAATGGGATGGACAGGTACTGTGTACACACTCCCAGCAGCATGCATTCACGTGTGGTGTACACATGCTGTTGGGCCATGTCCGATTACTTCCTGGCTCTGTTGCACGTCTCTGAGTATTTGGGATGGGTCAGCAGCATGCCACTGTGATTGGTGGATGTGGGTGATGTTGAGAAGTGTATGAGTGACATTCCAAGGCTCCTGTGTACCATCCCTGCAGTTTGAAGTCCTCCAGCCAAGGGCTTGTGATGAGCCATTGCATCTTAGTTGATGCCTCTGTGTATGTGTGACCGACAGTGCAGCCAATTCCACAAAGGGTGTGACGTCATCTGCCGGATGAGCTACTACGTGGCGATGACGAATCGGGGGATGCCCCCTCGTATTGTCAGGTCAGCACGGCGCTGCATTTCACCAGTAATGGTCTGCATCTTGACAGTCACACAGCCTGTGCCGGATGCATGTTTGTAGGGGCATCAGCAGCAAGCAAGTGTACAGTATTGTGGGATGGTGTCTTTTGCGGTGAGAGGCAGCATGTGTCCACAGCCTACCCATAATCTGGGTGATGTGATGTATGTTGTGTATGCAGTGGGTTGTAAGTGTACTCTGTGCTGTGTGCATCTGACATGCATATGCGATTCCTGAGGGTCAAGATGTAATTGGAGCACTCTGCATTCTCAATGCACTCAGAGTCGTAGCCCTCAGGAACAACCTGTAGTGGCCTGGATTGGCAATTCACATGTATGTTTGAGGCACTGTGCCTACTCTGATTTCGTTCGGTCATATGTTTGCGATGCCTCACCTCATATCTCTGGTGCTTACACATCCGGCACACTGTGCAACAGCAGTTGTGCTCGTGTGAACGACAGGTGGATGGCGTGGGCTCATGGCCATTGTGGTCCGTCATGTTGCAGTCTGTGTGAGTGGTTTCCCATTCTGCTCCATGCAGGTATGTCTTTGGCCTAATTACGTAGTGGTCATCCTTGCCACCATCAGGACAGTGGGTGTGCACACCATGATTTGGGGCTATGGTCGCAGGGTGACACAGGCCGGGTGTAGTGCTATGTGCACAACACATGTGCCACTTATTAGCGGCTTCATTTACTGTACGCCAGCCATTACGTGTTGATTGTGGTGGCTGTATGCAATTGCACAGGTATCGTGCAACATGTGGATTGGTGGATGTTCTGTGCTGCTTCCCTTGCACATGTCTGTTTAATTGATGCCAGATGAGTGAGGCCACCTCGCTCTCTCTCATGTGGCATCTCCCGTGGGTGCTGAGGGACAGGGGATGGTCAACAGTGGTGTGGCATCGGATGTAGCAGCTGCACAGGTGCTGAGTGTGACAGATGTGACCAGCGCCTCGGAGGGGCCAGACGTGTGCTGGATGAATCACAGGCCGAGACGGCAATTTCTGAGTCATCTGGGGACAGAGGTGATGCATCCATGTTTGCTAACCCAGGGGACGTGGACTCTGGCTCCTCTTCAGCCACGTGGAGGCCAATGCCCGCCCACCCATCTACTTCCACTGGTGCAACACGTGTCGGCACAGGGATGAAGGGTAGAGTTTCCTTCACACCAGGCACAGCTGCCCCTGCACATGTGACCCCTGCTGCCCTCAGTGCTGGGTCTGTTGAGCTCATGCGCCAATTCTGCGTGGGGCAGACAGCTCTCCTCAATAACGTCATTGCCCATGACATCACTTTGCCGCAGGTGACATAGTACATGGAGGACCCACATGTACGCGTGGGTGGGCTACGCCAGACTGTCCAATGGTTGTCCCCCCCAGTCAAGGTGGGCCTTCAACTGGGCCAATATCAGGCTGACATTCCTGACCCTTTCTCCACCCCCCTGGGCAGTGGCACATCTGACAACAGCAGGGCACGAGTCCTAAAATAAGAGGTGGGGGGACGCTGACGTCACGGCAGGAAGTGACATCACGGAAGGTGCTTGCACCGTCAGACTCATTGCCTCCCCTCGCTCACCCCTTATATGCGATTGCATCGTAGAAGCCAGCGCGTGCACAAGCAGCTCCGATCTCGCCCCAGAGAGGCCAAAGAGTGAATGTGTGGGTCCATTTGCCCCAGTTATCTGTCTCGCTGTAATATAAGTGGGGGGACGCCGTCCACCCGCGTGGTACCCCGACTCGAAACATGGACAACAGTGACAATGCATGACAGCCTCCGGAGTCCGGATACACCACATGCAACACACAGAGGCTGTGGCTGCCCTAGCGGGCCAGGCCGCAAACACAATCCCAGACGAAAGGTAGACCCACCCCTGCGCGCATAGTCATTACAACCGCTGCCATTGACAAGGGACCCATGTGGTGGGACATGGGCCTCAGGGTGACGGGCCTCCGAGCCATCCTCCGCCAACGAGTGTCATGCAACTCACACATATCGCAAAGCCAATAGGACACTTTGCCTGCACACCAGGTCTCGAGTCAGGGTACCACGCGGGTGGACGGCTTCCCACCACTGATTTTACCGCGAGCCAGGGAACTGGTGCAAATGGACCCACACATTCACTCTTTGGCCTCTCTGGGGCGAGCTCAGAGCTGCTTGTGCACGCGCTGGCTTCTCTGTTGCAATCGCATGTAAGGGGTGGGCGAAGGGAGGCAATAAGTCTGATGGTGCAAGCCACCTTTCGTGACGTCACTTCCTGTCGTGACGTCTGCGTCCCCCCACTACATATTTAGGACTTGTGCCCTGCTGCTCACTGAGAGTGTGTTGCCTGCGAGATGTGACCAGGAGAAGGGCGCCATGACCTCCCACCCACCAAGCTCCACTGCCAACCCTTCCCTGGGTAGCCTGTGCAGGCGGACAATGTAGGGGGTACACCTGGTGGACAGGGGATGTGAGTGCCTTGGCAAGGGCCTGGCAGACGCACAGCAGTATCCAGCATGTCCCCAGAGGGAGGGCTAATGTCTACACCTGATGCAGCATTGATCGTGTGCCCGCCTGTTGTGCCCACACAAGTTCATATTCATCTCCAGACAGGTGGGCTTTCCAAATACCCAACACAGTGGAAATATAGCCCTCTGGAATCCTCCCCACACAGTCTGTTTCAACAATGCATGTGTGCACCTACCCGTGCCACCCACCCACCTGGCCCAAGCGGAACTCCCGCTTCACATGACACATGTGTGTCTTCCACAGTTGTGCTTCTCTCTCAGGGGCGGACCTCCAACTGTCCCGTAGCACATAGACAGCACCGAGTCGAACTGCCATCCTGTCTGAATGGTAGGCACACTCACACATCTACCTGTGACACAGTGGTGGCTGTGATGGCTATTGTGACTGCCATGGCAGTGTTGGTGGCCATGTCAGGGTATACTCACACACATTGCATACGCAGCTTTTCGTGTCACTACTCTCCACATCGGACTGGCCACTGTCCCTGGTGTTGAACAATTTTGCCGCCTGTCTATGTAATCTGTGACTGGATGCTGTTGTTCCTGTAGTCAGTTGTGTCTGTGTAGTTGCTGATTGCAGTTGTTACTGTGTGTGCATAGTTAAGTGAGGCACATGCCTTGTATGGTACCTCAACAATTGCAATGTCTGGTCTCACATTCCAATGTGTTTTACACGTGGCTGGGACTTCACTTCTTTCAGACTCTGCTACTTGTGTGTGTGATGAAGAAGTTTTTTAGTGACACGGATTGTCTGCATGTATTTGCTGAAATTTCATGGTAAATGTATACGTGTCATGTTTGCGTGCAAGCAAAGCACGGGGTGTGAGTCTGGCCACAGGATGACAGGTAGCATGAGCATAGTGTGCGGGTATGTGTGTGCTTACTTTCTGGGTGGCCAGCAGTGTAGGTGTATGTTAATCTTGTGATGAACATTGAGCCTGGGCACATGGCTTACTTTCAAAGGGTGCATTTGGGAGGTGTAGGTGTGTGTGGTGTGAAGTGTGTGACTTTGGGGGAGTGTTGGTGTGTGTGTGCACTCTGGCAATGTCGATTACACACATGTGTTACCCAGGGGCATGGTGGGTGTTTGTATCCGTGTTCAGGTCTGTGAATGTGAGCGCAGTGTGTATTGTATGTTGCACAGTGTGCAGGTGTGTCCTTGCAGTTCAGGATGGCTCCTACTTAATGTGTTTTGGCCATTGTGGGTCTGCAGGGTGTGTGACTGTCAAGATTGTGCCTGGTTTAATTGAGCATGTTTGTGAGTTTCAGCAGTTCGTACTCACTGTGCGGACCTGCCCACCCACACTGATATCCTGTGTGTGTTTTGTCATGCATTGCTGTGGCATGCTTCTTGCGTGGGTCCTACTTTTGCTTGATGAGTGTGATGTCCGACTGTGAAGGTAATTATGCACATATGTAGGACTGTGCTTTGAAGTGACCAGCCCATCTGTGTTAATGTGATGATCTGTTGGGCCACGTCAGAGTCTGACAATCAAAGGCCCACGACCTGTAGTATTGCACTAGGTCCACTGTGGCGGAAACTCATATGCATTGACATCCAATGTCACTGGACTACATGGTCATCTCACGTCTCTCGTGTACTTCACACACTCTCATCCTCTCTCATTCGTACTTGTCTTCTGGAAATAATTCTACAGAGTCACATATTTGCTTCGAGGCATGTATTTGGACTTACTTCCTCTGTGATGCAGTATAGTGGACACTACTGGCAGCAGAATGCATGTGGAGGATATACTTAGCATGATTACACATACGAAAGGGAGTACAGGTAGATGTAATTAGTTGTTGACTGTGGAATGGAGGCTTCAGGGTTACAACTGCCTTGCCCTTGCTATGCTAAAGTACATTTGCTAATTACTGATGGTCTCTGGGCTTTGACACAGACAGTATTCATTTAGCCTACCAGACAGCTTGACATCATAGGGACAGTTCATCTCAGTTCCATGGTACCGGTTTAATACAATAGTGACTCCGACACACCTGCGTCAGAGGTGACATCAGGGCATGTGCCTACCTGCATGCAGCAGCGTCTCACCAGTTGTTGCAATGTGGTGGCTACTGAACATGACACTGTAACTAGGGCCATGTTGTAGCGGGTTGCATTTGTTGTCCATGCAAAAGTCCTGGCACGGAAGTACAGACAAAGGTGAGGTGACAGTTCTCACGTACTACAGCAGGCAGATAAGTGTGCACTGACAGGTGCATGTGTCCAGGTGCGCAGAATACATATTATGGCATAGTTGTTCGTGCTGTATTGGCCATGTGGTTACTGTACACAAGTCCCATACCTCTGCCTCCCCCTGTTTATGCAGAGACACGGGATATGGTGAGGAACAGGGTGCATGTCCCGAAAATGTCAGATGTCATGGCAGTGGAGTTGATGGTAAGGTGTTAGTTGCAGATTATATGGTATAGTTCTCGTACAGCTAACTGCCCACTCCGTGCGAAAGCCAAGCATGGGTACGGTGTTGAACATCTATGTTCAATTGGGGATATTGAGTCGGGGACCCATGAATTGACAAGTTGACGTGTATGCGATACCTTCCAGCAGGGCATCCATCCCATTGATGGTAAACATGGATGTCATCCAATGAAGCGGATGGTGGGTAGCAACGTGTTCGTCGTAAGTTGTCCCTTGTAGAATCCTGATGGGACATGTTGGATGACATTCGATGAAACTGTGATCCAGAAGACGTTGTGTGGAGGCACACTGGTCCCATTGCAGTGTGTCCCCGATTGCAGCCACAAACGCCATGCCCCCATACACTGAACAGATCCTGTTGTGGTCGTCCAGGGGTGCAAACAAGTGTACCAAGTCCGCCTTTGGACATGCCGGGTTGGAGAGACATAAATCCACAGGCCAGTGGAACGGACACCTCCGACAGTAGAATACGGGGATGACGCAGCTGAACATTGCAATGCGGTAAGTTACTCGGTAACTTACATTCAGCATTGCCAGATTTGAACAGCCCACTATGTGTAGCATGCTGTCACTGTACAGCTTGATCTGTCCGGCGTAGTTGAGGGTCACTGGTGCAACAGCCATATTGCTACAGGGTGATGTGATGGCGTGCTCCGGCTGCCTGAGCAGTCAGCAGAGTGCAGCCTCCGACGATGCTGGGAATTCTGGAATGGATGTACGGCAGCAGGACTTGGGGTATAGCTTGGGCGGAGGACACAGTCCCTTATCCCACATGCTTCTATGAATAGTCAAGGCCAGTGGTGTGTGACTCTTTCCACATTACTTTCATTTGGTCCACATGGAGGAGTGGTATTATTGTATTTTGTGGTGTTATCTTTCTTTCATGTTGTGCGCTATCTGCCAGTGGACGTTTTACTCTGCATGGCTATGTTTTGCTTCTTGTTGGTACAATGGCTCCATTCTCCAGCATAATTTGTTGCAATGTTATTTCGGAGTAGGAATGGAAGGCCATTCAGTGCTATCTGGTCTCCCGTGTGTGGGCGGGACACTTCGTTGCCGCTGTACATCGCGGCTTCTGTGTGGGTGTAGTGATTGGGCACACCTGTTCTCAGGCAGCAGGGTTTTTCTATTTTGTACATTGCATGTGTTGTTATTGCGAGCAGGATGGTATTGGTATTTCTTGTTGAGACTGGCGTGCCTTTTCCGGACATTGTCGATATTCTGCGCTGTTATGTAGCAGCCGCCGTGTGCTTCTCCATGTTTTACATACAAGGGTGTGTCCTATTTTGCAATCACATTACTCCCCTGTTCGGGACACTTGTGTGACGTCAAGTTGACAACTGTGAGTTGTCGGTTGGGGACATGACTGATGCAGGAAGGCCACGTGACATGTGCCTTCAGGGTGGGGCTGGTTGTGGGGTGTGTAGTTGTGACCCTGTGGTGTTTGTGTGCAGCCCAATTATGGCGCTGTTGTTGGCCCCTGTGTTGTGCGCATGTGTACCTGCGTCATCGCCGCTACGCTGCGGTGCCGTGACGGGGACGTCACTTCCTGGGCCGGGGTAGTGGGTGCCCAGGATGTTGCGAGTTGTTTATTTTTGACAGGTGTGACATGTGTGGGTACAGTGGTGGATGTGTCCTGTCCACACAGGGGTGTCTGGGGGGGCCATGTACAGTTTTCCCGCCCTTGCACTGTGTGCAGTGTTTTCGTACCCTTGTTGTGTGTCTGCCTACCTGCGTCGTCGTGGTGCGTTCACTCCTAGATGGTGCATCAGGTAGAGCATGGGGATGGCCTGGAGTGCAGGATTCATCTCTGGGTGGGCCGCCTTTTTAGTCTCCGAACAGAACAGTCGGGTTTCCGCCTTGGTATCTCGTGCGGTGTCTCTTTGCCGGTGGGGCTGTTTGGTTGTGGCATCGTAATTTGTACGCCGGGCGGTATGTCATTTCGTCGGACGGTGTGTCTCCATTGGCTCGCGCCGCTACGTAGACGGGCGCACTTTGATGGCGGGCGGCGCCGCAAGCTTGCGGGCGGTGTTTGCCTGACTTTTCACATCCTAATTTGGCGGGCGTGTGGGCCGTTGCTGGCGGACGGTAACTAGCGTTTTTTGCCTCCGACAGCACGGCGGTTGTGCTTCCGCCCGACATCGTAATGGACCCCTTAATTTGGTGTCTGGGGTTGTTCATAATGATGGTGTTCAAATTTGTTCCTACACTTCACGGAGATCACGCATTAGATATCACGCAGATAGGGTGGATTTTTAAATCTTCATTAAGACAATTGAACCAGGAGTCCTTGCACACTAGGACCGGGGCTATTCGGGTTAGTCTTTTCTATAGTTTTATTGCATCGCGTCAGCTCTGATGCATTACGGCACGTTTAAACTCATCAGAAATCGCGCACTCGGTTTCCGCAAACGGGAGGCAGTAGTGGACGCACGGAGGAGTAAAGTAAGTTGTATTGTTTAAGCAGGCACGGAGGAGTGATGGAAGGGGATTTCAGTTTAAACACGGTTTATGAATTTGAAAGCCTTGGGGTTTGCTTAGGAGATTGCAGTACAATGCAGAATCAGTCACAGTAACCAATTGAAGACGCGTGAACGGCGACTGCTTATCGAGTTAGTTATAAAACCTTTTGACTAAGCAGAGGCATTACATTTGGTGAGCTTTTAACTGACTGGCATGTGTGTTGATTCACAGAGAGGTCACATTGTGGAATCAGCGTAGTTTTGTGATGGCCGGGTAGGACTTGTGTTACTTTGATGTGGCACTTTCGATTCACTGACAGAAAATCGACGACACAAATTTCGACGACAAAAATATCGGAGCCGAAATATCGATCCCCACAATATTGAAGTCCTATCTACATTATGGTAAGTACAAAAATATCGATAATAAAATATCGTTGTCAAAAATATTGTTGTCAAAAATATCGTTGCTAAAAATATCGTTTTTTAATGTAAAAAAAATGTAAATAATACATATTAAAAAAACTGTTAAAATTATTTTAAAATGTTTAAAATTATAACTAATACATATAATGTAAAAATAAATTAAACATATATACGTATAAAATATAATATATATACTTACTTAATAATTTTTATAAATAATTATTTTAATAACTTACAAATTGCTAAAAAACATTTAAAAAATGATAAATACATATATACAAAAAAACAAATAATATAAATCAAAATAGAAAAATTATAAATAACAAATAAAAAAATTACAATATTTTTAATCTTTTTTAAATAAATTATACACTACATTAACTAAAACAGTAGAGAAAATATTGGATAGCGGAGGGGATAAAATTACTATTCCCACTCCAGAGAGTGTAACAGTAGGGAAAGTGTTGGATAGCGTAGGGGTAAACATTCCCACTCCAGTGAGTGCAACAGCACGGAAAGTGTTGGATAGCATAGGGGTAAAAATTACTATTCCCACTCCACTGAGTGCAACAGTAGGGAAAGTGTTGGATAGCGTAGGGGTAAAAATTACTATTCCCACTCCAGAGAGTGCAACAGTAGGAAAAGTTTGGGATAGCATAGAGGTAAAAATTACTATTCCCATTCCAGTGAGTGCAACAGTAGGGAAAGTGTTGGATAGCGTAGGGGTAAAAATTACTATTCTCACTCCAGAGAGTGCAACAGTAGTGAAAATGTTGG
Source organism: Calotriton arnoldi (assembly GCA_963921515.1). Lineage (NCBI taxonomy): Eukaryota > Metazoa > Chordata > Amphibia > Caudata > Salamandridae > Calotriton > Calotriton arnoldi. The sequence continues at coordinate 1,251,138 of CAWUFW010001142.1, forward strand.
ATAGCGTAGGGGTAAAAATTACTATTCTCACTCCACTGAGTGCAACAGTACTGAAAGTGTTGGATAGCGAAGAGGTAAAAATTACTATTCCCACTCCAGTGAGTGCAGCAGTAGGGAAAGTGTTGGATAGCGTAGGGGTTAAAATAACTATTCCCACTCCAGAGAGTGCAACACTAGGGAAAGTGTTAGATAGCGTAGGGGTAAAAATTACTATTCCCACTCTAATAAGTGCAACAGTAGGGAAAGTGTTGGATAGCGTAGGGGTAAAATTACTATTCCCACTACAGACAGTGCAACAGTAGGGAAAGTGTTGGATAGCGTAGGGGTTAAAATTACTATTCCCACTCTAGAGAGTGCAACAGTAGGGAAAGTGTTAGATAGCGTAGGGGTAAAAATTACTATTCCCACTCCAATAAGTGCAACAGTAGGGAAAGTGTTGAATAGCGTAGGGCTAAAAATTACTATTCCCACTCCAAATACTGCAACAATAGGGAAAGTGTTGGATAGCGAAGGGGTTAAAATTAATATTCCCACTCCAGAGAGTGCAACAGTAGGGAAAGTGTTGGATAGAGTAGGGGTAAAAATTACTATTCCAACTCCAAAGAGTGCAACAGTAGTGAAAGTGTTATATAGCGTATGGGTAAAAATTACTATTCCCACTCCACAGATTGCAACAGTAGGGAAAGTGTTGGATAGCAGAGAGTTAAAATTAACATGATTATCAATTTAATATTTTTTTTAATTAAATAAACAAATAATAAATAATTAACAATATAATAATTATCAATACCAATAAATAAAAATTAATAATTACTTTATTATACTTAAATTACTTCCCACCCTAGTCCCCTATTAACCCACAACCCACTCCTAAAAATAAATTAACACAATTAATATAATAATCAATTAATCAATTAATAAAAATTAATTACCAATTAATAATTAATTAACAATAAATTAATTATCAATACCAATAAATAAAAATTAATAATTACTTTATTATAATTAAATTACTTCCCACCCTATTCCCCTATTAACCCACAACCCGCTCCTAAAATAAATTAACACAATTAATATAATAAATTAATCAATTAATAAAAATTCATTACCAATTAATAATTAATTAACAATAAATTAATAATCAATACCAATAAATAAAATGTAATAATTACTTTATTATAATTAAATTACTTCCCACCCTATTCCCCTATTAACCCACAACCCGCTCCTAAAATAAATTAACACAATTGATATAATAATCAATTAATCAATTAATAAAAATTAATTACCAATTAATAATTAATTAACAATAAATTAATTATCAATACCAATAAATAAAAATTATTAATTACTTTATTATAATTAATTTAATTCCCACCCTATTCCCCTATAAACCCACAACCCACTCCTAAAAAAAATTAACACAATTAATATAATTATCAATTAATCAATTAATAAAAATTAATTACCAATTTATAATTAATTAGCAATAAATTAATTATCAATACCAATAAATAAAAATGAATAATTACTTTATTATAATAAATGACTTCCCACCCTATTCCCCTATAAACCCACAACCCGCTCCTAAAATAAATTAATACAATTAATATAATTATCAATTAATCAATTAATATAAATTAATTACCAATTAATAATTATTTAACAATAAATTAATTATCAATCCCAAAAAATAAAATTAGATAATTACTTTATTATAATTAAATTACTTCCCACCCTATTCCCCTATAAACCCACAACCCGCTACAGAACTAAAACGCAAAAATTTAATTAAAAATAATTAATATTTTCTAAAAATTATTATTTAATTTACTATAATTAAATGACTTCCCACCCTATTCCCCTATAAACCCACAACCCGCTACGGTACTAAAACGCAAAATTTACTTTAAAAAAAATTACTAGCTTCTAAAAATGTAATACATATATTTAAAAAAAATACAATACTTAACAAAAAATATAAAACACATACATATAAAATACATACTAAAATACATAACACTAATATAAACATCGATATTATTAACAACGATATTTTTGCAAACGATATTACTGACTTCGATATTAACAAAAACAATATTTCTTACCTTTAGGTCGATATTCTGGTCACCGATATTCTTGATGTCGATATTCTGTCCCTTGGATATTTCCAACTCGATATTTCTGTAGTTCGGGAAAAAAAACTCGATATTATGTCTGTGCACCGGCACTTTCACATGGGCACGAGCATGTATTAACGCTACACGGTTGTGGTAGCAGTTTCAGCACGTGTGTAACACGGATATTGGTGGCAATTTGAGCAAGTGTAGTGAACACACTATCAGTAATTACGCATACTGTTTGCACTGATAACACTTGATAATAGCAGATAAGCACATGAGGGTGAGAACATTTTTTAGCAACAGCATGTATCGATTTCACAAATTGATGGGTCATGGAAAGGCCGGTTCTGTTTATATGCTTCTTGTTTTTCTGTTTCATCATGTTTGAATATACTTGTTATTTGTAGAGTTCCCCTGACGAAGGGATTCCCCGAAATGCATTGGGAGCACGGCATTGGACACTAAACAATGAAAGTTATACTGTTATGTAATGCAATGTGAAGATTGTAACATGATATCCAAAAGAGGGACTGAGAGCTGGGTTATGAGGTCCTGCACACTTGCTCCCAAAAGAGACTAGTATTTAAAGAAGGTATGCAGTTCCTATGTGATAGGGTGGGGGTTGGGAGGAAAGGCAGTGGAGGGAGAAAGACAGGTCTATCATCGTGTTGCCCTCACACACCCCGAGAGGTGTCATGCTTCATCATAGGGCGATTGCCCCTCGTAAGGCCGGCGCTGCAATGCCTGACGGGCTCCCGAAACCGGGGCTCTTTATCGGGGATCTTTTAAAGAGGAAGCCGTTAGGTGCGTGCGGGTGTGGGGGCGGGGTAGTGCACAATAAGAAATGAAATAAAATAGGTAAAGAGCAGTCCTCTAAAGTCAAATTTTTAATAAAAAGGTTGCTCTAGCCTAGATAAAAACAAGAGTGAGCCCCTGTAAGGATGTTGATGTTCCTAAGGGGCGATCTAAGTGTGTAAGGTCGACATGTTTAGTGCCTCTATTTGCCCCTAACGGGTCAATTGGCACTTCTTCAGGACCGTGCTAAAAATAGATGCGTGCACTACCGCCTGGTATTCAATTAGTGGATGTAAATTACCAGGGACGGTAGAAACCCTAGTTGACGTTAACTAGGGGCTAGGTAGACCTGTGTAGAGGGAACAAAAACGGGGAGGGGAGGAGGGAAGAAAAAGGTGAGTGAGTGTACAATAATAACATTGCATATATGTTAACACATCAGAGTATAGAACTGATTGTACTAAAAAAAAAAACAATACGTTATATGGGCATAAGGGTCTTGTAACAAGCAGACTGTTGCTGGGATTTTCCATAATCAGAGAGGAGGAGTATGCTAGCTACTTTAGTTAAATGCCACGTAGCATGCAAGCAACTGAAGTGGTAATGCACATAGCAGCGTTGCATTAGAATTGTGGTGAAGCGTAATCACCAGTGTATAGCTAAAACATCACCGGTGTGCGTGTGCCATGAAAATGATAGCACTGCCTTTCCTCCCAACCCCCACTCTATCACATAGGAACTGCATACCTTCTTTAAATACAAGATTGTAACTTGAACATTACATGAGAGGCATCATAAATGTTGATGTTGTTTTCATATAAGCCATCATTAAGGGCAACTTTAGTTTATGTGAACTAAGGAAAAGAAATCAATTTCTTATATTGCATTTTGAAATTTTGATATATGTTGATTTCATTAATTCATAAACCTTAGGCTCTTGGGTTGTGCACCTTGAGGTGTGGACAAGTCTTTGTACACCCCATTCTGGAGTTTGCAGTCCACCGCCATGTGCTTTTTGCAGCTTTTTAGGTCGAGCCTAGCGTTGCAGCGCATGCGCTGCTCGCTCTGCGAGGCATATTGTAGTAGGGTTAGATGTGGAAGTGCCATGGAAGCCCCGTCCATATTTTTTGTTGGCTGGTGGCATTGTCCTTGGTAAATGCTGGCTTCCGATTCAATGTGAGGCTTCTTAGTCCCTCCTTGTTACCGCCCTGTCTCCTTTTGTGACCGCCCATCAGGACCGGATCTTTTACTTGCGGCGTTACAGAGTCAGCGTTATTATAGTCAGTGAGCACTATATTCTTTCAGGCGCACACTGCTCAGCAGCGGCGCTGCTTCCCCCATTGGTGGCTGGCTGCGGTGCGTGTCACTCGCTGGCCGGAGGTGCTCTCGCTGTTCCGGCTGCACAGCTTGCACACGCTGTGAAGAGGAGAGGCGCGCTTACTCCCGGAGGGAGCCCAGGGCTTGTTTTTTAAGGCATGGGGATGTTAAGTGATTTGGCCAGAATCACAGGATGTTGAGCTGCGGAGAATCGAACCTATCCCCCCACTTCTAAAATCAGCACCTCTGGTCGTAACCTCACATTCTCTGGCCATTTTCTACAAACTTTTTTTTCTGGCCAGTGAACTATATCGAAACATTATTCCATTTCAGCAGACTTTGTACTTATCGTCTCAAAGTAATAAAAACGTCATTTGCCGTCTCGGCGCTTTAAAATAAGTGGAATTAAAAGTTCACATTTACACTGTATGTCAAAGGTTTCCTGCTACAATAAATGATTCTCAATAAATGGCCGACACTAAGAATACGAAGATATTGTATCTGGTGAACAGAGGGACTTTTATTTCATTTTTCTGGGTGCAAGGCGAGTGGGTGGGGTCTCTTATAGTGAATTGGCCCTTCAGCACCCCGCACGGATGCACATGCCAGGGCTGCTCACCCAGGAGCCCCCTCCGCTGCCTCTCAGAGGGCCTGGGAGTGGGTGAATAATTGGCGGAACACAGCCTTATTAGGGCCAATTGGGCATGTGCCCTTCTCTTAGGGTACGTGTAATGAGGGCACTGTTTAGTCAACACGGGTATTAATAGAAGCCATTAGGCGCTGCAAAGGTGTCTGGGAAGGCGCACAGAGGAACACCATGTTCAGGTAGGTGATGGCGCAGTTGCCTTGCAGTGGACAGGGTCCCGTCTCTTAGCCCTGATGCCGTGAGCTCCCCAGGGCTGCAGCCAGACTGCGAGTGGAAATGAAGGGAGGGCTAGTTAAAAACAAATACAGGTGGCAGGCTATTGGCGGTAAATATATATATTGTGAGGGGAGGCCAGACAACGGATAGGCGCTGGGGGCGGTGAGCCCCGTGTGAGAGGAGCTGGGCAATACTGCGGAGTCATTGATAAACATAGTGAAGCCGGCCCGGTTTATTTGCTAGCCAATCATTCACCCCACCTGTCTGCAATTGCAGTGGAAGGTGGCACTGCTTGTTTATCTGGTGCCATAGTGTGAATGTCCGTGTTTACAGGAGCGTGCTTACAGTTCTGTCACAGTAGTGAATGACCAGTGTCTGTCTGACAGTCTGGAAAGTGTATACTGTATCACTCAGTGAGAGCAAAGACACCTTGTGCAGGCTGACTTGTGCAACAGGTGTCATGGGGTATACAGGCCCTCCAAAGCACGGTGCGTACAGGGGTTTTCTGGCCCAAGGATTCTTCTATATGACACTGATCTGTGAGTGCTGGAGGTGTGACCTGGGTATACAGGAGGGAGCCACGCACCAGCCTCCGACTTACTTACTATTAAGGATAAAATGCAGCATTACACTGCGCCAAGGCCGGTCTCCCAGCATGCTCCGCGGTATGCCATTATTTGCACTTCTAGTCAAGTGAGCCCCTCGCCTTTGCACTCAATGGCAGAGAGCTATTCCCCAAGAGTCCTGTCTGGGCCCCCAAACTTAAGCACAGCTGTGAACACACTTTGGTTTGGTCCATAAAAGGTTGCACCACATTCCACAATCTCGTCTCTCCTTGACGAGTGCTGCGTCGTAATACCTTTGCTGAAGTCCCAATCGAGCATTAAGATGTTGTAAAACATCGCGACAATGAAACTTACTTTGAATCGACGATTTTAACCGTAAAAAATGCAACAGAAGCGAAATACAGAAAGTGTAAACATATCCGCATTCGTTACTTGGGGGAGGAGGGGGGTGTACCTCACTCCTGTGCTGGAAGTTTTACCTCTCAGGCTGTGCTTCACCGTCCTGCTGTGTTCTGAATCTGTCTGCAGGCCTCCCCACCTGTCCCACCCTCTGTAATACCCCTCCCATTCTTCCTTAACAGACTGGATGTGCCTACAGCGAGGGCGACCTGTCGCCCCCTGCACGGGACTGGAGTACTGCCCCAAGGCCCCCACTGCTCCTGTTCCGGCACAGGAGCTTGAGGTGGAGTCTGTCAGACCCACCCCACTCCAGCGGGAGATCCATCCAGATGTGCACGGCAGGAGTCCACAGCTGCAGGCCTGTGCCCTGCCTCCGGTGGCTCCTGGGGGTGAGGCTCTGATGTGGCTGGGCGCACGGGGAGAAGAGATACTGTTACGCGGCTTCCTGGGGCGATGCTGCGGCTGATGATTAGGCGGTCAGCAAAAGCAAAGCCGGAAGCGCACTCCACTGTTTCTGTTTGTTTCAGATTACAGTCCATGTTTTGCTGCTTCTCACCAGTAGGGTAAGGAGAGACCTGGGCAGTAAGCTCAGTGTGTGAGTGCACCTACTGCTGAGAGCTGTGGCAGACTCAGCTGTAGAGTTCAGGCCTGGCTGAACCTCGGGAGTTGCCTGGCGGCGGCCTAGGTTGCGCTCTGCTCAATAACGTACACCTAGATCGGTTATATGGTACGAGCCAAGACTCCGAGCGGTTTTGCGCTCCTTTATTTATCTCTTTGGACGAGCCCGCCCTCCGGGTGCATGTAACACGGCAACAATGTATAGTGCGGGCCGGGTGGCACCGTCACTACATCCCTCCTATCTTTTAGATACTATGTTGTTGTAAGGTTCCCAAATTAAACGGTAGACATGCGACACACAAAGTCTCTGAGTCTTTGGCTGGGGAAGGGATTCGGCCGAAGACCATACCTCTGGCTCCGGGAGTTGTAATCAGCCCGTGTCCCCGCAGAGTCATCTCCCAATGACGGCGTACCCCCACTGGGATTTGTCTGTTCAACACCAGCCGGTGTCTCATCTTCTGAACGCGTTGTCGCAGTGACACGGTCGTTCCTTGAGTTGCTCGTTGTCACCATCTCTTCTCCCCCTTCTTCCACTTCAGTCCCTTCAGTTTCTTCGGTGGTCTCCGTCCCCACCTTCTTGAACCATGAGACGTTTCTCGTGACTGTCCGAGTCCCACGCCTTGCGGACACCATGGTCCCTTGCACATCAGCAACTTCCCACACCTCGGGTTCATACGGGGTGCGAAACTTCCAGCCGGGATACCGGTCCTTCACTATGACTCAGTCTCCTACTCGAATGTTCGCCTCTTGCGCCTTGCGCGCTTGGCTTGCCTTGTCGTTGGTGGTCGAACAAGTCATACAATTCTCCGCCGCCGTAGCACATGAGGAGCGACCTTTTCACCCATCCGTCTGTCTCTCTCATTCCAACAAAGTAATGATCCAGGCGACCAATCCATGATTTCCACCGCGCTGCGGCCGTGGCTGGATCCACCAATTCGCTGAATGGGGGCAGGTGGGCCGCCGTGGCGTGGCCTGGATGTGGTGGCGCGTGCAGAGGTGCTTGTTGTGGGGCCTGCTGCTGGGGCCCCAGCTCCACCTGGGTTGGGGACGCTCATGTCCGTTTGCATGGACTGTGCCTTGGTTTCCGCCTCTCTCCTACGCGGTGGCGGCGCTTGTTCTTTGCGCTCTGGTGGCTACCACGATGTGGGGTGGTACACTCGGTGTGGACGGTGGCGTGCTGTGCAGGCAGGGCATGCGTCGGTGGGCAGGGCGTGCTTGATCTCCCCCTTGCAGCGTGTCCAGTTGCACTTGCCAGTGCTTGGTGGCGTGGTTCACTTGGGTGACCTGAGTGCTATGGACTCTGAGCTGGCAGCCACAGCCTTGCAGTTGCCAATGCTAGTTGGCCTGGTGCCTGACTCCCGTGCTCTCGCACCGTTTCCCAGGTGGGGCAACGAGGGATTGCAGTCAGGCTCGCTCTCTCTCTCTCTCTCTCTCGGGAGATGCAGACTCGACCACGTGGCGGTGGGAGCGCTGCTTTGGGCCTGAGCGGGAGCGCGCATGCGAGCAGGTCTGCTCTCACCTGCGTAACACAGCGCTGACGTCGGTCGCACTTGGCAGTTCTTTCGGCGGGCTCCGGCGGCTCGCCGGGGCTTCTGGCTGGTGCAATTTGCGGGGTGGGCACCCGCCGTGGCAGCTTGCGCCGGTGCTCCTGCCTCCCGGGCGTCATTGCTGCTCCGGATTCCGCTGCGGCGACCGCGCACCGCTTAGATCGTCCGCAGGGGAGCCGCTGAACCAGGTGAGGCGCGGCAGAGGGGTGGGTCAGGGCCCTCGTCGCCACCCTCGTCGCCACCCCTCGTCGCCACACCTCGTCGCCAATGTAGAGTTCAGGCCTGGCTGAACCTCTGGAATCGCCTGGCGGCGGCCTAGGTTGCGCTCTACTCCATATCGTACACCTAGATCTGTTATATGGTACGAGGCAAGACCCCGAGTGGACTTGCGCTCCTTTATTTATCCCTTCGGACGAGCCCGCCCTCCGGGTGCATGTAACACGGCAACAATGTATAGTGCGGGCCGGGTGGCACCGTCACTACATCAGACAGCCGCTCATAAAAACACGGAAAGAGTGCCGCGGAGCTGGGAAGCGCCTCGCGCAGAACATTATTTAATGCAGGCGTCTAAATCCGAAAGTATGGGAAGCAAGCAGGCTGCCGACTGACAAACCTACAAAATATGCTGAAGTGGAAACAGTAACTTTTGAGAGAAACACCACGACCGCCATCAGATGCATATCGCAGTCTGCCCTTAAGGCGAGGCTGAGCTCCCGGACAGTCCTTTCTCTCTTGGCTCTTAAAACAAGCATTTGCAATGCAATAGGTCTCGCATTAAGCTATTGGCATTGTAAATGACAATGCCTTTTATTTCTGTTTTAAAAACGAAAACAAAAATAAAAGGCATTGTTATTTGCAATATCAATAGCTCAAACTCGCGTAAATGCGAGACCTATTGCATTGCAAATGCTTGTTATTTCCTGCTGAGGGGGTTGGGAAAGGGCAAGATGTGAAAAGTACAGAAAGTAAACAGGGCGCTTATCTCTTGATTGATGTTCTGCAGGAGGTGTGGTAGACAGTTGTAAGTTTTATGACAGGGCTAGAAACAAACAACAGACCCAGTTCCGCCTCCTTTAAATAGTGAAGGAAGGGTATACACACTGAGGTTATTAGCAGTCGCCTATTTGCCCGTAGAGATACAATGAATATTGGAATCAAACCCCACGCAAATCATTTAGGCTCCTCGAAATTGAGCGCGTGGCTTCTTTAAGGCTGAAGTTCTGGGAGTGAAAAGGTTAACGCAGCTTGTTTATGAGGAAGACTTTCGGAATTATGCTTTGCACAGCTGGCTTTAATAAAACCTGGGGAATGGGATCCTCAGATGCGGCAAAGCCCCTCCTACAAGCCTTCCAACCCTGCTGTAGGGTGGAATAAAACAGAGTATCGTGGACCGTCGGCCTCCCACCGGCGATCCCATAATCGAATATCCCAGGTTGAAACAACGACGTTTGCAGTGGGGAAACGGGTTATATTTTATATACTCCCAAAATCGGCAACAATGGACTCCCGGACTTTGCTTCTCTGCGCGCTCGTAGCTCTTACTGCCCCTGTTAATGGGCAGCAGCAGCAAGCCCTGATGGAGTACATGGAAAGAAGGCTTGCAGTGCTGGAGGTAAGATTGACTTTATTTCCCTCCTTTGGGTGAACCACGCGGACATCAAGTTAATTATATATGGACCCTTCTCATACAGCGCTTTTTATAGCGCCTGTACGGGGCTTGGCTTGTTTTCTTAGAGCTGCCGTTTTTGGCAGGACCCAAGTTGAGGCAAATAGATCTGACAAGAGCACCACAATTTGGTAAATTAATGAGGCAAGTGTTAGTAGGCACGTTTCTCACATTAGCTCGACGACACACCTTTCTACCTCGGGTAATATTACCCAGGTTACCGTGCATCCTCTAAAAGTGACAGAACCGGACAGCTTCCCATTGATGTTAGTATTACAGAGGGTGCTACACACGTGGACACAGCCTTTTTGCATGTCATGCGTGACACCTTTAACTGGCTCTGGCTTTTTGTCAATATAAACTGAGATTTTAAGCCCTTACTAATGGAAACAGAGACTCTGCAATCCCACAATGTATATGACTTTGTTAGCTATTTATTGTTTCATAATATCATTGATTTATATAGTAATTCACACCCCTCGCGAAACGCCAAAGCTCTTTTGAGTGGACAGTTAGCATGCTACTTTTAGGTTGTGCTTAGCTGGAAGGGTTTGGGTTTGCAGGTTGAGCTTGACGGATACAGACATGTTGTGAGCTTTAACCAATGCTACGCTACAATTGGGACAATTGCGTATCAGGCAATAAACAGGAGAACTGAAATTAAAAAAAAACATTAACATCAACTGAAATCCCCCTCATACCCTCTCGCCCGCCCCACCTCCCCTTCACAGCAAGTGTTCTTCACTCGTTTTAAGCAGTGAGTTGGTAGTAGCACAGAGGTGCAATATTCAGTCACTAACCCGGTACCGTGTGCGGCGCATGTGTTGTGTAGTCCCCCATAGCTACAGTAGCCCAGCACCATGTTTAGTGCATTGTTTTATCTGATAGGTGCAGTGGCGAATTTGCGTCTGGTGTGGCAGCCAACTGAGCAGCAGTTCGTAGGTCCACTAATATAGCGTCCCAGCTGAACGCCATAGTGTGTTTGCGGATCCCAAGGTGTCAAAACTATTATTTATACGGTATAACTTATATAATATAAAAGGGTATAAGCAGCACATGGAAAAGGTGTGAGTTATAGTTAATGTAGTGCGGCTACCGAGTTGAATACACTGTGTATGGAGGTGCGGAAGTTATAATAATTTGAAGGTGTTGCATAAATTATAAATTAAAGGTAAAATTATAATTTTAGAAATTTCAATATGTGTGTACTTTAACTTTTGTTTGTAACTAAAGAATAAATAAAGTTGTTACTTGTTAATGTGATTATGAACCTACTCCTGTAATGTGGAGTTTTATTGGGCCTTGCATTTTCAGTGTAACCTATTTCTCTACATTTTACACCTGTCTATATTACAACATATGAATTATATCAGGTATCCCCCTTAATTGTACTCACAATAATGTTTCCAAACCCAAATGTGGCTCCTAAAACCGGGGCTCACGGACACCAAATAGGTTGACTACGGGGCAGGACCTTTGGAGTACGTTTGACTACAAGGCTACCTCACCGTGACCCATGTGATATTTTCATTCCCCTCAAGTTGGGCGGAATTTTTCGTTAACAGAAGAAGGGAGATAAGTATTCTCCCCACTGTCATTGATTTGATTGTTATCATTGTCACGAAGGCTGCAGCTTTCTGTACCTTCAAACCCTAATATATAGGTGAAGAAAAAAAGATTTTTTTGGTCAACACCAGGGAGGGAATATTTGCTGTGCCCTGACGAAAGCCCAGGCCCATTTTTGGCCACTTAATTTTTGGGCTGAAACATGTTAGCAGTCTTTTAGGGTCTTAGGACCATAACCTCCAAGAAGACCCGTTTTTACCATTTTAATATCCACTACATCCCCATCAATAAAGGGATACCTGGGGGGTGTAGTAGGATTTTTATCTTTAAGTCCCCCTGGCCTACATCTCCTAAGAGCTCCCTGAAATACGGTTGAGCCACCCTGACCTTTAGGAGTCAGGGTGAACCCGATGATGAAGCATGACACCAATAGGGTGTGTGAGGGTTAAATAACAAAAGGAATTTCTTCCTTCCCGCATTTTGCGGTACACGCCACCGAAAGGAGTTGAGGAGGTTTTAGGAGCCACATTTGGGTTTGGATACATTATTGTGAGTACAGTTTAAGTCGGGAGGAGGTATCCTCACCCTCACCTCTCTTACCCCTTCTCGTGGACAGTGGGGGATTCTCCACTGCCACCTGTGGGTTATAATATATCCCCCTTAATTGCCCTGATGAGACATCCAATGAACTTTATGTTATTGATTGTACAGTCTCTGGTGATGCAGCTAATTATTGTTGTTACACTGGTTTTATGTTCTGAAATTCTCAATAAATAAAGAAAGAATAAATAAAATTATATAAATGTAAAGGTGTTGCATAAATTATAAATTTAAGGTATAACCATAACAGAAATAATTTTATTTTTTGTGTATCTGATGTTTGGTTTGAATAGAAAGAATAAATAAAGATATGTATATCTATCCAGAAAGTAAAGTCGCTGGTTCTCCCAGCCTCTTAGTTGGGGCGAGTGTGCGGGTGCGGCGGGGTAGAGAGACCCTCTATATTCCAAAAGTTCACTCTCCAAACAAATCACACACCAGTGTGGCGAAACAAGGAGACGGTATGCTACTCCAATGCGGTCATCAGTGTGATATTTTAATGATTCACCATCAAGGCAGCAAACAGCCATACGCTTTTCGGCGCAACAGGCTCCTTGTTCAAGGGTCAAGTTACATTCACTTTCCCATCACATAAGTACACCCATGTGATTCATTACAAATTGACATTGACAAAGGACTCTCCTGCTGAACCTGGGTCAGGGTAAACAATTCAGCCATCTTAACACAGTGTTTGGGCATTAAATCAATGTTTCTATGCATCGTGTTGGGACATAAAAATGACCAAATATTACATTCATAATTTTAACATATATTCACTTATTGAACGCTCCTGTGCAAACGGGCTGCCCCTCGCTCAAAATCGCAGAGCACTATTTGAAAACACACATTGTATGTAATATATAAACATATTGAAATAACCCTCCTTATGTGTCCCATGCCCACGATGCGGACTGCCCTCACTGAGAACAATGTTTTACATATGTGTTGCGTATCTCGCAACTGTTAATGTGTGTCTAGAGAAAATTACTTATAATGGGGCAAAAATACATACACACCCATACCACTTTTTAAATATTTGTGTGGTAACTCATCTTATTGTACATACATTCAAAATATAATGTACTTTTTTTCACCAATCAAGCCCTAGTGGACTAGTTCACCCTTTCAACGTTAATTCTATCGTGTAGTCACATATTCTATGTACATGCATTCAATAATACTGTACTCTATTCACCAATCCAGAAGAACTAAAGGGGCTTCTACTGCTAAGAATTCAAGGGAACCATTAGCATACCATATTCCAAGTCAACAGAGATGAGCTGTGCCTCATACTTAGATAGATATATCTGGCTCTTTTGCGTTTCACACCAGGGTTCCGAGAAAGTAACAGGAAACCCTGAACAATACACAAAAGAAAAGAAATGAAAAACATTGTTAAAATCTGTAAAACTACTAGCAAACCTAAACATGCCAGGGAACAAGAGATAAGGGAGCCAATTAGAGAGATAACATGTATTAAAACCATTACACAGTCTACAATACACATCATGACTATGATCAGACTAAAAGGAGTGGGTCTATGTATGATCAACCCCAGATGGACTGCCAGCTCTTCATTCAGATTCAGTGCCCCCGGGAGAGAGGGTGCCGTACCCAATGATGAGCCTCGACTCCAGTTTCCTGATTTCCTGAACTCTATTGCCCCCTCTTTCCCGTACTGGTATACTGTCAAGCACACAGTACTGTAACTGGCATCTTTACCATGTTCTAGCTTTAAGGGCCTGGCAATAGGATACCGTTTGTCTTCGCTTGCAATCACCTTTATTTGTTCAAGTACTCTCTTCTTTGCTTTATATATTGTGCTCCCAATAAAATATTTATATCATGGGCAGCATAAGGCATAGACACAATAGTCGGAGTTGCAGGTAAGGTGTTTAGTTATTTTGTAAGGTCGGTGGTCTTGTGAGAACTGTACCTGCTTGTGATTACAGCTGTATTTACAAACTTTCCACATTCCACATGTAAAAAAGACTTGTATATTAGTTGTGTTTCCCTGGAATTTGACCAGGCTTTGACTAAAGGGACATACTCCTCCTACAAGTGACTTCAGGGTGATCACCAATGTGTTTGACTATATGTTCATTTGTCTTCAATACCTGCCAGAACGTTTTAAGGCTGCATTTAACTTCCCACACCTGACTGTGATAGGAGGTGATGAATCTTAATGGTTGTGGGTCTTGTGTGTTTTGTGGGTTGTGTCCCCATCTTGTTTGGATTACCATGATGTCACTGAACATGTAATCAGTGATGTAAAATGTGAGGTCATAAGCAGTGCATTGTGGGGGCGTAAGTTATAGTTAGCTCAGGTAACTATAACTGCAAAATTTCACTGGTTTTGTACCAGTGAACTCTGAGCCTAACTATAAAGTCCCTGTAACCTTTTGTTTTTTTCAGTGAATTTCTACATTTTTTAAATTCTATCTCCTAACTATAACGTCCCTGTAGCCTTTGGTTTTTTAAGTAAATTTGTAAGGTTTTTTAAATTTTATTTCTTAACTGTAACCACTAACCATTGACAATTAGTGTGTGAGTGAGTGCATGAGTGTCTCAGTGGGTGTATAAGGTTTGTAAGTGGGTGTGAGAGAGTATGATTGGAGCTGTAAGTGGGTATATGAGTGTCTCAGTTGGTCTGTGAGTGGGTGTGTGAGTCTCTGAGTAGATCTGTGAGTGGGTGAGAGAGAGTATGAGTGATTATATAAGTGGGCGCATGAGTGTTTGACAGTGTCTGTGAGTCGGTATACGTGTCTGAGTTCGTCTGTGAGTGGGTGCATAAGTGAATGGGTCTGTGAGTGGCTGTAAAAGTGTCTGAGTTGTTCTGTGAGTGGGTGCATGAGTTCATGAGTTGGTTCTGCTAATTTTCTGCACGTTTTCTGTAGGCCTGGGCCGAGCACGCAGAGTTTCACTCCGTGGAATTCCGCAGAGTTACTGAAAAACTCTGCCAAATTCCACAGAGTTCTGTGAGCGGGCGGAGTATTGCTCGGCCATCCCAAATAAAGTCCCCTTGGCTGCTGAGGGTCGTTGGGGGCCAAGAACCCTAATTTTTGCCACTAGTACGTCCCCCTCAGCAGGATTGCTGAGACCTCATCGAAGACCCCACCCCTTTCGCACCACTCTCCAAATCAATCAATCAGGATTTATAAAGCGCGGCTAATCACCCGATAGGGTATCCAGTCTAATGAATGTCATCAAGGTATCACAGGCTCACCTTCTGGGTTTTCCCGTCAAAAAGTGAAGACCGTCTTTATCATTCGTTTGAATCAATTCTTCTAAATTGTTTCTTTTGTGGTGCCAATAGTTCACCCTCACAATATAATGATCTCTCAGGGGAATGAGAGAACGTTTTATCTAATCATCATTTAAGCTTAAATTCTAGTTCCTTAGAATATAAGCTTATACGATGATCATTATACCCAAGTGCATTCTCATTCATGACTGTTCTGCTTAGAAAATATCGCCTCTACGAGTTTTGCACCCCATTGGATGAAAAAAGGTTTTCGAAATTGGAGAAGTAACGTATAAGTATGTATTTGTCACAACGGAGACAGTGGAAACATGAAGTGGAATTCAAGACCGGACATGTATCATGAACAGTTAAAGCTGATTTATGGGGCAGATGTATTAGCAGTTTGTTATTATGATTTCACACGCAATGTATTTTTACATATTCATGGATTTAGGGCATGCAATGAAGTTCGTTTTTTACAATCACGTTTATCATTTATAAGTTGAGTATGTATGCACGGTTTTAGGTTTAGGTAATTCACAAGGGAGATAAGGATGTTTTGTTTAATAATTTTCGTTGTACGTCAAGGGAGCACAGACTTTGGGGGGTGGATTGTTGGTTGTGTAGTGAGGGTGAGAGGTGCACCATGGTAGATAGAGTTTTTGGTTTGGAGTTGGTTTCAAATCGAGTGCAGCTATAGGGGGAGGCAGGCACGTGCTGGTAGTTAAGAACGTGTATCAGGACCATTCAAAAGCACGAGAGTGAAAGCAGCTGTATTCATGAACTAACAGCTAGGAATAGAGAGGAAGCAGCGTGTATACGGAGAGCAGCACGAGGAGGTTAGTTTGGATGAGGTGGTTTGTTTAAGAACTAACAGCGAGGGACATGGTTTAAGAACTAACAGCGAGGGAGAGGGTGCAGGTGGGGGAAGAGGGAACTAGGGAGGATTATGATGAGAGATACAAGTCTTTGGTGAAATGGGAGCACTACGAAAGGTATTGGGAGTATGTTTTGAGTGGAAGAAGGGTTGGAGCAGGGTGGTTTAATTTATTAGCAGCACAGGAATCTCAGTGGGCGAGGGTAGGGGTATGGTATTTAATGGGGTTGTGGGTTAAGGTTAATTTATAGTGTTGGACTTTAGGCACTTTTCAGAATGACTGGGTTAGCTAAGCTTTTTATTTTATTTGTTGTAGAAACCCCTGACGAAGAGCCTAAGGAGGCTCGAAATGCATTGGGTACCTAAACGATGTGCCTACTTCATATTGCGATCAATCTGCACGTTGTAAAAAGTCTGGAGTGACATGCAGCTGGTATTAGAAGTGTTCAAATAAAGATTGCAGAGTTAATCAGACTGTCTCCGGTGTGATGAAAGAAAAAAAGTATATTGGAGCAACAAGGAATGGAATACATATTGGTCATATTGGTTTACTGTGGAGTACTTTGATGAAATGGACATAATTGGAGGGAGTAGTTCCCACTTTCTGCAGTGCGACAGTGTGGAGCACGAGAGGAGTGCCCCTTTCTTTGAATTCTTTTGAATTAATTGTGGCTTGAGGCGATCCACTGACACTGACCGCACGCACTTATTAATGAGTCTTTTATGTATGAAAAAATATTAAGGGGAGGAGTGCATTCTCATTCATGACTGTTCAACATCCTTATTCAAGCATCTGACCTAAATCTGAATCGCTTTGACATTATCTTTATGGAGATTAAAATCTCAATTAATAACTCAATATCTAATCTACATTGTTTGAGTTTGCCCTCTACTGCGGAAGCTCCTGTTCCCTCCATACTTGCTTCTTCCCTGTCCCCCTCCCCTTCACGCTCTATGCTCCGGTCTGATAATTCCCCAGACAAAATGGATGAGGGTAACTCTTTCAAACTCCTCCCTGGCAGCCAGGAATATCCAATTCAAAGCGCCTGTAACAACAACCTTAGTGCTCCCACTGATCTGCAAATAAGCTTCACCCTATTAACATCCCCCATTGCGGTTGACAAATATATGACACACAAACCCTACCCTGTTTGCCCTGATTATGCTTCTTTAAGCGTCCACAACACCAATCCTAGTGCTTCCCCTACCCTCTACTCAATACCTTACCCCTTTACATCACATACTAACCCTCAACTTCCTATCTCCTCTCATATTTCTTCCCCCATCGCTCAAGGGAAAGTTTCCATACCTGACACTTTTACGCCTCCAGGATGCTCCCTTCAACCTTCCTCACCGTGCCCGAACAACATCTATGCTAATCCTCCCCCCCCCCCCCTAGAGGTTAATATGACAGAACTCTGCCGGACTACGGTTTCCCCCTGCAATCTGGGTGAGGGTGAGTGTTTAGCTCCCAACTCCACTTTACCTAAGGGACTCCATACATGTTATTGCTCCAGGCCAGTCACTGACTATGTTAGTCTCCAACTCTTTGAGGAGAAAATGGCTGACCTCAAACACGATCTCCTTACTGTCAGAAATAACCTTCAGACCCTCCTATACTTATCCTTGAAGACTGAGAATGTTTGCAAACCCTATCCCTATTGCGGATATGATCGACCTTCTCTCCCAACCAATGTTATACATTGCGGTGATGATAGGTCCTCTCGCAATTTCCCACAATGGATTACTAGGCCACTTCCCAACCACCCCTCCAGGCCCCTTAGGTTCTTACCTCAGCTGTCGGATGATGACACACGCGCTCTTCTTCTTTTGTACAATGGCTCTTGGCAAGGCTACTCGGACGCACCAGTCAACATACCAACTATCTCCGCAGACCCTGGTAGAGAACCTAGTGTTAACCCTAGATGTGTGCGATAACCTTCTCCAGATCACCAAGGCTCGCCCAGAAGTGGTCACTACCTTCTCTTACATCAAATCGATGCTTCTCAACTGCAGATCAGCTGTGAAACACGCTGCTGATATCTCTGAACTTATCATCTCTCAACAGTTAGACATCATGATCCTTACTGAAACTTGGCTCAATGACTCCTCCCCTATACTTGACATCTTGATCCCTCCTGACTATGACATCATCAGATGTGATAGACTGGATAAAATGGCAGGGGGCATTGCCTGCATCCATCGCTCCAGCCTCACATTGAAACAGGCTCCAAAGGTGCTGAAGTCCTCATGTGAGCACCTAGTCACAGAAATCTGGAACAATGGCAAGATTCTTTGTGTGCTCCACATGATTTATCATCCACCTGGTGACAATCTGCTCTTCTTAGAGCAAATTATGGAGTCCATTTCCTCTTGCGCTGACCTTCACGCTAGCCATATCTTCCTCGGGGATTTTAACGTTCACTGGAATGACACAAATGATCCCCTAGTTTGCTCTTTTAAGGCTTTCCTTTCCGACCTCAACCTCATCCAGGCCTGCAATGGTCCCACCCACAATAAAGGCATCACCCTAGACCTTATCATAGCTAGAGACAACATTCTTCTTCTTGATGACATTATACCTTGTGATTGGTCGGATCATCACCAAATCTCCTTTCACATTTTGGAAAAAGTCCTGTTCAGACAAGGTCAACCGCTTAAATCCAAACAGTTGGTTCGCAATCTGAGAGACATCAACCTCAATAATCTAACCTCCATTAGCAAGAACTTGCTTCAGCCACCCCCTAACATGTATAACGTGGACGACCTCCCGGATCACTACATCAATTCCATGTCACATGACTACATCGCTCCCTTGCAACTCAAAAGGATTCCAACCAAACAATCCAAAACTTGGTTTAATGAATCCTTAAATGAGGAACGTCGCAAACTTAGGCTGTCGAAGAGACTTTGGAGAAACTCTCCTTCCACCACAAGCCTCAAGCAGTTAAGGAGGATGAGAAGCGCTTACAACAAACACATTCGCTGTGCCAAATCAGATCACTTCAGAATCCAGCTGGACAACGCTAAAAATCGACCCAAGAAACTGTTTGAAATCATCAAACAACAAGCCACTCAGACCATAAATCACACTTCGGCACCCAGGACCTCCTACCCCAGTGAGGAAGATTTCTCTGCTCACTTCTCGGAGAAGACAAGGAAAATTGAACTTGAACTGCAACGTGCCGCAATTAACCAGCGGTCCTTGAGTTCCCCTGCAGTGGCTGTACCTAAGGCAGAGATTGCTTCTTGGAACTCCTTCTTGCTCCCGGATGATGCTGAGCTGGCACTCTCCTTGGCATCTCTAAAACCCTCTAACCACTTCAACGATCCTCTTCCCGCAAAACTTCTCAAAGATCTCAATTCAGCCATTCTCCCTCTCTGGACCCGGATTATTCAAGAATCTCTCATACAGGGGAGGATTCCTGACTGCCTCAAGATAGGGCAAGTCACCCCATCCCTAAGAAGCCTAATGTTGACTTAGCGGATCCCTCTAACTTCCGTCCGATCACTAGCATCATGACTTTAGCGAAATTACTCGAGAAATGCGTCCATACACAGCTCTGCAACCACATTGAAAAATCTCAGCTCCTCGACCTTTACCAGTCTGGTTTCAGAGCAAGGCAAAGCACTGAATCAGCTCTAACCCACATAGTTGATGACGCCTTGAGATCCCTTGATCAAAATGTCCCCTGTCTTCTGATTCTGCTTGACTTGTCGTCAGCATTTGACACTATTAAACATGAAAACCTGATTGCTATTCTTCAACACAGGATGGGATTATCGGGCCCTGTCTTAAATTGGTTTGCTTCTTTCTTACATAACCGTGCCCAAAGAATCAAAGTTAACCAATCACTTGCGGCTAATACCCCGGTCACAATTGGAGTGCCTCAAGGTTCTGCACTCTCTCCCACACTCTTCAACCTTTTTATGGAACCTCTTTCCAATATCCTGAACGAATCCAACTTTCAATACCACATGTATGCTGAGGACACGCAACTTTATCTGAAGATCTCCTCTCCTGAAGATATAAAAACTCTTAATGATGCGCTTTGGAAAACACAACAGTGGCTAACACATAATCATCTGTTGCTAAACTCCCTGAAAACAGAATTCCTTCTGATTTCCCCCTGCAACCACTCAGCTCCTACCCAAGATTGGATCAAACAACTCTCTGCTCTCAACTGCACCCTGCATGTTGTTGACTCTGCTAGATCTTTAGACATCACCCTAGACAAACACCTAAACATGCAAGCTCACATTAGTGCCACTATTAGGGGTGCCAATCATCAGCTCAACACCCTAAGGAAAGTCAAGCCATTCTTGCCTCCGGAGGACATCCAGACAGCTGTCCAATACCTAGTTATCTCACGCTTGGAATAAGGATTGGTGACCCTTGCAGGCCTTCCTAAAGCGAGTCTGGCTCTGCTTAAAGCCACCCTTAATGCTTCGGCCAGACTCATCACGGGTTCCAGAAAACATGACCTTATCACCCCGGACTTAATTCAGCTTAACTGGCTATCCATTGAAGCAAGGATTCGCTTCAAGATTGCTTGCCTGATGCACAAAGCGATTCACTACAACACCCCCGTCTACCTAGCAAAACAACTTGAGCTATCTGGCTCGAGTCGGAACTTAAGAAGCTCTAATACTCTACTTTTGAAACCACCCAAATTCAATAACAAAAGAACTTACAACCGTGCCTTCTCGGGTCTGGCTTCTAGAATCTGGAATGCTCTACCTCCCGAGATCAGATCCAACCCTTCAACTACCTCTTTCAAAAAACATGTCAAGTGGCTAATACTGAACGACCATATACTGCAATAGCTCTGATGCCATCTTTAATCTACTCCCTTCTCCAGCTGAACAATCTTTCTTTTTCTGATCGCTCTTAATTTGTTATGTTTTCTCTTCACAGGTCCGTTTTGATGTATCACCTTCTGTTACTTTTTAGTAACTTCGTGTGTTCTATTTTGTACCGACCCTTGTTTTAAAACTCTTGCCTTGTACCCTCCTTTGTACAGCGCTCTGATACCCTTTTTTGGGTCATGTTCGCGCTTTATAAAACTCTTCAAATAAATAAATAGTAAAAATCCAAACCGGAAAAAGAGCACTGGTGTCGGGTTTGATTCAGAATTGTTGGATGAGACAGATAATTGAGATATAGGGGCCGAATCCGATTCGGGCCGGAGAAAATACCGACCGACTCGGTACGGGATAATAGTCCGACCGACATGTACCGGCATTGCCCGACCTGGGAAGTACGATGAAATGCATGGGAATCACGACCGACTCGCACGGAACTCAAGGCGAACGACCGACCCGGCCGGAAACAAGCTATCCGGCCGGGAAACCACGCGAATCGAACCGACCGACACGCATCAGGAAATAATCCGAACGAAACATACCCGCGAACTCCGACCCGCGCAGTACGATGCAATGGGTGCAAATTCAGACCGATTCTTACGGAGCCAAAGCCGTACGACCGACACGCATACCAAACCCAGCCGAACAAACACAATACTCCGCGACCGACGCGTGGGCCGCATATGAAACTGAGCTGAAACACAGCGGGAACGACTCGGAGAGACGTCCTACTCGGTCAGAAGAACGACTCCTACATGCACAATAATCACAAATGAAAAAATACAAAAAAAAAGGGCCAAACGAGCAATGACAAAGCCAATAAATACAGGGGGGGGGGAAATGGAACAAGGACACACCCCCAACTCCACCTACATAAAGCCCACAAATCCCTACCATGATCCATTGCAAATCCCACTGACCTGCCAGCACAGAACACCATCACACAGCAAACACAGACACACACACACAGCTCATCCAACACAAAAGCCACACACCATTAGCACCTCAACAAATAGCACCCTCACACACACACAGCAAAACCTACACACACACACCCTCACTTGCACACACACACATCAATCACCACCACCACCACCCATCACCATGCCCCTAAAGAAGAATCCAAAGTTCCTAGATAGTGAATTGGAAGTCATGGTAGACGAGATCCTGAGGGTAGAGCCACAGTTGTTTGGCACATTGGTCCAACAGACCCCCATGTCGCAGAAAACCAAGATGTGGGCGAGGATCGTCGACAGGGTGAACGCACAATCACCATGTTTGCGCACAAAGGAAGACATCCAGAACAGGTGGTATGATGTGCGCAGGAGGGTCAGAGACCTACTCAAGAAGGATTACCTCCTGAGCCAGCACACCGGCAGTGGCCCTCCTGCAAAACCAGTATACCTCAGGCCCTGGGAGGAGAAGGTGCGGGCCATCCTACCACCAGTGAGCGTATACGGACTAACAGACATCCCAGAGCCTGGTGAGTACACAACTAATATACACAATATTGTGTGCCAATACACACACATCACTGTCAAGGGGACAGTCAAACCATCCACCCCCAGCAAATCAACAGCAACCAAAAGATAATCATCCCAAGATGTGTATGTCAGTTAGATAAACACAATACATACCATCTCATAGTGATATGTCACTGTGTCATGACATGTACAAACCTAACAACAAATAGAGCAAGGCAGTGGCACAAATATAACCAACAAACACTGCCTGACATTTTGCCACCACTAGAACACCACCTCACAGGGAAGCTCACTTAACGGAAGGAATTCTGTGTATGCTGGTGAAGTTAGTGTAGCCAATAGCATGATGGGAGTTGGAGTCACAGATACTGCTCACCCTCACAATTGGCCCATCAACACCACCCTGAACCATGCTCACATCACAGGGAGTGGATAAGGACTGACAAGATGGCTGACACTGGCTACTGCTGTGGGGAGCACAAGGCCCTGCTGGGAACTGTGCACCAACAAACAGCACAACACCACTGCCTGACATCCTGAAAGCCAACTTGCACTCCCTGCAATGCAAGCACGTTGCATGGTGGGATATCTGGCTGGCTGGGAAGGAGGACTCACAGCACTGAGCATAGTTACAAGCAGCTCACCTCACACACCCCTCAACACAAACTCCACATAACCCACCTGGGAGAATGCAATGCCTCACATACCAAATGAAGATCTCACAAAGAACCACCACCCTGGGTAATGCTGTGTGAAGCACAGGGACACACCTGGGACTTGTAGCCAAACAAACGCAAGGACAACCCTGTCAGCCTCCCTGTCAGCACAGGCACACTACCCCACAGGGAAGCAGAGTCCAAAGGAAGGAAGTACGGGCATGCTGGGAAGGGGGTGTAGGCAATAGCATGATGGGAGTTGGAGTCACAGATACTGCTCACCCTCACAATTGGCCCATCAACACCACCCTGAACCATGCTCACATCACAGGGAGTGGATAAGGACTGACAAGATGGCTGACACTGGCTACTGCTGTGGGGAGCACAAGGCCCTGCTGGGAACTGTGCACCAACAAACAGCACAACACCACTGAATGACATCCTGAGAGTCAACCTGAACCCACTGCAAGGGTGTCAGGCTTCATGGTGGGAAAACTGGGCCAGGTGGAGAAGGATGGCCGGATGTCCACCAAATACAACCAATGCTGGCCATGCACACACCTCAACATTCATATTGAAATGCCCCAGGTATGCATGACAATGTGCTACACCAATATCAACCTCTTACTGTGACAACTTAGGACAATGCAATGTACATGCCCGCATCCAGAGGTACAGTCACAACTGTCAGGTGTGTGAACCATTGATGTCTGTAGAAACATTACATACAATGTGTGTCTCTTCCAAATACAGGTGACGATGATGGGGACACAGCAGCAGGCGAGGAGGAGTCCCTGTCCCAGGCTCCGGGGGACACAGAGCTCACTGGTGTGGAACAGCCTCTGCCCTCCTCGGATGGCGAAGACCTACCTGGCCCCTCCGGTGTGAGTCATCATGCAGCACCAGCTGGACCAACATCTGCACCCCCTGCACCCATCCCTCCAACAACTGCCAACATACAGACCACCCCCGCCGACACGGACAGACCAAGGACCACCGCTGACAACAGCACAGGGCCCCAGGCCCACTGTGGAGCAATGGATGACAACACCACTAACAACCCCCAATGGGCCTTGGGTCACCTGTGCGTGCCACCGCAGGTCCTGCACGTGTCGCCAGGGGTGGTGGGAGGGGTGGTAGACATAGGTCGCTGCTTGCAGAGGGGTCTGGACTGCATGATGACCCACAACTGGCACGCATCGCTGATGCGTACCAGGATAGCACCGGAGAGGTCAGACAGGTAGTGGGGATCCTCAAGGACATACAACAACAGCAGCAGGCTGCCCATCATGCCCGCTTGGACTCCCACATGGCCCGTGTGGAGACACACATGGCCCGTGTGGAGACACACATGTCGGGCATGGAGTCCAAGTGGGACACATTGCAAGAACTCACAGCGGTGCATAGGGACATATTGACATGCCTCCGCCAGATTAGCACCAACATGGCCACACCTCCCTGTGTGCCCACAACATCTGGTGCTGCAACAACTGACACCGCCACAGGGAGGGAGGAGGACTCTGGCAGAGAGTCCCCTGCACCGCCGCAGCCTGCACATGAGGGTCCCCCCCAAAGAAGAGGGGTCGTCCGAGGAAGGAAAACTGAGAGGTTGATGGCCACGTACATCCCCCAGGAAGCCAACACCTGTTCCGGAAATTCTCCTTTGTGTGCCAACGTTTCACCCTGTCGAATGCAACACTACTTTCCCACATGACATGGGGAGTTCAAGTTGGACTAATGTATCATATGACTGTGGACTTCACTCAGGACATTTCTGCTACCAAGACTTCCAACTCATCTGGGAACTTTGGATCACAATCCCAATGTACAGCACCCACCATCCTGTGCACTATACACACACACATTTCTGTAAATAAAATCACTAGTACACCATACTTGCCACTGTTATTCAAATGTGGATACTGTTATGGTGATGATGTTCTGCTAAATTACACTGTGTATGCTAACTGCTACTGCAAGTACAACACCGTCGTGTGAGTCATGGTGACATGACACATATGAAGGAGACACACCACTAGGGCTACACAACACAGACACCAGGGCCATCGGACTCATCGCCCACAGTGATGTTGCCAGGAAATACAGTGAAATGCACAGACACCACACCTATTCAGAGTCTGTGTCAACTAGCCCACAGGTGCAGTAAGCAAATGTCAGTCAGATGTGTGACCACAGACAACGCACATCCCAAAGTGAAGCACAGGTTTATTACACATTTGCAACATGTTGTTTCCACTACAAATGCAAGGTTTACCCACGTGGCAGTGGCCACACAGTCAACAAGTGCAGAAGATATGAAGTCCAGGGGTGTGTGGCACATCACTTGTAGGCCAACTACTGCTGCACCCTGAAAGCTGAATCATGGTGTCGGGGATCCAAGTTGACCAAAGTACTCAGTAAGCAGCCTGTGAAGGACAGACATGACACACAGTTAAAATCACTGTAGAACAGGACAGTACTGCAATACTCATGCCCAATACATGTCACAAGACAACTACACAAAACCAAGTTAGCATATCAAAACTGTTGGGGAGTTCAGACTACCTGGAAGGACACATTGCTGCACGCATCCAGTCAAGTAGCACATGGCCACACTCAAACAGCACCAGAGCACCACCCACACATATCATGCAAACTCACGTCATTCACATTACATCTCCCTGGATACTCACATTCAGCTGAAGAAGTTGGTGATGAGCTGTGTGCGGACATCACCATCATCATCATCATCATCACTGGCATCGTGGTCCAGGCCAGGATCCTCCACAGGTGGTGGACGTTGGTCATCGTCATCCAGGATGAGAGGCAACTCCTTCCGCACTGCCAGGTTGTGTAGCATGCAGCAGACGATGACAATCTTGCACACCTTTGCTGGGGCATATGGGAGGGCCCCTCCTGTCTTGTCCAGGCAGCGGAAGCGGTTCTTCAGGAGACCAAAGGTCCGCTCTATCACTCTCCTGGTCCGACCATGTGCCTCATTGTAGCGCATCTGGGCTGGTGTCACAGGGTTCCTGAGGGGTGTCAGCAACCACGGCATGTTGGGGTATCCGGAGTCACCTACGGACAGACAAGTGCACATTAGCTGATTTGGAAAAGTGGGTGGAATACTGAAGATCAGAACACACACAATGGTACAAAGTCAGTACACGCCGACAAGCCAGGCACGCTGGTTCTGCATCTGTGCCATCATCCTCGGGATGCGACTACTCCTCATCACGTAGGCATCGTGTGCTGAACCAGGGAAACGGGCGCACACATGTCTGATGCTCATATCTGCTAAACATACCACCAGAGCATTGATCGAATGGTAATGTTTACGGTTCCAGTATGCCTGCTCATGTGCCTGTGGTGGTATCAAAGCCACATGTGTCCCATCAATGGAGCCAATGACATGTGGCATCCTCCCCAGGGCATAGAAGTCACTCTTGATGTCAGTGAGTTGTTGACGTGTTGGGAAATAGATGTACTGGTTCAGGCATCTCAACATTGCCTCCAAAACATCGCGTAGCACACGGCTGAACATAGTCTGTGACATCCCACCGGCAGTCGCAACAGTGTGTTGAAAGGTACCAGTGGCAAAGAAGTGTAGAGCTGCCATTACCTTCACCTTGGGGGTCAGCGCCGTAGGGTACGTCCGGCCAGGTTGCAAATGTGGTGCCAAGCGCACTGCCAAATCCTCAATCAGCTGCCTGGTGAAGCGGTACCATCGGATGCTGTCACGATCCACCATCGTTGCCAGGTCAGGGAATGCTCTATGGACAGCTGGAGCCCTGCAGTGCATAGGTTGAAGGAAGAAAGATTGTCAGTCACCCCACATATGTGCCATTCACCATACTCAATTTCACATGATACATCATTACGTGACACAAGTACTTGATGTGTGTGCCGTTCTGTCGGACATAACTCGCACCTACATGGCCATCATCTAACTTCTCAGTACAACATGTGTGCACAACAGGTACCAGGTTGTGCTATGGGAAACTCATTAGGCTGTGTCACAGTACCCATTTACTGCTGTCACGTTCCACACACATACCACAGTGACATGTCTGGACAGATGCGCCACAGGCATCACAGATCATTGACAGGTTGATTCCCAGTGACCCTGTCTTGCCACATGGCCACTGGAATGACATGGCGTATCATGTACACGTCAGAAAAACAAACATGACTCCCACAGGTAGTGGCCCCTGTCGCATCCGCAGGATCAGACATGGACGCCAGTGACGCACAACATCAAAGTCCATGCACAAACAACGTTGATGTGGAGACTGTCTCCCATCGTGCACATGGAATCAGTGACATCGGAAACACAACATGCACACAGACTGTGGAGGGACATCACTATTGTGGCAATGGGTCATCCTGTGACGTACATGCCTTCCCACATGAGACTCTGGGGGTATGTGACATGTCATACACATACACAACCTGGAAATGTGACCATGCCACATGCTCCAAAATGAACTGTTGCACATCACAGTGGTCATGTGCACAACACACCATGGACCCTGTCCCCATGAACACATGCACAGCCTGGGTGTGGCTGCCCACAAGTGCCACCACAAAAACCACATGTTAACCCCCATACACAGAGAAGGAAATGCAGCCTTACATGCCTCAGGAAACAGTGTGGACTGGGTGTGGTGTTGTAGGTGTGCCCCTGGGTCTCTGGCAGGTATATGTGGCTGCCATACGTTCACCAGTGACCAGCATGGTGACATATGCGACTGACCTGTACAGGTACGCGTTGTACAGCAATGGACCAATCGGTGTGCCCGGCCGGCCCATTGCATATGATGTGTGCGGGTACGCGTTGTATCCTGAAATACGCGTTGAACAGCAATGGACCGATCGGTGTTCCCAGCCGGCCCATTGCATATGATGTGTGCGTAGTGCGCGTTGTATCCCGAAATACGCGTTGTACAGCAATGGACCGATCGGTGTGCCCTGCCGGCCCATTGCATATGATGTGTCGTGGTACGCTTTGTATCCCAAAATACGCGTTGTACAGCAATGGACCGATCGGTGTGCCCGGCCGGCCCATTGCATATGATGTGTGCGGGTACGCGTTGTATCCCGAAATACGCGTTGTACAGCAATGGACCAATCGGTGTGCCCGGCCGGCCCATTGCATATGATGTGTCGTGAGTGCGCGTTGTATCCCAAAATACGCGTTGTACAGCAATGGACCGATCGGTGTGCCCGGCCAGCCCATTGCATCTGTTGTGGCGAGTGCGCATTGAACAGCAATGGACCGATCGGTGTGCCCGGCCGGCCCATTGCATATGATGTGTGCGGGTACACGTTGTATCCCGAAATACGCGT
Organism: Calotriton arnoldi; assembly: GCA_963921515.1. NCBI lineage: Eukaryota > Metazoa > Chordata > Amphibia > Caudata > Salamandridae > Calotriton > Calotriton arnoldi. Next base: position 1,279,673 of record CAWUFW010001142.1, read on the forward strand.
TGTACAGCAATGGACCGATCGGTGTGCCCGGCCGGCCCATTGCATATGATGTGTGCGGGTACACGTTGTATCCCGAAATACGCGTTGTACAACAATGGACCGAACGGTGTGCACACATTAGCTGGGGCTTGGCATGGCAACGGACGCGTTTTCGAAGCTCCAACGAGTCTGATGCAGTGAATTCAGTTGGTCAGCCACAACAATGTTGCAAAATCATGGGTGTCATGAAGTTGAAGATTTGAAGGATGCTGTGGGCGTGTATTAGTGCTGCTATTCCATGGATTGGTCAGATTCAGAAGATGCAAACGACTTGGACCTATCACTTTGGACACATGGGACAGTATCTGCCTCTGCAGCACACATATAATGCTGGCTGTTCCCCTGAGAGCTCACTTGCCTGCACTACATGCTCCAGGACGACATCTGCCACCAACACTGCTGCTGTTTATGCATCCTCTGGCTCCTGCAATGGCACGTACTGTGGAGAGAGCCCCAGCCTTCAGCCTTGAGGAGAACCAGGCCCTGCTGGACAGCCTCCTTCCACAGTACAGCAAGCTGTATGAGAAACCAGGGAGCAGGTGAGTGTGCTGTCCACTGCCTCACTAATTGTGCATGTTGTCTGACTAGCAGGACTTTCAGTGTGCACACCACTGGCTAGCATGCCCACTGAGTAGTTGTCACACCCCAAAGTGTGTAGTTACATGCACTGAACAGGTACAGTGCAGTAACAGTGCATTCCAACTAGGTTTACTTCCCATGCAATGAAACCATGTAGTGCCTGCTGGCAAACTGTTCACAGCCATTGTTGCACTGCCTGCGTACATATTATGCCCCTGTGATTGAGACATGTATATCCAACTGTGTGATGCACGTATATGTTGCATGTGTAGTAATGGCCTTTTCACTTTGTCATCCTCACAGGTTGATGCCCACCAGAAGCAGGAAATCTGGCTGACCATCGCCCGGAAAGTAAGATCCGTGGGGGTCTACAGGCGCAGGATCCGCAACTGCCAGAAGAGGTGGCAGGACCTTCGTGGCTGGACCTGGAGGATCGCAAGGGTCCAGCTGAAGCTGTCGCCTCCTCGCAGGAGGGGCGGACACCGGACCCTGACCCCCACATGCTCCGGATCCTGGCGGTGGTCTTCCCTGACCTGGATGGGCAGCTGAAGGACAGACCGCAGCAAGGAGGGGGTGAGTCCATGACTGCACTGTGCACTTTGTCTGACATGCTATGTGCCCTCCTCTGGCCTGGTTAAACTTCCACAGTACATCAGTCATGTGGTCCAGGACCCATGTCCCTCATTTGTGACATGCCCACTTCTCCTCTGATACGCCTATGTGTGGCCCTTATAGTCAGAAAATTGTGTCATTTGGGGACTGTGTCATTGCATTTAGCTTTGCTCAAGGTGGGGGACAGCATTTGTTTCCGTGACTATGTTGTGCGATTCATGGGTGGGTCAATTGCTTACACAATGCCTAAGTTCTGATATGTAATCTGGGTGTAACTTTGATATGTGGTCCGCTTGCTGCTCTGACTCACCACATGTCCCTGGGGAATTTGGCACACACCCATGCTGCTTGTGGGAACAATGTTTGGGCCTCAGGAGTATGTGTATCCAGTGTGTCACACATGCTTAGCCACCTGCCTACTGTCCAGGACTCATCCCTCTTACAGGTGGAGCTGGACAGTCATGCCTACTCCAGGGCATACAATACACTCTGTACTCCCACTCCCGTGTATCATCTGGCATGTTGTGATCAGTGAAATGTACCCTCAGGTGTCTGCCTCTGTCTCATTGTGCTGTGTCTTCGTTGTCAGGACTACTGGTATGTTTATCGGTTAGGGCTCAGCATGCCATCTGAGATGTGACCATGATAGACGATACTTCTGTGACTTATAGGTGTCTGATCACTTGACTGTGCACACAGGTGTTTGCGACTGTGACTTTCAGGCAGCTGTATTTTCATTCACAGCACACTGTGAGGTGCTCATGTTCAGAGAGTTGTGTTTCATGTCCCCCATATGTCCAGTTGGTATGACGTGGACAAATAGTAGTACAGATGATGTGGTATTTGGGGGATGGACATGTGCACTTGTCAGTCACATAACTTGCATTCCCCATGCCCTCGGATTGTGACACAGTACAGACTGTTGTTGGCTGGCTGCCATGGCCATGTGACTTGAGACCGTAATGTATGACTTTGCACGCATTCCTTTGTCATGGCATTAAACTTCCTGAGACTGATCCTGCAGGGGAGTGACATGTGCAACATGCACCCCATTGTGGCATTGACTATCCGGACATGGGTGCATCATGGTGTCTGGTGCTGGTATGCATCACATGCATTTCTATTTAGACTCTGGCCATCCCTTTATCCGGACACCTGCACTGACTCAGTGGCAAGAGATGTGATGTGTGCATGTTCACATACTTCACCGTGTTCTCTGCAATGTCCAACAACTGTGTAGGTGGTGCATGTGTCCACACTGGGGTCTTACCATCAGACAGGCACCAGACAGATGGGTGCAAGGGCAGGAGGCGTGTGAGTCTCATGGTTGACCATCAGACTGACAATTGGCTTCCCCGAATCTGTGTGAGGACTTTAGGCAATGTTCAACTAAGGATGCCAGGGCTTGCTCTGTAATGTGCTGTACTTACTGTGGTGTGGTGTGTGCGGTCAGTGCAGGTGACTGATGTTTGTCTGTTTCCCTAATTGTTTGCAGATACATCCACGGCCACAGGAGGGGACAGCTCCACGGACCAGGAGGAGCAGCGGAGCCAGACTGGGTCAGCATCGGACGAGTGGTCAGAGTGACCCAGTGGCACGGAGGGCGAGGGGAGCCACACCGAGGAGTCCTCAGCACCATCCACCTCAGCTGAGGACCACAGCAGCTCGGAGGATGACTCCCTTGTGGAGGCGGGTGTCAGCAGCCACCAAAAGCCAGCTAGTCTGTCTGGCCCGCCACCACCACCACCACCGCCCTCCCATTGGCTCCCATTCCTGAGGTCCGTGGAGGCTCCCATACTCGGGAGCGTGTCTCCTTCGTGCCAGGCACCGCACCCCCTGCCCCTGTGTGCCCTGCTGCCCTGAGTGAGGAGTCTGTGTACCTCCTTCGGCAGCTCCATGTAGGGCAGACAGCAATGCTGAGTGTCCTCCATGCACACACCACTCTGTTGACACAGCTGGTGTCGTTCATGGAGGGCATCTCGACTGGTATGTCTGCCCTACAGAGGAGCAATAAGTCCATGGACTCCTCCCTGATGGCAGCAGTGTCCCTCCTCCAACAGTTCCTCACCCCTCCCACCTCTGCCCCATCCACACTTCCTGCCCCCCTACCTGTCCAAAGCACATGCACACCTGCACAGTCACCCAAACACACAGACACGAGCAGCACAGACACACCCAAGAGAAAGGCAAGACGTGCACACAAGCATCCTCAGGGGACTGATACCACAGACACAGGGGATGGGGAACACACACACACACAGGCATCCACATTCACTCCACAGTCCTCCAAATCCTCTCCCTCCAAGACCCCTTCCCTTGCCTCGCCTGCTAACCCACCTACACAGCAGATCTTCCTGTGTGACCTTGGCCTCTTCCCCTCCAATCCTGCTGATCCAGCATACCGGGGGAAGAGGAAGTCCACCCACACAGAGGGAGTGCCCCTCGCCCCCGGACACCCTCCCCCAGGCGCAGGCAGACACAGGACCCCATTAGGAAGTCCCCCGGACCAGGAAGAGCAAGACCCCACCACCACCACCACACAGCTCCACCGCCCAGTCTCTCTCCTCCATCCCCCAGGCCACCACTGCACAGGTTCCCCCGCCACACCCTGCCCCAGGTTCCCCCACACACCGATACCGCATCCCCAGACTGCTTAGGCCCTCCCCCCCTGCCACTTGCTCTTCCACCCCCAACCCAGACGCTCTGCCTGTTAGTGGCACTGTTGTGGAGACCGGGTCCCCCCCCTGTCCTGCCCACCTCATCTGCCCACCCTTCCACTCCCTTGGAGTCATGCACTGCAGTGGAGTCCACAACCACCACGTCTGACTCGGGCACTGCAGTGGGTACCCAGTCCACTACATCAGTCCAGCCCACTGCAGTGGTTGCAGCACCCACACCAACTGACTTGTGTACCACAGTGGTGATGGCCCCCCCTGAGTCAGACACCTCCACTGCAGTTGCCGGTGACACTCCTGCACCCACCACCCCTTCACTGCCTCACTCTGCCATCCCCTGATCCTGTCCCTGCGGTGCCTGGCCTGCCCCTTGTATGCCCCTCCAAGGGGGATGTCCCCTAACCATACCAGTGCAGGCAAGCAATGTGTGACCAGTTGTCACTTCTCACCCCGTTGGGACTGTGATTTTGGACTGGCCATTGGCCTTAGTTTCTTTTGGACTTCCGTGTTTACCCTGACATTTGCTGAATAAAGCATCTTTTTGTTTACTTGTGGGTTTTCTTTTGATGTACATGATGTGGATGAGTAGCATCCTGCATTTGCAGTTGTAATAGTGTTCACATCAGGAAAATGAAGTGTTGCAGTGATGGACTCCATGTGGTCCATGGGATATGTGTCCTGTTGTAGTCTGGATCTATGGCATCCTTTGCTACAGTCTGAGGGTGTAATGTTCTGCATTTGACACAGGGATGTCCATTTTGCATTTGTAAATGAACATCTTTGTCTTACACTGATGCACATCTGGTGGGCTTACCACTGTTCAATGTTCCGATTTCCCTGACTGTGTGCCCAGTTCCACTGGACATGCAGTTTTGCACATCAATGTCGAAGGACTCATCTGTGTATACAGTGCAACTTGCTTGACACGTGCTTTGTGTGTGTGCAGATGACTGACGTGACACTCCCGTACCCAGGCTGATGTGAGCAGAGGCTTCTGTGTGTTGTGGTTGTTGACTCACTGACGGAGTGTTCTGCTGACATGTTTGGGTCGTGCACAGACAAGGTTTGGCACAGCGGACCTTCCACAGGAGTGGAGTGCCCTCATGGCAGTGTGTAATCCGGTGACATTGCGTGGGCCTGTGTTGTGTAAGCATGTCTGTGCGTGTTCCTTTCCCTTTTCCTACACAGGCTGTGTCCCTAGGGATGTTCCTGCTTGTGATGCTTGCTGAGTTGTTCTGTGTTCATCCAGCATCTTGGACCTGGTTTCTCCGTGATGTGGGTGCATGGCAAACTAATGTTCATGAGGTTGTCATACCAGGTTGTCTTTGTTGTCAGGGCTGGGGATGTGGGCAAACGCATATGGGACACATTCAGGATTCCCCTTGGCACTTGTTGTTTACACGAGTCATGTGATTTACAGTTTGTGTTAGCTTTCAGTGATTGTGACACGTTGTGTGTGTGACTGCTGCCACTCCTCAGGGTCAGAGCTGCAATGTTGGAAGTTGTGTACGTGTGTTCTTCGTGTGTGTCACCTTGGCTTCTTCGTTGGTGTGTGACTATGGCCAGGATCCCATTGATTGGGGTGGATTTCACATCATGCCCATGTACGGCATACTGTGCTGTGTGTCAGACATTGACGAGTCTTGTTGACTGGCCATGTGTGATGGGTTTCTGCACCTTAGTTCCCACCACCACCCCTGGTATTGTCATGGGTGCATGTCCAATGTCACCAGTCCATGTGAGCTTCACTGCTGCACATTGGTGGAGATCAGGGTGTGTGGTGTTGAGTGTGTGCAAAAGTGAGTTGTTGCACGGCTAGACCCCTATCTCCATATTGGCCTTGGCTGGCAGGCCGTGCTGATTGATTGGAGCTTGTGTAGGTGTGATGGTAGTTAGTTGCTCAGGACACATGGCTGTGGTTCACAGTGTGAACGACATCTAACTTTGTCATCACAGTGGGATTATCATGCAGGCTAATGTCAGCACAATGTGGGGTCCCTGGGGGTAGTGCTGTGGTGGGTCTGTCTCTTGCTGTGTTAGTTGCTGTTCCTACAAGCTTGTGTGACATGTGTAATTTGTGCTCCCTCTCATCTTACAATGCCTGATTGCCCACATAGGGGTATCCGATCCATGAGTAACTTTTGTATGGCACTGTATACACATCTGTGTGGTTGGAATTCAGGCCTCCTCATGTGTTGTGTGGTTGCCTGGGGACACTGGCACACCCCCATCACCTGTTGTGTTTGATATGCAGTGTGAGTCTGCCTGTTTGTGTTTGTGCCTTTGCACCACTGCATTGGCATATCTTGAGTGTGCCATTGGCTGTATGTTGTTTGGTGGCTTTCCCCTGCTGTCCCTGGGACTCCTAGGTCATCAGTCAGCACAATAATCATGGTTTGTATGTCCCATTGCTGCCATGGTATGGTATTTGTTCACCTGACATCTACAGTCTCCACAGGATATCTACATTTGTGTGGCCATTGGTGCAGATATGTGGGTCAGCATTATGATGGTCACTTCTGTCATTGTGTTATTTGTGAATGTTGACAATGTGGGCCCCCATGGGTGATGTTTGTATGCACATGGCCAAAACGATTTTTCAGTGACCCTGCACTGTTTCCCTCGACCAATCTATGTTGCTATGGGACACAAGCACTACTATGCCACTGATGTGTTTGTTGTTGTGTGACCAGGATTCATCCATGCAGTTTGGCTTTGGCAGCTTTTACCATGACTACACTTCCCTTTTGGTCACTGTGGTGATGGGGCTTTAGGCCCCATTGCCACACTGTTCAAAATGTGCATCAGCTATGGACACCACACTTCCCTTTTGGTCACTGTGGTGATGGGGCTTTAGGCCCCATTGCCACACTGTTCAAAATGTGCATCAGCTATGGACACCACACTTCCCTTTTGGTCACTGTGGTGATAGGGCTTTAGGCCCCATTGCCACACTGTTCAAAATGTGCATCAGCTATGGACACCACACTTCCCTTTTGGTCACTGTGGTGATGGGGCTTTAGGCCCTATTGCCACACTGTTCAAAATGTGCCTCAGCTATGGACACCACACTTCCCTTTTGGTCACTGTGGTGATGGGGCTTTAGGCCACATTGCCACACTGTTCAAAATGTGCATCAGCTATGGACACCACACTTCCCTTTTGGTCACTGTGGTGATGGGGTGTTCGAGCCCATTGCCACAGTGGCCATGTCACACATTTCTGTGTGACACATGTGCTAGGGGGTCACATTGTATGTTCAATGTCATGTTCAGCGTTGTAGGCATTTGACACAGACTACACACACTTGTCATGGTGTTGGGGGGATGTAATCTTCTGTCATTCCTTATGTGGGAGTATGCTAGTTGTGTCATGCATTACCTGTCCTATGAGTAGGAGTGGTGTTAGTGGTAGGCATCCATCCCCCCATGAGTGGGGATGGTAGTAGTGACAGGCATCCAGGCCCCCCTGAGTAGGGGTGGTGGTAGTGGTAGGCATCCATCTCCCCATGAGTGGGGATGGTAGTAGTGGTAGGCATCCAGCCCCCTATGAGTGGGGATGGTAGTAGTGACAGGCATCCAGGCCCCCCTGAGTAGGGGTGGTGGTAGTGGTAGGCATCCAGCCCCCCCTGAGTAGGGGTGGTGGTAATAGTAGGCATCCATACCCCTAAGGGTGTGGATGGTAGTAGTGGCAGGCATCCAGGCCCCCCTGAGTAGGGGTGGTGGTAGTGGTAGGCCTCCATACCCCTAAGGGTGGGGATGCTAGTAGTGGCAGGCATCCAGGCCCCCTGAGTAGGGGTGGTGGTAGTGGTAGGCATCCAGGCCCCCTGAGTAGGGGTGGTGGTAGTGGTAGGCATCCATCCCCCCATGAGTGGGGATGGTAGTAGTGGTAGGCATCCATCCCCCCATGAGTGGGGATGGTAGTAGTGACAGGCATCCAGGCCCCCTGAGTAGGGGGGGTGGTAGTGGTGGGCATCCATCCCTCCATGAGTGGGGATGGTAGTAGTGGTAGGCATCCATCCCCCTATGAGTGGGGATGGTAGTAGTGACAGGCATCCAGCCCCCCCTGAGTAGTGATGGTGGTAGTGGTAGGCATCCATACCCCTAAGGTTGGGGATGGTATTAGTGGCAGGCATCCAGGCCCCCCTGAGTAGGGGTGGTGGTAGTGGTAGGCATCCAGGCCCCCATGAGTGGGGATGGTAGTAGTGGTAGGCATCCAGGCCCCCCTGAGTAGGGGTGGTGGTAGTGGTAGGCATCCATCCCCCCCATGAGTGGGGATGGTAGTAGTGGTAGGCATCCAGCCCCCTATGAGTGGGGTGGTAGTAGTGACAGGCATCCAGGCCCGCCTGAGTAGGGGGGGTGGTAGTGGTGGGCATCCATCCCCCCATGAGTGTGGATGGTAGTAGTGGTAGGCATCCAGCCCCCCTGAGTAGTGATGGTGGTAGTGGTAGGCATCCATACCCCTAAGGGTGGGGCTGGTAGTAGTGGCAGGCATCCAGGCCCCCCTGAGTTGGGGTGGTGGTAGTGGTAGGCATCCAGGCCCCCATGAGTGGGGATGGTAGTAGTGACAGGCATCCAGCCCCCCTGAGTAGTGATGGTGGTAGTGGTAGGCATCCATACCCCTAAGGGTGGGGATGGTGGTAGTGGTAGGCATCCAGGCCCCCATGAGTGGGGATGGTAGTAGTGGTAGGCATCCAGGCCCCCATGAGTGGGGATGGTAGTAGTGGTAGGCATCCATCCCCCTATGAGTGGGGATGGTAGTAGTGACAGGCATCCATGCCCCCCTGAGTAGGGGTGGTGGTAGTGGTAGGCATCCATCCCCCAATGAGTGGGGATGGTAGCAGTGGTAGGCATCCAGCCCCCTATGAGTGGGGATGGTAGTAGTGACAGGCATCCAGGCCCCCCTGAGTAGGGGTGGTGGTAGTGGTAGGCATCCATCCCCCCATGAGTGGGGATGGTAGTAGTGGTAGGCATCCAGCACCCTATGAGTGGGGATGGTAGTAGTGACAGGCATCCAGGCCCCCCTGAGTAGGGGGGTGGTAGTGGTGGGCATCCATCCCCCCATGAGTGGGGATGGTAGTAGTGGTAGGCATCCATCCCCCTATGAGTGGGGATGGTAGTAGTGACAGGCATCCAGCCCCCCCTGAGTAGGGGTGGTGGTAGTGGTAGGCATCCATCCCCCCATGAGTGGGGATGGTAGTAGTGGTAGGCATCCATACCCCTAAGGGTAGGGATGGTAGTAATGGCAGGCATCCAGGCCCCCCTGAGTAGGGGTGGTGGTAGGGTGGTGTTGGTGGTAGGCATCCATCCCCCTATGGGTGTGTATGGCATTGGTGTTGGCCATCCCACCCCTATGGTTCTGCTGTTGCTAGTGTACTTTATTTGTGCATCCCTATGTGTGTGTGACATATTTCGGGTACGTGTAGTTTGTTTGTATTGTTGGTGTTTGACTTACCGTCTGCGCCGTACGCGTCCGTGCCGGTCCCGGTAATAGATGTAGAGTATAGGTAGGACCTACTCAATGGGATTCATGCTTGGATCGTCTCGTTTGGGTTTCTCTTATCTTCGAGTCGTACTCGTAGCAGGCTTGTTCGTCTCGTAGCCGTGGATCGTCTTGTGGCACGAAACGGAGCTTATGTACGGCTCGCCTGGGTGCTCAAACGTGCCGGATGTAGCGACGGGTTCGGCGCGTACGGATTGCGCATCATACTAGTCCGGCCGGAAGGTGCTGTGTATTTGCTTCCGTGCGGCTCGATTCGGCGTTCACGGATCCGGCTCGGGCGGGGAACAGAGCTGGATTGGGTGAGTACGGCTCGCTTGGAAAATGAGTTGTTATACGCATCGTACTTGTTCGTCCGGACGAGTGTACGAATCGGTTGGGGAACACGCATTCGGCTGGTATTTTTTCCGGACAAATACTGTTAGGTGCCCTACCGGCCGAGATCGGAATCGACCCCATAGTGTTGCCACTAAGCATGCATAAAATATATAGATATGAATTGTGAAGAAAAACATATTTTTAATATATTTTTTGTTTTTTGATTGTTTTTTGTGGCGATATAGTACTATGCATTTAGAAGGATGTTTGTTGTATTGTATGGGAGTATTTTGCCAATATTAATTAGTCAATGAGCATGTTGAGTAATTGTCCTTTTCTATATATAGGTGCAAGATATTTTAATTTAAAGTGAGAGTTATCTTTGGTCTTGAAAAAGATGGTGTAATCCTGAAGGATACCATCGAAACGCGTTGACGCAATGGAAGCATAATCAGTGGAACGTGTTAGCACAATAGACGAAATAGTGTGAACTGATCATGTGCTAGCTTTGATTAGACTGTAACTCTGATAGGCTGCCTTTATGACAAGGTGAATTGTCTTATGAATACTGTCTTTCTTCTTTTCTGTTTTTTCTATCCTTTATCATTTCTTATTTTTATTTTAACTCGTGTATCTTTGACATGATTGATGCATTAATGGTACTTTAAAATTGTTGATGAAATCTGCTCCTAAATTAATGCAACAAGACGACAGTTTTTATCTGTGTAGAACATCACCCAAAATGTTTTTAATAAAGTAAACATTCTTTTAATATAGGCTTATGCGTAGTGGCACACTATACATAGAAGAGTGTACAGAGAGAGATTTTACCTCTATTATTGTGTGAACATAGGTCTGTAAGAATGGAAGTTGTATGGGAATGAATGACCACGGGTTGTTACTGAAAATATAAGTGCATTGCCAAAGGAAGATTTTTTTAAAATGTTCACAGCTTATTTGAACAGCCAGGTCTTTTGATGGTCATTCGGAATTCCAGAAGTAAGGTAATGGTCCGGAGGTGCGTGGGGAAGCTGTTCCAGGTCTTTGCTGCGATATGGGAGAAGGAGCGCCCTCCACTTCTGCTTTAGTAGATGCAGGGAGTATGGGCTAGTGAAAGGTAGGCACAGCGTAGCCTTCTCGACAGTTGGTGGGAGTTCAGGCAATGGATGATGTAGGCGGGTCCTTGGTTTTTGTAGAGCCTTGTATGCATGGGTCAGCAGCTTGAATTGGCATCTCTTCTGTGTGGGGAACCAGTGGAGTTGCCTGAGGTGGGGTGTGATGTGAGTTCATCAGGAAAGGCCCAGGTTGAGTCTGGCTGCGGCATTCTGAGTGGTCTGAAGTCTCTGTAGGAGGTGTGCAGTGATTTCTACGTAGAGGTTGTTGCCATAGTCCAGTCGGCTGGTGCTGAGGGCTTGTGTCACGGTGTGTCTCGTGTGTAGGGGTAGCCCTTGAAGATCTTACGTAGCATGCACAGAGTGCGGAAGCAGGTGGAGGAGACAGCGTTTATCTGTGATTTCATGGTAAGCTTGTTGTCAATGATGATTCTGAAGTTTCTGGCATGGGTGGAAGCAGGCGGAGGAGACAGCGTTGATCTGTGATTTCATGGTAAGCTTGTTGTCCATGATGATTCTGAAGTTTCTGGCATGGTTGGAGGGAGTGGGTCCTAGATGTGATGGCCACCAGGGGTCGTTCCATGTGTTGCTGCTGTTGCCAAGATCAGCACTTCCATCTTGTCTGTGTTCAGCTGCAGGCAGTTGTTCTTCATCCAGTCTGCTATGTTTGTTATGCATCTGTAGAGGTTGGTTCTGGTGGTGGGGGGGTCGTCTTTGAGTGAGAGGATGAGTTGGGTGTCATCTGTGTAGGAAATTTTGTTCAGACCCTGGCATCTGACGATGTTGGCCAGCGAGGTCATATATGCGTTGAAGAGCGTGGGGCTGAGGGATGAGCCCTGGGGGACACCGCAGGTGATCTCCTTGGCTTCAGAGGTGAAAGGTGGGAGGTGGGAGGTGGATCCTCTGGGTTCTTCCAGTGAGGAAGGAGGTGATCCATCTGAGCACGTCCCCTTGGATGCCGATGTGGTAGTCTTTTGATCAGCGTGTGGTGGGATATGGTGCTGAAGGCTGCTGAGAGGTCGAGGAGGATCAAAACTGCTGTTTCCTCTATGTCGAGGAGCGTTCGGATGTCATCGGTGCTGTGATCGCTACGGAAGCTGGATTGTGAGGCATTGAGTAGCTGGTTCTGCTCCAGGTGTGTCATGAGTTGATTGTTGATGATATTTTCCAGCACCTTCGCTGGGAATGGGAGCAGAGAGATTGCCCAGTAGGTTTTGAGTTTGCTGGGGTCGGCGGAGGGTTTTTTGAATAGTGGTCTGACTTCTGCGTGTTTCCAGGCATCAGGAAATGTAACAGTGGTGATAGCGTGTTGAGTAAGATGGTGAGTTCCTGGCCAATCCTTTGGTTTCCAAGGTTGAAGATGTGGTTCGGGCATGGGTCTGTGGGAGCTCCTGAGTAGATGGATTTCATGGTGGAGGTGGTGTAATGGGTGGAGAGAATGTTCCAGGTGGTCAGTGTGTGGTTCGTGTCAGTTACGCTGGTGGCGTATCTGTCAAGGAAGTCCATAGGTGTGGGTTGGGGTTCAAAGTTTCTGCATATGGTTGCGATCTTGTCATGGAAGAAGTAGGCGAGGTCGTCGCACAGCTCCTGTGAAGGTGTGATGTTGTTTTCGCTGGCTGCCGGGTTGGAGAATTCCTTAACAATGTTGAAAAATTCCTTGATGTTGTTGGTGCTGGTTTTGATGCGTGCGGCCAGGGCTGTCTTCTTTGTTGCCCTCAGCAGGTGGTGTTATAGGTTGAAGGAGGTCTTGAAGGCTGCCCTGTCGGAGGTGTCCTTGATGGTGCGCCATCTCCTCTCCAACTGTTTGCTGTCTCGTTTCGCTGTTCTGAGTTCTTGGGTGTAACAGCTGGCCTTTTTGGAGGATTTTCTGTGGATGTTGCTCTTGATGGGGACAATGCTGTCTGTGCAATTGGTGATCCAGGCATTGATGTTTTTCACTCTCTGTTCGAGGTTGGTGGAGGTAGCAGGGCTGGAGGTGTTGAGGGTGTTTGCCCAGCTCGTCTCTGAGATTTCGTTCTACCTCCGGTGGGGAGCATTGGTCATCTTGGGGGTGGCGGTCCAGGGGCTGGAGATGCTGAAGTGGATGATGGAGTGATCGGTCCATGGGAGTTCTGTGATATAGATGTATTTGACGTGGTGGCTGGATTTGAAAATTGGGTCCACCGTGTGTCCTGAGGTGTGTGTAGGGTCGTGGATGATCTGGGTCAATCCAAGGCTGCTCATACTGTCGAGAAGGTGTGCTCGTTGGGGTCTGCGATGTGGGAATATAGGTCGCATAGGAAGATGTAGTCTTTGGAGTCTAAGACTAGGGGTGCAATGAGTTCTGCAATGGTGTTGCAGAAGCTGGAGTGCGGGCCTGGGGGTCGGTAGGTGAGGGTACCTCTGATGGTTGTCTTGTTGTCCATGTGGAGCTTGAAGATGAGATGTTCCATGGGGGTGGTGGTGTTGGTGGTGGTGGTACACTGTATGGTCTCTTTGTGGATGATGGCTGTTTCTCCTCCTGACCTGTTGGTGCAGTCCTGGTGAGTGATTTTATATCTGTCGGGGATCCCTGTGGCAATGTCTGGAGCGAATGTGGGGTTGAGAGGACCTGGCTTAAATGCGCCTCCTGGTGCACTTCTGGTTGGGGGATGAACTCCCATTGGCTGCTGAGGGTCGTTGGGGGCCAAGAACCCCTATTGTTGCCACCAGTTAGTCCCACACAGCAGGATTGGTGAGATCTCATCAGAAGCCCTGCCCCCTTTCTCAACCACTCTGCAAACATACCTCCTGGCACACTACTGGTTGGGAAAGGAAGACTCCTTGGCTGCTGAAGGTTTTTGGGGACCAAGAACCCCTATTGTTGCCACAAGTAAGTCCCCCAAAGTAGGATAGCTGAGACCTCATCTGAGGCCATGCCCCCTTTCTCAACCACTCTGCAAACGTGCCTCTTGGTGCACTACTGGTTGGGGGATGAACTCCCCTTGGCTGCTGAGGGTCGTTGGGGGCCAAGAACCCCGATTGTTGCCACCAATTAGTCCCACACAGCAGGATTGCTGTGACCACATCAGAGGCACCGCCCTTTTTCTCAACCACTCTGCAAACGCACCTCCTGGCACACTACTGGTTGGGAGATGAAGTACCCTTGGCTGCTGAGGGTCGTTGGGAGCCAAGAACCCCTATTTTTGCCACAAGTAAGTCCCTCAGAGTGGGATTGCTGAGACCTCGTCAGAGACCCCGCCCCCTTTCTCAAACAGTCTGCAAAGGGGCCTCCTGGAGCACTCCTGGTTGGGTGATGAAGTCCCCTTGGCTACTGATGGCCGTTGGGGGCCAAGAACCCATATTGTTGACACAAGTAAGTTCTCCACTGCAGCATTGCTGATACCTCATCGGAGGCCCCACCCTTTTCTCAACCACTCTGCAAAGGGGCCTCCTGGGGCACTACTGGTTGAGGGATGAAGTCCCCTTGCCTGCTTAGGGTCATTGGGGCCAAGAACCCCTATTGTTACCACAAGAAAGTCCCCCACAGCGGGATTGCTGAGACCTCATCTGAAGCCCTGCCCCCTTTCTCAACCACTCTGCAAACGCACCTCCAGCTGCACTACTGGTTGGGGGTGAACTCCCCTTGCCTGCTTAGGGTCATTGGGGCCAAGAACCCCTATTGTTGCTAAAAGTAAGTCCCCCACAGCAGGATTGCTGAGACCTCATCGGGGGCCTGCCCCCTTTCTCAACTACTCTGCAAAGGTGACTCCTGGCAAACTACTGGTTGGGGGATGAACTCTCCTTGGCTGCTGAGGGTCGTTGGGGGCCAAGAACCCCTATTGTTGTCCCAAGAAAGTCCCCCACAGCGGGATTGCTGAGACCTCATCGGAAGCCCTGCCCCCTTTCTCAACCACTCTGCAAAGGAGCCTCCTGGTGCACTACTGGCTGGGGGATGAACTCCCCTTGGCTGCTGAGGGTCATTGGGGGCCAAGAACCCCTATTGTTGCCACAAGTAAGTCCCCCACAGCTGGATTTCTGAGACCTCGTCAGAGGCCCTGCCCCTTTCTCAACCACTCTGCAAAGGGGCCTCCTGGCACACTACTGGTTGGGGGATGAACTCCCCTTGGCTGCTGAGGGTCATTGGGGGGGCCAAGAACCTCTATTCTTGCCATAAGTACGTCCCCCATAGAGGGTTTGTTGAGACCTCATCAGAGGCCACGCCCCCTTGCTCAACCACCTTGCAAATGCGCCTCCTGGTGCCCTACTGGTTGAAGGATGAAGTCTAGGGGTAAGCGCACGTAAACTCCGCTCTGCCGGCGGTTGGCAGAGTTTTTGCCGAACTCCACTTTCCAAGCGGAGGGGAAAAACTCTGCAAACTCCACCGCAGAGCAGAGTTTACCGCCCACCCCTAGTTTTCTACCTATTTTCTGCTCACTTCTGACCTGTATTTTGACTCTTTCTGCTTGTTTCTGACATCTATTTTGCCTTTTTCTGCTCATTTCTGACGTTTCTTTCCTGTTTCTTCTAATTTCTGCCCTTTATTTTGCCTCTTTCTGCTCATTTCTGTCCTTTATTTTGCCTCTTTCTGCTAGTTTCTGATCTCTATTTTGCATCTTTCTGCTCGTGTTTCACTTTTATTCTGCCTCTTTCTGTTCATTTCACACTTTTACTTTGCCTCTTTCTGCTCATTGCTTACCTTTATTCTGCCTCTTTCTGCTCATTGCTGACCTTTATTTTGCCTCTTTATGCTAGTTTCTGACCTTTATTTTGCCTCTTTCTGCTCATTGCTGACCTTTGTTGTGCATCTTTTTGCTCATTTCTGATCTTTATTCTGCCTCTTTCTGCCCGTTTCTCACCTTTATTTGACCTCTTTCTGCTCGTTGCTGACCTTTATTCTGCCTCTTTCTGCTCGTTGCTGACCTTTATTCTGCCTCTTTCTGCTCGTTTCTGACCTTTATTTATCCTCTTTCTGCTTGTTTCTGACCTTTATTTTGCCTCTTTCTGCTTGTTTATCATCTTTATTTTGCCTCTTTCTGCTCATTGCTGACCCTTATTCTGCCTCTTTCTGCTCACTTCTGACCTTTATTCTGCATCTTTTGCTCATTTTTCACCTTTATTTTGCCTCTTTCTGCTTGTTTCTAACCTCAGTGATGTCATTTGAGATGTCATCAGTGTTGTCATCAGTCATGTCACTGACCAATCTGAGCCTAACTATAACGTTCCTGTAACCTTTGGTTGTTTCAGTATATATATATATATATATATACAATGTAAGGTGGACTGTCGCTGGAAGATACACAGATAGCGTTAAGGCAGAGGCTCAGGTTTAACTGTAGTGTGCCGACGCTGCACTTTGGAGGCTCACATGAGCTTTGAGATTGTATATTTGTATGTTTATGAGACTGAACCCATCTAAGGGTGAAATTGTGTGCGAACACAAGTCCCAAGATGCTATTGTTCCCATCTGAGGGCGTTACAAAAGAACTAACACGGGACTTTGTTCTCACTGCATCAGCCATCAACATGCCCGTGAACAAGGAGCAGGAGCTCCGAAACGCGTAGGGCAGACAGAAACATTCAAGCACGTATGCCGGTTCCTGATTTAAATAAAGAGTCCTGTTGAAACTGCGGAGCTCGCTTGGCTTCGAGTGCATCCCTAATTGTTGGACTACTTTTGGATGAATATATATATATATATATATATATATATATATATATATATATATATATATATATATATATATATATATATATATATATATATATATATATATATATATATATATATATATACAGAGTGGTGGTAGTCACTTTGCGGTTATAGTTAGGGTTGACAGTGATAGGAATTCCTTGGATTTTTGTGTCCTATTGTTTTTTCTACATTGACGGAAGTTGGAAAGTTTAGTGATGATTCATTGAGGGGTTGCAAAAAAAAGGGCAAGGTCCCAAAACAGGTTTTTCCATCAATGCATTTTCCAAACACTTTTGTGTTGCACATAGCGCAAAAACGGCTGGACGGAATTTAATAAAAATTGGCGGGATTATAGATGATGGTGTGCAGACGATCCTTTTTGGTACTACAGGTAAGCAGGGCAAGTATTTTTTAAGGTCTAAGGCATAAAAACGTAGTGATATCTGAGGCTGCAGTAGTTTTGCGAAACTACAGCGTACATGGTGATGACAAGTCATTATGTGATTGACTAATGACTGCCTTTACAAAAGTTAAAGGCAGCCATCTGTTTTAGTCACATTCTGGCTGTGGTCTGGGTTAGAGGCTTAGATCTAGGTAAGTATTAGGTTTTCAATATCTTTCCTACCTATCACCACTTTAGTAAAGTGGTGATAGGTAGGAAAAAATAATTATACGTTTCTATAAATTTAAAAAAGTTTTGGCGGAGCACCGCATTTACTACCTAGAAAGTACTTTGGTACTTAATCTTTTTTTTTTAAATAATTCATATTAAAAAAAAATTGAAAAAACACTGGAATACACTATATTTAAAAAGTGTCCTATAGTGCATTTACAAATTTTTACATAATTAAATATGTAAAACAATGTACGGAGTATTGCAGAAACACCTAAAAATACCACGCAACTTAGAAAAATTACAATAAAAGTCCATTTGATAAAATATACGATACTTGCTAGGTACTATCACGGTACTCCTGTGAGTTATTTAAAAATGTGTAAAAATATATAATATATATATACATACATTTCCTACCTATTATCACTTTAATAAAATGATAGGTAGGAAACAACAATAAAACCTACTACTTGCCTATATCTAAGACCCAGAACACAGCTAAAGTGTAGTAACAACAATATGGCTGCCTTTAAGTTTAGTAAAAACAACCAATCATGCACTGGCTCATCATCACCATGTTCCACGGTATACAGCAAAGTTACTGCGGTATGCTGTGAATCAATATATAACTCAGGCAAGCTGTATTACATGCATGGTGTTGCATGTGCAATACAATACATAAGTCAGATTTACAAAGCAGCGCAAGCCTACCTTGTGTGGCCCTGTGTTGCTTGGTAAATATGGAGAAACACAAGTCAGTGCAAATCGCTGTTTTGCGTTACCCTGCACACCATAACCTACATTTCTAAGAAATTTCACCTACATCCATATGTAACTCCACTGTACGCCACTCCACTATACACCACTCCACTCATGTTATTCCACTGTGCGCGACTCCACTGTACGTTACTCCACAGTGCACTACTCTACAATATGCTATTCCACTGTACCCCACTCCACTCTACGTCACTCCACCGTACTCCACTGTACCCTATTACAATATATGCAACTCCACTTTACACCACTCCATTGTATGGTATTCCATTCTAGTCCACTCTGCTATACGCCACTACAGTGTATGCCACTCCAGTGAATGCCACTACACTGTATGCTACTCCACTATACACTATTCCACTCTACACCACACCACTGTACACCACTACACTCTACGCTATTCCGCTGTATACCTCTCCACTCCACTCTACCCCACTCCAATCTTCGCTATTCCATTTGACGCCTCTCCACTCTACGCCACTCCACTCTTAGACCTGACAGCCATAGGGTGGGCTTCCCCCAACTTTTTGCCTGCCTCCCTCCATTTTTCTGACCTTGTTTTTGCTGGCTTTATGATTCTGCACACTTTACCACTGCTGACCAGTACTCAGAGGTCCGCATCCTGAGCAAGCTTCCTGGGGTCAATCAGCTTACTGTTCACTAAGTGCTGGTGCAACTCTGCAAAACAGATACTGAGCATGTGCACTCATCATCAAATAGTACAGCCCATTAAAATCACTAACTTTGCTGTTCCTCACCTAGCCATTCAGTGCCTTACTGGAGTAACCAACAAAATCTACCCAGGATTGGTTGGCATGGTCCCCAAAACCAGGACAAACCTGTTGCCTAGGGCTGTCTTGGGGTTCAAGGGTCCAATGATGCCAATGCCCACACTTTCAAAGGGGGTACCAATGACTGGTAATGGGATCAGGGGAGCTTTGTGCTTTTTCCCTGATTTCCCACTGGCCTGGCAGGTGGGACAGGACCTGCAGAAGGCATCTGAGGATGTCCTCATTCAGGGCCAATAGACATGGGAGACAAGGCTGGCAGAGATCATGTCTTGCCCCAAATGTCCTGCCAGGGGTATATCATGAGCCAAACCCAGTACGAAGGTCCTGTAACACTGGGGAACCACCAGCACACAGGCTGCCCCGGCACTAGGACCAGGAACCTTAGGCTCTCTATAAAGGAGATTGTTCTCCCAGTAGATCAGGTAATCCCGACGCTTCACCTGCTGCATGGGCCGAGGCCTGGCACCTCATGCCTTCAAGAGTGGGACACTCTTGATGCGCTTGGTGGAATTCCTCCCTGGTAGGCCCACCCTCAACTTGTTAGCTGGCAAGCTCAGGTAGGTCACCTAGGGCGGTAATGTCTTCCTCAGGTGGCTCGGGGGCCTCCTCCTCAGGAACCCCGTCAACCTCCAGCGTGGGAACTTCAGGGACTGGTTTCCTGCACCCTTACCCATCTCCTTGGCAGCTGTCTGGGCCATTGTTCCAGGCTCCAGACATCCTAGACTTCCTTTCCGGGGAACCATAGCTCTTGTGGTCATACAGACCCACTCAAGCAATCACATCATCTCCAAGTGAGACCTGAGCTCTAACTCCCTATAGGTAGTGGCTTCCAGGTCGTTGCCTAGAAAACAATCAACAGGCATGGCAGGGCTCACAGCAACTTTCAGAGAATCTGAGACCTTCCCACTCAAAGGGAACCAGAGCCACTGGGAGATGGCTCTCATGATTGTCTGCGACTATGACTTGGGGGAATGTGTTCTGCAGGACCTACTTTGCAGACACCTGCTGACACTTGACAGTTATCATGCTGGCTCCTGTGTCTTGCAGAGCCTCCACCTGTTGCCCATTAATGGTGACCCACTGCCTATACTTTGAAGTATTTGAAGACATGTGGGCTTTTGGCACCATTTCTCTATCCCCCAGGGAAACTAGGGTCGCCTCTATCTGTCCCCCAAATCTAACTGGGACTACCTCCTTCCCAAGTGCTACACTCACCAACCCTGGTGTCTGCCCACAGGTGGTGTCTGTGCCCTTTTGGGACATTTGGTGACACCCTTGTTGTGCCCCTATATATAGCACTCTGTACATTGGGGTACAAACCTCCCTGTCCTGTGATCAAAGAACCCCTTCTTCTTAGGATCAGACTAGGACTGGTTACCACTACTACCTGGGGCCTTTTGAGACCTCCTTGATTTTAAGTTTTTCTACCCTGTCTTTCTTTCTTGGGTTGTGAACCCTGGCTACCTTTGAGGTTGTAACCCCCAGATACCTTCTGAGGTCAGTGACTGAATCTATGATGGTTAGAGCTTCGATGAGGATCTTCACCTGTTTAGGGTTTTCCAAGGAGGTAGTGTCGGACAGAGGCACTAACTTCATGGCTGTGTACATGAAGTCCACGTGGGATGAGTGTGGTGTAACTTACAACTTCACCACACCCTATCACCCCAAACCAATGGTCTTGTGGAGAGATTCAACAAGACTTTGCAGGGCATGACTATGGGCCTGCCTGAACCCATGAGGAGTAAGTGGGACGTCCTTTTGCCATGCCTTCTCTTCGTCTACAGGGAGGTACCTACCACAGAAAGGAGTAGGGTTTAGTAGCCCCTTCGACTGCCTCTATGGGCACCCTGTTAGGGGACCTCTGAGCCTTGTCAGGGAGGGTTGGGAGCAAGCTCAGAGGAAACCCCCCTCCGGATGTGGCCAGCTACTTGCTGGCCCTCCACAACCAGATGCACGGCTTCTGGAAAAAGGTAAAAGTAACCTAGAGGCCAGCCAAGAAGTCATGAAACCCTGGTTCGACCAGAAGGCCTCTCTGGTGGAGTTACAGCCTGGCCAGAAAGTATGGGTCAAGGAACTAATAGAGCCCAGGGCCCTCCAGGACCACTGGACTGGCCCATATCAGAACAAGGAGCAGAAGGGTGAGGCCACTTACCTAGGAACCCTCTAAGGGTGCTCCATTTAAACCGACTCAAGCCTCACTTTGAGAGATCTGAAGTGAGCATGTGCCTCATGACAGAAAAGGGAGTGGAAGAGGAGAGTGAACCTCTCCCTGACCTCTCTGCTGCACAGGAACACGATGGATCAGTGGAGGGCATTAACCTCTCTACCGCACTGACCCCAGAACAGCAAGAGTACTGTTACCAGTTGCTGGAACAGTTTTTACCTCTGGACTCCCACATCTATATGTCCATGATGCTGACAAGGGAGACAGTCTCCCTGTAAAGAACAGAATTTACAGGTTGTCTGACAGGGTGAGAGCCAGCATCAAGGAGGAAGTCCCCAAGCCTTAGGGGTGATTAAGCCCACTAATAGTCCCTGGCCAGCCCCCTGCTATTGGTACCAAAGGCTGCCCCACCGGGCATCACACCAGACTTGATTCCATCGACAGGACTAACGCACACTTATCCCCAGAGCTGATGAGCTCATTGACAGGCTGGGCGCTGCCAAATTCCTCAGTACTTTTGATTTGACATCAGGGTACTGCCAGATCACTCTTACTGAGTGGGCCAAAGAGAACATTTTTAACCTCAGTGGGTCAGTACCAATTTCAGGTGATGCCCTTTGGCTTGAAAAATACCACTGCTACCTTCCAACAGTTGGTTAACAGGGTCAAAGCTGGTGAGGAGGCTTTCTATTCTGCCTACTTAGACAACATTCATTTCTACAGTTCCTGCTGGGAGGAACACCTGCATCACCTCCACAAGGTGCTTCAGGCCCTGCATCAGACAGGCCTGGCCATCAAGACCCGTTAGTGCCGGATTGGGCAGAGTTCTGTGGTGTATTTGGGACACCTGATAGGTGGAGGCAAGGTGCAGCCCCTCCAGGCCAAGATTGAGACCATCATGGCCTGGCAACCACCTAAAACCCAAACAGAAGTGAGAGCCTTCCTAGGCATCACTGGCTATTACAAAACATTTGTTGAGGGCTATTGCACCATTGTTGCTCCCTTAACCAAGCTGACTTTTAAGAAGCAGCCCAGATTAGTGATCTGAACCGAGACTTGTCACAAAGCCTTTGTCTCTCTCAAGGAAGTCATGTTCACAGGACCTGTGCTCAGAGCCCCTGATTTCTCCAGGGAATTAATCGTGCAAACAGATGCTTTAGAGCAGGGGTACTCGCAAACATCTGCCCAGGGGCCACAAAGTACAGTCTGAGATGTGTCCGATGGCCGCACTGATGCCAGCAGGGTGGTGGTAGGGGGTCTGGGTGGGTTAGTGAATGTGTAAAGAGGTCTAAACAAATGTTAAACAAATGGGCAAGCATTTATTTGCAGGTTAATAACTGCTTGCTTGTTTATTTAACATTTTTTCTGGAAATTAGTGCTCAGCAACTAAACAGCAACTTGTGCTGCTGTTCACCAGGGGGGCCGCATGTAAAGGTCAAGAGGGCCGCACGCGACCCACAGGCCGTACTTTGAGTATCACTGCTTTAGAGCATGGCATAGGGCAGTCTTAGCATAGCTGAAAGAGGAGGGCCTAGACCAACCGGTAGCCTTCATTAGTAGGAGGTTGCTTCCACTGGAACAGAGGTGGAGTGCCATTAAAAGAGAAGCTTTTACTGTGGTCTGGGCACTGAAGAAGTTGAGACCATACCTGTTTAGGACTCACTTCCTGGTTCAGACAGACCACAGGCCCCTCAGATGGCCCATGCAGATGAGGGGTGAAAATCCCAAACTGTTGAGGTGGTCCATCTTCCTACAGGGAATAGATTTTGTGGTGGAGCATTGCCTGGGGACATACCACGCCAATGCTGATGGTCTCTCCAGATTCTTCTGCCTGAGTGAAGAGAACTCCCAAGGGGTTGGGTAGCTCTCCCCACTTTCAGCTGACACATGTTAGACATGATAGCGTTAGGGTGGTCTTCCCCCAAACTTTTGCCTGCCTCTCTCCTTTTTTCAGACCTTGTTTTTGCTGTCCTTAGGACTCTGTGAACTTTACCGCTGCTGACCAGTGCTAAAGTGCTTCTGCTCTCTTCCCTAAACATGGTAATATTGACTTAACACCAATTTGCATACTTAATTTACTTATAAGTCCTTATTAAAGTGCACTACATATGCACAGGGCCTGAAAATTAAATGCTACTAGTGAGCCTGCAGCACTCATTGTGCCACCCACTAAAGTAGCCCTCTAACCATGGCACAGGCCTGCCATTGCAGAGCCTGTATGTGTAGTTTTACACTGCCACTTCGACCTGGCAAAGTAAGCCTCTTGCCAGGCATAAACCTTCTCTTTTTATACATCTAGGTCACCCTAAGGTAGGCTCTCTATGACCCGCAGGGCAAGGCGCAATGTATTTAAAAGACAGGACATGTACTTTTAAATGTCTTGTCACTGAAAAACTCCCATTTTCATTTTTCACTACTGCAAGGCCTAATTCTCCCATGGATAAAATTGGGATTACCTTATTACATCTTTTAAATGTAATTACCAATTGTTAAGCAATAGACCTTTCAAATTAGGTGTCACTGGCCTCGCAATTTAAAATCACAACTTATGATGAAGTTGGATTTTAAGTTACAGTTTGCAAATGCCACTTTTGGAAAGTTGGCATTTACTTACTTTAGCAGTTTGATGCCTGCTGCCTCTCTTAGTTCAGTCTGAGTTGGGTGACAGCTGGGCTTTGTGTATTCCCTCTAGACAGCCACATACAAAGTGAGCTTAGGTGTATCTTGATGGGCCATCCAGGGAGATGGGAGGGAGGAGCTGGGCCCTACCTCACACTTACACATGAATAGACTGTTTCCTGTCCCCACACAAAGGGCTGCATAACTCCCTATAGTGAGCCTGGAGTCAGGGCAGGAAGGGAGGACATCTGTGCACTTCAAAGCTTTCTTTGAAGTTTCCCCCACTTCAAAGGCACAACTAGGTATAAGTATTGGAACCCTGACACCATGACACTTCTGGACCTGTGACCACTCTGCCGGGAAGAAGAACTGCTGTGCTGCTGGAAGGACTGCTACTTTGCTGAACTGCTGCTATGCTGGACTCTTGCCTTGCAGAGCAGCCCAGCTGCCTGCTATTCTCCTGCCTGGGTGAGAAGGACTGGACATGCATCACTTAAACCAAGAGTAACTCCAAGGGCTTACTGGCTTGCCTCCTGATTGAAGTCTCAGGGATACAAAAGTATTACTTTTGTATCCCGTTATGCAGCCCTTATAGATATATATATATATATATATATATATATATATATATATATATATATATATATATATATCGATCAAGGCCGCAGTCCGGCGGCCGAAACGCGTCATTTAGACTTGATGTTGCAATAAAGAATCTTGTTTTTCATCTTCACTGGAGTCTGTGCCCGTGTGTTGCCCCGGCGTGGTCTAACCTTGGGATGTTGTTTGGATATATATATATATATAGTTATTTCAAGTAACTATAACTCGTGCCCTACGGTAACTATAACTCGCGCCCTCGCCATGCACATCTAATCATCCTACATATTACATCATTGATGACATCTTCTATGGAATCAATGATATCATCACTGCAACCTTTACAATAAACTTATTGACGAGAAAACTGTGCATGGCGGGGTGCGAGTTATAGTTACCCTAGGGCACGAGTTATAGTTACTTGAAATAACTCTAACAGCTGAATTTCTATAGTTTTGTGTATGTAAATTCAGAACCTAACTATAACGTCCCTGTAACCTTTGTTTTTTATAGTCAATATAGATAGATTTTTCACTGTCTGTAGGTGATTTTGTTAGTTACTGTTGTGATTTTGTTCTCTTTTGGATATTGGGGCAATGATGGAGATAAGGTGGTGATTGCTGAAGATGATGGATAGCGCTCTTGCCACTGTGATGATACTAGGTGTATAGATCCCATAGGAAAATTGAGACAAATCGAGACCCTCAAAGTTCGGCAAGAGGAAACTTGGCTGGTGTGGATTTGGCCTACTAGGATGCAAGATAAAAATGGCTTCTCTTCAACCATAAGGAGGAGGTGTTCCCTCATTTGTGTGGAGGTGTAGCAGTGGGTTTGTTTGTCCCTCTCCATGACCATCCATCTCACACAGATATGGTTGCTGTCATGGACTGCACCCCATGTGGAAATGAAGGGGTAATGGACTGGCCTCTTAAAAACTGTCTAGGGACGTTGATGCGCTAGTCCCTTCCCTGTAACCAAAGCCATGCAAAAGAGATGTGCATACGCTGGAATTGCATCTCCTTCTTGTGAGTGCTTTCAGGCCACTGAGTGGAGAGTGTGGAGTCCAGGATACCCTTCTTTGTGGAATGGGCACTGAGCTGTCTCCCATGGAGTCATATAAAGAGGCAGTGGGTAACTGTGTGGGAGGCCTTAGTTGTTTTCATTTCCAATCCAGTGCTTGAGCGGCTCATGCAGTCTAGTTTTTTCATTACTTTCTGGTTCTTGTATTCCTGAATTTATTTTGTGATAAACCGAACTACAAATACCAGAATGATAAGAAAAAAACCTGGACTGGATGAGTTACTCATGTATGGAACTGGGAAACCTGTGATCTCTGTGCAGCAGCTTTCTAGAGGTGTACATTCAGATCTATGTGTGGCTTCATTCAGTCTGGCATTTGCTCAAATGGTTCCACATGGATATGGTGCACTTGGGTGAGTTTCACCCAGTTCGGGATTTTAAGCCAACATCATTAAACATTGAACACGTTGGATCGTGTAGGGCCATCCTTGTAACTAGGAAAGTGTTACTAGAGAGGCATAGAGGGAACACTTTACAGTACTAGAATAATCTGAACCTGTTGGGCAGAGTGGAAGTGGAGGTGGAGGGTGGGAGGGTTACGGGTTGTGGGACGGGTGCTCGCGCTGGAGTAGGCAGTGCAGTTCTGATTTTATGGCACGCTTAATTCATATGATTTTCATTTGCCAGAAATAGAAATATATTTTTTCATAAAAGAGTGTTTCCTGTAAATGTGGAAACATTTTTTGAAAAACGAATAAACCTGCCAGCAAGCAGAATCCACTTTCTTTCAAAATAATATATTTGAAATGTGGTGTGCACAAAAATAAAATTAACAGCTGCTGTCCCCACTTGCTAGATTAGGAGTTACCCTGGCAGTCGATGGCTCCTTTTATAGATCGCATGTATTTTTGTTGAAATAAATATCTTATTGGGGACATTTTGGTGATAAATAAGTATCAACATTAAGAAAAGAATATTACAAATATTTATTGTTAGACCTGGCATCCTTGGCCTCCTTTACCCCCTAACTTTTTGCCTACAACCCTCCTGTTTGCTGACTTCTTTCTTGCTGATTTTAGCACACTTAACCACTGCTAACTAGTGCTAGAGTGCTTGTGCTCTCTCCTTAAAACATGGTAGAATTGGCTTACACCTAATTGGCATATTTGGTTTACTTGTAAGTCCCCTGTAAAGTGGCACTACCTGTGCCCAGGGCCTGTAAATTAAATGCTATTAGTAGAACGGTGCAATGTACCTAATTAGCAGTTTAAAGATGTCACAGGCCTGCCATTGCAGCCTGTGTGTGCAGTTTTAAAGAGCCATAACTATCTGGCAAAATAAACCTTTTGCCAGGCGCAACCCTTCCTTTTTAATACATATAAGTCACCCCTAGGGTAGGCCCTGGACAACCCAGAGGGCAGGGTGCAATGCATTTAAAAAGTAGGGCATGTACTTTTAATTTTTACATGTCCTGGTAGTGAAAAACTCTTAGATTATTTTCTCACTAGTGCAAGGCCTACCTCTCCCATAGGGTAACATTGGAGTTACCTTATTACATTTTGAAAGTGTAATTTTCAAGTGGGAACATGTGACCAGTTCGTGTTTGGTGTCTTTGGAACTGTAATGAAAAATCCTAACATGGTGAAGCCAGATTTTTAATTACAATTTTGAAAATGCCACTTTTAGAAAGTTGGCATTTTCCCTGCCTTAGCCATTTGGTGCCTGTAGCCTGTCTCTGGGTGTAGATGGCAGTTGGGCTTTGTGTATTTCTCCTAGACAGTCACACACAATAGGATGCTTAGGTGTGCCTGGATGGGCCATTACTTTTCAGGATGGGAGGGAGGAGCTGGGTACAGCCCTACTTAAATAGGTTGTGCCCTGTCTCGACTCAAAGGGCTGCATACCCCCTGTTGTTAGTCTGGAGCCAGGGCCAGGTAGGCTGGGCACATGTGCACTTCAAAGGCATGCCTCTAGAAGCTTCTCCCCACTTCAAAGGCACAACTGGGTATAAATACTGGACCTCAGTCATCACCATTTCATTTTACTTCTGGACCTATGGATACTCTGCCAGGACGAAGCACTCATGTGCTGCTGAAAGGACTGCCACTCTGCTGGACTGCTGCTGTGAAGGACTGCTGCCCTGCTGTGTTGACGTGCTGCCTGCATCCATCTTGCCTGGGTGAGGAGGTTTGGTTCTGCATCTTTTGAACACAGAACCCAGAGTGACTCGAAGTGCGAGTTGGCTGGCCTCCTGATCTGAAGCGTCAGGGAAACAACATGCTTCCAACAACCTTGCACCTGGACTCGCCCATCTGTGAGTCTACCCTGCCAAGTGGTGCCACCCAGGCGCGCAACTCCCATTGGGCTCAAAGGGCTTCAGCCCCCCCCCTCCCCGTCGTGTGTGTCAGCCCGGGCTGAGACAGCTTCCCGGGCACACACACAGACAGTTTTTTGAGCTTATCTCAGCCACACCAGAGTACTTCACAGGTCTTTAAAAGACCATTTACGTGTTAACGAGGCTTTGTTGTTTTTTCACCCCTTCATCTCCACTCTGCCTATTGCTGGAAGAATTAGCCCACCCCCGAAACGTTTAGTAGCCCCCCCCCTGAAATTTAGCTCTAGTTGCGCCTCTGGTGCCACCCCAGTCCTGCACCCTTGGAAGTACTTAAGGGCTTAATGTGCTCTGCCAGCCTCTGTCATCCAGCGGAATGGATGAACCTCCTCTGCTGCATCGCGCAAACCTGAGCAGAACCGATGCACCGCCACTGCTGTGTGGATTGCACCCGTCGTAAATACCTGCATCACATCACAGCCCAACGGCCCTGGCCCTTGCATCCCTCGTCGACAGCAGCCTCGACGAAGACTCCAGACTCTGCATTTCAGCCTCACAGCTCCTCGGAACCGACGCATCGCCTCAACTGCATGATACACCTTCAATGCCAGACTTCACATCGCAAGCCCTCAACGATGGGATCCTTGACACTGACAAAGGACCTAGCATCACAGCCTTGCCACATCTCGGAACCGATGCAACACCAGCTGTAGAACACATCTTTGACGCGGATCCTCGTAACGCTCCGCAAACCAGGATTTAAGGTAGTTTGTTCGGTTGGCCTAACTGGGTCCCTGTAACCGGCGCACCCTCCATTGCGGTTGGCCTGAACTTGTGACTTTGTCCCTTTCCGGTGCTACCAGATCCAGAGTTGGTGATTTGTGCTTTTTGGTGCTATTTTCACTAAAACCTTTAAAATTGCATTTCTCCGGTTCTACTCTTTAGATTTTTGTCGTTTTGGTCTTGTTTTATTTATTAAAAATAACTCTAATTTTCTAACATGGTATGGGATCCTGTTTGTGTGGTGTTTTTTGCCTAAATACTGTTTGAAGTGTTGCACAAATACTTTACACATTGCCCTAAGTTAAGCCTGACTGCTCTGTGCCAAGCTACCACAGCGTTGATCACAGGTTAATTTTGGGTTCGCTTGTGTCTCACATTGACAAGGATTGTGCTTGCTGCTTGACCAGGGTTCTCTCCCCAGTCAACCAACAACCCAATTTCCTACATTTATTATTTAAAATGTTGAAACAGCTCTATTATGATATAGACTTTCATTACTATTTTGATAATAATATGTTTCGTGAGGGAACTTATTCTCTGTGAATCATTATTTCAGGATAGAAATAGGAAAAAAAAGCATTAGAAATGGTGTGAGAAACTAGTTAAGAGAGAAAGGGAGCATGGGATTGGGGAGGCTGAAAAGGAGTAAACCTACACCCAATTAAAATATAATATCTTGAGTTACTATGCAACTCGATGAAATTGAGGCAAACTACTTCAAACATTCTAGTGGTATTTTATGCCTTGTAAGATACCTTATCCGTGGTATCTATGAACAAATGACTTAATGGCAGAAATCATTACCTCCATTATCATTGAGCATGGAGGTGAGTGCTATGAATAATGATGACTTGTTACCAGCAGATCTCTTTCAATACTTTCAGCAATGTTGTGTTGAGCTTTTTATTATTCTGAAATACATTCCTGACACTGTCCCTCGCCTAGGAACACATCAACCTTGTAATGTAGTATGACACAATCCCAGCACGTGAACATAGTTGCCCTTATTATGAGCCCTCTTCATATAGGTGCTTTCTAAAGTGTGTTGCCTCTGAGGTGTGAATACTAGCAGACCACCACTGGCCAATACCTAATTTGTAAACAAAATAAGTGCCAGGGCTCTAGTCAGCAGGCCACTTCCGCTTGCATTGCCCATTGCCGCTGTCAATTACAGTAACAGCATAACTAAAAAGTCCCACTCCTACAAGTGTAACCATTCTGACAATTTCAGGACCTCAAAGTTAAAAGAATGGCTTTGGCAGCAGGTATTGGTCATTCTAAATGTATATTGAATTAATAAACAACAGTTGTTGTGCTTATATCTGAATTAAAAAAAACAGCTCTACGATGTGGCAGAGTGTCACAGATAGCGGTGCTGACAATTAAGTGCGGGTGTCGAGCACCGGAAACCACAGGCTAAGATTAAGCACTGCCATTGGCCTCATCAATGTACCCCTGATTGTAGAATGTTGGCTAATAGGATGTCTCTGTGGCACAGGGATGTCCCCAGTGTTCCTCCAGTTTCCACAGTGAAAGATATGTGACCCCCCCCATGCACATCTATGATTCAACATATGTTCCTCAAAAGATGAATGTGACTAACAGGCTAAGTGCCCTTTGTTGACAGAGTGTAGCATTGTGGCATCTATTGAACTGCTGCCATACAGAGGAGAAATAACAAGGCCTTACACACAAAAAACGCTCAACGTGCTTTGCCCACCCCCATGGGAAGGCAGGATTCATTAATGCGTAGTTTATTAGTGCATGTGCGCCAATGCTGTTCGAGGCCGAGGCTTAAAGCAGCAGTAAAACGTTCCAGCTTCCATATGGCATTATGGAAGGAAACATAAATTTCATGGAGTATTCCTGTATGCTGTTATTGCATGCTGTTTTGGAGGTGATATGATCACATAGAACCACTCACCCCTAAGAAACGTTTTCTGGATTCTATATGGAGAAGTGTGTATGGTTCAATAACAAACAAACACACTCATGTGGGCAAAATGACTGCACAGCACTCATTAGAACCTGGACACAACTCCAGAAGTTGGCAAAGTTTTACCGACTTCTAAAATTGGATCATGACCAGGTACTGTTTCGGTATTTGAAAGAGGCATGTTTTGGCGTCCATTCCGAATACAAAATCTGTACCAGTAGTACCAATGGTTTGCCACTGAGAATCTCGTCATAAACTACTAGAAAGTTACTAAGTTGGGGTGGTAACTGGTTCGCAAAAGGTTAGGAGTCCTCTTTGGGCCCCGTCTCCTTTATGAATTGGGGTACAATTTTCAGAGGGACTAGACCACTGCAAAACTCTCAATGAAATTATAAAAAAAAGAAAATTTACTTTTTAGAATCAGCCCAACTTACTTTAAGGAACTCAAGTTGCCTTAAAAAGAAAAGTTGTATTTTTTAAATGCAGTCACAGTGATGGCCATCTGCTGACCCTTGCAGGCCACCATCACTGTGATTGTGACCAAACATAGTGAGTCGCAAACTGCGTAGTTATAGTTAGGGCCTCGTTAACAAAGAAGGAGCGTTTTTTGGTTTGCTAATAACGTTTGCGCCACTAAAAAATCTCCACAAAACTTTTTTTAAAAAGGTTCAGGCACCTCAGCTCCTTCCTGGAAAGTTCACCAAGTTCCAAGAAAATAGAGGGTCCCAAAACTCATTTTTTCCACACAGTTTGCCATAGGAAAAATGAAAATTACACTGCAAAAACGGCTAAACAGAATTACACCAAATTTGGCATGAAGGCAGATCTTGGTCTACAAAGCGTGCTTTTCTGTGATTTGGTGTAAATCCATGCAGTAGTGTTTGAGAAATGGGTTCGTAGGAGGCTAACGAGAGTCTTGCGATCACGCAAGCTTCAAATAATTGAGGAAACTGAGTGACTGGCCGAGGGACATTTTCCCCCGTCAGCTGCCTCATTACTGCGACTACAAAAGGAGCTTGGGGTCTGATTGGCTGTCCGCAACATGAAGAGAAATGTTCCGGCCACCATTTCAAGCTGCGGGGACTCATCCCCATGTCCTGAAAATGGAAAAAAGGCATAAGGGGGCATGGTAGATGAATCCTGACCCCTAGACCTTGTGGGGATAAATTAAAAAAAAAGAAAGGAATTTCCGGGATGCCAGCGCAGCCCCATAAGAGAGCAGGGGCTGCGCTGCATCCGCAAGAGTTTTGCAGGGTCGGAAAAATAAAATTTTAAAACAAAAAACGGGGGGGCTGAGTGTCTGTAGTGGGTTGCCGTGAACAGGTGAATGTTTCGCATGACAGTGTGGGTTGGCTGCCCGCGGGGATTGGGCAGAGGTACCTCGTCATGCACTGCTGAAGACCTCACATATTACAGCACTTATGACATGTTCTGTGAAATCATTGATAACATTACTGATGACAACTGAACTGGCATCATTCACATAAACAACGTGCATGGCAGTGGCACAGGTGGGCCAGTCCAGGGGTTGATTTCTTTTTTTTTTTTTTAGGTGATGGGCGTGCGGCCCCACTCCACAAGCCATTCCCCGGGGCCGCATCTTATCATTAAGGGAACGGGGCGTGCGGCCCCCCTCCCCGAGCTGCATTGTTATTTAATGGTGAGGGGTCGTGTCCACATTTATTCAATTTATACATTAGGCCTCTTATTGTGGAATTGTCAGACTGTCTAAGTTGGATTATGCTATTGCAGTTTATACTGGCCTGCCTAATAACATTTTATGTAATCTTCAAGTGATTCAGAATGAAGCCTCAAGGGTGGTCTTTCGCCACTCAAGAAACACCCATATTACACCTTTGCTAAAGAAGCTGCTTAGGCTTTCTGTAAAACAACGTATAATATTCAAGGTTTGTAGTATGATGTTCAAAAGTGCAAACAGGCCAGCCCCCAAATTTGTGACATATATGATAAAAAAATATGTTCGGCAAGGTAATTTAGGATGCGCCATACAAACAAATTTGTTCCGAAATATCTGCAGAATAAGTCTGGAGGTATAAGTTTCTCTGTGATAGCCCCCACCATGTGGAACTCTCTGCCGTTAAATATTCACCAGGCCATGGATTTCAACTCCTTCAGAAAATGTCTGAAGGTATTGTTGTTCAAACAGGCTTATGATTTATAAAAAAAAGTAGTATGGAGACCTTTCCAGACACAGCAGCATTACAGTGCCAAAAGACCTTTGGTGAACGTGTGGTTTATAAATGCATATTAAAGTAACATTATGAGGCCCCGGGGATCCCATTCCCCCAGGGCCAAAACACTTGCAAAAGTGTTGTGGGTGCCTCAGTCCCACTCAAGACCCCCACAGCAAATGCAGGGCTTGGGTATGTGGGGGAGCCCCAGGGCCTCCGCAGTCCCTCATTTCTCTCCTGCTGCACCCATCCCGGTGCTGTGGCAGACGGCTGCATTTGTTTGCTCCCACCCAGCAGGAACAGCTTTTCTCAAATCTGTGAGCCCTGCCCGCAAGAGCACAGGCAGGGAGTTGAAGTTCTACCTGCCCATGCTCCTGCAGGCAGGAGACTGCAATATCCCGGGGGCGGGATCCCTGGGACACTGCAGTTATCAGACCCCAGGAGGTGGGGAGGGAGTCCATATCTCCCCCCCCATTAAATAAAAAGTGATTGCCTTGGGTAACGAGGCCCCCGAAGCCATGAAATGGCTCAGGGAGGGTGGGCCGTATGCCCCCTCCTCAAATAAAAACATAAAATATCAGTGAACATGAAATGAGTGGAGTAGTCGCTCATTTCACATTCACTGCTCCAGCTGGGGGGCGCCCAATAATGCCCTGAAAGGGCTTTTTTTAAAAATATGTTCTGATGCTGGTGGTGCCCCTTGAATGTTGTGGGAGGCTGCATGGAGCACAGCAGCCCCCATAACAATTTTTGTTTTTTAAATTGCAGTAAGTCTTATGGGTCATTAAATCCATGACCCCAGGAGAGTTTAAAATTCTTTTTAAAGCACTTCGAGTTGGAGCTGTTTGCACTCCACCTGGAGTGCATGACCCCCTGTGGTTCGTCATATGGCTGCATTTTGTGGCCTGAAAAACATTATTCTAAAAACATTGCAAGGTGTGAATTTATGAAAAATATATTTGATTATACTTATTGGTGACGTTTTGACAAAGACAAAAAGTTTGCTTTATATATGTTGATGTGCTAACTCCTTGATAAAGCCAATACTTCCTTTTTTATTAGGTCGAGCCTAGCGCAGCGCGCATGCACTGCTGTAGGAAAACGACCTCTTGGAATCACTCTGGACTTTTCAAACGCTCGTGCGTGTGGTTTTTGTTTTAGCATTTTTTCTATTAGGCTTTGCGTGCGTCTTTATAAAAAGACAGCACGCAATTGGGCAAAGGCGGGTGCATGTCCCACCTTTCCCAGGGAATGTATCCGCCCGCGGCCTACGGCTTGTGGTTACGAGCAGGGGCGCCATCTGTTCGGGGTCATGTCACCATCTGTTTTTAATTAGCGCGTTCGCCGCACTGCCGTGCTCACTCGTCCCCGCTTCTCTCTCACGCCATTGTTTGTTTTTTAGGAAATGTTTACTCCCAGAGCGTTTTGCTCTCGGGAGCCAGCAGCAGCGGCGCGCAGGCTGCCTTCTTTTTTGGGTCAGGTTTCATTTCCAGACCAGGCCGCTTTCATTAGAAGGCGCGTCCCCTCCACCCCACTGCCACAAGAGTGCGCTTTCATTTTCTCTAAAACACAAAGGAACAGAAACAAAATCAATTACGGTGACATCTTACTTTTCAGTGGAATCGTCAGCACCGTCTAATGAGCGGGCCTTGGCCAGAGCCTCACGGGAAATTACAAATAAGCTTTTTATGTCCATCCACACTACTTTCAAATGACTCCAGACTGCAGTGTCCGGTTGAACGTGAAAACCTTGCATTTCAGCCGCTGCTTCTCTAGAAACGCCAGCAGCACGAAAATACCGACAATAAGCCAGACTCAGTTAGCCTGCCCGGTCCGCTCTGGTCCAAGCCGATTCTGTTGGCTCAGTGGGCTGATGCTTCCACCCTATTAATCTTATGTTTGACTTCCTTTCAATTCGGCTCCTGATTTTCTCTACTGTGCTCGCTTTCTGATTTGGTACTGGCATTATATAATGCAATCTTAACTTTAAGGGAAGCACCCTATTAATCTTATGTTTGACCTCACAACCGCAGGTTCGAACCCCAGCGCGTCTGCTCAGCCTTTCATCCTACTAGAGGCCGACAAACTAATTAACATTCATTTGGTTGGCAATAAACATCTGTTACTTGGCACCAAGATGCAGCATACTCCAGCCCCGCCTTCACTTGGACACTGGGATAACTCACTTTCGCCACCTTTCAATTCGGCTCCTGATTTTCTCTACTGTGCTCGCTTTCTGATTTGGTACTGGCATTATATAATGCAATCTTAACTTTAAGGCAAGCACCCTATTAATCTTATGTTTGACCTCACAACCGCAGGTTTGAACCCCAGCGCGTCTGCTCAGCCTTTCATCCTACTAGAGGCCGACGAACTAATTAACATTTATTTGGTTGGCAATAAACATCTGTTACTGGGCACCAAGATGCAGCATACTCCAGCCCCGCCTTCACTTGCACACTGGGATAACTCACTTTCGCCTCCTTTCAATTCGGCTCCTGATTTTCTCTACTGTGCTCGCTTTCTGATTTGGTACTGGCATTATATAATGCAATCTTAACTTATCTTTTCGCTCCCCCACCTCAGAAATCTGCAAGCACTTCTCCTTTCATTCCTTTTTATTTTTTGCATTATGTAGCACGAATGAAGGTATCAAAGCACTTTACATAAGTACTAGTTCCATTACAGAAATCTGCCTGGTGGGTGATAATGTGCTGCATGGCTAAACACTTATAAGGTCCCAAAGGCGAGACCTATTGGCTATGCCAATGCTTGTATTTTAGTGTTCTGACCCTTGGACAAAGTCAGTAGGCCTACCTTACCTAAAATGGCACCCTTTATATGGTTACATGACATAGTCAGTAATGCGCAGTGGGAGGGGGGTCGGGTGCAGGGCCAGGCCCTGCACCTAACCCCATGCCACATACAGCCTTTGGTTCAGGGCCTGGCCGGATGCCATGCCCTGCACCCAACCACTGTGCATGGTGGGGGGTGAGCGCCCAGTCATGCACGGCAGGGGGTTGGGTGCCTAAGGGTGGTTGGGCGCTGGGCCTGGCATTAGTCCAGGCCCAGCGCCTAACTCCATGACATGCGACGCACAGTGAAGGAGATCTTACTTTAAGTTAAAAAAACATAGAAATTAACTGAAAAAAGCAAAGTTTAAAGTGAAGTTATAGTTAGGAATTGTAATAATACTTTCCATTACATTTTTTTTAAAACTGAGAAATTCACTGAAAAGGAAAGGTTAAAGGAATGTTACATTTAGGTGAAAATGTCAGTTAAAACATATTGTTTTAAACAAACAAAACCACTGGAATTCACCAGTTATAATTATCTCAAGTAACTATAACTTATACCATAAAATAACAATAATTGCCATCCTCACAATGCACTGCTAGTTACCTGACATATTACTTCACTCATGACATTTTCTATGACAACATTGATAACATCACAGCAACATCTGAAATGACATCATTGATAACAACACTGTGCATGATGAGGCGCAAGTTAGAGTTACTTGAGATAATTATAACTAGTGAATTCCAATGATTTTGTTAGTTTAAAACAGTATGTTTGAACTGACATTTACACCTAACTATTACGTCCCTTTAACCTTCCATAAAATATATATACATTTATTTAATACCCAGGCATAGATAGTGTTAGAAGGTGGTTCTGACCATCTGAGCAGCCCGGATTTTTCTCTTTTTGAACACCTAATTGTTGAGCTTTTACTGTGGGAGAGCCTTATAAGTTGGGACTCATCCACCATGAACTCATGATGAAAGAGACTGCATATGGATTTCACCGGTGTCCCCCTGGTGGAAGTAGGCCGCTGCGCTGAAGCCGGAGTAAGGGGCACCGGGCTGGTTACATGCCGACACGTGTGTACATGCGTGTGCACACGTGTAGGGGCTGCGTGGGGAGATTCCTGGCGTGCGCAGCCCAGAGCAGGTACAGATAGAATGGTGTGGCAGGAATTATGCAGAGCTGGGTGGTGACATGGAATGGGCTTTATACAATGGGAAGAAACATGTAAGGGAAAGTCAGTGTGCTTTACTGTTTTCACTGAAGGACCACTCCATTATTCTCCTATGAGGATGGGGATCACATGGGATAGTTTCACTTCCCTAGGGCCTACAAATTCCAGACACGCACTAAAGTCCACTGTAACTTAGGAGAGAAGAAGTATTCTGCTGAGTTCAAAGCCATATCTGTACTGCTTTTGGGTCATCCAGAAATGTCATATTCCTCTGACTCAGCTCATAACCAGAGCCTGGCTGGGGTGACCCTGCCAGGCTGGATTAATGACCTTCCTCCCCCAACTGAAGCATCAGAGGCCTAGCCCTTCACGGCAAGCATTCCAAGGGCGAAGGTCTCCTCTCCAAGAGGGAGAGAAGGTGGGTGGAGCTACAGGTTATCCATCAGCAGCTGTTACCTGGTGCCAGGCACCAAGCTGCTCTGGAGAGAAGGCAGCAAGGG
Organism: Calotriton arnoldi; assembly: GCA_963921515.1. Taxonomy (NCBI): domain Eukaryota; kingdom Metazoa; phylum Chordata; class Amphibia; order Caudata; family Salamandridae; genus Calotriton; species Calotriton arnoldi. The sequence goes on from CAWUFW010001142.1 coordinate 1,316,472, forward strand.
GGGAAGGGGCTTTTCAGAGACCATGTGGCATTAGACCCCTGGACGACGCCATTTTGAACTATCCCAGAGGCCTGTGCAGGAAGGAGGGGGCAGAGAGGTGATGTGTCACTGCCTGATAGGGCAAGCAGAGCCTTACTGCCAGCCCCCTCCAAATTCTTTTAAAAGGTCTTGCACAGGAAGAGGAGCTCTCTCTGGGGTGTGGTCTGCTGAGGAAGACTGGTGCTGGAGCCTGGTGCCATGGGCAGTTGGAAGGAAGAACCCCTGACTGTCCGAGGACCCTGGATTGCACCAGGAGGGGAGTCCAGGACCAGGGAGCTGAAGCCTGGGCCTCTGCGCAAGGAGAAGAGAGGCCCAGGAGGAGAGCCAGGAGAGAGGCTGGCGCAGGGAGCCAGTGAAGACAGCTCCCTGCTGAATTCACCCTCCTTGAGACCAGGAGGGTGAAGGAAAGTGCTCCCAGTGGCTGGGGCGCGCCACCAGGAGCAAGAGGAGGCCAAAATGGTGAAGATCGGCCGCCTGGGGGCCGAGATACGCCCCCCAGAAGGTAGGCGACCTTTGACCCCTGAAGAGGACCGCCGATGAAGGGCGTGGGGCTCCACCGCCGGTACCAGATGTGCCCCCGGGGTGGGTCAGGTCCCGGGGGCTGCCCCAGAAGAAGAAGAAGTCAGGGAGCGCCGTCGCGCTCCCCGTGAAATTATCCCCAAGGGGGGTGCCAGGAGCCCACCCTGGCCCCCCCGAAGACACCGGAGGGAGGGGAGCGCCGTCGCGCTCCCCTCGGAGAGAGCTCTGGGGCCCGGGACCCCCAACCCTGGGCCCCGATGACGGTGGTGAAGAGGAGGGGGGTGTGCCATCGCGCGAAGTCAAGCCGGGGAGCGCCGTTGCGCTCCCCATGAAGACTGCCCTGGGGCCCGGGATCCCAACTCCAGGCCCTGACGCCAGGAAGCCAAGCCGGGGACTGCCATCGCGCTCCCCGTGAAGATTGCCTTGGGGGCCCGGGATACCCAACTCCGGGCCCCGGTATAGTGGCGGAGGAGGGGGGAGTGCCGTCGCACTCCCCCGCAGCAGCGGGAAGGCGGGGGCGTGCCGTCTCACTCCCCCGAGGACCCGCTGGACTGGAGGCAGCCTCGTGTCTGCCCGCAGGCAGAGTTATGTGTCACCATGGCAGGTGTGCCCATTTTAAATGCTTGTTGAGAAAATGGGGTGGGTCGCCACTGGGATGGTGCCAGTGGGCAAGGCCCTCACTCCAGGTTATGTTCAACCCACTGCATTAGGGGGCAAGATGATGTGCATACATGGGAGTGGTGGTACTAGACCCCACCCCCCCTGTGGGAGGGGTAGGAATCTTATGCAATGTCACAAAGTAATTCCAACAACTTATGAAACCCCAACGTACTCACAAAAAGAAAACGGGTGCCAGAGCATTCTCGGCTATTGCACCCAAGATATGGAACTCTCTACCACCGGATGTCCGCCTTATATCCTCTACCTCCTCCTTCAAAAAAGAAGCCAAATCTTTTCTACTGAAGAAGTTTTTACCTTAAGACTATATACCGGTCGGGGGGCGTGGCCAACTGCCGAACATGGTGGTCGCCTATTAGGGAAGCTCCGGACCCGGGCGGCAATTATCCTGTTCTTAAGCCGTTTTCAGCAGTCTTGCTGTCTACCGGGACCGGGCATCGCAGTCTAAACCTGGTGCCAAGAATCGGAGCCGCATCCGGGCTCCCGCGAGGCCCCTGCTGCGGTGCGGTGCAACCCTTTATTGGCGGGCCTGCAGGCCGGCGAAGGACGGAGGTGGGCCGGGCTGGCGTGCTTGCGCGGCCTGCTGAACAACACACGAGGCTTGAAGGAGATTGGCAGAACCGCGATAGGGACTCCTAAGCGGGGCTGAGAGGGCCCGGCGGGGTCTCGTGAGGTCATTGGAGTGAGGCCTGCAGGCCCGACGCGACCTGGTGAGCGTCGGCGGCCTTGGTGAGCGCGGCCTACACAGGCCTACTTTACTCAGCGGAGCCAGGTGGAGCCCTCCTGCTGGCGGACGGAAGCGGTCAATAGGCAGGTGACATTAATAAAGGCCTGCAGGGGAGAAGGCACTGGAGAGCTACGTGGGCAGACCCCAGGGGTGACAGAACAGTCTGGATTCCAGGAGTGGGCCACCAACTGTCTGCTGGTGTGTGAATGGGGCAGCACTGCAACCGGTGGAGGTGAACAGACTGGAGCAGGGAGGGTGGCAAAAGTGCATGCTGTGCTGCAGAGCTGGTGGTAGCAAGCAGGGAACTGCCCTAGAGAGTGCACGCACGACAGGAAGCCTGGAGTGACTCCACCCCCTGCCTCCTTGGGATGGCCTAGGCCTACACAGTAGAACAGCGCCACGTGGACGCAGACGGGATGAGCTGCGCACAGCACTGGGCGACGAGGACAAGGCCGGAGGCTCGCAGGTTGGAGACGGCAGGCGAGTGCTACCAACTATTTTAAGGACGGACGGCGGGACCGGCTGGGACAGCGGCACTGCAGGGGGCCTGGTAGAAATGGCCGCCAGTGCGTGTGTTTGGCCCAACGGCGGCAGAGTGCACAGATTCCCCGCTATAGTGTGAGACAAGGCCTCTGGCAATTCCGAGATGGGGCGATTGAAGAGCAAGCAACAAGAAAGCGATGCTGGCATTGACCACGTCCCAGAGACGGCAGCATCTATGGATGCCTCCCAACAGGCCAGCTGTGCACCACCCACCAACGCAGTGGAAACAACGGACAAGCTGGACTTAATTTTGCAGGAAGTAAGAGACTCTAGGAAAGCTATAGAGAATCAAATTGGCGCCCTCACGACCGGTCTGTCGCTACTCCGAGCCAACCATGCTAAACTTGCGGACAAGGTGAAGGGCCACGCGGCGGAACTGGATGTCCTATCCCCTCAGCAGACCCAAAACACCACCCATATTAAACAACTGCAGACCCAAGTTGCCACCCTGTTGGAGCGAGTGGAGGATGCGGAAGGGAGAGCGCGGAGAAACAATATCCGCGTCATTGGTATGCCGGAGCGAAGCGAGGGGGCTGACGCTGCCCGATATATGGAGGGATGGCTCAAGGGACACGTCACCTCTGAGGGTCTTTCAGATCAATACTGCGTCGAGAGGGCACACAGGATTCCTACGGGCAGTCCAAAACCGGGGGCCCCGCCACGACCACTCATAATTAAATTGCTAAACTGCAGGGACCGGGACGTACTGTTGCAGAAATCAAGAGAAGTGCCCCAAATTAGATTTGAAAACACTAAGGTCTCGTTGTACCCAGACTGCACACTGATGGTGCAGAAGCAGCGCTCCTCCTTCCTGGCAGTTCAAAAGAAACTGCGGGAATTGAATTTACAATACGCCCCCCTCTTCCCAGCGCGGTTACGGATCATTTACGAGCGGAAGACATATTTCTTCGAAAGCCCTGGCGACGTGGAGGAATGGCTGGAGGTGATGGAGCCGGAAAGACGATCGAGGACTGCCTCTCAGACCTCGACTCCCACAGCACGCGATGGTCGGCCGGCAGGACAGCGCAGCTCTCGCAGATTGCGCAAAAGGAATACGCAGCTTCGCCCGACGATTCAACAGATGCAGAACGACAAGGAGACGGCGATCCTGACGGTATCATCCTTCCGGACTACGGCACAGATCGGTGATTTGACCACCTCAGAAGTGGACACTCAGAGATCAGACTCAGATGGGAGCGTAGCCCTGTTTCCATCCATGACCCCGCAGACGGCGGATGGGCTGATTCCTTAGCGGGTTGGACTGAACTGTGAGCCCGGATCCGAACTGAACAGTAACGTACACAGTTGCTATATCCTTTCTCTTATAATTGTTTTAACGGCGTGGAATTGTTTGAAAATATGGCTCGGGGGCCGTTTGACTACCATTGTAACCCTGAATCGGAGAGTGCGCTGTATGGGTAGGTTTGGCCACGTACCCCAAACTGCGAAAGCTCTGTATGGATGCTATTTAGGTTTCTATGTTTTTTGTTTCGTTTGGTGGTCCGGTATAGTTTCACGACCGGACCGAGTATTGGGTGTTACTGGGGTGGGAAATGGTCCTGGGTTGCGCGCTCTCTTAGGTTGGCACGGCACTATGTATGTTATGACGGCCGCAGGGCGGCCAAACCTGGGTACGCGATGCACATACAGAATAAATACACCATAATAACGTGGAATGTCCGGGGTCTGGGCTCAGTTCAGAAACGCCATAGGATACATGCACAGCTACTGAGGCGCAAGGCGTAGATAGTGTACCTGCAAGAGTCCCATATGGTTGAGCCGGAAGTTGGGAAACTGCGTAAAAAGTGGAAGGGACAGGTATTCTCTACCACATGCTCGGGGTTTGCGCGCGGCGCTACAATATGGATCAGGCATGGAGTGCCCTTTACGTCAGCGGAGCAAAGGGTGGACCAGCAGGGGAGGTACACTTTGGTGCGGGGTACCCTAGATGGCCAACCAGTAGTCCTGGGATCTATATATGCGCCGAACTCAGAGCAGGAGAAGTTCCTGGGTGCGCTGTCTGCTGCCCTAGCGGGTTGGGAAAGTTACCCATGGATAATTGGTGGGGATTGTAATGCTGTGATGGATGTTGCACTTGATAGGTCGCATCCTCCCCTCCATGGGATGGGGGTCTGTAAGCAGGCGAGCGCGCTGTGTGGATGGGCAGAGGGATGGGGGTTGTGTGACGTGTGGAGGATGAGACACCCAACACACAGGGAGTACTCCTTCTATTCACCAGTGCACATGCTACACACGAGAATTGATAGGATGTACTGTTGAAGTAACATTGCGATGCAGGTGATGAATACTACATATTTGGCAAAATCCTTCTCTGATCACAACCCACTGGAGATGATGATTGGTTGGGGCAGGGTTCCCACCCCAGTGCCAACATGGCGGTTATTGCCCCAAATGCTGGAAGACTCAGTGTTCCGCACCGCTATATCAGACACTATTCAGCATTATTTTACTGAAAATAGCAACACAGCGTCTACTAGGTTAATTGAGTGGGACGCCTTTAAAACAGTGGTCCGCGGGAAGTCAATAGGGGTGACGGTAGGTGCGCGGCAAGAGGTTCATAAGTCCCTTGTAGAGGTGGAAGGGAAGCTCAGTAAGCTGGAGCAGGAAGCCGTGCTGAACGCCGACAAGCGGGCACCCTTGCAGGAGGCCAGAATCAGACATGCCGAACTGCTAGAGACACTGTGTTATAGACCATCAAAGATACACGCAATTGAGCCACGCAGAGGCAGACAAGGCGGGGACCCTACTGGGAAAATTGCTGCGGGACAACCCCCCTAATGTTGTTATTAATGAGGTCACTACCCCCGCAGGAGATGCAGTGTCTACCCAAGGAGAAATCAATGAGGCTTTCAGGCAATACTACGCAATACTCTATAGTGAGCCTGGGGAAGTAATGAGCACGCACATAGATGAGTTTTTATCCACTATACCATGCCCCCAGCTATCGGCAGATGCACAGAAAGGGTTATTAGGCCCCATCACGAAGTCAGAAATTAAAACCGCCATTAAGGGTCTCCCCCGAAATAAAACCCCGGGGATGGATGGCCTGCCAGCTGAATTTTATGCTATCTACGCGGATATACTTGTGCCCCAGTTGGAAATTTTATATAAAGAAGCACTGGGGAAGGGCTGTCTGCCCCTCACCACGGCGCAGGCGCTGGTGATGTCACTCCCGAAGCCAGGCAGGGACCCCACTGACATGGCCAGCTACCGCCCATTATCACTGTTGACGACGGAGTATAAAATACTTAGTAAAGTCCTGGCCAATAGACTTCTGCCAAATCTATATAAGCTGATTCACATAGATCAGACGGGTTTCCTGCCTGCGAGGAGTACATCATTGAACACTAGGAAATTGCACCACCTGCTCGCAGAGGCCCCGAACCGATATGATTATGCAGGTTGTATCTCACTAGATATGCGTCAAGCGTTCAACTCCATTAAATGGGACTATATATTCAGGGCCCTAGGGAGATTTGGACTGCCGGAAGAGTATGTCAGGTGGATCCGCCTCCTCTATAACGCCCCTACGGCTAGAGCGCGGACGGGAGGGCACGTATCGGCAGAATATCAGATACATAGGGGAACGAGACAGGGGTGCCCGCTCTCGCCGCTTATCTTTATATTGGCACTCGAACCTTTGGCATTGAAGATCAGGGCGGAGCTGGTCGACATGGGGATTACGGTGGGAAACACCACGCACTTGCTGTCGGCATATGCGGATGATATTATCCTCTACTTGCGCGACCTCCGTACCCCTATGGACACCATGGCCGCGATGTTTGAGCGCTTTGAGCAGCTGTCAGGTCTGGCTATCAACCCAACGAAATCGACTGTATTCTACTTTAAGGAGCAGACGCCCTTATTGGACTTTTCATTTGGCGCACTGCAGTTCAAGGTTGCACCTCATACGTTTAAGTATCTGGGCATCCAAGTTTACCGGTCCCAGGCAGACATGCTAGAGGGCAACCTGAACAAGGCCCTGAGAGCCATACGATCTAGCATTACCTTTTGGACCACTTTGCCACTGTCAGTGGCGGGCAGGGCAGCGATAGCAAAAATGGTGGTCCTCCCGAGGCTACTTTATTATTTTACAAACATACCACTTATGCTCCCGAGCACCACTTTTAAATTAATGAACACATTACTCATTGAACTCTTTTGGGGGACGGGCAGGCGGCGGATTAGCTTAAAGAAGTTGCAACGCAGCACGTCCAGAGGAGGCCTGGGAGTGCCTGATCTCAGAGCGTATTTTTACGCTTGTCAACTGCAGTGGCTGTCCTTCTGGACAGCAGGGCGTAATCTACAGGAGATAGGGATGACCGAACAAGACGTAGGACGAGGGGCTCTACACACCCTCTTGCTGCCTCATAGCAAGATTCCGCGGGATCTCCCCCCCCTTTTGCGCACGGCGTTGCGGTGCTGGAGGGCAGCTCTGCAGTACACTGGAGCATCACCCGCATATGCCGGGAATATAAACCTGCTTGGTATACCTTTACAAGGTGGACGCTTGACGACGCATAGACTTGCACCTTGGTTGGATGTGGCAGTTACTACGGTGGCGGACCTCTTTGGGGATGGGGTGTTATTAGATCACGATAACTTTGTGCGGGAAACCGGAGCGCCGGCCCATCTGTACCTCTTACACGCAGCACTCTCGCAATACGTTCGAGCCCACTGGGCCCCACAAAGGCAAGACCCCCCCACAAATGATCTGGTCAAAACACTGTATTACATGGGGAGGGGCCGGCACCTCATTAAGTGGCTATATGTAGGGCTGCGCTCCCACACACAAATAGACCTGACGCCGCTGCGTAGTGCCTGGGATCGGGACATGGGCAGGGCAAGGAATGGGAGAGAGTAATGGAACATCCCAAAAAGGTATCACGGAACGCGCGGTTCAAGTATATTCAAACTATGATATTACACAGGGCATATCTCACACCACGCAAACTAGATAAGATGTACCCAACCACACGACACCACTGCCATAGATGCCGATTAGAGGGAGCGGACCTAATACACACGATATGGTCATGCCCACGGATTGGAGAGTATTGGGATTCGGTCAGACGCCACACGGCGGAGATCACACATAGGGAGATACCTGCTACAGTCGAGGGCTGTATCCTGGGTTTAAGGATAGGAACTTCCAAATTCAAAGTGCAATGTAGGTTTGTAAACTTGGCGCTCCTGTTGGCAGTACGGGAGATCACCATGCGGTGGAAATCTAAATCGCCACCCGCAACATATGCATGGCATAGTGAGCTGGTGTGCTGGGGGGGTGCAGAGAGTGCCGCGCTGAGACGGGAGGAAGCGAGGGGGTTACGTAAGACGCCAATTGCGATGGAATGAGATGTCATGCTGGAGGCGTGTAGGTCCTTGGATATAGAAATTACTACTGCTGTTAGTAATACGCAAGGAAGTGAATGAGACTAGGATGCGGACCGACGCGTACATGGGTGTATGTAGTATGCAAAGTGTATGATATAAGATACAATCGTGTAAGTGCCGAAGACTGACACTAGAGGTTTTGTAAGGACGAAGGGGAGGGGGGAGGGACCAGTATTGTTGTGGGTCTGATATATTATTTGCTGGGATGAGAAAATGTTATAACCAACTACAGAAGTGTAGTACAGATGCGGAAAGCTGAAATGATGCTATCTACTGGTAGGTTTGGACGACCAACAGTAACGTCGTAATGGACTCGTAAAATGTACAACATGTGGGTAACTCAAATATGTCCCTGCAGGACAATGAATAGGAAATGTTGGAACCTGTTGCAAGTAATATTGTAAGACGTTTGTTGGAATTACTGTGCACACTTAAGCCACTGTATGTAACGTGCAAGCTTTGAAAACCAATAAAACTATGTTTAAAAAAAAAAAGACAATATACCGGTCTCACTGATAATGTATAGTCAGCAAACTCTCATGGGGATTATCCCCTCCTATCACTGTCTTTATTCTAGTCGAATCTATGTTATACTAGTATACTTTATGATTTGTTTGATTCTTCACGCATGTATTTCCTGGTTTTTATGTTTTTGTCAGATCAAATGTTACACTAATCAGTGCGGATGGATGCACAGGTGCGGGGATTTGAATGGGCGCCGGGACTATCAGACAGGATAGCGTTATATGCTGATGATGTCCTCTTCTTCCTCACAGATGTGGACAGAACGGGGCCACGCCTGTTACGGATTATGCAAATTTTCGGGGAGACATCTGGATTATATATGAACCCTTGCAAATCCAAGCTGTGGTTGTTGTGAGATAGAACAGGTGTAGGCTTGTGGGCCTCGACGGTCCAGATGGCGGCAGGAGGATTGCAATACCTAGGAGTGTTCATGTCGGATGTCCCCACAGTCTCCTGGGAACGTAACGTGGTGCCGGTGTGGGAACGAGTGCGGGACTGCATTAAGTCCTGGTCTCGTATGCCTCTGTCTATTTATGGTAGGTCAGCAATATTTAAGATGGTGGCGCTCCCTCGGCTCCTTTACCAGCTGCAGAATCACCCCTACCTGATCTCACCCCGGTGGTTCCGACAAGTGAACGCGGCCTTAGGCCAGTTTCTATGGGAGGGGGGCAAGGTGCGTGTGGCCCTGCGAACGTGCTTTCTATCTACCTATTGCGGGGGGCTCGCCTCCTCCGACTTGTACTCGTATTATCAGGCCTCGCACCTACTCATCTTAAATGAATGGTGGTATAGTTCTAGGGAAGACCCGGCTTATGCGGTCGAGCGACACCTGATGGGAGACTGCTCGTTACACATGCTCCTATACTCCGCTGCGTAATTCGCTGCCATCAGCGACGCGAGTTGTCTTTCAGGTCTGGAAACAGGCATTGAGAAGGATGGGATGGTGGACAACGCTGACTCGGCAGACTCCCCTTTGGAACAACGGGCGCTTGCCGCAGCTGATGACCTTGCAGGGGTTTAGGGGGTGGGACAATATCGGTATCTCGGTCTTGGGCGATGTCATGAAGGGACTAGTACTTAAATCCTTCCAGGACCTTCAGAAAGACTTCCACATGCCACAGCCCCAATTCTACCACTACCTTCAATTTCGGCATGCCTTGGCCCCCAGTCTGGCAGGGTTGGACGCACTACCGGAGTTTAGTCCACTGGAGGCAAAGGTTTTCATGGGAGACCTGCAGGAACGTAAAATCTCGAAGATATATCAATCCTTAGTTACCCATTGTTCCCCTACGCTGCAGAAACTCCGGGAGAACTGGGAGGGAGATGTGGGTCCATTGGATGAGGAGGATTGGACGGAGGCCCTGGCAGCCCCGCGGGCGGCCATAGCGATACGACTCCGCTTGGTCCAATTTAAATACTTACATAGAGTTTACTATACACGGGTACGACTGTGGAAAGCGGGGCTGATTGCCTCCCCGGTCTGCCTCCGTTGTGATCAGGAAGAGGGCACATTTCTACATACAGTCTGGCACTGCCCTCCTCTAGATCGTTTTTGGAGAGGAATCTTTAATTGCCTGTTGGAGGTGCTGGGCTGGGACCTCTCTCGCTCGCCGAGGCTTGCACTGCTGCATATTATGGAGGGAATCGGCGGTAATGCCAATAAATGGCATTTACTGCTATTAGGCCTTACATTGGCAAAAAGAGACATAGCTAGGGAGTGGAAGGCACCAAGGGCTCCCTCAGTGGCTGCATGGAAGAATGGGCTAGATTTTAGCATGGGGCTGGAAAAGCCCATATTTGTAGCCAGGGGTTGTCCACGCAAACACTTAAAAATCTGGAAACGGTGGGCGGATTACCGTGGACTATTGCTAGAGGAGGTGGTAGGGACAGGGGATCTCCACCAGAGGTGACACCAATATTGAGATGGGGATTAGGGGAGATCCATGAAATGGGGGTCCGATGGGCAGCCCGGGCGCGGTGTGTGGGCAATCTGGTTGGGTTGTGGGCGTGCAGTGCGATCAGGGGGGATGGGGGGAGTTAGATATTAATGTGAGATCTTCTGTGTTTTCACGTGAAATGTCAAAGTACGATTTTCTCTATTTGATTGGGCAGTGGTTTCTGGGGTACAGAGCCCTGCATCATATGTGCAACTTGACGAATAAAGTTTGTTTATAAAAAAAAATGTTACACTAATCCCTGTCATGTAAAGCGCTCTGATACCCACTAGGGTCACGTTCGCGCTATACAAAACTTTATAAATAAATATGTATATTTGTAAACTGTTGCATAGTATTGAGTAGTGTGTGTGTTTAATAAATGTACTCTTCCTTTTATAAAGCAAAGTACAGACTGGACAATCAATTATTGAGTGTTATTTCTGCGTACTGGTAAATGGTGATTACTAGCCCACACCACCTCCCTTGAGTAAGCCTTAGACTGCTCTGCAACGCTACCCTCAGAGTCAAGCGCTACAATGGGGTGTTTGGTTCCCAGTGAAGGACAAATGTAGTCATGTTATTTGTGCAGGCCTCACAGATACAGCCTCGTTTTCCAACAGATAGACAAACTACTACTAAGAGGACATTGAAAAATTCATGACTGATCTGAGCAAAGAAGCAGATCAGGAATTTATTTTGAAAAATCCTAAAAGAAAGGCTGTCAAAGCAAGAAGAGATCATGAAGAACAGGAAAGAGCAAAAATACAGCCACAATAAACTAGACTATGAAAGAGGGCAAATGTTCGGTTACACAAGAAGATTTGATAATTTAAAAAGACAATAGTTTGAAGCTGCTAATAGACAATTACAGGAACCATTACAGTCTGATATCAGTTCCGAACTGAGTTCCGAAGTAGATACTGATTTAGAGAAAGAAACTCCTGGGACACGCTAAGGTGTGATATCATCAGTAATAGACAAATTGCTTTTTTTAAGACGGGGTAGGAGATAAAACTGTTATTTAAGGCCAAGGAGACAGCAACAAAGGTACCCAAAGGTAGGAGGAATCAAAGAAGAAGGAGATCCTGAAAGAAAAAATCCAAACAGTGGAAAACAACTGAAACTGAAAAGATAGAAATAAAGAAAAACCCCACTACAATTGTCAATTTTATAAAAATGGCAATAACAAAGGCAAAGGAACAGATCTTATCTTTAGGTTTATCACATAGCCCAGAAAAATCATTTAATTATAGTCCAACAACAATAGACGTCTACAAATTGATCAGAAAACTAAAACTAACAGTTCCATGCCACTCAACACCAGCAACCGAAGCCAACCATTAGTTCGGTAGATGACTAACAAAACCTTTTGCAGATCACAGATTTCAAACTTATGATGGAATTGCAGGAACTTGAATATGAAATATTAGGAATTTACGATGATATAACAGAGACCAAAATAATAGAAGAAATGCAATTAACTGTATATGAGGAAGTGACAATTACGTTTAAGCCAACATCAAAGTTCATAACTTCAATGCAAATGGATGGATGCAATAGATATATATTCTGAGTTAATCACACAGGATTTAAAGCATCTGTATGTTTATATACGTATACAATGAACTAACAGAATTAAGGAACCAAACAGATTACATCATAAGAGGATCAGACACAAGGAAGAAACAAAGCTCTAAGGTCTATGGAAATGTATAAGAAAGAGGCTTACAGACAATTGAACAATGTCAACTGCTACAAGTGGATTTCAAATGACATGGTCCATGAATCAAATACAATACAGAACTTTTGGAATGGTGTAAAATTAGATTACTTAGCCAAGATGAATTTGTGTTTTTTAGGAATGACCCTCTAAGAATGCTGCTTTGTTATGTGAACCCAAAAATACATAAAAATGATAAAGAAGCACCAGGTTGCCAAATAATATCAGCTACTGGCAGTTCATTTGAAAATACTTCAAAATATATTGACTATTTTTGAAGAGATCGTGTAAAAAGCTTACCATCTTATGTTCAGGACCTTAGGGACTTTTGGAGATGAATATTTGATGTGTCTTGGGAAGAGGATTATACATTAATGACTCTTGATGTGGCATAATTATATACAAGCATCCACTATGATGTTGGCATTGGACCTGTTGAACATTTTATAAGTGTTAGACTATTGAGATTACTGGAACATACAGAAAATGCTGATGTAAGATACAGAAAATACTGATGTAAGATGGTGCTAATACAACATTTTCATGTTTAACAAATAGTATTTTAAACCGCTCAGAGGAACAGCAATGGGCACCTGCTTTGCCCCAGCTATGCCAATTTGCATACAAGCTGACGGGAGGAGCAGGTACTCCAAAGCCAATATGTTTCTAAATGGTCAGAACAAGTCCTCTTATGGACGAGGTACGTATATGAACTCTTCATTATATGGAGAGGGACTAGAGAGAGTGCCAATGACTTTGTGAAGAAGCTAAATAGTACCAATCTGTATTTGCATTTTACAGGTACCATCACCTCACAAGAAGTCACTTTTTAGACTCAAATGTGTACATTAAACACAACAAAATTAAGAGTAAGTTGTTTTGAAAGTTAGCAGTAAGTAAAACACTTCTCCATGAAAGCTGCTTCCTCCCAGAAAAGTTAAAATAGAGCCTGAGGGTGAAGAGAAATTGCAGTGACAAACATCAGAACATTATAAAACAATCAATAATCCACCACAAAAACTGTTTCAATCTTTGCCTGAGAAGGCTTCAATACACTTTATTCCCAAGACATAACATATATATATGTGTGTGTGTGTCTATATATGTGTGTGTCTATATATGTGTGTCTGTGTGTGTATGTATATATATATATATATATATATATATCCATATGAAAAGCTGCACCACAATTGTGGCACCACACACGTGCGTGTTTCCAACCTTTTAATTCGGCAAGTAGCAGGGGAACCAGATTCACCTCCACAGCGCAGGTAACCAAACATGTTTCGGGCTTCCTTAGCCCTTGCTCACTGGTATCACAGGGGAGGCACAGCAACAGAGTTTTACGCCGCACCTGCAGCGATGCACCCCGCTGCAGACGAGCAGCTCCAGCGCGCTGGGATTCTATCAGCGTTCTAGGAACGGCGTGACCAGTTTGGCGAGATCACGAGCAGGGACCCAGCCTTGCCACTCACAGCGACCTACTATAGGTTTTAATTGAATATTGGGAGACACAGTGGCATTCCATTATGGATTACATTACAGCAGAAAACTACGAAGACCAGCATGCAGTTGCAACGCAAGCCCACTGGGCGGGACTATAACTTAATCGCTGCAGGTGCGGCGTAAAACTCTGTTGCTGTGCCTCCCCTGTGATACCAGTGAGCAAGGGCTAAGGAAGCCCGAAACATGTTTGGTTACCTGCGCTGTGGAGGTGAATCTGGTTCCCCTGCTACTTGCCGAATTAAAAGGTTGGAAACACGCACGTGTGTGGTGCCTCAATTGTGGTGCAGCTTTTCATATGGGTATATATATATATATATATATATATATATATATATATATATATATATATATATATTTTTCCAACACGCTTTTCCTTTATTTTGACTATTTTCCTGCTTTGTGCTTGTCAACTACTCTGGTGAATCACATTAGGGAATACATCTCGTGTTGTAATACTCATGTGATTAGAGTCTACTATTTACAATGTTTGCTATTACACCTGTACTCAATTATAGCATGGACTTATCATTGATTTTTAACCGGTATATACTACTTTCAGTTCCTCTCTTAGTATTTTCTCATTCTTTGATGCATGTGTCTTGGTTGCTGTTAAATGGTGAAGGTTATTTTTATAATACCTGATTATTGATTGTTTTATAATGTCCTGATGTTTGTCACTATTTCTATCCCTGAGAACACGTGTTGGGTAGCTTATGGAGACGTTTTGCATCAAGGATGTGACGGTTATGTCTTGGAAATAAAGTATTTTGAAGCCTTCTCTTTCAAAGATTCAAACTGTTTTTGTGGTGAAGTGCTCAGGTTTGACTTCCTTTTGTATGAACATGGTTCCTTTTGAAGAAAACTTTTGTGGCTTTTCTTCACCCTTCAAAAAGAACAATTGATGGATGTAATGCTGAGCAACGTCAAACATTCAGTGGAAGAGGTGTGGCGCAGCGGCCAGGGCGACTGATTCCGGAACCCGGGGGCTCGCGGTTCGATCCCCGGTGCCAGAGGCAGATCAGCCCAGCACCATGTGACTCTGGGCAATAGCTCGCTTAATCTTCCCGACGGCCCCCAGCGCCTTGACACCTTCGGGTAATTGTTCGCGCTTTACAAATACTGGACATTTACATTCAGCCCCAGTACAGAGATCTGGGCCTAAATCCATCGTTTTTGTGCTCTCCATGCCATTCCAGTTTGGACCCAGCTGTATGCAAATCAGCCTTGATCCTGCTCCCCATGGGAACATTCCAGCCCGAACTGCTAGGCCAGGTCGTCCCTGGACCAGAAACAAGCATCCTGGAACTGGTTTCTGGGTATCACCCCTCATTATCCGGCTGGCCTGACTCCAATGGCATGGTGCACCCACTTTTTGCTCTCAACAATATAATATAGTGTGCTGTTTAGTTCATTGTTACTATTAATGCTTGTTTGTGTGGGCCACCACCCAGCCACAATTTTCTTTTGATGAGAACTGCATTGAATTCGAAAGAGTTCAGAAACAAATGGTAGAAAGGTTTGTACAGAGAGGATATGACAGAACAGCGGTAGAGGAAGCAATGTATCTGGCAAATCAAAAGAGAGACTACTATTCCATAGAAGGAAGACTAAGAAGGGCAAGATACACCAGTTTAGGTTAATTACAACTCACTGCAAGGACGAAGGTGCAAACAGAAAAATCCTTAGAAAGTATTGGCATCTAATTACGAATAACCCCATTTAATGAGAGAAATTCCAAAAGAAACTAGGGTTTGCACTTAGGAAAGTAGGATCAATGAGGGGCGTTTTTGTAAAAAGAAGCCCTGAAACTAGTAAGAATGAGACATGGCTAGAAAAGAGACCATCATACAATAAACGCAACAAATGTAAGACGTGTAAATATGATGTGAGTAAGACTTGAGTTCTTTCCTTTCCACCAAAAATCATATGAGCATATCACTGTAAAAGCAAGTATGCAGTGTAAATGTCCTGGTGAAAAAATATACTTGGGAAGCCCTATTTTACAAGTACATAGGAGAGTGCTGCAGCACTTGAGGACCATTAAGAATAGGACAAGGGGCGTGGTCTGGCCATGATCGAAAAAGATGGCCGCTTAACGTCGGAGCTCTGCGCTGAGACGGGCCCTGGACAGCGGCTGCGGGGGCACTCCACCATGCCTTCATGTTTTGGCACCCTGAAGGTAGCGGGAGGCTCTGCAGCGCTGTCGGGCTCTCTTTACTGGTCCTGCATTGACTGAGGTGGGTTGGCCCTACATCATGAGGGGAAGCCACAGTGAGGCGAGGTGCCGGGCCGGCCTGTGGCGGGGCATCCCTCCCCGACGAACTCCCTCTCTTCAGCTGCTGTTCCTGCGGGCGCTGACCTGTTCCCCCCCACCGCGCCCACCACCTACTACACATGGCTACCTTGGCAGCGATGGCATCGGCACCACAGCCGACGCCACGGCGCATACTGGGCTGGCGGCCCACAGAGACGTTGCAGCCCACAGAGACCTTGCGGCCCAATCTTGAGTGGCGCACCAGGCCCCCGCCGACCACGAGCTGGGACCTTCCTTCCAGACTGGCCCCTAGGTGGATTTTGACTGAGGCCTGTGGAACCACATAGTGGGCCAGCCGTTGGGTCTCCGACCCTACCTGCACCTGACTGTCTCGTGGCCCCGTCTGCTTCTGCAGCCCGGACAGCGGTGAGTGATCCTAGGGCCTGGGGCTTGCAAGGGAACTAAGGGACTCTGCTACCACTGTGCACTGGGGTCCCCCTTTCCCCATCAGACGCTGGTGCCGCGACAGCGACTGGGGCTTGGAGGTGGAACGCGAGCCTGTGCCCCTGTTGTTCATGCTTTATGACACTCCGCTGGGCGGACCTCACTGGATACGGTGGCCCAACCACAGTGCGACCACGGACCTCCCCGTATCTCAGTGCTGCTCCCAGGACTACCACGCACATTGTACTCTCCTCTGTCTGTATACGGCGGGCCCCACCCTGCACAGGGAAGAGCGCTGCCCAGACTTCAGGATTGACTGTGTGGCGGTGACCGTACGCCCCAGCTCTCTGTTCCAGTATCTCGGCTGGGCTGCCTTGCCATTCTCTCCAGCCGCAGCAACATCAACATCAACATTGGGGTAACCACTGGCCTCCCACGTGGGCCCTGAGCGATCGCAGCCACTGCCGAGCTTCCCTACAAGACAGGGGTCCACACGTGCCCTCTCGAATAAGGCCCTCTCGAGGCCTCACACTGCCATCCCCCAGCCTCCTACAGAGCAGCCACCTACTGTTATAGACAGACAGGGCCCTCCCTCTTTGCACGTGGGCCCAGTGCATGGACTGGGTATGTCTCCTGGCAAGACGACTGGTAAACCCGCACAACAGCTTCTCTTCACTGAAGCCCTCAACCAGACCCGGGCCACAACCAACCCCCAGAGCACAACTCCTCCTGAGCCCGGCCAGCCTCAACCTGCCTTGGCTGGCGCTCCATATGCCACCATGGAGCGAATACTGCAGGAAATCTCAGCCGTGGGCTGTCGCCTAGAGGGCATGGAGGCGACTATCTCTGCACTGGCAATTGAGACCAAGTACATCCGCACAGACATTGCAGTCTTCCAGACCCAAGTGGACAGCCTGACACAGCGGGTCTCCATGCTGGAAAACCACCTCAACACCCTGCCGGAACCGGATCAAAAGCTCTTATTCCTATGCAGAAAGGTCATAGACTTGGAAGACCGGAGCTGTTGGGACAATGGCCCACTTTTTAGGCTTCCCATAGAATGTGGATGGTCCTGATGTCAAATCCTTCCTTAAAGACACACTCCCAAAGTTCACTAGACGGATCTTTGACCCCCCCTTGGCGATGCAAGAAGCCCATCGCATAGGCCCGCCGCAACGGGGCATGTCCGCATGCCCATGACCCCTCATAGCCTGCTTCTTGTGCCATGAACAGGCCTGGCAACTAATATCAACGGCCAGCACCGATGACATATACACATTTGAGGGACATGAGATTCGGATGGCAGCGTACTTCGCTTCGGCCCCATCTCCACCAGCTGGACATTAAATGCAGCCTTTTTGAACCCACATGTCTCTGGACCACCAAGGATGGCATCTCAAAAGAATTATTCAACCCAGAGGACTTGCGTCGCTTCCTGGAAGAGCTCACCATGCAGGACATGGACACAGTCTCCTCTGCCACAGCAGATGGCTCTGCCTTACCACCGCCTTCCCACCCTGCCCCCTCCAGCGGTCTCCGGCATCCTCCGGAGGCTGCCGACATAGAGGCAGGGACCCTGACAGGGCAGCCTGCTCCCTGGATGACAGAAACCAGGCTCTCCAGGCGGTTGCTGCGCTCACACAGGAGCAGGAACCCACCTCTGCCGCGGAGAGTGCAACCGGAGGACTGTCCAGCTGAACCGACCCTGACACAGCGGGAGTGCAGCGGTTGGGGTGGTGAGACCTTGGTATGGACATGCCTCTTTTGTAAACTGTTTCTTTGTTTATCTCAATGTTCTATCTTTTCATTGTTTACTTGCCATATGCATGGTCATTGTGTGCTATGTGCTATGTGCGGTGCGGGCCAATCTGCCCCGGACCTGCCTGTACAGCTTCTGCGCCCCAGAAAATCCCCCTGCTTCACCCCCCCACACCCCCCCACATCACCTGACTTTCCTCACGTACCCTCCCTCTGTACGCTGCTCGATGCGCTTGCGGACTCTCGGTCCCCACATGTCCACTCCACACGCCCTCCAGCCCCTGCAAGTCCTCAGCCTCAAACCGGAAGGTCCCCCCAACCGCGACCAGGAGCTGGTAAGAAGATCCGACCCTAAAAGGCACCCCTGCACCCGACGCTACCGGCGTTGGGTGGCCCAACCGACGGTGCCTAACCAACCCCCAAGATCCCAACTTACCTCTCCAAGTGGTGGTCGCACCCAGAAGACCTTCGTCCCCGAGCCTGCAGTGCTTTTGCAAACCGGAGACTCCCCATTGAAAGCTACAGGGCTTCCGATGCCAAAACAGCACTCTGCACCCGGCCGCCCCAGTGCTGCTGAGGGTGCATCTTTTGTGCTGACCTAAACCCCCATTTGCCCTGAGCTTAAGTCCAGGAGCTTTGCTCCCACAACCCAGTGGCCTGCTCGTCAGCAGCCACCAACCGGAGGCCCCCTATCCCCCATTGGATAACATTGGGCCTCAGGACTCTGCACCCGGCCGCCCTAGTGCCGCTGAGGGTGTAACAAGAGTGCTTCCTTGACCCTGGGGGACCCCTGAGTCTAACCCCAGAACACCAACTCCCACAACAAAGTACTTACCTTTAAACCGATAACACTATTTTCCTCCATAAGATAACATTGACTGTTTTGCTATGAAAAGTTTCTAAGTGTGGAGTTGGAAAACCTAAAGAAATTCTTTAAAATTGTACTAACTAACAAAAACGCTTTTACTTTCCTGTTTACAGGAAATGTCCCAGTGTAGTATCCAGGTATCCTACACTGTGTAAGAAAAGTAATCTGAAAAGTAACTTACATGATATTCTACTAAAAATCGTATACAAAGTATATGTACTATATTCTGAAAAGCATAACTTTGCATTACCAGGAACAGACCTAGGCTTCTGTATACATGCTATACTAGCATGACACCAAGACCAAAATATCATTTAGGATAACAGTTTCCCATGCAGTCGGACACTCAGGCAAGGGAGCATGCTGTGTACCATGAAGGAGACATTCCTATTCCAACACATGCCTTCCCATGAATAGCACCATTTTCAACTTTTAACAGCATTCTGGTGCTCTTTTAAGCTTTGTCCCTTCACTGTGCAAGAAATAAGTGGTACAAAATGAATACCATGCTAGGCACCACAGACACTTCCTGACCTCTTTTGTAGTACACGTCCGTCTCTCAAATATATTTTCTGGCTCCCAGTGGCCACAAGGAAGAATTCTTAATGAACAGAGCATCACTTTTTCCCATGGACAATTTTAACACAATTGTCCTACCAGACATCTTTGCATCTAACACACCTTGATTTACCCCTTTCTCGAATAGACCTAGTAAGGAGTTAGATTTCTTCTGTTATCTGGCACCGAACATGAAATTCGTTGCTACTAGGGATGGTGACAGTCCCTTGGGAATAAGTGATCAAGAACATGGTATTTTCTCAATGAGTCATAGACACTGCGTTCTGTGGGCTGGTGGCCACATCCAATGACAAGATGTGTTCCTTTCTTTTTGCAGGACAGAATTACACAATGGCATGACCAGAGCAGCCGCTACACCTCAGAGCTGCGCGAATTTAAAAACCAAGTGGTTGGCATGCTGGAAAATGTGGAAAAGGAAAAAGAATCATTGAGAAATGACATGGAGAACGTCAATGTGCGTGTCGAAAGGTTGGAGCGGGAGGTGGATTATCTCGAAACCCAGAACCCAGCACCGCCGTGCGTGGAAGTCGACGAAAAGTTGACAGAGCTGAACCTGGCCAAGGCGCAGAAGAAAAAAAAGGAGAAATATGAAAAAATGACAGGTAAAAATAGTCAAGGCAAATCTTGCTTCATCATTTTTGAGGCTGAGGGACTGGTGTTTTGAGCTAATGAGGAATAGTTATCATCATTATCTTTACTTGATTATTAAAAATAATCATATAAGAATAGTCATCATAAAAAGCACAGAATAAAACATGAATTCTATACATATAATAATGTTTAAATAATCACAAAATTGCACAAACGTAATGCATTCTTAAATTTCCAATGTATCCCTGAGAACTGGTTGGAAATGTACATTAGTGTGACATGGATCACTAGATATAAGAGCAGTTTAGTGCCAGGTTCAATACAAATATAAAACTATTGTAGTAGTGCAACAATTACACATAATAAAAAGATGAGAAACGTACTAAAACAAGCTTTCAATTGATAAGTTAATTAGAGTGGGACTGCGCAAATAAGTGTAAGCCACCTGGCATGGGAAGGGCGCCTTAATGGAAAATAGAAAACCAAGCACTGACAAAGCCAATAGGTTTTACTTATGCAAGACCTTTTGGCTTTGGCAATGTCTTTTAGCCATGTTGTAGAGTAGTGCAACTGTTGTACACCATGGCTAGAAGTTAGAAAAAAGCCATATGATGCAGCCAGCACTGGCCACATCATACCGCTTTTAATTTGTATGGTGGGTGGAGGTGGACAACACTGACAACGGAAGGGAGGGTTTCAGCTAACGAGCAACACGGACAACGGGAGAAAGAGTGACAAGGAACGGACAACACGAACAACAGGAGGGAGGTTGGGAGTTAACAGGCAACGGTACGGTAAAATGGAGGGTGGGGAGTGAGAGGGAAGAAGCAACATGGACAAAAGGAGATTGGGGATGGGAGGGGAGGGGAGGGAAAAAGCAACACAGACAACCAGGGATTGGGGGCGGGGAAGAAGCAACACAGACAATGGGAGTGGGAGAGAAAAAGCAACAGGATAGCAGGGGAAGAAGAAATTCAAATAGTACCTCAATCACAGTGCCAGCAGCAGAAGGTCAGTAATCAAGATGAAGCATGCAGTACTTGGTCCATGCTCCGACAAAGAAGAGGAAGTGAAGTCAGCATGCACTGGCCAATTTAGAGGCAGCAAATAACAGTGACAATGAAACCAACAAATGTGAAGCACAGCAAGGCTGCAAGCGCCTCTCTTGCAATCAACAGAGCATGAAGGCAAGAATGTCTGTGGTGTTCAAGCCGATGAGTATATAAATAAACAATTACACAGTGGTAGATATTGTTCGCCCTACCTAAGGGGTGGAGCCCTCTCACAAAGTCATATTTGATGCTGTGAATCAGAGGAACTGAAAGAATAATATCTATATTGTGGATATTGATGAAAACGAACAGATGTGGAACATGGAAGAACTTGTGGAATCTATTCTGAAGTCATAGGGTTGCATGCCTTTTCAAGCCACTTTGTTGTGGACTGGGCAAACCAGGGGATGGTACAGTGACCTCCTCCTAACGCCACTCTTAAACACAGAGACAAGGATACCATTATGAGACTTGGTTGAGAGAGGGGTTGCTCGCAATATGAAGGCTCCAAAGTGATGATATTCCCAGGCTTCACCTCATACTTTCAGGCTGCTAGGAAAACTTTCATTGATGAAGGCCTTTTGCACTATAAGAAGCAAATATGCAATGCTGTTCCCTATGATCTTACTTGTGGAGTTTACTGGAAGAACTCACTTCTTCAGTTCAGTGGAAGACGCAACAGATTTTGTGATATTGTAACATTGCATATTGTGGGATCTCGGTCTCTTAGATAATCTGCATAACAGTGATACCCAGTTGCGGGGTTAGGGACGGTGTTTACCTCAAGAGTGGATGAGGCAATGTGTCCCTAATGACAAAATCAAAACAGCATTTGGACAAATAGTCAATAAGAAGAAAGGACTCACTCAAAAAAAGAGTTCAAGATCAGTAATTTAGAGAAAACCATGAAGGTTTATTATAGCCTTATAGCCCGCTGTAGTGTACTATACCGGCCATTAAAGGCCCGCTCTAGCGTTAACAAGGGGGCAGGCCTTTAATGGCCGGTATAGCCCACCTACGGTGGGCAATAAGGCTTTTAGAATATTCTGCCACTAGAGGGCAGAATGTTCTAACAAAAAAAGCAAAGGCCTCAGGGAGCCAGAGGGGATTTAAATCCCCTCGGGCTCCATGAAGCCTTTGCTAACAGCAACAGCTGTGAACGACAAACATTGGAATATTGGAGCTCTGGGCTTTTACCAGCCATTGAAGCCTGGGGCACTCTATTATCATCAATAGAGCTCCCAACATGCCAAAGTTCTAATAAATATGAAAGCACCATACAGAAGGTAAAAATTCAATAAACCAATCATGGAACACAGAGGATCAATTGCCATGAAGGTGCTCAGTAATAGAAATAGATATATTGATGAGGCAAATAAGAAAAACAGACGAAGGGGCCAGTTTAGATATCGGCAGGTGGCACTGTTTCACCGCAGGGCAACTGAGTAAATTACTCCTTCACCCTGACGGAGATGCCACCTGCCGATTTTAGAAATGACCGCCAAGCTGGTGGTCATTTCTAAAGCATTGACAGGAATCACTGTCAGGTTGGTTCTTGTCAATGGTTTTCGCAGTTGGGTGCAGGGCTCCGTCAACATGACGGAGTCTTGCACCAACCTGTTTTCAATTTTATTTTATTTTTAAAACTCAAAGCAGGATTTTCTTTTTTAAATGAAAAAAGATATTGCCACCCTCGCCATGAGAGGCATCTCCTATGGGGATGGGTGCATTTTGTACTCTTTACTGTTCCTTACTGGCAGAGCTTGACTATTTGTAAGTGATAGTAAAAAAAAACAGCTATATGTGGAGTAGTCACCGCCGTAGCCAAACCCATGGTCTGCCTGCATTTAAATTGGTCCGGTGGACCACTGAGTTTGTGCGGATGGAATACCGTCACTGTCACTACTGAGTTCCCTCTCTGCCAACATCTAGATTGGACCCTTAGTCTAAAATGTGCAACAAATCAGCAAGAAATCGGGCGACTTCCCTATAAGCTCAGAAAATAGGCTTGCAAGTTCTGGCTCTCTCCCAACTTCAGGGGTCATTTATAATGAATTTCACCAATGAAACAACAAAGAACTGCAGTCTGCATCAAATGAGGAAATGTATAATTAAAGTGACAAATCACAGTTCACTATTATAAAACATGTCATAATTCACATATAGCAAATTATAAGTTTACACTAGTGAATATATACAGACCTAATATGATGATGTATATTTCCTTGAGGAGGTGACTGCTAAATGATGGAGTTCTCCGATTTACAGTTCATTTGTGCTGGGAATTTTAAAATAATTACTGACACAGATCACAACAGATGTATAGAAACATTAGGGGTGCTTTCCACTGCGCTCCTTCCTTATCATAACCTTTTTGAGATGTCAGATGCCTAAAGGCATTTGCACCCTGACAGTGTAGAATCTACATTCCACTCCACGGTACAACAGGCATCTTCTTGATTGGATATGGTTTTATTGACAACAGGCATAATATATGCACTTGGTGAGACTAGTTTGATCACGTGCCATTCCTTGTTCGGTTACTGATGATGCATGATGGAATCACTCAGCACAGATGGTGCTTTAAGAGTTCGGCTCCATTAGATACTCTGTTCTCCTAGAAATGAAAGAACCATCCAACTTTATTTTGATACTAACTTAGGTTCAGTGGCGGAAGAAGGGGCACTGTGGAGTGCAATTTCTTGAGAAAGGCACTAGTTCTTCATCAGGGACCCCCCTAGAAAAGTTTGTACCACTATCTCTAAATCAGATTCCAGATCTGCAAGCCATTATTGAATCAGATTCACAGCTGAACCCCTGTCCCCCCACATTATGCAGCTAGCTCTCAGCGAGATTTGCCCAGTCCTGACCAACATATGCAATCTGTCACTTGAAACCGCTGCAATCCCTCTTAAATGGAAAGGCAATGGTTACACCTATCTTGAAAAAACTTCAGGAGATCCATTGCATCTCTCTATTTCATTTTGCTACCGTCTTTTCCATCAATGGTCCTGGTCAGAGCTCTCAATTCTCAACTGTCAGCCTACCTGGAGGAAAACAGCCTCTCAATCAGGTTTTAGACCACTTCGCAGCACTGATTCAGCACACTTGACAGTAAAAGATTATCTTAGATATGCCTTGGATGAGGGGACACTACTGCCCTGGTTCTTTTAGATCTCTCAGAAGCTTCTTATACCATTTTTCATTCAGTGTTTATTTCCAGGTTGTTTGATCTTGTCGTCTGCAGACAGGCTCTTGCTTGGTTTTGTTTTTTCCAGAAAGACGGAGCTCAAATTGTCAAATTTCCTCATACCAGTGTGGTGTTCCACAAGGCTCATCTCTTAGACCAACACTCTTCATCGTCTACATATCTCCATTAGCTCTCTTAGTTAGATTATTTGATTTCCACAGTATCTCATAGGATGATGACACACAGATCATCATGACTATACTGAGAACTTTACCTCCTCTAACGCTAAATGTCCTAAGTGCATATCCGTGACAGTGCAATACTGTTTAAGCCTCAATGGAGATAAAACCAAGAATATTATGTTTGGCAAAAACTCTCCTGTGTGGACACCACAATGATGGCTTGATGAACTTGGTACCTCTCTGGAACCTACTATCTCCATTAAAATATTGGTTTTTATTTTGGTAGACAGTTATCCTTCTCCACACAAGTAACCCATGTGGCTGCTACTTGTTTTCAGATGCTTCAAGTACTTAACAACATTGTTCCTCTTCTCTACCCATTTCGCAACAGAAAACTGTAATTCAAGCTCATATTTCTTCCAGGCTGGACTATGGTAATTCTCAGTACGCAGGCATTCACAAGCATCTCTTGCTGTGCCTACAGGTAGTTCCGAACGCCACTACTCGGATAATTTTGGACACTCCTAGAAGATGCTACATCAGAGCACGTATTGAAGCTCTGCGTTAGCTCCTCCTACACAAGCACGTCATTTTCAAAGTCCTCTGCTTTACTCACAGAACAGTACACAACAAGGCCCAATTTACATCAGAAAGAAATTCTTGCACTATCTTCCAACTCATCACTTCAGGTCTTCTGATCTTCAACAATTGGTAACCCTAAGATCAGGCTATGCAGACAAGGTGGCAGATCTTTTCCATTCCTATCAGCCAAACTTTGGGGCTCCCTCCCTCTGACAATCCATAACACTTTTAACTACAATTTCAAGAAAAATATTAAATCATGGTTGTTTCAAAAGCCTTAAAGGAGTTGCTCTATTACCTCTGTTGCTACATAGGAATGTGCCAGCACCTGGACACCCTATGGGTAGCAGTAGCGCTTTACAAATGTAATTTCATTCATTTATTCCTTCAAACGTTTTATTAGGAACATATACATCACCAAGGAAGATAGAGCACTCAGGGCTCTGAGGCTCTGGTTTACACAGCCAGAAGTAAAGCTTGAAAAAATTAAATGGGCCCGAGAGTACAGGAGCTGAAGGACTCCTGCCAGAATTCAAGAGGCGGCTAGGTGAGTTCAAGGAGTTAGCGGAAAGAGAAGTTAGGTTGGGGGAAGTCCAGGTACAACACTGGCAGGGCTGCCTAGAGAAACATGTGGCCATACTACAAACCTAACTATCAGGAACAGAGAGAATGCAATGGTTACTAGAGAGATGGTTATCAGTGCAGAGTTCACAAAAATGTACATGGCCTTCTACACAGTGTAGGGGATGGCAACCCTAGAGAGGACTCAAGAATACCTGGATCGGATAGCTCTACCATGATTTGGGGGACTTATTTGTGTGCACACCTGTCTTTAGGCAGGAAAGAAAAAGACATTGAAGGATATGCTGATTTTAAGGCTCCGGACTTGGATGAGCTGACTATTGATTTTTATAAGGCCAAAAAGAAACTACTGGCCCTGCAACTGTTAAAGATGTATGAGGTAAATGGCAGATTGCACAAGAACACGAAAGAGGAACTTATTATGCTGTTACTGAAATCAAGGAAACTTGCTGATGGGTGTGGGTCATATAGACCCCTATCTCTTAATGTTTATTGCAATATCTGGCAAACATAATTGCAGATCACCTGCTACCTATGATGTCACTGTTCATACTCTCAAAACAGCTAGGATGAGTACCAGGTGGTCCACATAGAATAAACTAAGAAGAGTGTTCAGTACTTTACACCAGATTCACCCAGATGCGAAGACAGTCCTGGCCAGACTTAATGAAGGTATTTGACCCTGCGAGTGACCTTTTCTCATGAAACGTCTTAGATGGGCGTTGATGATCCGCTTCTATCAACGGAGAGTCTGTTGTATACAGGCCCAGTGGCAATCGTGCTCACCAATAGCAATATGTGTGATCCTGTCGGCCTGGCATGGGATACGAGGCAGGATTTCCCCTGCCTCCGCTCCTTATTGGTTCTTGCTACTGAGACTTTGGCCTGAATGCTGCATGATAAGCATGTGACTGTAGGAATATATTTCTAGGAGCGACCTTTGCTGTTCTTTCCCATTTCTTACAGACCTAAAGATGAATTTACAAACGGTGATTCTGTTTGAATATTACTCTGGAAACTCGATCCTGTACTTTGAGTCTGCTTGCGACTCTGGCAGGAAGGAGGTGGGGCAGGGTGGTGAATGCACTTCTCACATACAACAAATGCAATATTTGTGCAGGCAAACCAACTGCATTTCATTCAATTACAAGTACAAAGTACTAGGGCTACAGGTATCAGTGTTTTGTGTAAGTTTGAGGGGGCTGATTTAATAGATCTAGCATACAGACCTCTATAGCTTACAGATCTAGTATACAACGCCTGGCATACAGGTGTTTAGGAAATAGAGATCAGCACAACTGAAAATTGTCTCGGGAAGGAAATCCCAAGGGATCCAATGGTAGTGGTGGCTCGGACTACATCGTAACTTCTGAAGACCAGGAGAAGATTGGTTTACATTGCACTAGTGATACATTGTAGGGTTGCACTGTGTTGGGGGTAAAACGATTATGCCACAAATTAAAAACTAAATTCTTGATTTAGCAAAATGTTGTGACCTCGAAGAATATTTGAGAGAAACCTAGATCACGCTCTAAAGACATACGCACACCTGATGAATAATGATACAAACTCTAGAGATCGTTATATATTACTATAGATGGATTATTTATAATGAACTCTCTGGAGATTTGCTCCTATGGTGCTTTAGGGGGCGGTAAGGGGAACTTTGGAGAATGGGGGTAAGTGCAAAATGTTTACATTGAATTCAATTCGTTGACTGGCACTGGCTCTATTAATGATGAATAAAGTATTTTTAAAGAATTAGAAAAAAGAAATATAGCAGCCGCGATTATGCATCTTCTCCATAGTTGAACCCTTGTAAAGATGAGCTGTGGAAGAGCGCAGAGCTCTCTGTGGTCCTCTTTAGGTGCTGGCTGGATTTAGGTGTGGGTATTCGGGAGGCAAGAATCTCCTAAATTAAGGCCTAAATACCAAAATACGAATTACTATGCTGATATTGTCAACACTTAAGAAGAAGTAAGAGAGAATGTTGGACTAAGATTGTGTTGCCAAAGCAAATACCATCTAGAAACACAGAACACCATTGTGCAGACCAGGACCAGTTCGGGCCTTGTCATTGTGAAATTTCTGAAACTCATACTTGTAGTGATAGTTTGATGCATCTTCTCTGCTCAAAAACAGGTTCACTTTTTAGGGTGCTGGCCTCTCACCCATACTTGTATTGTATGCTTCATCATCCAGTTCACTCCTGTCTGTGGCAATGTCCACACTAAGCTCCAGAGTGAGACCCTGTCTTTGCGGGTGGGACTCATACCGAGCAATATCGCAGAATCTATTGCTTCTAGAGAGGTTAGACCTAATGCAATTGTGTAGTGAAAGTAGACGGAGGCCAGGCTGTATGTGTACCCTCAGTCAGGCCCAGAGAACCTGTAGTTTTACTGGGGGCAGATTCACACCAGATAATATTGGGTCTGATGTTGTTGGATTCAGTAATCCCAGACCCAGACACACCATGCTATTCAAAGTATGGCAGACTGGTATCTCCCTCCCGGGGCACTACCTCATCATACAGGTAAAGAGGACCATAGGAGTACAATATACCTTATGTTGGTATGTTGGTGAATGAAGAGGACCCTTCTTGTGGAGAGTTCAACAGCATGTACAAAGTGTCTTACATACGGAATGCTTATGCACTTAGAGGCAGTGCTACCAGGTGGGAAGAGGGAAATGATTGTTAAGGATTGCCTAGCAAAAGCCTTGCAGCAGTACGTGGTATAAGTTGAAACCCTAGAGAGTAATAGTTGAGGAAACCTAAGTACAATGAATTGGGATTGAGAATAACAGAAACTATGGTGGACTGAACTACAGTTTTACGCCAATGTGACCTCAGTGAACGTTTAATTTAATGCATTATCTGGATATAATGAAAACAGTATTCTCCTGGCACAGAACCTGGCCTATGGCCAGGCTCTGCATCAGCTTCCGTGCTACTAAACCAGCAGGATACAGCTTACAGTGGTGCATAGGAGACTCCAGGAGCCTGGCCTGAAGAAGCTGTGCACTGTCTCTGACTCTGCACTGTGGACTCTCGGCATAGGTCCTGGCCTTTTGCACTGCAAACTGTAGGGTCTATCATTAAATAGAACCACTTTAAGTTAATATGAAAGTCACAGTTATATGCCAAATTTGCTCTTGAAAGTCACCTAATTAATACCTACTTTAAAGATTAACTTCACACCCGTACTCGATGTAGCATTCTTCTCTCAAAAGCTGAATTCTTTATTTCTAGTTATATGAAGCTTCATGCTTCAATTTCGCACCCCGACCCAATGTATTCTAAATGTCATTCAGAAAGTTGTATCACATTTGTTAATTTCGTGTGGAACACGCCTTTGCCCTAGTGTCTAGGTCCGCACTATACAAATATTGTTAGTAAATATATAAATAAACAAAGATATTAATGTTATTTTTCATAGTGCATGGATCATTCATGGACAGAAGTTAAGATTATAATACATCTGCACAGAGATGGAACACTGCCAATCTAAGTAAATCCACCACACTTCCCTGTCTGCTACTCCCATGAAGCTACGATGAGAAGATGTGCTTTAGGATTTCAAATATACATCAAATCAAATGCTTTAAAATATATTCTTTTTCCCTCTGTTCCAGATTGCAGTGAGTCAATTTCCCAAATCAATGCAATGAAAATCCTAAAAAGGTATGGAAGCACTTCAGGCATCTGGACCAAAGACCTGATGGGCACTTCAGAAAAGATTTATGTGTTTGATGGAACCAGCAATGACACAGTCTATGTATTCCCAAGAATGAGAGAATTTACCTTGTCTTCCTCCACTCGTAAAGCTTCAAGGATTAAGCTACCCTTTCCTTGGGTTGGTACTGGACATGTGGTTTACGGTGGAAACCTTTACTTCATCAGACACCAAGATGAATTCCAGGTCATCAAATTTGACTTAGCCAACAAAACAGTTGTCGACAGTGCAGTGTTCCCAGTGGAGCATCAGGTTCCAGTCTATGGTTTGTCCCCATTTAACTACATTGACATTGCAGCTGATGAAGAAGGCATGTGGGCTATTTATGCCACTAAAGAAAATGTAAATAACATCTGCCTTGCTAAAATGGACTTCAAAACTCTTGGCATCGAGCAAATGTGGGATACCCCATGCCCCATAGAGAATGCAGAGAGTGCCTTCGTTATTTGTGGCACAATCTATGTGGTCTACAATACAAAGCTCCCCAGCCGTTCACGGGTGCAATGTGTGTTTGATGTCAGTGGCACCATTTCTACTGACGATGCCCCCTTGGTTTATTTTCCAAAAAGATATGGGTCCCACTCTAGTATGAAATATAATCCACGGGAGAAGCAGATCTATGCTTGGGATGATGGTTACCAGATTATTTATAAACTGGGCATGAAGTCAAAATTGGAGCTGTAAAAAGCACTTGTGAAAAAAAAGTCACAATTTGTTGTTTTTCTCTTTATTTTTCCACTGCTTTTCACATGATTCAGTGTTCTTTGTTGTACAGTTTATACATTGTCCACAGCTTTCAGATAATAAAATCATTGAAATGTGTGAACCTGTGCAATAATTTCGTATGGTAGCAGTGCTTAATTTGTAAAATATTAAGTGCCAGGGCTCTGACCAGGAGGCCACTGCAGCTTGCACCACCTACTGCCCTTGTCATCGCTGCCAAAACAACTACTAACCATCTCTCTTGCATGTAAATGCGACAGTTCAGATTATTCTAGGTCCCCAAAGCTAAAGGAATGGCTGGGGAGGCAGGTATTAGCAATTTTAATGTATATTTTATTCCTAAACTACCGTTGTTCTGCTCATCTCTAAATTAGATGAGCAGCGCCACCATGTGGTGGGCTGTTCTACGTATGGTGTTGACAATTAGGTGCTGGTGCCGAGCACTGGAAACCAATTAAGTGCTGGTGCTTAGCACCGGAAAGCCCCGGCTCAAATTAAGCACTGGATGGTAGGTAATTTCACTAACTAGACCTACGGGTGTGATGTTCTGTACAATGTACCTAAGGGAATTCCTCCTGTAAATAACTTAGGGGCTGATTATGATGTTGAGTGGACCGCAACTGACTGACTGCCGGTTGCAGTCCACCCGACATCTGCCCCTGCTGCCCGCCGGCCGCATTACGATGCAGCGGGCAGAGGCATCGGGCAGGGGGACCGTCTGCTGCTGTTCCGACGGGCTCCTTGAGCCTGTCGGAGCATCAGAAAAACCACAATCTCATTATGACAGCGGAGACAGCATTGGCCCCGCCGTCGGGAATATGATGTGACTTTCCGACAGCCTTTCCATGTCGGCCTTTCTGACATGGAAAGGCTGTCTGAAAGTGCCTTTGGGGGCCCCTAGCAACACAAAGGTGGACTTATAGGAAGCAATAATCCCTAAAACCCTTCATTAGAAGGTGGTTGACAATTTTCTGCCATTTTGCTCTACCAGGTTATAGGTATTCATCGGGACCTATTTGAGGATATACCCTAATCTAAATCTGGCCCTTTTGAATATTACAGAGATTTTATAGGTAGGGCATAACATATATACACACAAAAGTCATAAATAACACATATAATTATTGTTGCACTGAACATGATACTCTGGAGTCTCTTCAGATCTGGATAAAGGGAATAGGACCTGAAATCCTTTTAAAACATCCCATAAGCAAACGTTATCCAATCAGAAGACACTGAGCAAAAGGTAAATTGATTACATGGAAATACAACAAAGTGAAACAAGGTGCCAAAGTCTAATATAAATTGGACTGTATAGTCCCTAATGTCCGCTTCTATCTGCACAGTCTGTTCATAGCCAAAGCACACAATTATGAAACTAAAAGCATGGATTCCTTCCAATATCACTTTACATATGCATAGAAAGAGTCACAATTGTATATTTAATATTGTTGTATACATAAAAAATCTGGTAGTCTGGATCCAGCTACTACAAGTTGCCTATGTCATTACTTGGAACTGTTCTCTCTAATAATTGAGGGCAAAATCCTAAGTTTTGAATAATTTATATACTTTGTGGGAGGTAAAAAAATCCTCTAAGAGTAGACCAGGAATTCTGTTGATTCCTGGTCTACAGTTAGATCAATTAGACCCTGGTTTAGGGTCAGATGATACAGGGTTCTGCCTATTCCTCCTAACCCATTTGCCTGAGAATAATTTTTTGTTCTCCATGTAGAAATGTTTTTCCTTGTGGACAAATCCTTTCCTTCCATCCCTTGAAAATATGGGGTTATTTAGGGCACTTCCAATTTTTACACTTTCAAGTTCATTTTTCCCACAGAGTTAAGTGTGTAAATTTCTTAAGAAAAGCCATTGCTAATGTAATGTGTATGCTCACACAGTTATGAATGCATGGGTTTTAACCACAGTTCCAATGAGACCCTTGTCCATCCCATGAAAATAACAATGCTCCATGCTTATCCCTTTCCTTATTACAACACAAATCCAAAATTCTGATGGATTTACCAAAGCCATGAGTCAGATTTATGAATTGAAAATTCCTCAATCTCTTTCTGTGAATGAGCGGTTTGGAATTCTGCCTCCTCCCCCATCCAACTTTTTGTGGTTCTGTAAGCCAGGCCAAGTGACATTATATTGAAAGGTTGCAAATACAATCACTTTGTAAGAAAGGGTTATGCACCACAGTGGAGAATATATTGATGGTTTCTTGTACGTGTAAAAGCCTCAATAAAGCCTTGCATTTATTGGCGATGTGGAATTATTTCTACATGTTAACAGAGGGTGTTTTGTTCACTGCAATAAGTACATGTTAGATTGTATTGTACAAGTAGCAAATTATAAGTACGTGCACAACCTAATATTCAACCACTCTTTGTGGGTATAGTGTCACGTGCCTCTTGGGTTTCACTCTCTGAGCTGGAGTGAATCTGTACAAGACGACTGGTAGCACTCCCACTTTTGTGGGAAGTGTCCCCCGGGCACTAGTGTAAAGGCCTCATAGAAGAGGTTAATTTGATTGTTCAGAGTTTTTACCAACGTTGTCCTTACAAATAGACGATTACTCAGATGTTCATGTTTTTCAATCCATATATTGTGTTTTACCACATCATTACAGTTGGTTCACTGCATTTATTAATGTTGCGTAAAACAGATTCTTTATAGGTCCCAATGCATTTCGGCCGTCCTGGCCTTCAACTGGGGACACTCTGTGAAATAATTTGAAACCATTGTTCACTACACATGAAGTCATTTATGAGTAAGTGCCTTCTGTGAATACCAAAATGAGTAAGTTACACAAAATGAGTAAGTTACACAAAATGAGTAAGTAAGTGCCTTCTGTGAATACCAAAATGAGTAAGTGCCTTCTGTGAATACCAAAATGGTAGTAAGTCTAGGATTTTGTCTTAAGTTAGTTCTGTGAATCGGGCCCTTAGATATTACTTACTTCGATATTACTTACTTCGATATAAAAAAAAACGATATTACTTACCTTAAGGTCGATATTCTGGTCACCGATATTCTTGACATCGATATTCTGTCCCTACGATATTAAAAACTCGATATTAGGGGCCTATTACGATGGCGGTCGGAAAACCACCCTGACCGCCATGGTAGCGGAAAACAACCGCCCGCAGGTACCGCGGCAAAACCGGCGGCCAGATTAGGATGTCCCGCCAAAAAATACCCACCACGGCGGTAAGAGCCACCGAAAAACCGCCCGTAGCTGGCGGAGAAGGCAAAAACCCGTCCGCGGCGGTCGGATCCTCGAAGGAAAAAAATCAAATGGCCGCCATGACAGCGGAGACACCGCACGGAACATTAGGATATCCCCGATGTGACCACGGTACGTTCCGCTGAATCCGACCGCCAAAAACGCCAACAGTGATGAATGGGAGAGCCGCCGGAAGAACTGCAGCAGAGCCACCGCGGCGGACGCTCCGTGACAAATATGGCGGTCGACAGAAAAAACACACAACAAGCCCATAAAGTGCACACAGCAAACTAGCCATGCACCCAAAAATACATAACACACCCCAATGACACAACCACATGGCAACTACAAAAATACAAATCCCAGGACAACCCACACAACACACCTGACAGCAATACCCCATTTGGACACACCCACATAGCTGAGTATAAAACCAGCCCCTTCCCTGACCACAATCCTTTGCAAAACTCCACAACTGAAGGGCCCAACACCAGAACACAAAGAGGCAAATCTGCACACCATCACTACTCACACCACACACAGCACCACTACCACATCCACACCTGCACCTCTAATCCCTGTGCACATCACACACCATACACATCACCCCCACACCCACCACTCACACACCTGCACCTCAAACCCCTTAGCACATCACACACCATGGCACCACAGAAAATGCCAAAATTCACAGACAGTGAGTTGACAGTCATGGTAGATGAGATAGTCAGAGTTGCACCACAACTGTTTGGTAACCTGGTACAACAGACACCATTAGCCAGAAGAAATCAAATGTGGGCAAGGATAGTTGATAAGGTCAATGCAGTAGGGACCATCCCATGCAACAGACAGAAAATCATGAGGCGTGGCATGACCTGAAGAGTGTTGTCAAAAAGAAGAGGAGCAAGAACCATGAGCTAGCTCAGAGGACTGGCGGTGGCCCTCCCATTCCACCAAGAACATTCACTGCATGGGAGGAGAAGGTGCTTGCCATACTGAATCCAGAGAGTCTCACAGGAATACCCGGTGGAGTGGAGGCTGGTAAGTACAAACAAATGTAGAGCATTGTTTAGCAATGTACTGTCTAGCACAACTACGAAGCTACATCTCAGATGCACAAGTATATCCATATGCACCACAATATCCAACACATGTCCCACAGATGTAATATCCACTACATCTGAATCACCCCAAAAGGTAGCCAACATTTACAGGGTTGTATGTGCCCAGGCAAATAGCACTACAACTCCCACCATGCCCCCTGTCCCACCCCTGAGCAGGATGGAACACTCCACACCCAGAAGCATTGGGAAGCCATTGTCTTACTACAAACAAACTAACAGGTAGGTAGCCATCTTAAAAGGGAGGGCTGTTTGGGGGGGAGACCCACAGTACTACTCCCACCATGCCCCCTGTCCCACCCCTGAGCAGGATGGAGCACTCCACACCCAGAAGCATTGGGAAGCCATTGTCTCACTACAAACAAACTAACAGGTAGGTAGCCATCTTAAAAGGGAGGGCTGTGGGGGGGGGGAGGCCTGCAGTACTAATCCCACCAGGCTCCCTGTCACACCCCTGAGCAGGATGGAGCACTCCACACCCAGAAGCATTGTGAAGCCATTGTCTCACTACAAACAAACTAACAGGTAGGTAGCCATCTTAAAAGGGAGGGCTGTTTGGGGGTGGGAGACCTGCAGTACTACTCCCACCAGGCCCCTTATCCCACACCTGAGCAGGATGGAGCAGTCCCCCCCCCACACCCAGAAGCATTGTGAAGCCATTGTCTCACTACAAACAAACTAACAGGTAGGTAGCCATCTTAAAAGGGAGGGCTGTTTGGGGGTGGGAGACCTGCAGTACTACTCCCACCAGGCCCCCTGTCACACCCCTGAGCAGGATGGAGCACTCCACACCCAGAAGCATTGGGAAGCCATTGTCTCACTACAAACAAACTAACAGGTAGGTAGCCATCTTAAAAGGGAGGGCTGTGGGGGGGAGGCCTGCAGTACTACTCCCACCATAACCCTCTGTCCCCCAGCGCATCAAGATGGAGCACTCCCTCCCACCCAGATGCATGTGTCAGTCATTGCACTGTCCACTTCAAGCTAACATGTAGGTAGACATCTCATGCCCTCTTGTTCCATCCCTGAGCAGGATGGAAGCCTCCACCACACACACACAAAGACGTGACACAAATCCAAACCAAATGTGTAAACAGAACAGGTAAGTAGCCAGTACATGCGCCCAGCCATTCCTCCCAAAAAGCATGGTGCCATATGACAACACCAGTCCCTCATCACACCAAAATACCCAAAGATCCAATTGCCACTCACAGTGTCCAGACAGGCAAGCAAATGTAACGGCCACAGCAACAAAAGTATCACACCAATTCACATGTAGAAGAAAGTCTGTGCACAATCATGCACAGCACTGACTGCCATGTGTAAGTGCCATGTGGCCAGAGCAGCAAGGACCATATGTAAACAAAGAAAGCATGGTTGGTGGTACAAATTCTGATTTGCACATGACATGACAAAGGTATGCATGAGATGACAATGGCCAGTTCATGCTCAGATGTAACGTCTGCCAGGGCAGAGTAATCATAAAGAGGTGTCACAGAAAATCTTTGTTGCGCTTGTCCCTAGATGGCAACATGTCCCTGTAATCACAAAACATGCACGTGGCGCATGGTATGTCTTGACACCTCACACCATGGACAAGTAATGCAGGTACCTCAACATCATCTTAGGAGGCACAGTAGTGCGCATACAAACAATGTGATGATTAGTCAACTGTGTGGTGTACAAACAGTGAATAATACACAGCTAACACAAAGCTTGCGGGGTGCACTACAATGACCATTTCCCATCTGTCCCACAGGTGACCAAGAACTGACTGCAGAGGACAACACCAGCAACCTGCAGAGCCAGTCACCCCCCCGGAACATGGACTCTCGGATGTTGACTCCCGGGATTCAGAGGACGAGGCGCTCGTAGCCGGACCATCTGGTGTGCCAGGGCGCACCCGGTCCCAGGAACCCATTGTCCCCCCCCACCACATCTGCAGCAACACCAACAGTTATGCAGACCCCTGCTGTCATGGCCTGTGCGTCCACCACCACCACCACCAGTGCTGCCTGCAACACTCTTCCTGTCCCAGAGGATGGCCACCCCACACCAACAACTGAGGAGGGCAGGGAGAGGATGCGGGTGCCTACAGTGGTGAGGCAACAGGTTCGTGGCAGCAGGGCAGGTGGGAGGGGCAGGGTCACTCAGAGACAACCGGAGCCTGGGACCGAAGCCCTGGACAACATAAACAGAGTCCTTGGGGCATATGAACGGGCCCAGGGACAAATGGCCCGGGCAGAAGAAGATTCCCGCGAGCTCCTCCTGCTGATGAGGTCCATAGACACCCGCATGGGACAAATTGTGGACCTCTTGGGCCAGCTAGTGGCGGTACGGAGGAACAGGCCTGCGCCACAGACAACACCTCCACCTCCACCTCACCCTGCTGTGCCGCAGGATGACAGTTCTACATCCTCCCCTGCGGCCAAAGAGAGGGGTGAGTCCTCAGACCCCACTGGCCCTACAGCAGAGGCCCCCCCTGCCAAGCGACGAACGGGCCGTCCCAAGAAATCCCTGGGAGTATCCCGTGCAAAGCACCTGCCAAACGTCAGTCACGGAGCCAGCCATGATGGCAACACTCTCCACTACTGCATTTACTTTCTGGACTGTCCTTCCCCACACTACCTTGTGAATGGCATCTGTCTGTTGGACTGGGTCACCACATCAATGTGGTGACTACTCGATTCTCTCATTTACCATAACTGTCAAATCACTGCTTCACTGATCACCTCAATGTAAATGTTCACCCCCTCACATGTCACCATTGTAAATAAATACTCCTTACACACATGTCGTTGTCACTGCTCCGTCTTTATTCCAGGATGTGCAGTCTTCACCATGATTACAATGTACCAGGAGCATGGAATGTATGTAGGCAAGGAGAGGCTGAAGGGACCTAGGAAAACACTACAGAACAAGATTCACTAGTCTGGGTGTGGCATCACAGACATCACACAACACTTACCATCAAGCAAATACAACATGCACACATCACAATGAGCAACAAGTGCCAACATACACATCCTGTAGATGTTCCAAACCACCCTGTCCCATAAACATTGTCAGCCACCACTGAGTCAACAACCGGCTGCAGTCACAAAGCTCACATACACCTTCACAACAACAGCAACATCATCAGACAATGGGTCCGTTGTACATTGTCACTCACCTTCCAGTGAAGTAGCGGGTGATGAGCTGTTGACGCAGGTCAACACCTTCCTCCTCTCCACTGTCCTCATCACTGGACACGGGTTGGTTTGCAGGTGGGGGCCTTGGCTGCTCATCATCATCCAGGATCAGGGGGATCTCCTTGCGAATGGCTAGGTTGTGGAGCATGCAGCATGCCACAGCAATCTGACACACCTTCCTGGGCGAGTACATGAGTGCACCTCCCGTCTTGTCAAGGCAGCGAAATCGTGACTTGAGGAGACCAAAAGTCCGCTCCACCACACGACGTGTCCTCCCATGGGCATCATTGTAGCGTACATCAGCTGGTGTCCTGGGATTACGCAGTGGGCTCAGCAACCACGGACGGTTGGGATATGCAGAGTCACCTAGGTGTGAGAGACACAGATAAACCTTGTAATTATTCTGTGGCAGAGGACAGCATGTCACACACACAGCACGCTACTGGACTCTTTGTACTCACCCACAATCCATGCACGCTCAGGAAGCAGATTAGCCATGAGCTGGGGTACAATGCTGTTCCGCAAGATGTAAGAATCATGGGCTGAGCCTGGATATCTGGCACACACGTGCGTGATGATCATGTCTGCCTGGCACACCACTTGCACATTTACGGAGTGGAAATGTTTGCGATTCCTATAAATGTGCTCCCGTGCCTGTGGTGGAACAAGCCCAACATGGGTGCAATCAATGGCCCCAACAACATGGGGGATGTGTCCAAGGGCATAAAAGTCTCCCTTTACAGCCGCCAATTCCGGCACCCTGGGGAAATGGATGAACCTGTCCTTGTAAATCATCATGGCGGACAGGACATCACGCAGCACCATGCTGAACATGGGTAGCGGCATCCCACCTGCGCAGGACACCGTGTGCTGGAATGACCCAGAGGCAAAAAAATGCAGAGCCGCCATCACCTTGGATGTTGAGGTGAAAGCTGTTGGATATGTCCTGCGAGGCTGCAGGTGGGGCTCCGACATTGCACAGAGGTTTTGTAGGGTGGCTCTGTCCAGACGGAACTTCCGGATGACCTCCTCATCCTCCATGTCTCCCAGCACGGTGTAGGGACGATGCAGATTTGGTCTCCTCCTAGTTGAGATGAAAGTGGACACATGTCAATGCAATACACCATGAGATGTGTACAACATCTTACGTTTTGACTGACACAACACCAACAATGACTGTCATCACAATTGAGTTACAGAGCAGCCTACATGTAGGGACACCTTCAGCTACACTACTCGTACACTTGTCCCCTCTCACACAGCAAGTACCTCCGAAACAACATCTGACTATGCGAATGCACATAGGGATATGGCCACATCTAGCATGAGCAGGCCTGAGAGTATTTTATACAGCATATGTGTAAAACTGCAACACTACTGTCTCATACCTAGCTGCTGTACCTGACACACCTTCAGGCGTAAGTTGAACATGGCACACATCAACAACACAATGACCACAGGCTGAGCGTAAACAACAAGTGTGTGCATGATCCAAAAAAACAAGACTGTCAAATCTGCACATTCTTCATTAAGACCTACATCACTGGGATGTTCACAGCACTTTCACACATTGACATGTGTACACATTGGAGAGTCCATTACAACACTGTTCTGTGTACATGCCCATCAATATCACAAGTGACGTGCGGGAGTACATGCCAATGTACTAAATCACATACACAAACATGGCATGTGTAGTCAGCAGTGTGTTAAATGTCACATTGGCATTGTGTGCACAATGAGGTGCCATTAATCATGTGGACACCGTGCACTGTTGATAACTGCCCATTGGCCATTGACCCAGCATCATGTGTCCATAGGTGCTGACAAACTGTCCCGCCACCCAAATCACGGTCACAGGCACCAATGTATGGCACCAAAATTGCGGAAGCTACCGCCTGCCACCAGCGGTGTGTCACCACCAATCACTGGAACACAATCGCGGTAGTGAGAGATACATATGTACTGACAAATGGCGGTTGGCATGCTCTGCCACCCAAATCACGGTCACAGGCACCAATGTATGGCACCCAAATCGCGGAAGCTGCCGCCTGCCACCAGCGGTGTGTCACCACCAATCCCTGGAACACAATCGCAGTAGTGAGAGATACATATGTACTGACAAATGGCGGTTGGCATGCTACGCCACCCAAATCACGGTCACAGGCACCAATGTATGGCACCCAAATCGCGGAAGCTACCGCCTGCCACCAGCGGTGTGTCACCACCAATCCCTGGAACACAATCACGGTAGTGAGAGATACATATGTACTGACAAATGGCAGTTGGCATGCTCCGCCACCCAAATCACGGTCACAGGCACCAATGTATGGCACCCAAATCGCGGAAGCTACCGCCTGCCACCAGAGGTGTGTCACCACCAATCCCTGGAACACAATTGCGGTAGTGAGAGATGCATATGTACTGACAAATGGCGGTTGGCATGCTCCGCCACCCAAATCACGGTCACAGGCACCAATGTATGGCACCTAAATCGCGGAAGCTACCGCCTGCCACCAGCGGTGTGTCACCACCAATCCCTGGAACACAATTGCGGTAGTGAGAGATACATATGTACTGACAAATGGCGGTTGGCATGCTCCGCCACCCAAATCACGGTCACAGGCACCAATGTATGGCACCCAAATCGCGGAAGCTACCGCCTGCCACCAGCGGTGTGTCACCACCAATCCCTGGAACACAATCGCGGTAGTGAAAGATACATTTGTACTGACAAATGGCGGTTGGCATGCTCCGCCACCCAGATCCAGGTCACTCATTGCAATGTATGGCTCCGGAATTGCGGTAGCGCCCGCCTGTCCCCTGCAGTGTGTCACCGCCATGAACCATGCCCTTACAGCCAATGGGAACCGCAATCGCGGTAGCCTAATGCAATTTTGAAAATCGCTGTAGGCGTGCTCCGCCAACGCGGAGCCGGTCATTGGATACACTTGAAAGATGCACCACCGCGGTAGCGCCCGCCAGTCCCCTGCGGTGTGTCACCGCCATGTACCATGCCCTTACAGCCAATGGGAAGCGCAATCGCGGTAGCCTAATGCAATTTTGAAAATCGCGGTAGGCGCTGTCTCCAGGGCCTGCTGCCTGCCACCCTTCACCAGCAACTGCTTCTGCTGCTGCTGTCTCCAGGGCCTGCTGCCTGCCACCCTTCACCAGCAACTGCTTCTGCTGCTGCTGTCTCCAGGGCCTGCTGCCTGCCACCATTCACCAGCAACTGCTTCTGCTGCTGCTGTCTCCAGGTCCTGCTGCCTGCCACCCTTCGCCAGCAACTGCTTCTGCTGCTGCTGACTCCTGCACACAGTGATGGCGAG
The DNA here is from genome assembly GCA_963921515.1 of Calotriton arnoldi. Taxonomy (NCBI): domain Eukaryota; kingdom Metazoa; phylum Chordata; class Amphibia; order Caudata; family Salamandridae; genus Calotriton; species Calotriton arnoldi. The sequence goes on from CAWUFW010001142.1 coordinate 1,357,493, forward strand.
GACAGAGAAGATCCGTGCCACTCCCTTCACCACCGAGGAGCTGGAGGTCCTGGTGGACGAGGTTATCACCCAGTATCCGAGGCTATATGGTGCGCCAGATGTCGTGGTAAGTCTCTCAGAGTGGGAGTGAGAGTGCAGGGGGGGCACACATGAAGTTGATCTGCTGCAGTACGTGCGTGAGAGTGTGGGGTTGTGTCATGTACTGCCTAGCATGCTGTCCCCAGGAGGAAGGGGTGTTTAGCCTATTCCACACATTTCCCTGCCTGCACATCCTGATTTGCGTTACATGTTTTGTGTTGTCAGTCATACAGTGACGCAGATAGTTTGGAATGCAGGACTCAAGACAGTGATTGCTAGTGTGAATGTCTGTGTGGGTCCCTTCTGTCCTTCACAGGCCCACCTGTGGCAATATCTAGGGTTGTTGTCCAGAGGGTTGTGATGGAATTGTATATGACTCAATATGTGCCTCATCTCTAGTTATGCACTATGCTCAGGACCTCATTCCCCGAGGGTGACACTCTTGTTGCTCATTCACCTATAACACTGTAGATTTCCACATTGTTGTGCACAGACCCTTCCATCCCCACCAACATGTGCACATACTCGCATGTGTTGGCACTGTTTGTGCATCCAGATTGTCCCTTCATGTAACAGTTCCGATGCCCCACGTTGGACCTCTGTGTGACCCCACCTGACCTGCACAATCACCGCACAAACTGACAGGGACACATCACTGAATGTACAGAGTGTCAAATTTCTGATTATAATCTTGACTCTCCATCAATGATCCATATCAGCCATGTAGTTCAGACACAACTTGCCTTGTGATGAGGGGTTGCGTTTGTGAGACCATGTCCCTCAATGTGGCCTCCATGACACAGTGAGCCAGTTAAAGTGCAAGTGCATTGAGGGCTGTGCAGTGTTCGACACAGTGAGTCTACCCACATACATATGTTGATATGTGATGTATGTCTTGCTCTGCATGAAAATGGATAGTAGATGTGGACAGACTACACATGGCTTAATGTGCTGGCATCCTGCATGTGTATGAGATGGGCAGGTACTGTGTCCACCCTCACACCTGCATGCATTTACGTGTGGTTCTCCCATGCTGATGTCCCATGTGTGATGCATTCTTGTCTCTGTTAGACATATCTGTGGATTTTGGATGAGTGAGTATCGTGCTCCTGTACTGAGAGATATTGGTACATAACACTGTGTCACTGATGTTTCCCCCTCTTGTCTCCCATGCCTGTAGCTCAAAGTACACCAGCGTAAGGCCGTGTGGAGGGCCATTGCATGCAAGGTGCGGGCTCTGGGTGTCTCAAACCTCCGGCGCACCCACTGTCACAAGAGGTGGGACGACATCTGTCGGCTCAGCAAGAACGTGGCCGAGATGACACTGGGGCTGATCCCTCGGGCCGGCAGGTTGGCGAGGCGCGGCATGACACCACTCATGGCACGCATCTTAGCTGTGATGCAGCCCGGATTGGATGCACGCCTGAAGGAGAATCAGCAGCAAGCTGGGGGTGAGTATTCTGGGAGTGTGACTTTGGGTGGTGAGTGGCTGCATGTGTTCCAAGCCTGGGCCAGTGCAGGGCTCTGATGTTGCTAGTCTGATGCAATGGCTTGTAAGTGGCCTGGGTTTTGGGTGCAGCTGTCATGCATTCTCCCTACATGTACTTTCCAATGTCATTGGTGTGATGGCCCTTGGATTCGCATTTGTAGTTGTGGCCTTCTGGTACCATCTTCATTGGGGTAGTCAGGGACATCCCATGGCAGGGAACAGCAGAGTGCTTCATCGGAGTGTGCCATCATCAATGTGTGCATTTCCTGACGTCAGATGTGTGAGGACTACACATCTGGCACCAATGTGCAACTGTAGTTGTGCCCCAAGGTAGAACATGGTGTATGGCATGTGCTCATGGCCATTGTGGACTGATATTTTGGAGCCTGTCCCTGTGTTGGCAACTTCTGCTGGCTCAGGATGTGACAGTGGCAACATGTTGTGAGGAACATCTTTTCCACCCTCAGGGCCCTAGGTGTGCACAGGTGGGATCTGTGTGTCTGGTTACATGGAGCCAACAACAGGCTATTTGTCTGTGTGTTCATAACATGGGTGACTTATGCCAAGTATGCATGATGCCACGGAAGATTCGGCTTTTGGATTGAGGTTGCACGATGTTACTGCACATGGTGTTGTGCAACATGGAGAATTCTTTATCTTTTGTGCTGCTTTGATTGCATATATTTTTAATGTTGATGCCACTGTACTGATCCTACATCTCTCTCTCTATCATGCAGCATCTCCCGTGGGCACGGAAGGACAGGGGACGGACACCGGGGATGAGGGATCCAGCACAACTGCTGCACACGAGCATAGTGACACGGATGTCACCAGCGCATCAGAGGGGGACAGGAGTCTTCAAGAGGAGTCGCAGCCAGAGACGCAGACCTCAACGTCATCTGACGACAGTGGAGACGCATCTATGTTTTCGGGCACAGGGAACGGGGACTCTGCTTCCTCTTCAACCACACAGCATCCAGTGCCCACCCTCCCAGCTACTCCCACTGTTGCTGCCTGTGTCCGCACCACCAAAAAGGGAAGGGTGTCCTTCACCCCAGGCGCTGCTGCCCCTGCCCCTGTCCCCCCTGTCCCCCCTGCTGCCATCGGTGCTGAGTCAGTGGAGCTTTTGCGCCAGCTGTGTGTGGGGCAGACAGCTCTCCTTAATGCCTTCATAGACCATGACAAAAAATTGGCACAGCTGGTTGCTTACGTGGAGGGCGTCCATTCAGACGTGGGTGGGCTACACCGTACTGTACAGTCTCTGTCCTCTGCGGTGACGGCAGCCATTCAACTGGCCCAATCTCATGCTCCACCTCCAGTCCCTAGGTCCACCACCCTGCCAGTTGGCACGTCTGAGGATAGTGACCAGACACCCCACACATCAAGGGAAAGATACAGCACACGCAGCACACGACAACAGCATCCCAAGCATTCCAGGGCGCAGACACCATCCCCACAGAAAGCTAAAGCCACCCCAGAACGCAGAGGCAAAAGCCCTTCAGACAATACCCAGGGCAAGGAAGCAAAGAAGCATGCCTCAGGATCACATGCCTCAGAGGCATCCCCAGCCAAGGACTCACCTGTCCCAAGAGTGTCTCGCAAAGACAAGCAGACAGTTTCCGTGCCCAGTGAGAAACAGGTGCCTGTTAAGAGTACACGTAAAAAGAGCTCCAAGGCAGGTTCACCCACAACATCAACTCCCATCCAGAGCCCTGTGAAGCAGGGAAAGGAGCCCACTGTAGGGGGTATACCTGGTGCACAGGGGATGCAGGGGCAGAGGCAATCCCGGCCAAGCGCACCGCAGAGTCCAGCACATCCCCAGAGGGAGGGCCACCGTCTGCACATGATCCTGCTTTTGTGGTGAGTGTGCCTGTTGTGTACACGCCACCTGGCATTAATCCCAAGACAGGGGAGCCATTTTGAATCCCAAAGAAGTGGAAGGGCACCCCTCCAGTATCTCCCACACACACAGTGTTTCAGGGCAGCATGAGTCCACCTCCACGTGCCACCACCCCACCTGGTCCTAGCAGCCCTCAGGCTTCCCAAACCACTGATGGCTCAACCCCAGCTGGGCCTCTCTCTCCCGGTCCAGTCCCCCAACTGTCCCCGACACACAGCCACCTCCCAGTCAGACTGTCAGCCAAGTCTGAGTGTTAGTCCCCCTCACACACATGTCTCTCCCACAGTGGTGCCATGGACTTCCCATTGTTGATGCCCTGAGTGTGTTGCTGACCATGGCAGGGTACGGTACCACCCATTCCCAGTGCTGGATCTCATGTACTTACTCTGCACTTTGTACTGGCCACTGACCTTGTTGCAACTGGTTGTGTTCATCATTCCCTGTGCAGCTTCTCATGTACCTCACCTGCACTTTCTCCTGGCCACTGGCCTTGTTGGTCACTGGTGTTTGAGCCTTGCCTGTGCAGCTTCTCATGTACCTCACCTGCACTTTCTCCTGGCCACTGGCCTTGTTGTTCACTGGTGTTTGGGCCTTGCCTGTGCAGCTTCTCATGTACCTCACCTGCTCTTTCTCCTGGCCACTGGCCTTGCTGTTTACCCCTTCCCTGTGCAGGATCTCATGGACACAATCTGCACCTTGGACTGGCCACTGGCTTTGCTGTTTAGCCCTTCCCTGTGCAGGTTCTCAGGGACACAGTCTGCACCTTGGACTGGCCACTGGCCTTGCTGTTTACCCCTTCCCTGTGCAGGATCTCATGGACACAGTCTGCACCTTGGACTGGCCACTGGCCTTGCTGTTTACCCCTTCCCTGTGCAGGTTCTCATGGACCGAGTCTGAACATTGTTGTGGCCACTGGCCTTGCTGTTTACCCCTTCCCTGTGCAGGATCTCATGGACACAATCTGCACCTTGGACTGGCCTCTGGCCTTGCTGTTTAGCCCTTCCCTGTGCATGTTCTTATGGACACAGTCTGCACCTTGGATTGGCCACTGGCCTTGCTGTTTACCCCTTCCCTGTGCAGGATCTCATGGACACAGTCTGCTTCTTGGACTGGCCACTGGCCTTGCTGTTTAGCCCTTCCCTGTGCAGGTTCTCATGGACACAGTCTGCACCTTGGACTGGCCACTGGCCTTGCTGTTTACCCCTTCCCTGTGCAGGTTCTCATGGACAGAGTCTGAACATTGTCGTGGCCACTGGCCTTGCTCTTGTCCACTTCTTGTGCCTATCACTGTGATATGTGAATAAAACCAGTTACTCCTGTTGTCTGCATTGTCAGTGTCCTTCATTACTGAAGCGTTATTCTATGCATGTATGGTTTACTGTGACACTTGCTCTATGTGCCACTTCAACATTGCCAATGGTTTGGGTCACTTCATTCTAGGTTTTACAGAGGTGACATGCACTTAAGTTCTTCTTGACTCAGAGGTTTGGTGGTGCAATGAAGTTGGTTTGTGATGGAGTACTGTTGTAATGGTCACTCTTTGGTCAGCTTAGCTATATTGGACACATGTCATGTCTGCATGCAGTGTCAGTACAAGGTGGGATTCTATACACAGTATTGCAGGCTGGCAGGCCAGGGTAATCATGTCTGTGTGTGCTTTCTTGATGTGTGCACAGCAGTGTTGGTGTATGCTCATCTAGTGATGTCCAGGCGTCCTAGTCACATGTGTTAATGTCAATGTGTGCACTTGGGTGTTCATGAAGTGTGCAGTGTGAAGGGGTGGCTTTGTCAGTGGTGTTGGTGTGTGTGTGCCCCTACATTGTCAACTGCACACATGTGTCACCCTGGAGTTGGGTGCCTGTTGTTTGTATTGTTCAGCCCTGTGCTTGTGACTGTGTGCACATGTGTGAGTTGTCGGTTGTGCACTATGCAGTGTGTTGGTGTGTCCTTGCACTTGTGGGGGACAACTACTTGTTGTTGGTCGGAATTGTGAGTATGCAGAGTGTGTATCTGGCAAGTCAGTGTTGTGTTTTGTTGATCAGCCATGTGTCTTGTAACTGTTCGTGCTCGTTGTGCAGCCCTGCTCAGCCACTCTGACATTGTGGGTGTGTTTTCTCATGCATTGCTGTCACTTAGGTCTGATTTGGAGCCATTATGGCATGTGGGGTGTGGAGTGAGACCATTGCCTATCTGTGCTTCTAATGCCTAGCCGTTGTGTGTGTGCCCTGCTTCTATATTTGTGTGGGGCACTCCTCACCTGTCCCACTAATGGCGTACACGCCACTTCACTCTCATGTCAGCTGTCCCCTTGGGTTGCCTGTGTGTGTGCCTCCCCATAAGTTCATTGGCTTCACTATGCTTTGTGGTGCGGATCTGTGCACAGGACCAATGTGCCACTGAGGACAGTTGACCAATTGGTTATATGTGTTTTCTTGTTTAGTTTTGCAGCCCTGTTTGCTCATTTGCAGTTCTGCTGTTTGTGCTGCACAGTCCTCTGGTCATGGTGTTGTCACCTGGAGTCCCAGACTTCTGCATGTGTGGGTGTTGTATTGGCTGTGTGTGTGTTTGATGTGGTACTGCTTCACTTTCTGAGTGTGATGTTGTGTCAGTGCTGTGCTGATTGGTGGTGTGTATGTTCATGTTGTGTCACTCATATCTGTGTGGTACTGGTATGTTTGTTGTGCACACACTGCTTGTCGTGCATGCTGTGCTGTGTGTGTATGTTGCCTTGTCCTTGCCTGGTGTGCACCCCCTGATGACCTGCTGTGTTAGCAATGTGATGTATTGGCATGTGCATCTGTTGTGTGTTTGATGTGGATGTGTGCAGTGTTTGGGCTGTGTTGTCTGTTGCAGCTGACAGATGCTCTGTGTGTGATGTTCTTTTGACATGTCAGTGTGTGTGTTTTATTGGTGTGTTGTGATTCATTCAGATGCGTGTTTCTAGTGTGGTGTGCATTACTTGTGTGTCTGTCACATGCACTTAGGGCTATTCTTCTACCTGGGCTTGTTTTGGGTGCATCCTGGGGGTTTTCGCCTCTCATGTGGGAGCTGTCATTTGTCTAGATTGTGCATGTGCATGCAGGTGGTACACTATGACACCATGTGGACTTGATAGGTGGTGTTGTATGTCTGTCTGTGTTTCATTGTAGGCCCCTTGGTCCCAGTTTGTGTCCATGATTGTTTTGAGATGATGCACTTCTTGTCTGTGTTGGGGTATGTTGTCTGTGCAGTGCTGCTGGGTGATGATGTTGAGTTCTCCTGTTCTGTCTGTGCTCCCATTGCCTTTCTACAGTTTTGCTGCACAGGTCAGGTCTGGTCTTGTTGTACTCCTGTGTGTGTTGTTATTGTTGTTGGTGTATGGTTGTTGTTTTGGTGTCAGCATTGGTTCAGGCATCCCTGAGTGTGTGTGATGTTTGTGTCTGCCCCCCAGGAAGTGTGATTGTTTGACAATGTATTGACTGGACATTATTGCCCCCCTTATGTGTGTTTGACACTGGTGTTGTGTGATGTGGGTGTGGTTTGGGTGGGGATATGTGTGGGGGATCCTACTTGTGTTTGTCAGTTGTGGAGTTTGTGAATGGGCCCTGTGTGTGGTGCTGCTGACCGACACCTATCAAGTAGTTTGATGCAGATGTGTGGCTGTTGACTGTTTGACTTCTGAGACTTCCTTTCATTCCTAGCCCTATACATGTTTTGCCTTGCTGTCTCCCTGATTTGTTGCAAGTAGGGTGGCTGTGGTTTAATTTCACTCACTGTGGCAGCCATGTGTGGTTTGATGGGGTAAGGGTGTCGTCAAATGTTTCTTATCTTGCATGTGATGTACAAATGCTTGGTGGTTGTCTCCTTGGCCTTCCATTGGTGTGCACCTCACTTTTGCTTTCCTATTTGTGTTCCTCCATTGCTGCTGACATGTGGTCTGTGTATGTGGCTGTGTGCTGTGTGCCTTGACAGGCTGTGTGTCCAGTTCAGTGTTTGTTCCTATTCTGTATGAGTATTCATTTTGTGCTTGGACTCAGTTTTGCTGCCATGAGTGTGGTGTAGGTGTGGTGTGAGGGTTGCCCTGGCCATGTGTTTCTGTGCTGTGTGTTCCTCTGCAGCCCTACCTGATGGGACTGTCTCCCTAGTTGTTTGGAGTGTGTGGTGCAGGCTGTGGGGTCACCTAGGTGGTTGTTGTACATGGGGTGGCACGGGTGAGGCACATGGCATGTCCCTGGAGGAGGGGGCCTAGTGTGTGTAGGGTGGAGGTGTGGCCCTGTGATATTTGTGCACAGCCCATGCCTAGCGCAGGCCCTGCCTTCCTGCATTGTGCGCATGTTTTCCCGCGTCTTCACCGCTGCGGTGACGTGACCGGGACATTACAGCAAGATTGCGGTAGATGGTTGGCCTGGATGCGGCGGGGTGATTTACTGACAGGTAGGACATGTGTGGGGGCACTTGTGGTTGTGTTCCTGTCCCCACCAGGGTGTCTGGTGTGGACAGGGACCCTATGTCATCCCGGGAGTTGTGTGTTGTGTTTGTGGGCGGAGTTGTGTCATTGCGTACCTGCGGCGGCATCCGCGACGGTTCATGACTTGCTGGTGGTGTATCAGGTACAGCGCTGGGAAAACATGTAAGGCTGGGTCCATTGCGGTCGTGACCGGGTGGTAGGGACCGTGGATCTGGTTGCGCTCGCTCCGCTGTGGTGTTTCCTCCGTCTCTGGTTAGCCGGTTTCTCCGCTGCGGTGCGGCTGGCTGTTTGGGGCATCTTGATTTGTAAGGCGGACGGGACGTCATTCCGCACGGCGGTGAGTCTCCATTGGCTCCCACTTCCGCAGTTGTGGGCGCTTTTAGATGGCGGATCACGTCGCACCGCGTCAGACGGGAAATGGGCTATGTTTGCCCATGCTAATATGGCGGACGTGGGGACCGCTGTTCGCGGGTGGAAAATTGCATTTTCCACCCCCGCCAGCACCGCGGTGGTGCCTCCGCCCGCCATCCTAATAGACCCCTTAGTGTAGGTCGATATAAAAAAATCGATATTTTGACTGCGCACCATGTTTGCTATTAGAACATCTTTCCTTCAGCTAGTTCATGTCCAATTAAAGATCATTAAAATGTGGCACCTTTAGTGATCATGCACAGAAAGTGATCAATTATACACGTCCAGAAATATTTTTAAAAAAATAGATAACTCCCTGATCAGGCCAGTCAGATCCATGAACCTTAAGTTTGCAAAGCACTGGAACCTTTGACTGGGCAGGTTATTGAATTGCTAAAGAATGGTCAATGAGGAAAAGGCTGTACCTAAACAGACAGTGCGAAGTGTAGCAGAGCACGTGGGATTATTTTGGCAGACTATTTTTTGAATATCTTTCTTGCTGCACTCACCAGTCCAAAAGCTCAAGCTTCTTTTTATTTATTTAAGGTATCATATATCACAGCTCTCACTTTGAGAGGAATCACTTGGCACATTATAGTTTAGCACTGCCTGTTCGGGTATGCATATTTGGAATTTACAATGTAAACAGTTATGCTTCAAGGCTTTCCAGAACTTTAAGATTGTTGTCTGGGCTCTAATTCCCAGAGGAATTTGGTTCAAAAGCTTGGCTTCTTATAGTGTGAAAGCTCTGCCTATCACATTTTTGGTACTTGAAGCATGGATCTCAAAGATGTTTTTATTAAGGGAGCGGAGATTGCTAGATTGAATATGATTCTTACATTTTTAAAATAGTTACTCTAGGGTGATGCCATGAAGGATTTTAAACATCAAACAGGCATATTTAAAAAGAATGCATTTCCTCAAAGGAATCAGTGTAGGAGCCACAAGTAGTCTGAGATTGATCCAAAATTTATTCAGGTTAAATATGTCTCTAACTGTGTAATTTTGTATTTTTTTGCAACCTGTTCAGAGATTTTACAGGAACGGCTAAATATGCAGAGCTACTGTAATTCAGATGTCCCTGGACAAATTAATTGGCCATCATAACCTTATGTGGGAAGGTATGAAAGGGCATATTATGGCGTATTATGTGACAAGAATTGGTGACATTATTAATTTGCTTCCCCAAGTTTAATTTGGAGTCAATGTGGATCCCCAGGCTGAGGACTGAAGATGCCTCAATGGGGTAATCACATAGAGCTGCAGGATGAGCAGAGCGTTCCCAGACACTACTGTTGTTAATGATCGGGAGAATCTTATTCTTAGATGGGTTGAAGTTCAAGAAGTTGTGGCCCATCAAAGAAACAATAGAGGTTGATGAATTAAAGGTGCAGATTGGTGACTATTTTTGTGCCATCTGGTAGCTTTTGGCATTGAATTTGTTAAGTAATATTGTAAGTGGCTGAATATGTAGATTAAATAACAGTGTGGAGAGGGTTGAGCACTGGGGGATACCCATGAAGAGAGGTGTCAATGGACATGAAAGGTACTTCTTGAATTTGTTGGCATCTGTTCAACAAGAAAGATTTAAGCCAGACTAATAATTTGCCTTTGATATGCAAAGTTTTTTTATGGACTTTTACTGAATGCAGTGTCAAGAGGCAAACAGAAAATAACAGCAAAATACGTTGTTCATCAAGATGAACATGTTGCATTTCAAATTAAATATAGAAGATAACAAGATGCAAATTTATAATGGCATGCCTAAAATAATAATATCGTATGAAACATACGGCTACTTATGCATTCATAATTAGCAAACCTACAGTTCAAAAGATAATTCAACAATTAGCAATATATTTGTCGAGAGTTTGCCAGATTGTTTTGACTGAGGGTGTCCTATTTTTCCAACTGAAAGATATTTCAGTGCCATTTCTCATATATATTATCTATTCCCACCAAGCATGAGCAGATAAAACATTAGCATTAGCTGACTTCCAATTCATAGTAATGGATTTGATATCAGAAGGAGTTAAAAATCAAATAATTTCATATCTATATGTGATAATGGCGTTAAAAGAAGAGAAGATGTACCTGTAATCATTTCATAAGAAAGAAGAACATCAGAATGAAAAATTTGTGAAACTTTTTCCCAAACATCAGACCAAAATGTAAAGATAATTGGACAATCAAACAACATATGCTTGAAAGTACCAGGTTCCTTATTAAAATGCTAACAATCCGAATTGTCAAGTAATTTTACATCATATAATTTGACTGGAGACCAATTACGATTATTTAATATGAACAAGGTCGCCTGACAGATGAATGATGGTAGCAAGCTTGAAATATTACATAACCAAAAGTTCTTCCACTTTTGGGTTGTATAGTTAACATTTAAAATTGGGTCCAGAATTTGCCCAATTTTAATAGGTTCATAGAGTTAATAAAAATCTAATTTTTTATATGTTTTAGAGGCAATGTGCAAACACAAAGAGATGATGGACGGAGCGCTGAAACTTTTCAGACACTCACCCCCAGTCACAGATCTGGGTTGAATCCATCATCATTCTTTAGCTCACTTCACCACCTCAGTTCAGACCCAGCTATATGCAAATCAGTCTTGACCCTGTGCGTCATGGGAACAGTCCAGCCCGAACTGCCAAGCCAGGTCTTCCCTGAACCGGAAACAAGCATCCTGGGACCGGTTTCTGGGTAACACCCTTCATCAGCCAGGCTAGCTTGAATCCAGTGGCAAAGTGAGAAAGGGACCCACGTCTGAGCATACCCTGCCAATATTCGCTACTTTGGTGCTTAGTGAGATTCCATGTTTGAGAACCAATATACACTTTGACCAGCTTGAAAAAAAAATGATATTTCATGAAATCAGGTGTACCACATCCCCTATCTAATTTAGATGATTGTAATATCTTCTATTTAATCCTGCAAATTGTATTTTTTTTAAATAAATGTAGTAAAAATGTTATTTAGGTTTTTAAAGAGAATTACAGGAAAGGTAACATGCAGCATTGATAATACATACAATACTTGTGGAGATATTACCATATTAATAGCCTAAATTTTCCCCCACCATGATAGATTCAATGAAGACCATTTGTCTAATTTTCTGGGACTTTAGGTATTAGTTTATTACAATTTAGGTTAGCTGGGCATTTTATTGCATTTGGAAAATAATAAATATCAAGATATTTGAGACCAGCTATGTTCCAGAGAATAGCAATACCATGTAATATATCTGCAGTACAGAATACATCTAATGGGAAACAATGGTTTTATTAATATTCAACTTATAACCTCATAATAATGCATAACTACTAATAATATCTAATATAACTGGTATAGAAGGTACAGTGTAGATAGGGTTACTAATATATAATAGTATATCATCTGCCTAAGCAGAAACCTTGAGAACTGTGTAAATAATAGTTACACCTTTATTACTTATAGAGTTCAGGATAAGACATAACAATGGTTCAGTGGCTAACAAAAATAACAAAGGGGATAAAGAACATCCTTGTCTAGTACCTTTAAATAGTTGAAAGGATGAGGAAATAATGCCATTATAATATAGATTATTGCTGTAGGTGTGGAATACAATGCTTTGGCCATCAACATGAATGTAGTGCCAAAACAAAATTCCTGCATAGTTCTAAATAGAAATTTCCAATTAATCTTATCAGATGCTTTCCCAGCATCTACAGCCAATACACCTGCAGGATGTTTATTTCTGTTTAGAGAATTAAGAGTGTGACAAAGTAATCTAGAATTGTGTGATGATAATCTGCCTTGCATGAAACCCGTTGATATGGATGAATAATGTGATTTAACATTGGAGAAAGTCTGGATGCCAAAATTATAGCTTACATTTTACAACCTTAATTAATAAGAGAAATGGGGTGGTAATTTGAGACCTGTGCATGGTCGTTATAAGGTTTAGGGATAATTGTTGCTTCTTTATAAGATCCCTCAGCAGTAGTGATATAAGCAAAATCCTGAAGTAAGGATAAAAGGATAAGGGGCATTTAGTAGCAAACTGGAATACCATCAGGAGCCAGAGATTTTTATAATTGAAGGATTTAATTGCACTGCAAACATCTTCAATAGTAAAAGATGAATCAATAATATCTCTATCAGTTTGTTACAATGATGGTATATTGCATTTAAGTAAAATATGACCAATTATATCATCATGTGAGTCTTGGGGTTTGTTCTAGAGATTTGAATAAAACGGTTGAAATTCTTTAGCTATATCAGAAGCAGAAAGAGGTAGTTGCCCATCTGAGTGATATAAATGCCATATATCTGACTTTTATCTTTTTTAATTAGCAGATAATTAACAAATGTACAACTAGATTTATTGCACTAATTTGAAAATTAACTTGCCTACTAGAAAAAAGACCCGCTCTTTTATTATTTATTGTATTCATAGCAAAGATTTTGTAATTGTATTGGTTATTCAATGAAGATATTAAAAGCTTTTCAGTTTTGATGATTTGTTGCTCAAATGGTTTTAATTTGAAATTGATTAATTTGTTCTCTTGAGAAAGTAACTCCTCTAATATAGGCATTAAAAGCATCCCAATACATAATCTTAGAGAAATCTTCCGACTTATTACTAGGGAAATAGTAAGAAATGTCAGATTGTGTCAGAGAGAACAATATCAGTATTCATTCTCAATCTAGGTGAATATCTAGAATAATTATTTAGGATTTAAAGAAAATGAAATTAAAGAGTGATCTGAAATAGTTATGGGTTCTATTTCGGGTTCTTAAATCATATGGCAAACATTTTTAAATATAAGCAAATAATCAATCTGCGAATATGTAGAATGTACATTGGAGAAGAAAGTGAAGTCTTTACTAGTGGGGTATGTAAGTCTCCAAGGACCAATTAATTCAGTATTAGCTAGAAATGCTGAACAGTAGAACTGATATCCAACAGTGGGTCTGAAATCAAATTAATATCACCATCCGTAATGAGAGGTACATTCCCAATATTAAGTGCTTCTCAGGATATTAACTTCTGGAAATTGGGGTCATTCTGAGTGGGAGCTTAAATATTAAGCAAATGCAGAGAATATTTATCAGTTTGGATATAAGCATAAATATAACACCCTTCAGAATATCTTTTGTGATTAAGAATAGTAAACTGTTTTGATTATCCTTGGGCTCATCCTCCCGACACCCGGAGCCCCTATTGGGGTGCGACCTGATATCGACCATGGGGAGAGACCAGGCCTCCAAATCCACGACTGCCCCCACGCACACGAAGATGGACCGGTTCACCACCTCCGAACAGGACCCCCCCGGACAGACTGATGGGGCCCCCCCTCCCCTTTCCGGGCAAAGACTTAGCAACCATCCTGCAGGCGATCAGCGCATCGCAGGCTTCGGTGGAAGGGAAGATCGGGGAGGTCAAGGTGGATGTGTCCCTTCTTCGGCAAGACCTCCGCAATGCCACAGCCCGAATAGCAGAGGCTGAATCTCGCCTCTCAACGGCGGAAGATGATATCCTTCATTTGAAAGAACAGGTGGCCAATCTGAGCTCGCACACCAAGGAGCTGCATCGGCGCGCGGAGGATGCAGAAAATCGAGCACGCCGCAACAACCTCCGCCTAGTGGGGTTCCCCGAAGGGGTCGAGACGACCCAGGTATCCGCCTTCATCGAGGCATGGTTCACGTCGTGGATGCCCAAGGACGCCCTCTCCCCGTGGTTCGTAGTGGAGAGAGTACATCGATCCCTTGCACCAAAACCACCACCCGGGGCTCCACCTCAAACCTATCATACTCAAGATCCTTAACTTCAAGGACCAGGACGCCATCCTGCGTGAGGCGCGTTCTCAGGGACCCCTCAAGTACCAGAATCACAATATCATGGTATTCCCTGATTACACCAAGAAAATGCAAGACCAGCGCCACTCCTACATGGACGTTAAAAAGAAACTGCGAACTTTGGGTCTGCAATACCAACTCCAGTTCCCTGCACGCCTCCGCGTCATTTTCCAGGGCAAAACGCAATTCTTTGACTCCCCCCAGGCGGCCTGGATTTGGCTGACGGAGGAACATCCCCTCCGACAGCGGCAAAACCTGTCCCCCGTGCCATCGGGCTCTCAGTCCACGAGGCCTCGGTCGCCTGGGCACCAGCGCCGGAGGCGCACGCAATCTCGCAGGAGGCGCCAGTCCCAAGTAGAGTTACCTAGATCATCGAGCCTGGCTGCCCATAGGATCCAGGACTCTTCAAGCCCATCGGGCTCCCCTCCCCGCCTCCGACATCACTCAAGTGGCGGACCGTCGATGGCTCCTCCGTCGCCGGCTCAACGGGGCTCGCCGACAGCAGACTCGGATCTTTCCCGCAGCCCAACTCTCTGAGGTTCCAGCGGGCACCGCCTGATGCGCGGTCTCCGGGGGGTCAGGCTCCAATCTCCGTAGGGGCTCGGAGCCACGGCAGACTTATTGTTCTACTTTATTGTCTTTCTGCCGAGACATTGCACATCCGTCTTAATGGAGGGGTCCTCCACGCAACCCAACCCGAACGTTCTAGTTTGGTTCTTGTTCCCAATGGTGGGCCGACAGATGCTTCTGTTCTCGAAGTATAGGGTGGGGGGAGGGGGTAGGGGGTGAGATTGGGATTGTTTTTCCCAAGGTTGTTGTTTCTTATTGTTTTGTTCCACCAGCTATCATGAGACAGTTTGCGATAGTCCTTCATGTAGTGCGCACGGCCTCCTCACCAGCGCCCTCCCACACAGGCGATACCCCCTGCGCGTATTCTCGACTCTCTGGGGTGCCGCGCACCACTCCTCCGACCACCAGCCGCCATGACTGATACACCCGTTCCGAGGGCCTCCCTTCACGTTCTGTCCTGGAACGTTAATGGCCTCCTAGACCGACTTAAACGTATGGCGGTGCTCCGTTATGCGCAACACCTTGGTATAGAGGTACTCCTGCTTCAGGAGACGCACTTGCTGGGTAACCACTGTCCCTTCCTAGCACGCTATGGATATGACAGAGTGTGGCACTCTGGCTTCGCTCGGGGCTCCCGTGGGGTGGCTATCCTTTTGAAGCGCACCCTTCCCTTTGTACTTACACAAGTTATTCACGACCCCCAGGGAATGTCAGTGACCCTCTGTGGCTCGCTATGTGGTAATCCCCTTAACCTCGTGTCCATGTACTCACCTCCTTCGATGCTCACGGCGACCCTGAAACACTCCACCGACCTGCTGGCCACCCTGCCCCTGGGCCACACTATTATCGGAGGTGACTTCAACGCGGTTTCCTCTCCGCACCTTGACACGACAGGCCCCCCATCTACCACTAGACTTGCGCAAGCGAAACAATTAACAAATTGGTCCGAGTCTCTGGGCCTCTGCGATGCTTGGCGTACCTGCCACCCTCACACCAAACAGTTCACTCACACTTCCGCAGCACACCATACGCAGGCGCGCATAGATGCGATTTTTGTCCCTTCGACTGACTGCATCATGATTCAAGACGTCCGCATCCTCCCCAGGGGTATCTCCGACCATTCTCCGGTGCTTCTTAGCACGGGGTCCCCCCCCCCCATCGGCACGCCCGACGTGGAGGATGAATGCTTGGTTCCTTCAGGACAAAGAATTTAAAAAGGCGGTGGGGATGGAACTTAAGCAGTACTTCCTGACCAATGATGGGTCGGTGTCCTCTCCAGGTACCCTGTGGGAGGCGGGCAAGGCCACAATCCGGGGCTTCGCTAAGGGTCAACTCAAGCATCAGCGACAGGCGAAGCTGCAGCAGATCACCTCGCGGGAGGTGCAAGCGCTGCGCCTTGAGCAATCACCTCCTACTACCGACGACACCTCCAGAGACCGACAACTCGCCCATCTTCGGGCGGAGATCAGGCAGCTTTCATTGGACGCCGCCAAGCTCCTTTGGAGATCCTCAGTCGCAAGAATATATGGCTGGGGCGACAAGAACGGCACGATTCTCCACAGACTAGCCACATATCCTAGGGCAAACCGCATTATCCCCGAAATAGTGGACCTGGACGGGTCGGCGCACCGATCCCCGGTGGCAATGGCTCACACCTTTGCATCTTACTATCGTCAGCTCTACGCGGAAAGAGCCCCGGGAATGTCGCTCTCTGCCTTACTAGAAATGGGAGGCGCTTGCCTTCCTCAGCTAGGTTCGGCCGCGCAGCCTGATTTGGACCATCCCATCACCCGCGAAGAGATTAACGATGCAATATCCTTTACCTCGTCGGGCAAGACCCCCGGCCCTGACGGCCTCCCCCAGGAATACTATGCCCTGTATCATGAGACTCTCGTCCCACGCCTCGCAGACCTGTTCGAAGAAGCCTTAGAGAAAGGTTCCTTCCCGCCCGAGACGGATATGGCCACCATCGTGGTTCTCCCAAAATCTCAACCGCCCTCTCGTCATTGTACAGACTACCGTCCCATCTCCCTTATAAATACAGAGGTTAAACTCTATGCCACAATTCTCGCCCAGCGGCTGAAGCCCTATCTGTCCGTATTGGTTCACCCTGACCATTGCGGATTCATGCCCATGCGTGGAACTCGACACTGTCTCTGGTGGCTGCATCTGGTCCTGGCTCACCGTCATTTGCTCACCCCCTATTTGGCGATCCTCCTCGTAGATTTTGAAAAGGCCTTCGATTCGGTGGATTGGAGGTATCTAGACGATGTGCTGACCACGATGGGTTTTGGCCCCTACTTCCGTGCCCTGGTACGCGTCCTGTATGCCCAGACCCGAGTCTTAGTCAATGGGGTCTTGTCGGAGGCCTTCCCCATTCAAAGGGGAACGAGACAGGGATGCCCCCTTTTGCCCCTTCTCTTCGCCCTGGCGATGGAGCCCCTGGCGACCCTGGTGCAGTCCAAGGGTCGCGTTCGAGGGTGGGAATGGCCCAACATGGAGATCGTTCTATACGCGGACGATGTCCTAATCTTCTTAGCTGATCCCGCTCAGTCGGGCCTGCAGTGCCTCCAGATCCTGCAATCCTTTGGGCAGGCCTCCGGCTGAATACTGATAAGTCGGTCCTGGTCCCTCTTCACTTGTCTAGAGACTGCTATGACTGGCAATCCACAATACCGATTCGGCGTCAGTCCTTCAAATATTTAGGGATCTGGGTGGCCCTTCTCCCTGAGCTAGGCTGGTCCCTTAATGTTACCCCGTTGGTAAATAAAGCCAAGGCAAACCTTCAGAAGTGGCAGACGTTACCTCTGAATCCCTTGGGGAGAGTCGCCTTGTTTAAAATGATGATTCTTCCCAGGTTCCGATATGTCCTCCAAAACACCCCCTTTTGTTTTCTGAGGGCCTGGTTTTGGGAACTGGACAGTATGGCCACCAAGTTCCTCTGGGGGGGTAGGGGGGAGAGTGCGTATGGCCCTGACCTTATGCCGGATTCCTTCATTCGATGGGGGCATGGGAATGACACACTTATACCTATACTACTTGGCCACGCGCTTACTGACCCTACATGACTGGTTTAATGGGGGCTGGTCCGACCCGGCCTATAGGCTCGAATTGAGCGAGCTAGGTTTGTCCAAAATCCAGTCCCTGATGTACGGGGAGTCCATTCCGTCCACCCTACAGGATGTAACGTGCTCCGCGCTGTTGGCCTGGCGAGCAGCTCTGCGTCACACTCACTGGACACACAAGCTGACTCAGTGCACGCCTCTATGGCATGGCACTTGGCTCCGAGAAGTCAGTGGACTACAGGGATTTAGAGCATGGGACCTTATAGGTATCTCGCAATTGGGGGATGTGTGGGCAAGCGGTCATATGCGCTCCTTCCAAGACCTCCAAACTCGGTACTCCCTGCACCCATCACAATTTTACAAATATTTGCAACTGCAACATGCCCTCCACGTGCACATATCGGATGACACAAGGCTCCCTGAGTATAGCCCTCCCGAAGTGCAGACTCTGTTGGGTGACCTGGGGAAGGGGGGTATTTCTCGCATTTACCGGACACTGGTTAACAACACCCCGACCTCACTGGATCGGCTTAGAAGCCAATGGGAGGAGTGGGTAGGTACTCTAGAGGAAGAGGATGGCGTGATGCTCTCATGGCACCCAAGACGGTCACGGCATCAGCTAAACTCCGCTTGATGCAACTATACTATTTGCACGCTGCCTACCTAACCCCAGTACGTCTCCATCGGGCGGGCTTTTACCCGAGCGCTTCTTGCACGCGGTGCGGCCACGACCCGGCCGACTTTTTCCACATGGTGTGGACATGTCCCCTTCTGGCACGATTCTGGGGTGACATTGAAGAAGAGCTCACAGAAATCTTGGGGTGGGAAGTCCCTCATGACCCACGACACTCTCTCCTTGGGATTACGGATGGGCTGGATGGGTCTAGGAATGAAAAATTATTTTTTAACACGGCAATGGAAGTGGCCAAGCGAGACATAGCTGCTTCCTGGAAATGTCCAAAACCGCCTTGCTCTGGGAAGTGGCGGAGGGGGGTGGACTGGTGCGCAACACAGGAAAAAACCATGTACGAAGCGCGAGGTTGTCCAAAGAAGTACTGCAGGGTGTGGGGCAAATGGTTGGGTGCCATGGAGTAGTCAAAGCTGTGTATACAATGAATATGCCTATTTGTTCAGTTGGGGGTCAGACATTATGGAGTGATCATGTACTTGGTTGTAAATTGTCATCCTCAGTGTCCAAAGCTGATTTGCTGGTGTTGTTTATTGTTAAAACACTAAAATTGCTTATCAAAAAAAGAATAGTAAACTGTAATTTACGTGAGAAAAGAATAACCACACCATTTTTCTGTCTTTGTGCCTTTGAAGAAATTATAGTACTCAGGGGCGACTGGTGTTGATGAGCATGAAGGGCAGGGCCCTACCACCCAGGGGGTCAAAGAGGATGAAAAGAAACACAGAGAGCTGGAAACAAATTGCAGTTGCTGCTCCTTGACTAAGTGAGCTGAAATGTGTGCTTTATGACAGGTGGTAAGGGTTGGATAATGCACATACATAGGCTGGGCGAGATCTCCCTTGCCCAAGAATTGTATGGTAAGACAGTGACATCACAGTGGTGGGTGTGGTGGGTTTTATCATTAGATCTGGGTATAATTTGGGGCATTAACAACAATGACTCTGGGTGGGATTAAAAAGGTCATTAAACAAAAGGGCCAGGGGTGGGACTGGTCGAGCGGTACAATGTTGGAGTGGGTATGGTGTCATTGTCCTCTGCCTCCTGCATTCCACCCAGCAATTGCAGTTGCTTCTTGTTGCTTATTATTGATAGGCGGACTGGGGCCTGGAGGCGGAAAGTTGGAGTGCAGCAGCCTCCTTCCAGGTTAATGTTCCTGTACCAAAGTTTGCTGCTGTGGACAGAAGGGCCGGGCAGATCCACATGGAGGAAAGGAACAGTAAACAAAGCCACAAAGGTGAGTTTCGTGGCTGGAGAAAGTGTGGGCCATAGACTGCTCACTCAAGCATGTTTGGCCGGGGTTGTGTGGCTACACAAGGATGAGGCCTTTCGCTTCACTGCCAAGTGCCATGAAGTTCACGTTGGACGACAAAGGCATTCACCGCATTTCTGCAAGGCTGAAATACTTTCAAAGAAATGCATAGCAATTTTCACTTGGCAGCGCCAGCATTGGTTGAAAGAATAAAACTAGCTCGCTATGTATTTACAGACTGTCCTGGCACAGTTATGATTATCGTTCCCTGTGCCCCTTCCACAGGAAAATCACTCAAAAGCCAATCACATAAGTTAAGAGGCTACTAGGAGAAGCCGCATCGTCAAATACAGTTGTGCCATCCTTTGGGGTAAGGTGGGGACAGAGGAAAGTAGCATTGTTGGGATTGGGCTGTTAGAGTGCCTGATAGTAGCCCTGAGGCCTCACTGTGTAATTCAAACTAGGCTGTGATTTGCCGAAGCTCACACTGGGTGCCAGTTACGGCTTAGCAGAGCTGTTTTGTTTGTGCATGCACAGCCGTGGACCAAATTGCTTCCACAAGTGAACGTGCAAGGCATGCAGCTTATTGCTTCCTGGGTACTGGCCTATTTAGATAGATGAAGTTTCATGTGATGCTGGAAAACATAATGCCATCACAGCGAATATATGTTATTCTGCATGACAATGGTAAAACTATGTTTTCATCAAACATAGTGGTTTTCTTGTGTAACATCTACCCCAATGCAGGAGACTGAATATGTACTCTACAAAGACCTGGAGATCACAGGTTTTTCAACCGCGGTGTATTACATTTTTTTACTTTCAGTGTGATTGCGATGCAGTGCTCTTGTCCAACAATAGCTGCCAGTACTCTGCACACTTTTCTATGGTCCACTTACTTGTTATGTAACACTATATTAGTATCTGGCATATGCATATTTTGTTAAGAGTAATTGATAAATAGAGTGTTCCAAATTAAAAAGCATAATCCATAGTAAAACTGTAATAGCATTTCCATGCTTTCAGAGGCTGGATATGTAACCCTTATCCGAATTTGCCTTGTCTTTCATCATTACTTGGAAAGTTCATGCATTTAAAGTAAAACTACATGTCCCAGAATGCAGAGAGGGTACATAAAAGCCAGCACTTGATGGTGTCACACATGATATGGAGTCGCATGGGAGCTGTGCTTTGACAACAGACTAGACAAGTCTATTGATTTTGCACAACATTTTGTATAGATCAAGTTTTATTGTTGGTTTCATGGGAAGCAGTACTGTTACATAAATGGCATCTCATGTTCACCCCTCTATGCATTGGTTCTTTCAAAGTCTTAGGGCCAGATGTAGGTAACTTCAATTTAGCGAGTCCTTAATAGCGAGTTTTACCGAATCGCTATTAAGGACTCGCTAAATGGAATGTAGGTAGGAATCGCTAAAATATTAGCGATTCCTTAACATTCCTTAATAACGAATCGGTATTTCCAATTCCTTAAATGCAAGAGCAAAATAAGGAATCGCTATTTTGCGATTCCTTATTTTGCATGTAGGTATGAACTCACCTAGATTGCACTCAGCCAAATACCGGTCGGTAACGCTGAAATTCTCCGAATTTCGGCGTTACCGACCGGTATTTCGCCACTTACATCTGGCCCTTAGTCTCTATTTCAAGGAAATTTGTTGTAATTCCAATTTCTTAAGTGATATTTGCTGTGATAGTAGTGTGTTTGAGATCTAACGTTATCATAATCATTTATGGTAGAGTAGCTCCGTAGTTTGAACCCATACTGTTTAGATGAGTCCATAATCACAAAATCACAGATTAAAGCAGAGGTGGGCCTACTCTGCTTTTCATGCTTTCAAGTTGAAGACATTGAGTGTTGTTATTAATAAATCGACTGACGGTGTCACTGTAAAATGCCTAGGCTGGGACAGTCATGTAACAACATTCTAGGATTGGCATTCTGGCAAGTGTAGTTTTTGTTTACTTCATTTGTGCAAATTAAACTCCAGTATTTCAGTATTTGTAATGTACAGCATCACCAAATTTTTTTTGCCCTGATCCACAAAATACAATAAACAGGCAGAGATGAGTTACTGATAAGAAATACGCGTGGCTGCTATTCTCATGGGAGGGTATGTGTGCTTGACTTGGGGGTGGTATGACATTTCACGAACAGACCAATTCGGTTTTACGCCTGAGGTATTTGTTGGCTCGCTATTAATGTTTTCTTGACATGTGTGGTAAAATTCCCCATTTCAATCTCTTTTATTTCAAACATTTGTTGCAAGTTTATGCCATAAAATCCATCATTTCAATCAATGTTTTTCAAGTTTCTTGGGTGTGGAGAACCCACCGCACGTTCCATTTTCAGTTTGGGCTTGCATGTGCATTAGACTGATATCTAAAATTTCCCACTCACCACTTTTAAAATCCACCAGCCACCACTGATAGTACTAATGTTTTTGTCATATAGGCTAAGATGTTCTCATCTACATGTGTTCTTGTAAAAAAACATTATTCAACTTTACATTTATACAGATAATCAAATATCTTCCTTCTTTTTACTGGATGACATAAACCCTTAACATTTAAGGAGACAATTTTTAATCTATATCCATTAGTCGTGTCAATGTTTTACTTCTAATAGTGTAGGGAATGTTATGAAACAATATAGGTATATAGTGAATCATCAAATAAGTAGACCACGTACAATGACAAACAAATCATACAATACATAAAAAACAAACAAGACATATAACTCCAAAGGGAATACACACTAACTGAAACATTGAGACTACAAAGGTACAATCCAAGAGAGATGTTCAGCTCCACAATACCTGCATAAAGAAGAGAAATATATAACAGTTATGTGGCAAAAGAACATCATGTACTGCTTACAAATGCTTGAGAGTCCATGGCAACTGGAGCATGCAGCGTCTAAGTAGGCAATGAGGTCTGCAGGTGAAGTGAAGTATTTGGATACATAATTTTTCCCTATCTGCATGACTGAAGGGTCAAAAAGAGCATATTTATTACTGTCTTTAAGTCTGGGATGTATATTACAAACTTGCTTACGTAAAATTACTGTTTCCTTTGCAAAGTCTTGATGAATATATAGTTTTCTTCCACCATTGAAGAAAGAATTTCTTTGACAGCTTTGTGTATTGATACAAGATGATGATAACGCAATACTAGAAATATAACTTATTGTGGTCTAGATTGATTAGGTTTATGATGTGAGGGTACATGATGAGCCTAATCAATTTCAAATTTATCAAAGATATTAATTTTCAGTAGAGAAGGCATCAGCTTTTCCAAGTAAAATGATACAATTTTGACCCTCAGTATTTCCTGGTAAATTGAATAAACACAAGTACATTTGATTCCTGTATCCCAAATCCAATAACATCTTCTTCATAGGACCTATATGACTAAATTGATGAGCTAGATGTTCAATAGCCACTTTAATATCTCTTATTTTAATCTCATTGTCGGACACTTTCATTGATTGACCTGCTATATCTCTTTGAATATGCTTGATATCACAAGAAATAGTATCAATGTTGTTATGGATTGCATGACTTTCTTCCAATATTTTTGCCATTGACTCTTCATGCAATGCCAACATTTTGTATCTGAGAGGTGGTGGTGAAAAAGCCTGCCTCTTTTTATTAGAATTGTGTTGTGTAAATTTCATTTCTAACTTAGGGCTGGGAATATTCTGCTTCTACTCAAGAAGTAACTGGAATTAATTTACTGAAAATATATTACCACTTAATTTATGAAGCAGACCCTTAGTTGCACAAGAACATATATTGAGGAAAAGACAGGCTGAAGCTGCTGAAGCAAATTATGAAATAATAAAAACTGTCTGCAAGTTCTGAGAATAAGAAAAAGAAGGTGTAGCACATTTAAGGAGATGAGCAAGCTACTATAAGGAAACCCCTTATAGAGAAAATAGGGAAGAGGGTGATCAATGGTATCAAAAGCAGCAGATAAGTCTTGGAGTATGACTACTCCTGAACACCCACTGTCGACTAACCATCTTGGACCACCAATGGCTGATGTGATAATATGTTCAGTACAAAAATCTAGTTTGAAACGAGGCTGAAACTTTTGAAAGAGGTTTTCTTTTGTCCACAATGGCTTGTAATTGCTTACTCACCATTTTCATCAGTTTTTAGTGGGACAACTGATGTGGCCAAATTGATAAACGAAGCAGTCCGGCTGCAAGTCTTTCCCCTCTCATTCAATGCCCATGACTGTGTGTTTAGGGTCAGGAGTTAGAGTATAACGGATCTCCTTGCTAGGTGTATAGTATATCTTGAACCAGTATTCGGCTACTGGAGGCAGGCCCACACCATATAAAAATTACAGCAAAGACAAAAGTGATCCCTCCTCCTGCCCGTGTGCCAGAGCCTAGTCTGATGATAATAAGTTTCATGGAAGTACCTAAATTGTATTAATCTTAATCTGGCAGAGACTGCCAGGCAGTCTTCACGGCCCAAGCACCACCTGATCCCCTACAGCCCAGAGTCTCGTCAGATCCACTTATGCACTGGCTCAGCAACAAACGCAAATAGGAGAAAGGAAAGGAGACATCCCTGCCTCATGCCCCTCTCCATCTGAAAAGGGGAGGACCACAACTGGTTGACTCTGACCTGCATCCATGGGGCATGGTATAATGTCTGAAGATATTTGAAGAATTGAGACCTGAAATTCACGTACTCCAGGCTCCAAAATATGAAGGGCAATTGAATTGAGTCAAAGGTTTTCTCAAAATCAATCAAGGCCAGTGCTACAGCCCGCATTCAATTCTGCTGCCTTTCCCATGACCATCTGCAGTCAGCGTATACAGTGTTGGGTCCCACGATTCAGCATGAAGCCACTTTGATCAGATTGAATGAGGGTTTTTATTGCCCATAGCAATACAGTGACCAGGACCTTTGCCAGTTGATCAATGACATCGGGCAGTATGAGGGACACTCCCTGGACTGTATCCCCTGCTTGGGGATGACTACAATCGTAGCAGTTGTGGCAACTGTCACGAAGCCTGCGCCTCTTCGTATAATGCCAAGAGGAGGGGCAGCAATATTGAGTAGTATTTCTTCAAAAATAGGGCCTGTTGTCTTTCCACTATTCATGGAGGTGACCGACTTCTGGATTTCTTCTAAAGTCAGCAGCTCATCTAGCTCCTTTTTATAAAGCGGGTCTAACACTGTTATTACTAAATCTGGTGCTATTGGATTGGACCTTTCAGCAGATGGAGGGGTTGGCGTAGTAATCAGCAAGCTCCTCTACAATTGATATGCCATCTTTTACCACCCCCCTGTCACCCTAAGTCACTTCTTGGATAACGTAGAGCTCCAAGTATTGCGTGGCCAGCCGATATAATAACTTGACTGTGCTGTCTCCCCATTCCCATGAATCTTTTGTTGGGTATCTAGTCAAGAAAGCTTAGCCTCGCCCAGCGTAAACTATTGATATTCTTCTACTACTGCTGCTAGCTGCCTTTGGATTAAGTTCTCCCGCTACTGAGAGACCTTATTCTCAAGCTCAAGAACTCCCCTCCCTAAGAAATCAATTACTCTGCTGTTGTCCTTCTTGTTTACGTTTTACAAACTCAACACTGCGATCTTTCTTAGGCCTACTTCACTTGACATGTGCAGTAGTGAGATATTACTAGTAGTGGGAAATTGTTTGCATTTGATCAGGAGTGAAACACGTATATATATTCATTATGTTGCAGATAATGGACTAAGTGAATATAGGGTTATTCATATTAGAGATTTAACTTCCAATCTGCTGAAGGTAGTTATTGAAACTTAAACATATATCATAATTCTGAGTATTCTATGAGGTGCTTCCAAAGATGATTCATTGCCTCGGCTCAAGGAAATCATAGAGATGTCAGCAACCCTACAGATGGGGCAATGCAGAGATTATTACGAGGTATAACCCTAATGGATGATTCCTGGTGTAAACTGAGAAAGATCAAAATAAGAGCTTGTAATTCTAAAGGACAACTCCTTGTGAAAAAGAAACAAGTGCAAAATAGGAGTTCACAATCCTTTGTCCTGAAATAATATTCACAAGCAAGTCTATATCCTTTAACCTGTGTTTGCATTAAAATAATTCTTTGACTTCAGAGATGTCTTTTATCGACTTCTATTAATAATGGACTACAAGGATTCCAAATCTCTAACAAACAAGTCTATGCTGGAGCAATATATATCACAGTTGCCCGGCACAGTGGCGTAACAATAGCCCCCACAGCCCCTGCTGTGCAGGGGGGGCCCGAGCTCCAGTGGTCCCCCTCTGGCACTGTGTACAGGCGAGCATAAGAGCTCCTGACTGTGTCTGGAGAATGGGAGGCCCTTCATGTACTTTGCAGGGGGCCTCCTCAAGTTTGTTGCGCCACTAGCCCAACAAGGACACTATGAACCACCAGGAACTTGTGAGAATCCTGTGACTCAATGGAACATAGCAGTTGACCAGTTTGGCAAAAGTAGTACCATGAATCTGCCTGAGCAGTACTAGAGGAGGGGGATACTTATAAAAATGTTGAAAGATTAAGTGCAATGCTGCAGGAAGGGGCATGTTTGAAGAGGTGTAGGGCCAAGGGTGTCCATGTGTAGGTTTCCTTGTATACTATGATACTTTCTTTTGTAAGGAAATAAGTATTTGTATGTACCTTGTCAAATATATTATTGGAAAGACCCTTGTTAAAGGTGGAATATATATGCTGAAAAATTACTTGTTGGTTTGCTCATTTCAGCTATACCCTCTGTATCAGATTATATTTAATCAGACATCATTCTTCCATGATGGGATTCAAAATTGATTCACATCATGAGCCTCATTAACTCTCCAATCCCTCTGTCATGAGCTGCACAGCCTCAGCTGTGCACTGTGCCCTCTTTGACCACTCTAATACCCTTATTGACCACTCTGCTCCCTCAGGGGCTCCCTTATCACAGACACTAAACGAGCAAAGATGTGCAAAAAATTACAATATGGCAATGTGTGGCACCTTTTGCCCCCCACATATCCCATTTAAGATTTTCAACAGCAGCAACTGATCATGATGCCCATTGTTGAGCATTTCACCACCCCTGGCCCAAAGACCTGCTTTTGCCACTACTGCAGCTGGCGCTTTCTGCTGGAAGTTGGAATCCATGGAACCTGCTATCCTGTGAAGACAACAATTTACATCTATAAACTCGGAGTATTACTCTAGCACCAAACTTGTAAAAGATATGGGCTTACACTTATCTGTTTTGCACAAGGAGTCATCCATTAGGATTATGAACTCTATTTTGCCTAGCCATAACGCCTATCGGAGGGCCACAGGGCAGGCAGAGGCTACTGGGCACCACCCTGGTTGTTGGCGCCTTTTACTCCTGCTGTTCTTGGGCCCAGCCTTCTATAGATTCTGTTAAACTGGGCAAGTACTACCTCTTAAGCACTTGACTCTCAGTGGTAGCGCAGGGCAAACATTCCAAGGCTCTAGAAGGGGTTGTAGAGTATCAGTGTAGCTGCAAACATACAACTCAATGAGCCCTCCAGCAACCCCAATAAATCAGGTCCAGCCCAATGTTGAATTTTATGGAAAAACAAAAAACAAGTTACTTACCTGTACACTGTGGTTCTCCAGTTTTAATATCTTTTATAGATTCACATGCTTGAATCTTCCCCGTTGTCATGGTGGGAGTCCCACGGTAACAGTTAAATAGCAGTATTAAAACTTAACATTGAAATGCCCATAAGAATTCACTAGCTTTAGCAACCTATTATCATTGTTATAAAAACATCCAAACTCTAGCCAATCAGAGCGTAGACCATAGAATCTCCTTCCCCTGCAGGGCCACCATACCTCAGATTTCGAGCACGAGTGCCCCACGTAATGAAGAGGTATGGAAGGTGAACCTGAAAAGGGGAGGAGGGAGGGTCGCATGTGAATATATACAAGATATCAATACTGGAGAACCACAGTGTACAGGTAAGTAACTTGTTTTTTCTCCAGTATTGTATCTTTTATAGATTTACATGCTTGAATCAGAATAGTAAGCAGTACCAGAAGGCCAGAGGCAGCGGGAAGGTGAACCATCCCACCATGCGACCCAAAACCTAACCACTTATGGTAATTAAAAAGAGCATCTAACATGAACTCACAATAATGCATATGAATTCTAAAATATATATAATGGAAAATATTCGAGAACATATAAAATACCATCATAACAGTATACTTATATAGTAGAGAAGAGACTTTAGAACATCATACCTTATGCGAATAAACGTCGCAAAGCAGCTTGACCAACTGCCACATCCGCCTTCTGCCAGGCATCCAGGCAGTAAGGCTTTGTGAAGGTATGGACGTTCGCCCACATCGCTGCCCTGCAGATATCAGGCAAGGACACTCCAGCGAACAGGGCGGAGAAAGCTGCCACCTTACGTGTTGAGTGCGCTGTGGCTTTGGCAACCAGAGGGCGGCCAGCCCTCTCATGCCAAAAGAGAATAGCCGATGAGACCCAGCTAGCGATAGACGCCCGCGTCAAAGCCTGACCCTTCCTAGGGGCAGAAAAGGCAACAAGTAACTGAGTATATTTTCTGAAAGGTTGAGTCCTTTGCAAGTAGAATTTTAGACATTGTTTAATGTCCAGAGAATGGAGTGCCCTCTCAGCTGGCGAAGAAGGAGCTGCAAAGAAGGAGGGCAAAACCACTGGCTCATTTAGATGAAATGCAGAAGGCACCTTGGGAATGAAAGATGGGTTTGTCCGAAGAATTACTTTGTCTGGAAAGAATTGCAGGTAAGGCTCCGTTGTCGTGAAGGCTTGAATCTCACTAATGCATTTTGCTGACGTGATGGCTAACAGGAAAGCCACCTTTCAAGAGAGATACTCTAAGTCGCACTTGTGAATAGGTTCAAACGGTGATTTCATAAGTTGCTACAGGACAGTATTTAATTGCCACAGCACTGGAGGAGGTCTTACTGGAGGATAGACCCTGAAAAGTCCTCTCATGAACTCTTTTATCAGTCTATTTGACCACAGGGACAAAGAACCAGAACGTCTTCTGTACCTGGAGATTGCCACTAAGTGCACTTTGATGGACGCATGTGCCAGACCAGCCTTGGCAAGAGATAAGAGATAAGGCAAAACGTCCTCCGGTGGTGAAGAAAGGGGATCAAAAGAGTTTGCGGCACACCCTATACAGAATCTTTTCCACTTGGCCGAGTAACATTTGATCGTAGAAGGAGCTCGAGCATTCTGCAGTATTGTCTGGCATTCTTCAGAAATCTCTAATTGTCCGAACTCTGTGTGATGAGGAGTCAAGCTGACAAGTTGAGCGTGCGAACCGGAGGGCGAACTACTTGACTCTGGCTCATAGAAAGGAGATTTTCTTTTGGTTGAAAGAGAATTGGAGAAAACCTTGATAGGGGAGACAGCTCTGTGAACCAGTATTGTCGCGCCCACGCTGGGGCTATTAGGATGACTCGGCAAGGTTCCCGTTTGATCTTTTGCAGAACTTTTGGAATGAGAGGAAACGGAGGGAATGCGTAGGCGAACGCTCCCTCCCAAGAGAGGTGGAAGGCATTTCCCAGAGAGCCTAGCTGAGGGAA
This sequence comes from Calotriton arnoldi, assembly GCA_963921515.1. NCBI lineage: Eukaryota > Metazoa > Chordata > Amphibia > Caudata > Salamandridae > Calotriton > Calotriton arnoldi. The sequence continues at coordinate 1,386,874 of CAWUFW010001142.1, forward strand.
CCTGCTGGCGAAGAATCTGCATTTTTTGTTGAATGATGTAGTGAACAGATCTAGGGTTGGAAACCCCCAGCAGTGAAAAAACCATTGCAACTGTTCGTTGTTTAGTTCCCACTCGTGACACTGCCTTGTGTCCCTGCTGAGGGAATCGGCCCAATCGTTCTGGACTCCTGGCACATGCTGAACCTGTATCGATATCTCTAAGGCTATCAACCATTCCCAGATTTACTGAGCCAGGATTGAGAGAGCCTGAGACCTTGTCCCACCTTGCTTCAGCAGATAGAACATGGTGGTGGTGTTGTCCGTACGAATCAGGATCGATGACCTCTTGATTCTTGGCAAAAATGCTTGGAGACATAGAAAGACCACCTTAAGTTCCAAGAGATTTATGTGACACTGTGCTTCCTGAGCCGACCATCTTCCGTGGACCTGCAATCCTTGCAGGTGAGCCCCCCCATCCGTCCATGGAAGCATCCTACGTCATGACCAACTTTGGTTTTGTCGTGAGGAAAGAGAGGCCTTGGGAAAGATTGTCTCTGACTGTCCACCAGGACATTGCTGAGATCATCCTCGGAGTGATTGATATGACGTCTTCGAATGAGCCTTGAGATTGCCTCCATTGAGTGTCGAGCTCCTCCTGGAGAGGCCTCATCCTTAGGCGGCAATTTGGAATCAGCGGGATGCAGGATGACATCATCCCTAGCATTGACTTGTATGTCCTTACTGAAACCTACTTTTTTGCGGACAGACCCGTCACTGTCCTTTGCAGTCGTAAGATTTTTTCTTTTGTGGGAAAAGCTTTCGCGAGCATAGTGTTCAGAGTTGCTCCTAGAAATACTATTGACCTGGAGGGAGCCAGGGAAGACTTCTCCCGGTTGGTTCTGAGCCCCAGGGAGCGAAAGAGTCGGACACAGGCATCCATCGATCTTCTGGCGGCTTGAAGCGATGGGGTCTTGACCAACCAGTCGTCCAGATAAGGGAATACCTGGTGACCGGCTCACCGTAGAAAGGCCGCAACTGGAGCCAAGCACTTAGTGGAGACTCTTGGAGCTGACTTCAGCCAGAATGGTAGTACTCTGAATTGATAATGGCACCCTGCCACCTCGAACCTCAGAAAACGATGATGTTTTGGGTGAATGGGAACGTGAAAATATTTGTCCAGAAGATCCAGCGAAGACATATAGTCCCATGTATCCATTAGAAGCAGAATTTCCTGGAGCGAAAACATTCTGAAAGGTTGGGATTTGATGAACTTGTTCAATGACCTTAAATCCATTATCTGCCTCCATTTTCCTGTCTTCTTCTTTATCAAGAAGAAGTGGGAATAGAACCCCAGATTGTGTTGATTGGACGGCACTTCTTCGATTGCCTGCTTGGTTAAGAGCAACTGGATCTCCTTCTTGAGAATACGGAGATGACGATGAGAAGTCCTTCGTGGAGGCATATTCGGAGGCTGTTGAACAAATTCCAGGGTGTGACCGTGGCGAAATACGTCTAACACCCACTTGTCGGAAGATATAAGATTCCATTGATTGAAGAATTTGGAGCAAACGAGGCCGAATTGAAGTGGGACGACGGTAGCAGGGGCCTGTGAATCCTCATTGTCTCTTGCTAGAGTCGTGAGTCCTACCTCCTGATGGTGGGCGTCGACGTGCTGATGGTCTAGAGTAGGCAGGTGTTGAGGTTTGCCGAAAGAGCTGAGAAGAGTACTGTGCACGAAAGCCCTGTTGATGATAGGGCTGGAAACGCTGTTGAAGTTGGGGCGAGAGAGATATTGACCTCTGCCCCAGAAGGAAGTAAATCTTTGTTGTTGTAGGTAAGCTAAAGATTTAGTTGTCTCCGTATCCGCTTTTATTGACTGCAACTCTTCATCTACATGTTTCCCAAAGAGAAATTCGCTGTCGAATGGCATGTCCAAAATTTTTGCCTGAACTTTCGGTCGAAAGGCCGTAGCCTTTAGCCACCCTTGCTGTCTCAATACCACTGCTCCTGCCATCTGTCTGAAGGCCGTTGATGAAACGTTCATGGCCACGTCAATCATTTCGGAAGAGGCTTTTTCTCTTTCCGGCAGCACCTCCTGTGCCTCTTTCTTTTTATCCCCTGGAAGGAATTCCAGCAAAGCTGAGATGTCGAGCCACATCTGGCGGTCATACCTTCCAAGAATAGCCAAGGCATTGGAGGCTCTAATGGCAGTGGCTGACAAAGCGGAGAACCTTTTGCTGATGTTATCCAATCAGCGCCCTTCCTTGTCAGCCAAAGCCGTACACGGAGAGGAAGGGTTCTTCAACCTCCTTTGAGCTGCCTGCATAATGACTGAATCAGGCCGGGGATGCCCAATCAGGCAGGCGGGAGAGTCCTCAGGCGCCTTGTATTTTTTGTCTAACTTCGGTACCACAGCAGGAATAGAAGCTGGCGTTTTCATCAATTTCAGGCCTTCTTGCCATAAGACGTCTACAATGGGAATGTAACGAGAGGAGCGTTGCGTAGTAGGCTTGAAATCGTATAAAAAACACTCCGTCTGCTTGTCAGGCATGGGAAGGTCAAAACGCCTGGTAGCGCACTCTAAAAGATTGTGAAACCCGCCGATATCTGCAGGCGAAGAGTCGGCTGGAGGCGGGGGAGGAGAAGGTGGAGTCAGAACCACATAGTCGTCCCACTCGTCATAGACATCCTGGTCCAACCGTAATTCCCCTTCTTCCAACTGCTGGTCGTCATCATCCTGACTTTGCACAGGAACCTGCGCAGGAGGCGCTACAGTCATGCTCTTCAGCAACGGAGGTACTACCCGCAATGCAGGAGTGGTGACTTCCTGAACAGGAGGTGGAGCAGAATTTGCTTCAGGAAATCTCCTATAATAGTCATTCAGCCTTAGCCGAAGATCAGACACCAATGACACCGGGATATTTATGGAGGGTTCTTGAGTTTGCTCTTCCTGCTCCTCATAAGGATAGTGTTCTTGGAAAGCATCCAAACGTTAAGAAGTAGGATGGCCCTGTGGTATCCTGTAGTTCTCCTCTCTATGGTAATGTCCTTTCATTACTTGTCTTTTACTTGTATGCTCTTGCTAAGAACTGTTATTAGAATGTGCTTATGTCATAGTGCATCTGTGGAAAGGCTTGTTGTTACTTGAAACTGTGTGTCAGTTAATACTGTGAATCCTAGTTGGTGGATGAGATCTTCTTTATGGAATAAACCTGCAATTCCCAGTCACATTGAGTTTGGAGTTTTCTTCAAAAATTCAACACTGGCGTAGTCAGCAGCTCCATGAAGATCTCAACGCAACGACAATCCTCACTCAAGAAATTCCAGTGAGAGATACCCTTTTTATTGACTTTGCGTAAAGACATCGCATTTGCTATAGATATTGCGTGCCTACCAAACCAACTAAAGCGCTTATCAGTTCATCAAACTATAACAGCTTTCCTCGCTCTCCTCGCTCAACCTCGTTTTTCAAAGTGACTGTGACTGTGATTTCTTCCGTCTTAATTATAGCGAGCGCAGGGGCTTTCGTGACTTTTCTAAATTGACAAAGCTGCTTTAATGTATATCAAAATATCTGTTGCCATGGTACAATTCACGCATAAGGAGATACATTTTTCGTTCTTTGCTTAGCGTGCGCAACGGACTTGTCGAGCTCGTGCTGTTTAACTGTCTCGAGCCGGCCGTACTCTGCAATCTTCTCGAGAAGGCCGTGCGTTCTATCTGCGGCCTGAGTATACACCCGACGTGTGTCATAAGTACAGTTGGTGTGCAGCAAATTATCTCGGCTTGTCAAATAAACTGAGATACCTTACCTGATATCTTGTGCTTCGTTGGATTGCTTCTTTCAACAACATTCTTCAGGCAAGATTCCTCCGATTGCTGCTCTCCGTCGTACTGTACTTCCTGCTTGCCTCTTATTGGTTATCGTCTGTGCGAGTGGGTGTGGCAATACACAAGATCACGTCGCTGGTTTAAGTGGCGACTCGTTTTGATTTCAACGAGAATTTTCTGCAGATTATTTATTCGCTGATGCGCACAGCTGTTTTAAAAAAAAAAAGAAGATTTTGCCATTTGCGCACAGATTGAAAGTTTATCCCTAACCAGAAAAATAACTCAAAATTTCATCATTCGCTGATGCGCACAGCAGAATTAAAGATTATAAAACATTTATTACTCGCGCACTGCTTAAATTATCTCCAAAGGTGTTCAGCTTACTCTTCATTCGCTGATGCACACAGCTTATTTTTACTTTGGAAGGTTTAGCTTCAGTTTCTCCAAGGTGATGCACACACCTACTGAGCTTGAATTCCAGTGCATCATTCTTATTATTACTTACATCACTTGTATTTCAGCTTGATTGAAATTATTTAAACTTATTTTCTTGCTTTAGTTGTTGTATATGTTTGGTGCAATGCAAAATGTAACTGCATCTCCTTTCTTTCTTGCCAATCCTGGTGATCCACCCATAAAATGGAAAAAGGTATTCGAGAGATATGCAAAAGTTTGTGGATCTTCTCTTAGTGTAGAAAGAAAGTCATCTTTGCTTCTTCATTGTTTGGGCTCGGAAGGGCAAGATGTCTTCGATCATCTTCATGATTTATCAGCTTGAGAAGAGTTAAATGATTATGAAATCTGCATTAAGAAGCTGGATAAACATTATCTTCCCAAAATAAGTACTATCTTAAAAAGGTATCATTTTGCAAAAAGAACGCAAAGAGATGAAGAAACAGTAGAAGGTTATGTGACAGATCTAAGGAAGCTCGCCTCGTCATGCAAGTTTGAGAACTTAACGGATGAACGTATCCGGGATCAGTTCATGTTTGGGTGCAACATGGAGAAAGTGAGAGAAGAACTTTGGTTACGTGATGAACCAACACTAGATGAAGTACTCACTGTTGCTAAAAGAATAGAACATTCTTTAAAATGTGTTGCTGTCATAAGAAAAGAATGTGAAAAAGATTCTAAAGTTCAAGTTGTTAAAGACAGAAACCAAAGTAGTAAGATAAAAGAGAAAGGGAAATCCTTTGTGGATAGTGACAGGTTTAAAGGAAGAGTGGTGGACATGAGATGTTATAGATGTGGTAGAGCTGGTCACCTTGCTAACGACAAAAAGTGTCCAGCGTTGGGGCATATTTGTACAAAGTGCAAAAAGAGAGGGCATTTTTCGACTGTGTAAAAGTAAACCTGATCCTAGAGTTAAGAGAGTTGAGGTTTATGAGGATGATAACTCTGAAATTGGTTCCGATGACTTTGAATGTGGGCAAATTGTAATTCAAGTCAAGAGCACTTCTAGTAGGAAGTCTTGTCCCTTTGATACTATCATGGTTGAAGGGGAATCTACTCGTGTTTTGTTTGATTCAGGCGCAAAAATTACCATTGTATCCAATGAGTTTTACCTCACTAAGTTAAAAAATAAAATTAATCTCTTGAAGCCTGACATCACACCTTTGGCTTACGGAGGTGAGCCGATTAAGTTGCATGGATATTTCATTGGTCTCATTGAATACAAGGATAGGATGGTATCTGGGAAAATCTATGTGTCTAAAAAGGGGGATAGCATCATCAGTTGGCTTTATCAGGGTGATTTGGGCATATTTCTAGATCCCAATTCTGATCCTCCTATTCTATTAAAGGATAGAGTTTGTGCGGTGGAAAACCCTAGTGAGGATGATTTTATTCATACCCTTAAAAAAGAATTTCCAGGAGTTTTTAGACCAGGATTAGGTTGTTTGAAAGGATATCAAAATAAGATCAAATTGAAGAATTGTTCTGTACCTGTTTGTTGTAAGGTCAGGAATGTACCTCTATCTGTAAGAGATGATATGGAAAAGGAAATCTGCAAACTTAAAAGTGGTGGAATAATAGAAGAGGTAGAAGGGACGGTGTGGTTGGCTCCAGTAGTCGCTGCTCGCAAGCCCAATGGTGATTTAAGTTTGTGTATCGACTTAAGACAATTGAACAAAAATGTGATTGTAGATAGATATCCGTTCCAAATATTACAGAATTGCTTGTGTTATTAGGTGGAGCGAAAGTGTTTAGCACAATTGATCTTACCTCCGCTTATCATCAGATAGAACTGGAGGAATCCTGCAGAGACTTTACGGCATTCATTACACCTTTTGGCACGTTTAGATTCATTAGGATGCCTTTTGGTTTAGTTTCAGCGTCATCCGTGTTTCAACGTGCCATGGAAAATGTCTTAAAAGATCTTGCAGGAGTATGCATATACCAAGATGATATCCTCATATTTGGTAATAATGTGGAGGAACATGATGCTCGCCTAAAGTCAGTTCTTAGAAAGTTGTGTGAGTGTAACCTAACCATAAAAATGGAGAAGTGTAAGTTTAGGTCTGATTCTATAAATTATTTGGGTCATAATATAACTGGTGATGGTGTTAAACCAAAAAATGATCTAGTGACTACAATTCAGAAAATGAGCTCCCCAACCAATAAGGAGGAATTAATGAAATTTTTGGGCATGGTTGAGTATTATGCTAAATTTGTCAAGAATTTTGCAGATTTAACCACGAGCATGCGATCTCTTTTACGAAATGGGGTGAGTTCCGAGTGGTCGGATTTGTGTGAAAAGGAATTTGCCTGCGTTAAAGAAAGTTTAAGTGCTGCTCCTTCTCTTCAGAGTTTCGACACAGGGCTCAAACCCATTCTTACCACTGATGCTAGTGAGATAGATTTGGGTGCCGTTCTGCAACAACATGGTCCATCTGGGTTGCAAACCATAATGTTCTTATCTCGTAGCTTAAGGGATGCTGAAACTCGTTATTCTGTTGTAGAGAAGGAATCCCTTGCTGTCTTCTGGGCCATAAAAAAATTGAAGAAATTCCTATGGGGTGTGGATTTTGAAGTTTGAACAGACCACAAACCTTTGGTGGAGATCGTCAACAAAAAGGGTTTAGATTTAATCTCTAGTCGTATTACTAAATGGGTCATAGGACTTCAAGAGTATTGTTTTTCTCTTAAGTACATCCCTGGCATTGAAAATGGAGTTGCGGATGCGCTGTCACGTCTTGTTGATGAGGAGTGTTCAGAAGATGATGATGTGGATGCGAGCAATGAGTGGGTGTGTGTCTTGGACTATAGTTTCATATCAGAAGAGAGATGGCGTGAAGAAGTTTATGTAGATGCCACTCTCAAGGAGGTGATGATGTTGGTGCAGAATGGTTGGTCAAGTGTTAAAACTGGGTCTGAATTGACTAGACCCTTTTGGTACTTGCGGAATGAATTGTCTGTTGAAAATAAGCTATTGTTCCGTGGGACTAGATTGGTTCCTCCCAGCAACCTCAGAAAAGAGTTGGTGGATTTGGCTCATGCTACCCATGCTGGTGTCACAAAAACTAAAGAAAGGTTGCGTATGTCGTATTGGTGGCCCGGCATGGACAAGCTTGTTGAGAGGGTGATACGTGATTGTCTCCCTTGCACTTTATGTGACAAATCTAAATGTCCTCGAGTGCAACCTATGGTTCTGAGGAGACGTCCTTCACGTCCTTGGCAAGATGTTGCTTTGGACATTCTAGGACCTGTACACAGTAATGGCTCACAAGTATTTCTTTTGGTCATCATTGACATGTATTCTCGCTGGCCTGAAGTGTTCATCATGTCAGTAATTGATTCAGTGCATGTCATTAAATGTTTAAAGGAGTTATTTGCCAGGGAAGGAGTGCTGGAATCTATTTTAACTGATAATGGCGTTAAACTTACCTCAAAGGAGATGGAAGATTTTCTTTCTCTGTGTGGCATAACTCATAAGACTTGTTCTCTTTATCATCCCGAGGCAAACGGGATGGTGGAGAGGTTTAACAGGGTACTAAAAGAGACCATTGCCTTGGCTAAGTCTTCTTTCTTGGAATGGAAAGGTGAAGTTCTTAAGAAAGTGGAGGAGTATAGAATGACTCCTCATGGCACCACGGGGAAGACCCCTTTCTTACTTTTTTGTGGTAGAGTGCCTAACACTCGTCTTGAACCTTCTTGGGTCAATAGATATGGCATATCCAGGGGTAAGGAAAGTGTTTGTGATGGCAAAGATGTGCAGTTGAGAGAGGAATGGAAGGCTGTGGATAGAAAAAAATACTTTGATTCCAAAAAATCGGTTAAAAAGATCGAAGTAAAGGTTGGAGATTGGGTACAAATTAAACGTCCTGGTCTCTTGGTTGCTTCTTCTTCCAAATATCTTAAGCCAATGGTGGTTATCAAAGTCTTTAAAAATGCAATAAAGACCCAGGATCATCGCATTTGGAATCTTAACAGGGTTGTGGTGATTAAAGGGAAATTCAATGGTAAATGTGGTTCTAATGAGAGAAGTAACACCAATGAGAAGAATGATACAAATTCATCCAGTGATTCTTCTCTTCTTGGTCATGGTATGGATAATAACCGACGATCATCCAGGGTGATTAAACGCCCTAGTAATCTCAATGATTATGCATAAGTGTAGATATATTTAATTTCTTGTATACTTTGTACATAGTTGGTCAAGGAAGGGAGGTGTGTGGTATCCTGTAGTTCTCCTCTCTATGGTAATGTCCTTTCATTACTTGTCTTTTACTTATATGCTCTTGCTAAGAACTGTTATTAGAATGTGCTTATGTCATAGTGCATCTGTGGACAGGCTTGTTGTTACTTGAAACTGTGTGTCAGTTAATACTGTGAATCCTAGTTGGTGGATGAGATCTTCTTTATGGAATAAACCTGCAATTCACAGTCACATTGAGTTTGGAGTTTTCTTCAAAAATTCAACACTCCCCTATCCGAAAAAGGATAGTCCCCCTCCAGAAAAGTGGATGAATCATCCATCATCTCTTCCTCCTGTGAGTCCTGGCACTTAACTCGGAGTTGCGAAGGACTGTAAGCAGGGCCAAAAGGCCCATCATCGTCAGACTCCTGAAAATCTAGAAGGCGAGTAGGAGGTAGAGGAGAAACCTATGAATAATCCTGCACAAGGGAAGGCGTCGGTTTTAGAAGCAGACCTTTTGTTTCCCTCATCGACGGGATCGTCGGGATCGCCGACGGGATCGTCAACGGTATATTCGACGGACGTCGACGGTGAACGAACTTGCTGAACCGTCGACTGTGAAGCTCTCACCGACGGAGATGGCCTAACTGCAGCCAACGACGGTGATACCACCACTGCTGTCGTCGACGCGGCCGCCGTCGTCATCTTGACGGTCGTCGTAGTAAGTGTCGCTGACGAAACCGTCGGCGGAGCTGGAGGTCGTAGAGGGTGATTTCTTTGTCAACAGGCCCGTCGACGAGCGTTTTCTGTCACCTGAAGAATCCCTGGAAGGAGAGAGAGGCGTCAATGGAGGGGCAGAACCCGACCTCTGGTGGGACGATGAGGAGGGACCGGGCTGGTCTTTTTTAACTCTTTTCTCCTCAACCCTCTCCTTACTTTGAGACCTGGACTTTTTAGGGCCTTTAAGCAATGAAGAAGATCCTTCTTCTTTTCTCTTCTTGGAGGAGGTATGGGGCTTCTCCTCAACCTCAGAGTCAGAGTCCTTTGCTGCTTTCTTCCTTTGTAGCCAGAGAAGCAGCCTACCCTCTCAGTCCTTGAGGGTTTTTGAAGAAAAAGTATGACAGTACTTGCATTCTCTGGGCTTGTGCTCTGGATATAAACAGTAGAAACACTCTTTGTGTGGGTCCTCAGAATAAGGTCTGGACTTTCCACAAGTCTTACAGGGCCTAAACAACCCTTTTTTAGACTCTGACATTATGAAGAAAAATAGGTACTCACACTCCTGACTTGTACCTCAGAGGAAATATGAAGTGCAGTGATGAACAGCTAGCTGGAGTTCAAAAGGACAACAGTAGAAACACTGTGACAGAGCAGAGCTCAGGGAGTCTCCCTAACACACGACGTGCGGTAAGAAATCTGAGGTATGGTGGACCTGCAGGGGAAGGAGATTCTATGGTCTACGCTCTGATTGGCCAGAGTTTGGATGTTTTATAACAATGATAATATGTTGCTAAAGCTAGTGAATTCTTATGGGCATTTCAATGTTAAGTTTTAATACTGCTATTTTACTGTTACCGTGGGACTCCCACCATGACGACGGGGAAAATTCAAGCATGTGAATCTATAAAAGATACAATACTGGAGAAGTATTTATTATGTTACACTCAACAGTTCAAATCTATCATGGTGAAATAATCAACACAATCCCTTGCACTGCCACGTCTAGTGCTTCAGGAGAGTTCACCACAGTCCCTCCCATCTAGGCCCACTCCGCTGCACTTAAGTTCTAGGTCATATATGAGACAACTCTGCCACAGGTGCACCCCCTATGCCCTAGGCTTCTGTTCACGAAGTTTATAGCATGTGCCTGGATGTGTTTTACACAGTTTTCACGTGTGGAGCATTGTGCCTTAGTCCTCAAGTCTTAATGAGTCCCTGCTTGATGTGTCTTAACCAGGTGGTAGCAACAATGTAACTGTCCCCTTCTAGGTTCCGGTGTGTGTTTCAGTAATTTTCGCACTGGGACAGCAGAGCTGCGACCTGGCATCAGGCAGTACCGTCGGCGATTCTAGAACCTTCTCTGGGCGGGGATGACATCTTTGGCAAGAGTTGGCAGTACAGCAGGAAGGCAGAAGCCTTACGATCTTGCAGTATCCTCCTCATTGGGCTGGCCCTGCGGTCAATGGCAGGTAAGGAGCTCCTGGGCTTTTTGGGCTTGGTGATGCACACTCGTAGATGGCGGCCCCAGAGTCGAGCAGGACCCCTCTCACGGCAGACGGGGGACCCCGCAAGTTCACTTAGTTCCTTGGGGAACTGCCCTGATTAAGCACTTTAATGGTGAGCCCCAGTTAATACTAACGGGCAACAGCCCCAACAATGTCCCTGGGCACTGGCCCACAAAGCACAGGTAAATGGCCCTCGGTGCATTATGGCGGTCCCACAGCATACTCAGTTCAGATGGGCCTTCAGGCTCACACCTTCCTCACCAGGATCCTCGTCTTTGGATCCCCACTGGGTCTCGCTCCCTCCAGTCTTTCCTCCTCCTCACAAGGCACACTGGTCTTGGCAGGCAGGCTGCTGCTCCAGGCTCAGGCAGGTGTTCTTAGTGTCCTGGGCTGTTTCACCCTGCCCAGCTGGGGGTTCAGCAGACCTCGATGCCTGGTCCTTGTTGCAGTAGCTCAAGTCGTGGGGGTCTTGTGACAGTTCTGAACAACAAGTGGGTTTTCAGTTTCCACTGTTATATAGCCTCTCCAGACACAAATGTGATTTAGTGCTTGGCCATTTGAAATCGTGCTGTGGGTGTCGGGGTCTTTGAAGTGCCCACTCCTCGGTTACTTTCTTTGTCAAAGGGCCTGTCTGCCCCAGCAGGGGAGGCACCAGAGATGAAGGACTCCAAGCCCATGTCATGGATGCAGCAAAGAGTTACATCTGGTTGTCAGCATCCAGCAACATCTGCCTCTCAAATGTTCAAAGGATTAAGCTTTTCAACTTTTATGATTCTGTGTTTCTGTAGTGTGTACCTGATCAGTCCCACCATCTACCATAAACACTGTGCGCTGGCCTCCCTGCCTAGCACTCTTACTGAATCATAATATGCCTTTGATGCGCAGTGGGGATGCTCTGCTCCCCTCCCAGTGTAGCTCTCCCCCCCTTCATAAACCCCTAAGAATATCAGCAATTCACATCTTCTGTCTGGTCTGAAGTTCACATCTCCATATTATAATTTTCTAGGCCCTGCTCTTCCCAAAAAGGAACCCACGAGCCTCCATTTCATGTCAGAGGCACATGTACATGCAGGCTTTAGCACACACAAACATGTGTGTGCTTCACAGCACTACATGCCTCTCATGTAAGCCAAGCTATTTATGAATACAGCTGTGGAACTTTACCAATTACACGGGATACATCACCGGCTGTTCACCAAACAGGTATGCTGTCATCAAAGCGCTCTTATTTTGCAACTCTGGGTGAGGGCAGTAGCCCAACCCATTCTGAGGGAAGCTCTTTTGGTGCCCCTCCTAGTCTATGGTAGATAGCAGTTGTAAGAAATTGAGTTACTGGTTGGGGGGTGAAACCCTATTCAAGCAGCAACCACAATGCTTGTCAGGGTGAGGCAACGGCGCAAACCCGAAATTAACCTGTGCTTCACCCACTGGTATATTAGCACAGATCAGTCAGGTTAAACTCAGACGCAATGTGTGAAGCATTTATGCAGCACTTAAAACAGTAATTCCGTGACAGCACAACACCAGAAAAATCCCACATCAATTTGGACAAATAGAGTATATTTTAATAAATAAAACAAGACCAAAACGACAAAAATCAAATCAGTAGAACCAGAGATATGCAGGTTTAAAGATGAAGATGAAAATAGCACAAAAAAGCACAAAGCACCAACTGTGGATATCTGGTTGTGCCAGACCAGGCCAAAGTCACAAGTTTGGTCTGACTGCGTTAGAGCACGGGCCAGCTACAGGGACCCAGGTAAGCCTGCTGAACAAGATTACCTTAAATCCTAGTTTTGGAGTGTTGTGAGGTCCCGCATCGAGGATGCATCGCGCAGCCAAGGCAAAGTGTCGGTTCTGAAGAACTGCAAAGCTGCGATGCGAAAACCTTTGTCGTTATTGAGGTTGCCGTTGATGAGAAATTTGAGATGCGAGGGCCTGTGTCGGGCAGCTGCAGTTCCGATGTGGACTGCGAGTTCGATGCAGAGTCCTTGCTCTGGGAGAATCCTCGTAGCAGCGAAGATGCGTCAGTTCTGCCTGATCCACAGATGGGCTGGCAGAGCACCCTCAGGCCCACTTCCAAGGGTCCAGGACTGGGGTGGAACCAATTGGCAGGGTAGGACTCACAGATGGTAGAGTCCAGGTGTTGGGTTCAAAGTTGTTGGGACTTTCTGTCCCTGAGGCTCAAGTCAGGAGGCCAGCCAACTAGCCCTTGGATTCACTCTGGGGTCCTGGATTCAACAGATGCAGGTCAAGTCCTTCTCAACCAGGCAAGGGGGCAGTAGGCAGCAGGTCAGCACAGGAGGGCAGCAGTCTTTCAGGGCAGCAGTCCAGCAGAGTGGCAGTCCTTTCAGCAACACAGCAGTCCTTCTTCCTGGCAAAGTCTCCATAGGTCCAGAAGTGTACTGAAGATTTGGTGTCTGAGGTCCAATATTTATACCTGGGCCTTCCTTTGAAGTGAGAGAAGCTTCTAGATGTTTCTCTTTGAACTGCACAGGTTTCCAGCCCTCCCTGTCCTGGCTCCAGACTATCTACAGTGGGTATGCGGCCCATCAAGGCACACCTAATCTCTCTTTTGTGTGTGGCTGTATAGGAGGAATACACAAAGCCCAACTGTGAGCTACAACCAGTCATGTGACCCAGGGACAGGCTGCAGGCACTAAATAACTACGGTAGGAAAATGACGACTTTCTAAAAGTGGCATTTTCAAAATTGTAAATTAAAATCCGACCTCACCATAAGAGAGGATTTTTCATTACAATTCCAAAGACACCAAACATGAACTGGCTACCTGTTCCCATTTGGAAGTTACAGCTTATTGAATATAATAAGGTAACTTCAATTTTATCCTGTAGGAGAGGTAGGTCTTGCGGTAGTGAAAAACGAATATAAGACTTTTTCGCTGCCCGGACATGTAAAACTTAAAAGTACATGTCCTACTTTTTAAATATTCGGCACTCTGCCCTCTGGGCTGTCCAAGGCCCTCCCTAGGGGTGACTTATAAGTATTAAAAAGAAAGGTTTGGGCTGTTACGCCCGCTCCACCTGTGCACATTATGGCACATTGACGTCAGGTATTTGGACCTTGAGCATGCTCATTGAATTCCCTGACCATCTAGGATTCCGTGGCCCAGGAATATGTGAAATTACTCCCTAGGCTGTTCCTGCCACAAACCATGGTGTGGTATTTCTGTTCACCCATGAACGTCCTAAAAGTTTCATAGTCTCCTGTCCCCTTAAACTCCTCCCGCCATCTGTTTGAGTAAGAACGATATATCCAGCATATTCAGAATAGGCCCCAGAGCCCCATTCAACTTTTTGTGCTTCTTGGGTCCTCCCAAATGTCTTATGCCGAACTCTCACAAGAATTCGAGTTCCCGCAAGATCCGGCGGCCATATTGGGCACGGTACTATCAATACTGCTTCCACTCACAAAGCCATGCTTGGCTTTGAGTTTCTTGATGAGAGAAAAAGCCCTGTATCCTGTGAACTTACCCGCTGTGAGTGTTGGTCCCCTCCAGCTCCCTTCGCCTTTTCTCCTCCGTCCTGTCCTGGTGCCTTGCTGAGCAGCTCCTTTCGAGGGTCAATGATTGAAAACCTAAAAGACAAATTCAAAAAAGAAAGATTACAACTCATCTTAGTCCAGGTCAGTGCACTGAATCTGCTGGTTCCTTTTCTCCTATAAAAGAGTGATATCTGGAAAAGAACATTGCAAATAACAATACGTTCATTCAACATAAGACTTTGCCAAGAGTTCATTCGTATGAAAGCTTAGAGGTATAAGAGTAATTATTCTACAAGACTGTGGCAGAAAACACATTTAACTTTTGGCACAAATGGATTAGTCTCGCTGAATTCCGTCTACTCTGAGTGCCAGTTAACTCAGACGCAGGATTTGAATTATCCTAAAGTGAGAGACATTAGAGACATTGGAGAGGGCAAACTAAAGGTTAACATAAACATAACAATCTGTTGGGGTATTCATTCTGTAATTTTACAGTAATTCAACTGCATGACTCCAGCAGTGCTTGCTTTAATGAGTCTTATGTTTATACCCTCATAGTGTCTGGAGTGAATACAATCTCAAGAGAATCAGAGAACCAGGTCCACAGCACGGCAGTTGGATCCCTGAGAATCTTTGTCTACCCTTCCCTTCCTCACCGCGAACACCCTTTCCACTTGTAGGCAATCGCCAATACCAGTGCTAACCGTGTGTTGAGGTTTGTTTACGAAGGGTAGGGGAGGACTGTCTTCACTCCTGCAGTTCCCTGCAATTCAGGTGAGTGGAGTCTTGACATGGACCTGGCAAAAGGTTTATTTTGCTAGGTCGACATGGCAGTTTAAAACTGCACACAGGCTGCAATGGCAGGCCTGAGACATGTTGAAGGGCTACTTAAATGGGTGGCACAATCAGTGCTGCAGGCTCACTAATAGTATTTAATTTCCAGGACCTGGGCATATGTAGTACTATTTTACTAGGGACTGACAAATTAAATATGCCAATTGGGTGTAAGCCAATTTTACCATGTTTTAAGGAGAGAGCACAAGCACTTTAGCACTGGTAAAGTGTGCAGAGTCCTAAAGCCAGCAAAATGAAGTCAGCAAAACATGTTGAGGGCAAAATGTTATGGGGGAAACCAAGCTAAGGATGCCTGGTCTAACAGCAGTCCATCAAGGTAGGCCTAGGTCATTGCATGCACACATGATCCGTGCATGTTTCATGACCAATTTCGTAACTAGGGTTCCAGATCTACATGCAGCTGGGCAATCTGGGCTAAGGTGCACGTCCGTTTCCATGTATGGGAGTTTTGTGTCCCAACATGCGCTTGTTTATTTCCAGAAGGAATCATTCATTTGCATTATGAACTTAACCATTATTGCAAAGCTTCTTGAGAGAAGTCAGTGGGTGGAATCATGGTGAAACATAGTTATTATTATTAGACAAGTAGTGTATGAAGATACAGTTACTAGCAAACTTACGATTACCAGAGGCACTGGTGAGTTACATAATATTAATAAATGCTTTTCATATTTCACTTATCAACTTATTACACTGAATGTGAGTAAAACTATGGAAATGTATATCAAAACATAGAAGCTCATAAGAAATATTGAGTTTCATTTCAGTATAGAGAGTGGGAAACACAGTGACAGTCATAAGATGTCAGCGCTCCTTCAATCGAGATTAAGTCCAGCTGTGCAACCAGGCATCATGACAACATCCAGTTTCTCACTTGTTTTCTCTTGTCCTATTCGCATTTCCCCAGATCCTCTGCTGACCTACATGTTCCTAACTTTGGGCTCAGCGACATCTAAATGCTCCCATCGCTACTGTTGGATCTGGATTGCAAAGTCAGTCAATCTTGACCCTCCCTTTTGTTAGGACTATAAATCCCTTATGTTAGAAATAGGATTCCTGGTTGGCTGAGGTATGCACCCAGGCCAGGCAGGAACTACCACTCTAGTCAGGGTAAGCTAGATACACACTAAAAGTTAACCTGTGCTAACCCACTGATAGCTTGGCACAGAGCAGTAAAACTTATCTAAAGAGGCAATTTGTAAAGTATTTGTGCAACACACACACAAAATGACACAATAGTACACCACAAAAAGACTCCACACAGGTTTAGAAAACTAGAGAATATTTATCTGTGCAAAATAAGACCAAAATGACAAACATCCAATCTGTAGAAGTCGAGATATGAGTTTTCAAAGGTTACATGCAAAAATAGTGCCTAAAAGTCACTAGCAGTCAAAAGGTTACTTGAGTTCATGAGGGACCGGTGAAAATCCAAAGTTTAGGCCAATCAGTGTGTTGTGTGTGGACAGGACACTACCTATTGAAGTGTGTCAGCCCCTCCCATTAGTCCCTGGTCAGGAAGACCCATCAGAATGCAGATGAATGCAGATGAGTGCTCAGAATGCAGATGAGCTTCACCTTCCTGTGTTTGTGGGGAATGCACAATGTGTAGCTGTCACCCAACCCAGACGTGTATTGGAGACAGGCTGTCAGGCACAAAGAGCAGAAAGTACAGAGAAATGTCCACTTTCTAAATGAAGAACAAGGGGACCCCAGTAGTGAGACCAGGGGTAGTATTAGGCGGTGTGTAGAACAAAAGTCTAGTGGAGGCCAAAAGGTCCTCAGGTAGCCTAGGCTACTAATGATTAAAGAGCAGTATTTAGTCAGATGAAACAATACAAAGAAGTCCAGGTGGGACTCGGATATGCAATATATGTTGGGACACAAGGTTTTTGGAATGACAACACATTTATTATCTGCATAAATGGAATATCATATACTTAGGTAATAGTTCTAGTGCTCACACAGAAAGTGAAAGTGCGTGAAGTGGGGAAGTCTTGGTGACATTTAAAATTTACATTGCATTGAAAAACAACAGTAGTAGGCAAAACTCCTAAATAAATCGAATGCAATAATGGAGTTTTGGTTGGAGAGGTCGACGGCGTTTCGATCTCATTAGTGTGAGATCTTCATCAGGACGAGAAAGTGTGAGCTGATAGAATTTGGCAGGGAGAGCGAAGGCACGCTCCGGAGGCCCAGGCAATGGGTGTAACTTGAGCCCGTAGGCGAGTGCGTCTGTAAAGGGCAAGCGGGCCTATCGTGCATAAGGGTTCAAAGAGCCGGACGGGCCGTCAGCGAATAGGAGGGACCCGTATTGATTCGGGCAGCTCTTAGTTCAACTTGAATAGGACGTCTGGTCTAGGCAGAGTGCCTATCGTGCAACAGAGGTTGTGAGCGCCGCAAGGGGCCGGCAAGGTAGTTTGGAGTGCCCGTAGTGGAGCGGGCGAAAACGCTTTTTGCTTGCGTGTGCGACCGGTTAATTGAAGTCGCGTAGACGTAGTCAGCGGGGTGCACCGGAGATACCCGGTGTCAGCAGGGGAATGAATCCACACCTACACACCGCCACTTTCTAAATGTGGCATTTCTAAAACAGTAATGTTAAATCCAACTTCAACAGTTAGGAGGATTTATCCTTACCATTTCAAACATGAAAAAGTCACTCCTCTCTTATTGGGAATTACAGCTTAAAGGTGTATTAAGGAATTCCCAATGCTGGCCTCTGAGAGGGGTAGGCCTCACAGTAGTGAAAAACTAAATAGGCAGTTTGTCACTTACAGGTCATGCAAAACATACAGGTACATGTCTTACCTTTTACTTACATGGCACGCTGCCCTTGGGGTTACTTAGACCCTAACTTAGGGGTGACTCATAAGTAATAAAAGGGGGGTTTAAGACTTGGCAAGCAGTTTTAAATGCCAAGTCGAAGGGGCAGCACACTGCACACACAGGCACTGCAGTGGCAGGCCTGAGACCGGTTTGAAAGGCTACTTCTGTGGGTGGTACAATCAGTGCTGCAGCCCACTAGTAGCATTTGAAGGACAGGCCCTGGGTATATGGCATACCACTTTACAAGGGGCTTACCAGTACAAAAAATATGCCAATCAGGTATACACCAATGTCATCATGTTTAGGGGAGAAGCACATGCACTTTAGCACTAGTTAGCAGTGGTAAAGTGCTCAGAGTCCTAAGGCCAACAAAAAGAATCAGTAAAAATGAGAGGCAAAAGGCAAAATGTTGGGAGAAAGACGACCCTAAGCATGACAGGTCTAACACCTCATTTTGTGGGTCTCCATAAGTGCCCAAGCATTTCCAAACATTTGAACCCCCTCCCATTGCCTGCCAGTTCATAAGCACAGCGTTATTAAATCTCTGTTTATCATTAGGCCATGCATTAGTCTGCTCCTTGATATATCCAGGCTCGTTTTTCTCATGATCAATCTCTGTGCTCTGAGTTAGTCTACTTCTTGCAAGTCCCTAAAATCCAGTGGGTCAAAATAAGGGGTAGAGCTTTCTCATACGAGACAATGGAAGGCTGGAGTGTTCTCTGTCTATTCATTCAAAGAACTCTTTCGTAAACTGCTGAAAGCTTATCTTTTGTCTTTGGCATAACTTGTGAGCTTTGAGTTAGCAACTTTTAGCACCAGGAAACCTGTTTCCCTTGTAAATGTGTGCTCAAATGAATTAAAGATCAATCAGTCAGTCGAGCAGTCAATACTGATGTCATCCAAGCAACAGAAGAATACACAGCACACCAATTTGTCGTCATCTCACCTCAAAATATGGAAGCAATATAGTTAATTATTTGTGGGTGCAGACAAGTTAATGTCGGCCGATGCCTTATTAGAATGTAGAGGGACAACAGATGGTGATGTTTCAACTTACTGTCAAAATCTGATTTTTCCTTCAAATTCAGTAAAACTTCAAAATTCCCCACTAATATTAAAAACAGAGAAAAAAAGATCAGAACTCCAAAACTTGTAAGTAACTCCAAAATAGCAAAATATTCATAGTCACGGTCACTCATTAGGAGAATATCTACTTATTCATACAAAGGTTCAAACCATTCAAGATTGTAACATGACATGTTAAGCTGCTAATGTCCCTGACAAGGATTCTGTCTGTCCTGTACTCTCTGTTGTTCGACTTTCCACTGCCCTGTACTCTCTGTTGTTCGACTTTCCACAACTTATACTTTTTCTATCTATATGATTTTAAGGGACCCATATATTTGTGTGCACAATTTGGAAATAAAAATTTAAATGTGTTACCTCTACCACGCCTTTGCAAGTAAGAATTTATATCAGTTTTTTTTACGTTCTTTCAGGGTGAGAATGCCTCCTGTCATTTAACTAACAAATTACTTTCTTTGCTGGTATTAAATACAGCAAATGCAAAAATTCGAAATTGTTTTCAAATGTTTTGAGACTATTGGTGTCATCCAGCCCAACACTGTTTGAAGCAGCTGCAACAGAAGGTTTCATTTTTGGCGAGTGGTAAAATATGTTAGTGTGGTTAGATGACCCAGATGGAAAATGTATTTGAATAAAGCACAGATGCAATGTGTAATAATATAATTATCAAGGCGGAGTACAACACTGTAGTGTCCTATATGCCTTCAAATGAATCAAAATAGTGCACTTCAAATTATTCTTTCTGCAGACACACACCCACATTGTTATTCAATTACAAAATCTTGAATGAGCCAGGCAAATTTTTTCTTTTTTAAGTTTTAAAAGTAAAGTTTATTAAGTAGGAAAAATGGAAATAAAACAGCAGGTTCACAATATAATATAATAACAATGTACTGAAAACATTTGAATAATAATACGATAGAGCAGGAAAATATTTGCAATTATATTAGAAAACAGGATAAGGGGAGGGAGAAAGAAAATAGAAAGGGCAACAATAAAAGCACTTCTCATGTAATGAAATTAGCATAATTTTAAATAGTAGTGGAATTTCAAAAATCATAGAGCACATATTAGGAAATAAAAATGCAAAACATATTACTATTAGAATGGAAGCGCTAATAAGAAAAATAATGTATTCAAGGAGGTTTATATAGTTCATCAGTTAAGGGTGGAAGTTTCAAAGTCTTTAAAAATTCGGAATCTCGAAAAATGGTTACTGGAGACCAGAGAGAATTTTGTTTACTAGTTAGAGACATTGGGACAGTATATGCTCTATCTAGTCTATGATTATAAAAAACACCACACCACCATGCTTGAAAGGAAATATGTAGAGCATTCTTCCAATTTTTAGTAATCTGTTGAAATGGGACAGCAATTAATAAGCCTACAATTTGTATAATAAAAGTACAACAATGCCAATCATCAGAAAGACTACCTAAAAATAAATTAGTAAGGAGAATGGTATATGTGTACGAAAAATAGAGTTAATTTGTTTCCATACTTGTAACCAAAATTGATAGGTGGGGGGACATTCAAATAAAATATGTTTAATATCAGAAATTATTGCACAACAGGTCCCTCAAGACAATGGAGTGGCGCTGTCAAACTTGTGTAAAGAAGCAGGAGTGTTTAGAAGGCGGTTATACATTTTAAAAAAGTGTTTGAGTTGTGTTGGCAGCAAGTGATGTCTTGCGAATTTTAAGCCATAATTTGTTCCACAGGGTAACAGGAAAGGAGGTGTGCAAATCTGCTTCCCATTGTATTCTATGGATGATTTTTGCCGATCAACAAGGGGAGAGGTAAGGTTGGTATACACATTAGACGCTGTAGGGGCAGTTAGCAGTAATGTTGGTATAGGTGAAATAGGAAGAGGGGAATGGGTAACAAATAAAGTGAAAGGTATGTGGTAGAAATAGAAGGGATCAGTGACTGAAATTGTGTTGATATGAAAGAAGAAAGTGAAAGAATTGATTGAGCCTGCGAAAAGAGATAGGTGAATGGTTATGTATCAATTGATGAGTCCATAATAGACCTTTATCTCTCCAGGCTTTCCAAAAGATAGTTTTATTATTCATTTTAATGAGTGTATTATAACAGATCAAGGACTGAAGGAATTGATCTAGAGGTGAAAGAGAAGAAATCTAAAATGGACGTAATAGCCTGCAAGCATGTTAGAGAATAGGAAGAGAGATGGAAGAAGGGTATAAAGGATAAAAATTCTGCAAAGGAGAAACGTTGAATAAAAGATAACTCCAATTCTGTCCATAAGGGAGATGGAACTGTGGTTGGGCCATCTTGAAAATGTATTGACTGTTTTAAAAGAAAGCATTTTAATAAGTCTGAAAATGAGAAAAATGAACTCCCCCTTGCTGCTTTTTCCTTTGTAATTTGGACAAAGATATACAGTGCTTTTTATTATTTCATAAAAATGCAGTGAGAGTAGAATACATTTTTTTTTAAAGTAGAGGTGGGAAAGTGAATTGGAATTGCTGAAAGATATAAAAGAATGATGGGGACTAACATCATCTAAATAGAATCTAGCCTACCCCACCAGGAGAGAAATAGCAGATTCCATTGTGAAGTATGGTTAGCTAAATTAGACTGTAAAGTAGTAGTGTTGAGTGATATAGTGTTTTTTATAGAAGTAGTGAACCAAAAGTCCAAATATTTATTTTTTGTTGGGTTCCAAAGAAATCCTGAAGGGAGGAAATTGTGTTTGATACACCATTTGTTAAGTGGAAGGATTTCACTTTTGTCAGAATTAAGTTTATAACCTGAAAGCAAGGCAAAAGTGGAAACGGTACTTAAAAATGCTTGTAAAGAAGAATCAGGAGAGTCCATGTATAAAAGAATATCATCAGCGTAGACTGAAAATGTAATTAGTTTATCTCCATATTTGAAGCCTTGTATGGCACTATTTTGTCAAATTTTAGATAGAAAAGGTTCAAGAACCAGAATAAATAGAAGAGGCGATAGGGGACAGCCTTGAGGCAAACTCATTTCTGAGACTAGTTTAAAGGTGATTTAATTTGGGTAATTTGTAAGCCAAAGGGTAAGGCCTTACAGCTCCATGAGCCGGGAAGTCAAACCCTGTACATCATACATTGCATTTAAATTACAATTTCCAAATATTAATTCTCAGAAGCATTCCTCAACTTATAAATAAATCGTTTTTATGCCTCGCCTATGTGAGCATGCACTCTCGCTTGCGACTTTTGTGTTGAATAATGCGCTTGAAGCCCGCCCACTGCTCACCATTCATTGGCATCATTGTCAGTCTTCTTTGCAGCTTTCTAATTGGGAGGTGCTTGCCAGGTGTCACTTCCTTTTCTTTCTGTGGTGCATGACCCACGTACAGATTGATTTTGTTTTATTAGTGTCCTTCCGCTGTTCATCCACTGCTCATCCTAGGATTCAGGCATCGTTCCCTGTAAGGTGCACTGCACCTACCCCGAGCATGCAGTGTCAGTTGTGAAGTGCGCGCACACATCACTACATTCTCATCATGCGCAATACCATTTCGCTCCTCTGCTTTAAAAACACGAGCGGCGAGGGAACAACCTTACTTTCTTATTTACGGCACACAGAGAGCAGTGATAGAGATTTTGGGCACAGGAGCAGACCATTGTGGAAGAGGAGGTCACGAGCAGAAACAAGGAAGTAGGCAGAAAATTAAAATACCCCCTACTTTGAAGTAAACCTCTGATGGCACAAAGCAAGTGAGTCCAATCCTCCCTAGAAGAGCTCCCATGTCTCTTCCATCCAAGTATCTATCCATTCATCCTTTCACACTTCCATCCACCCGCTGATATCCACTATTTGAACTTTACATTCTGTCATCCATAAATTATTTCATCCATCAATCAATCTTTCTCCATTCCATCCATCAACTCTGCCATCAAGTCATCCTTACCCATCCATCCATTCATCCACTCTGTCATCCAGCGGTCTGTGCACCCATTCAATCTTCCATCCATCCATCCACCTGTTGTGCCAATCATCCTTCCACTATCCACCCTGTCATCTATGCATTCATCCATCAATCTGTCCCCTCTGCCATCTATCCATCCACTGTGCCATCCATCCATCCATCCATCCACTCTGATATCCACTCTGCCTTCCACCCATACATCCATCCATCCCCTCTGTCATCCATCCATCTATCCACTTTGCCATCCATTTATCCATCTATCCATCCACTCTGCTGTCCATCCATCCTGCTATCCACCCATCATACATTCATCCACTCTGACATCCCCCCATCCGTTCATTCATTTGTCCACCCACTCTGCCATCCAATTCACTCATATTTTACCAACTCATCCATCCATCCCTTTATGCTGCCATCCTTTCACCTATCTATCCAAGTAACCAATCATTCACACATCCGTTCATTCATCGCTTTACTCTGCCATCCTTTCACCTGTTCATCCACCTATCCATTCACTCATCCTTTCACCCACTTATTCATGCACCCACTCATCCATACAGCCGTTCACCCTTCCTGCCATTCAATATTCCTTCCATCTTTCCCTCTTCTATTTATCCATCTTTCGTTCTATCTGGCTCCTGCTTACTCTTCTATGAACGCTGTATTCCTTTATAGCAGTATGTAGCAGCTTTTGTCTACTGAGTTGCAGACAGAAGAGGCCCATAAAGAGTCCCACCCCCACTTTAGCAGCTTCAGATGGGGGGTTCACGATGCTCCTGAGCAGAAGGGCAGTATTCCTCTTCCATGGTAGTCTGTGAAGGGTGCAGAGGGTCACAAGCTGCATAGAAAGTGGCTTCTGCACATGGCACTTGCTGTGTTATTAGTTTTAGAGATGGGAGGGGGCGCTGGAGGGCTTCACAAGCAGCAGCAGCGTCTGGCAGCATGACGCTCGCTTTTCTGATAAATATATCTGTAAATGCTGTGCAGTAATTCTGCACTAGCTCGTTCTGCCTGTCGTGTCAAGGCAGCTGTAAGACTTTTGTACAGGAAACATGGGTTTCTGGAGTCTGCATTGTTCGGCGTCCAAGGGCACGACCTTCAACTTGCAGATAACATGTTTTTTAATCTCAGTACTTTGGGCATTTCTTGTTATTTAGGAGAGGACAGCAGACGCCAGGGCTTCTGTGGTTAATCACCCTGGTGATGGTTGGAGATAAAGATCAGCGTGCTCACTCTTTGATGAGGAGGTTTTGCAGTGGGGCGCAGCAGAGGGACATGAATTGCGAACAGGAGAATACCGTGGGCTCAGGAAGCATCCAATCGCTTCGACATTTGATGCCTATCTGGAACCGTTCAGGGCCCCGGCAGATGATTAGACCCAGGTGTACTCCACCAAGGGAGTTTACCTGATTCGTGACACCCTGGAGGCCGCGCACCAGATCCCACATAGCAGACCCTAACTGGGATCAGCAGACTGATGCCCCCTCCGGGTAGACTTCCCCTCCCCCCGTCTGTGGCCCTGTCCCTCCTGGGCCCACCCCCTCCCCCTTCCCGGTCGCCCTCCAACACTATTCTCTCGATATCACTCACATCCATCTTCGCACATGACAGCTCATTAGTTGGGGTTAGGCTGGGGGGTGAACTACCCTTATAATATTTAAAACTGTATTGAATTACTGATTCTGCAGGATCATTTCCCAAGAACTGTACTTCTCTACTGTATTATGTGGCATCTGTGACGTGGAAAATGCTGTACTTATGATCCAGCGCGATATTAGCAAACAGCATTCATACACTAGATACTCACTTGGGCCCATACATTCATACTACGCTAATACTTACGCTGGGTTTTATCAGTTGTTACTCTCTATCAAAATCCCTGCTACCAATTACCTTCTGATTGAAGAGTAATGACTTACCAATGAATCCTTTGCTAATTGGGAAATTTAAAATGAGTGACATTCATTATAGTACATAATCCTGAAATAACCACTGAGTCAGGAAGTTTTAAAAATGTTTATCTAAAGATTTAGCAGAGTAAAATACAGAGCCACATGGTACTTAATCGCAATACCCAAGATTAAGCATAGAAATGATTATTGCTAGTCAATGACGATGTTTAAAGAAGAGAAGAAGATAGAGACAGCAGCGCAACTAAAGGTTGCATTATATTTACCTAAGTGCGAGAACCAAACCCCTTAGCCAAGGAGTTGAAAGAATAGGACCCAGGAAGGATGAAGAGCAAAGACTTCTTCCAGGATCAGGACCGGACCGGTGACCTCTCTACAACGACGCCTGCGTCGTTCCCCTCTCTGATACTCGACTTCTCTCGATTCTCCCGTGCCTTCCTTCTAATGGACTCCGCCGCCCCCTCCTCAGGACCTCTTCTGGACAGGGATTCAGTCAGCAACCGATCAGCTTGGCAGTCTGGGGCTCTTCTGTGTGTTCTGAGAGTCAGCTCTAGCTAATTAGCTAAATTTATATCTGTTATACCCTTCTACGCCCATGTACCTCCCCTTAATGTTGCTAAAATATGGGACCACTACTTCTGATTGGACAGGGACAGGAGGTGGATTCTCGCACCATGTTGATTTGGCCTAAATTGTAAAGCCTATTGTCTTTACGTTCCCACCCCTTCAAATTAATACATTCGCTTTATTTCCCACCCGTCTCATGACAAATGTAAACCAATTTTCATAGACATTGTATCAATGTGTGACAGGAAAGCACTAGTACAACATCTTCGGCCATCAGGTTACGGCCTTGGACTTCGTCCAGGTTGACTTCATTTGGCAGGCACACAAGACACATGCGCAGAACCATTTGCCTCTCGAGTTTCAGGTCACCAACCCAGGCCCAAGTTTACGAACTAATAAAAGTGCAAGAAGAAAATATTAGAATCACAAATAAAATGTTTCACTGTATACCCACTTTTTCTATTCTATTCCCGCTTAATTATATATTCTAACCCGCGTTAGTAGCGTTAGGAAACGACAATTTAATAATGACATGAGAGCAAGCAGAAGCATGTGAAAACATCAAGCAGCCATTTTAATGCACACTGCGCAGAAGCAGAAGTTTCCCACCAAGCAAAGAAAGACGTCACACCATGTGATATGGTTGCGACATGCGCATTGAGCTTTCCCGCGCATAGCGGCCATTTTGGATTACAGACAAGCGTTATTCATTAGTAAAACACATAGGCAAGCATCCCTTTCTTTTTGTGTCGTGAATGCAAAGGTTAGTATTAACAATACAAGTTTAATAAATTAATACTGTGAGGAGGATTGAATACAAGCAAGTTTCATTTATGAAACCTTGCTCCATCAATCCCTCTCTGATGGCGTTTCTGAGCCATCAAAAACATTACCCTCAATCAGATGCCAACTTCTAGCAAACTACTTCATTCTCATCTTTACTCTTTCTATTTTTACAATCTCCTTTTAATTTCTTGTATAATTCACTTCTCCACTCTTCAAGTTCTATTTCATCTACCTTTCGTTTATTTCCTCTTCCTGTCACTTTATATGTTCCATTCTTTTTACAACATTTGCACCATATTGTTATTGCCAAAATTATTATTGCTATCCCTGCTAAGGGTACTAATTTTTGACCTATAAGTCCTTTCCCTATATTAGCAAACCAGGTTCCAATTGACGAGATACTATTTGTCAATCTTTCCCATACACTATCAACTTCCAGTGGTTTAAGTTCTTTCTCAAGTTTAGTTATATTCTGTATATACGTTCCAATTTCTGCACTCTTATCAGGAATATAAGTGCAACAATGTTTCGTCTTCAATAATTTACAAAATCCGCCCTCTTTTGCCAATATAATATCAAGAGCAAGTCGATTTTGCATAACCATAGATCTAATCGCAACCATTTCCGCATTAATCATTAGAAAACCTCCAGCAGTATCCGTTGATAAACGATCAACTACTGTAGACAATTTACATATTTTCCTTGAGTTCAGAATTATTCCCACTGAAGGTATCAATGCACCAAATATATCACCTACAATTTCTGAAAAACTAGCTCTTTTACTACGTATTAATTCGTTATTGTTTTCATTGCTCTCAGTGTTTCTTTTTACGTGGTATATCTTTGGAAATACTATTCCAAAATAACAACTTCCATACCACCGTGCAGGAAGCCTAAAGTAAGCCTTATTCCCACACACATAATAGATTCCAGGAAAAACTGAATCTGTTCCTCCTTTCAGTCCCCAACCTCCAAGAATTAAAAATTGTGTTCGCATTCACTGGTACCGATGAAAACATTGTTATAATCAGTCTTTAACCTATGAAGACAAATTTTTCCTGTCTTTACGAAATCCAGAGCCATAGCAGCTTGAGCCTTGCCAGGTGTGTAACTACCTTCTTTCATTTAGCCCAAGGTGGCAAATGAGCCTTATGCTCAGACGCTTTCTTTTGAAAATCTTGTCTTCTATCTTCTACTAAATTCAAAAATATCTTTTCTTCTTCAAGTAAAGAACATGTTAGATTGTGTCTATGTGCATGTGTTATGTCTATTGATTTCATGGTTAAGAAAAATTCTCCCATAAACTGTGCGTCTTGACTACTAAGCACTGGGTTCATACTCTTGCGAATCGGAACCTCAGAAAATATCACAACTAAGTTTGAATAATAATACAGAAGTTTCCCTGTTCTATCAAATAAACTAGACAAAACACTACATGATATGCCATATGTCAGTGGTAAGTGATGATATGTTAATCCTTCCGCTACTGATTCAGGTAACTTCATACAGACGTAACAATTACTAACTTCCATGGTGTCTACATATTGAAACAATAACTTTGTGAAAACGTTTAAACTAGTGTCGTTGTCAGCTACTTCATGATGAATTTCTGCCTCATCTTCTGCCATTAGTTCTACTCTATTGCCCTTCATGTTTGCTGTCCTCCTTTTAGTTTCATTATTAATATTTTTATCTATTATCATAAGGTAAGGAACTGCTACAATCAGGACTAACCATACTATAAGCACCATTACTAGACTACATATCTACAGCATCTTCTACAACATTTCTGTTTTGGTCTCCCAGTAACTCTATCGTCAGGCATTTTTCGACAAGGAAGATTGCTCTTCTTATCTTTTCTTCTTTTCTTTAGCTTATTCTTTTGCTTAGTCAGGGTGGTCTTGTTTCTTCTTCGTACGTCAATTCTGCACTTGTTCCTTCGCCACCGCTGTCACTTGATTCTGAGTTTTCAAAATCTTCAAGAATGATATAAGTCCAGTCAGGACCCTTGAATTTGTTATTCACAAGTTTCAGTCTTTTACTTCTTCTTTTCGCAGTTTTATGTTCTTGTTCAGTTTGACTTGTCACTTCATTCACTTGATCTGGATCTTCACTTCTGGTTGTTATGTGGTACTTTACTCTTTTAATGACACTTGGCCAATGATCTCCTTTTCTTGTTTTCTTTGTTGGCACTGTTTCTTTATCTTTGTTTTCAGAAATCTTGTTAATTTCACTGCTTAGCAGTGTTTCGTGTTCTTCAATTACTGTGTTTCTTGTTTGCTCCTTTTCAGGTCTAATTGGTTTCTCTGTAACAGCTCCACTGTGAGTTTCCAATAACTGACCTTGTTCTTTATTTATTTCTTCAAGTTCATGTTTTTCAAGGTTTTCTTCTTCTGTGCACTCTTCTTGATCTAACTTGTTCTGATCAGGGCTTATTGCACTGTGAACTTCTGCAGCCTGACCGGATTCTTCTAGACCTGTCTGTCCCTGTTCAAAGTCTATTAGGTCTTCACTGTTTTGAGTCCAGTTTCCTTTCCCTATCTGACCTTGTTCAGGATTTCTTAGTGTCTTTTCTTCTTGTTCCTGAACTGCTTCTTCTTCACCTATCTGATCTTCTTCAATTTCTTCCAATTTCGCTTGACTTCTTGTTCTGTGGTATACTTCAGGAACTTCTACCACTGGTATCCAATCCTGACTTGTGCTCGGTTGTTCTTCTTCAGCTTCTCTGGAATCTCGAACTTGAGATCCTACAGCTGGGCAACCTTCAGCCTCTTCAGTGATTGGCGTTGTCTGAGGATTCTCTCCCTCGGGATCTGGTACTCTCTTGGTGTGACTTACATGAATCCAATTAGGAAATCCGGCACACTTCACTGCTGTATTTGTTGTCAGTATGACTTGACACGGTCTGCCCCATCTAGGGGATAGACACTTTTCTCTGGTGTGATTCTTCACTACCACCCAGTCACCAGGATTCAGATCATGTTCTTGCTCGGGCTGCCTGGAAACTGCGTCTTCTCCAACCTGATGAGAGACAGAACGCACTAGGTCAGCCAATCCTTTGCAATAGTCCAGAACCATATCATCAGATATATTCACCAGTTTGTTTGTGGGAACATGTGTTTGTCTCATTGCTCTTCCCATCATTATTTCGTGGGAGCTCAATCCTGTGTTTCTGTCAGGTATACTTCTGAGTCCCATTAAAACGAGTGGTAATGCATCTGGCCACTCTAATGATGTTGATGCACACATTTTTCCCAGTCTTGACTTTATAGTGCCATTCAATTGTTCAACCACTCCAGAAGCTTCTGGACGATATGCACAGTGCAGTTTCTGTTTTATTTGAAATGCTTCACAGATTATTTGAATCACTTCACTGTTAAAATGTTTTCCTCTATCTGATTCCAAAGTTACTGGAAAACCAAACCTAGGAATGAGCTCTCGTAGCAACAGTTTTGCAACTGTAATGCTGTCATTTCTCCTAGTAGGGTAAGCCTCCACCCACTTTGAAAACAGACACACTATGACTAGTACATATTTCAGCCCTCTACATGGTGGTAACTGTATGAAATCAAACTGAAGTCTCATAAATGGACCCTTTGCCTTTCCAATTTTTCCAAATCCAATTACTGTCTTCCTCCCCGGATTATGCATCTGGCAAGTTAGACATCTCTGGCAAAGACTCTCTGCAACAGCCCTGAATTTGGGATTGTACCAATTTTGTCTGAACAGCCTAATCATTGCATCTCTCCCTATGTGTGTGTCTCCATGATGCATTCTAGCCATTTGTGAGAGTAAACAGTCTGGCATGACTGGTCTGCCATCAGCACTGATCCATACTTCATCATCTCCTCTTTGCGAACAACCCACTTTGATCCACAAATTCTTCTCACTTTCATCAACCTCATCTTGCAATTTCTTCACCTCATTCCAAGTTTCAGGTGGCATATACAGCATAAGTTGGCAGCTGATTCCCATTCTTTCCACCCTCTTATTGACTGACATTCTGGTTTTGGCACAATGTTGAGCCACCAGATCTGCATATCTGTTGCCGACTACCACCCAGTCATCTCCTGACTGGTGTGCGGCACATTTCACCACAGCCAATTCTTTTGGTGATTGTATTGCTTCTAGCAATTCCCTTACAAATTGTCCATTTTTAATGGGGGATCCTGAAGAAGTCATGAAATCCCTCTGCATCCATAGTTGGCCAAAATCGTGCACAACCCCGTAACCATATTGGCTATCTGTAAATATGGTCACTCTCTGATTCCTCCCAATTTTGCAAGCTTTTATCAACGAAATCAATTCAGCTACTTGTGCAGATTTGACTCCTGGTAAATAGGATGCTTCAACTATTCCAGTTAATTCACATACCGCATAGGCAGCAGTTAGTTTACCATCTTCATGTCTTTGACATGAACCATCAACAAATAGCTCCCTGTCTGGCTTTTTAAGAGGCTGTTCCTCTATATCTGGGCGTGGTTTTGTGCATAATTCTGTAATTTGTATACAATCATGTTCATCGTCTTCATCATCTTTAATTTTCTCATGACGTGGGTCTGGTAGTAAGGTTGCTGGATTTATTATAGTACACCTTACCATGTTCACATTTTCAGCACCCATTATGATTCTTTCGTATTTAGTCAGCCGACTAGGAGTAAGATGCTGAGTTCAGGTTCTTGTCAACAGAATGACAACTGCATGTGGAACATACACTTTTACAGGGTGTCCCATCACAATTGACTCACTTTGTTCAATGCTCAAACAAGTAGCCGCCACTGCTTTTAGGCATCCTGGCAATGCGGCTGCTACTGGGTCCAATGTAGCAGAAAAATATGCTATAGGACGTCTTTCTAGTCCATGTCTTTGAGTTAGGACAGACAGTGCACAATTTTCTCTCTCATGACAGAACAAGGCAAATTCTTTCTTATAATCAGGCATGCCTAAGGCAGGTGCTGAACATAGGGCATTTCTCAATTTTACAAAAGCTTCTACACTTTCATCCTCCCACTCCACAGGGTCCTTTGCTTTCTTCTTTGTCATGTTAATTAAGGGCTTAGCTAACATGGAAAATCCTGGTATCCATTGTCGACAGTAACCTACTATTCCTAAGAACATTATCACTTGTCTTTGTGTTACAGGCATTTGCATTTTCTTTATTAAAGCTACTCTTTCAGCTGTTACTCTTCTTTTTCCTCTCTCAATTTGGTGTCCCAGATACTTAACAGCTGTTGTACAGAATTGCAATTTTTCAGGTGAGACCTTATGCCCTTTTTCTGCCAAAAGATTTAATAATGCTATGGAATCAACAACACAGTCCTCTCTGGTGTTCGATGCCACCAATAAGTCGTCGATATATTGGACTAAAACTGAGCTTCCTGGCATCACTAGTTTTTTGAGGCACTTTTTCAGTATCTGGTTGAAAATAGAAGGACTTTCTGTGTACCCCTGAGGAACACGATTCCACACATAAACTTTGTTCTCAAATTTAAATGAGAAAAGATACTGGCTGTCTGGATGTAATGGTATTGAAAAGAACGCTTCACACAAATCAATTACTGTGAACCATCCTGCACTCCACGGAATCTGGTATAGAATTACTGCAGGATTTGGTACTATGGGACAACATGGTTCTACAATCTTATTTATTTTCCTCAGGTCCTGAACAATCCTATATTTTCCACTAGGTTTCTTTAATCCCATTATTGGTGAATTACATGGGCTACTCATTACTTCTTTTAGTATGTTTTGTTCTACCATTCGATTTATTTCTTCAATGACTCCTGCTTTTACTTCTGCACTCATTTTGTACTGTCTGGTATTTGGGAAAATTGCACCTTCTTTTACAGTAATTTTAACTGGATCTATTTCAGCCATAAGTCCCACTTCCTTTCCGGTGAAATCCCATACTATGGGGTTTACTGTATCTTTTAATTCTTCTGGCAACTCATCTTTTGTTATTAACGAAAACATCTCGTCTACTTCTGTACCTTGTTTTGCAATCATAATTTTATATACATGATCTTCATCTGGTGTCTGAACTGCCACACCATCCGGTGTGCAGAAAATGGTACAATTCATTTTGCACAATAAATCCCTACCTAATAAGTTTACTGGACTGGAATCACATACTACAAATTGATGCATTTCTCTGAAATTTCCGATTTTAACTTCCATGGGTTCGGTAAGAGGTGTTCTAATCCGCTGATTAGCTACCCCCACTACTTGGATATTTTCACCAGAGAGAGGAAGGTCTGGAATGTCTGCTGTTCTCACAGTAGACCGGGTAGCACCAGTGTCCAAAAGGAAAGTAATATTATTACCTTTCACATTCCCTTCAACATATGGACCTGACTGATCTACCTGTAAGGATGCACCAAGTATGCACTCCTTCTTCCCCTCTCCTAGGCACCGTCATGGACTGTATTGACAGAAATCGTCCTGCAAAAGAAATTGTGATGTCATATCATCATTCTTACCACTTCCTCCTGGATATCCGATGTCTGTACCATGCTTTGCTCTGCTTACATTACCCTGAATAGGTGCAGGTGGCAACTGACTCTGAGGATTTACACCCTGCTGTGAGTCATTCTGCGTCTGTGGATTTAAATTTTGATTTGGGCCATTATTATTCCGAATCTTTTTACATTCATCCTTCCAATGCCCCAATTTTCCGCATCCATGACAAGGAAATTTCTTTTAGCTTCTTCTCTACTCATTCGTCCTCTAAATTTTCCACCATTCCCAGCATCACCATTCGTTCCAGAATCTTTTCCTTGATTTTCACTCGGATTTTCCAAATTAATTCCCTGTTTCTCAGCCATTTTCACCTGTGCCCATATCACTTTTTCCTGCAATTTCTTATGTCTATCCTCAATATCGTCTCCACAATATTTTGCATACTTCAGAATCTCATCTATGGGCTTTCCCTGCCAACAAAGCATATGCTGTTTAATCATCTGACAAATTTCTGTCTTTCACCATAAACAAATCGATACACAAACTGACTCATGTTCTTGTCTCCAATGTCCTCAAATCCACTATACTGTTTAAATACCTGCAATAGACGCTCATAGTAGGAATGTACTGATTCATTAGCTTCTTGGGTAGTTCGATCTATTTTTACCCAATCTGTTTCTTTCGGTGGTATTTTCCCTTTCAGGTAAGTTATCACTTGGTGATACTTTTTCATTACATCATTTGACGGGGCACCTGTCTTCGGATCTCTAGGATATTCATCACTAGGCCAATCGACTGTAATTTTACAATCTGTCCACAAATCGGCAGGTACCACTATGTCAAACAAACCATCTAAATCCTTCAACAATACCTTTGACACCTTCACAAACCTATCAACCTGCTTGTACCATTCAATTGGTTTTTCTCTCAATTTTGGAAAATCATTCGTAAATGACAAAATATCCTGTCTGCTCCATGGGACATGTACATATCCTCCTCCCGCAACTTCTCGCATTGGATACATCTGGTCTGCTTTCCCTGTTTCTTTCATCACATATTCTGATGCTGTTCTACTTGTTCGTGCTTCTTCCTTTTTCTTGGCCCACCTAGTTTTCCATTTATCTAGGTCTCCCCATTTTTGCAAAACTAACATTAATTCTCTTATTTGTAATCTTCTTCCAGAGGCATTCATATTTTCTAAATCTTTGTCTGAAAATTCTGCTCTATAGGGTTTCTGTAGTACCTTTGATCTCCCTATTTCTATTCCCATCTGTAGTGCTAAATTGGATAATTTTTCATGAAATAACCTTACATTTCTGGTGATACTCCTGCATAGGAACAATAATTCTTCTTCATCATAGTTATTTAAGCGTTCTAGTCCTACATTTCCTGCTATTATTTCTTCTAATTCGACTTTCAATTTATGAATGTCCATTATTTTCGGAGGTGTGCACTGTTTAACTGACCCTTGTACCCATCTTTATAGATCTTCAGGTGTTACTATGGTAGCACTTTTTGCTCCCGATGAAGTTACTAAACTTACATCTTTTGAACCTCCAGGTACATCTTTTCTGGGAGTGCTATTTACAGTACCTCGAATAGGCAAGTCCATAAGTGATATTGTGGATTCACAGTCACTAAATTGATCCTCAATTATAACTGGAGCTTCAGGTTTGGGATTATTCACAGGAGTAGGTGTAAGTATCGGTGGAGGACAGCTTCCCTGAGTACCATATAATGGAACTACTGGACCAATTGTTACAGGTATGGTCAACGAATCAGGATGTACTTTTATCTGGGTTATTTTCTGTATTAATTCTGCTCTGGTCTTCTCTAGGGCTTCCTTTTCTTTTTCATGCAGTATTCTACTCGGGGTGAATTCATGCATTACTTGTGGTACTAATGGCGTTTTTGGTGGTGCACTTGGGGTGCATCCACTTGTCCCTTCCTGATAAGGTGGGGGATTTCTTAACATTTCCTCCATAAATTTGTCTTCAGACTCCTCATTTCTCATTAAATGTTTTGTCTTTTCTGTGCACTTACTTCCTAATTTCTCCTCTGCTGAGAACAATGGATATAATCCTTCTGTAATCATTGCCCTTCTCCATTGTTTCATCTGACAATCCCTAGACTCACGTAGATATCTGGGAAAAAATCCTGGATAACTCCTATTACTTCTAGATCGGTCCCGCTCAAATGCCTCGGTTTCCCATTCTTCTAGAGCTTCGTACTGAGTTAATCTAGGTCTGGGTTCTAAGTCATTCATCCTCAATCTCAAATTCTGAAGAATTCGCCCATTGAACGTGCCATTCTTGGGAAATGCTAGTATTCCATCATTTTTGGTATATTCTATCCAATTCTCCATCCATACACAAGTATGATAACCTCTCTCCATCATCATGAATGAAGCGGGCGTTTTAGCTGGTGGAATAATAATTCCTTCTCTAGTTTTGAGTGGTTTATCCTTTTTAAAATAGTTCTTAATCTTTTGCAGAAAGGACATTTTTCTCTTCTCTCCGTACATTCTATCTAATCTTCGGTGTATAAAATTATATTCTGCATAACCTAGGAATCTCCTATCCGGACGAGTTCCTGTTAAAGTCGGATCGCGTTTTAACATGCAATCTTTATCCACTAAGATTTTAGCTTCTAAAATATCCACCAATCAAGACTCTGCTAACTTTTATTTCTGAACCAATCCTTGCGCGGCCTTTTGGTGACGTTTATCTGTCAACCCCTCCTTTACAATCTGCTCTTTTCTATCCTTGCTGGTTTAACCAATCCCAGCGCGGCACCTGTGACGTCAGTACTACTCCTGACTACTGACCCCTCCTTTACAAGGATCTTTCCACACCCGCTGATTCAACCAATCCCAGCGCGGCGTTTTGTGACGTCAGCTCCCTCTCCGGCAACTGCACCCTCCCTTTACAAAAATTTACGCAAACTTATTTTCTCTATAAATCTTAATTAAATTTCAGTAACAACATAAAACATTCGCTATTGTGCCAGTTTCTCTAAAATAGAAAAGATAGTTTTCTCTCACACTTAGTAAAACCTTTCCGTTTACTAAACATACACTACGAGTAAAACACTTCCGTCTACTCTTCACACAAGCTCCAGAAGTACCTGTTACTTCTCCAATGTTACCCTTTCTAGGTGATATAACATCAAATTTTCACCAGCGTACTCTTTTGCTATTACTCACACGCATAGAATCCCTAACGAGTACTGAAAGTCCTGCTTAACTTTTCAGTACTAATTCTGCCTGACAGATAACCTCACTGCAGTATGGCTTCCACTTACCATCCGCTATTCCTTTTACCCCGGGGTATTCTGGACAACATAAAACAAAACTTTGAATACACGGATGTTAGTTCATAAAAATACAAATAAAAATTCTCATTACCCAATTAACAAAGAGTAACCATCCTCTGATAACCAGAAAACTGATCCAGCGCGATATTAGCAAACAGCATTCATACACTAGATACTCACTTGGGCCCATACATTCATACTACGCTAATACTTATGCTGGGTTTTATCAGTTGTTACTCTCTATCAAAATCCCTGCTACCAATTACCTTCTGATTGAAGAGTAATGACTTACCAATGAATCCTTTGCTAATTGGGACATTTTAAATGAGTGACATTCATTATAGTACATAATCCTGAAATAACCACTGAGTCAGGAAGTTTTAAAAATGTTTATCTAAAGATTTAGCAGAGTAAAATACAGAGCCACATGGTACTTAATCGCAATACCCAAGATTAAGCATAGAAATGATTATTGCTAGTCAATGACGATGTTTAAAGAAGAGAAGAAGATAGAGACAGCAGCGCAACTAAAGGGTGCATTATATTTACCTAAGTGCGAGAACCAAACCCCTTAGCCAAGGAGTTGAAAGAATAGGACCCTGGAAGGATGAAGAGCAAAGACTTCTTCCAGGATCAGGACCGGACCGGTGACCTCTCTACAACGACGCCTGCGTCGTTCCCTCTCTGATACTCGACTTCTCTCGATTCTCCCGTGCCTTCCTTCTAATGGACTCCGCCGCCCCCTCCTCAGGACCTCTTCTGGACAGGGATTCAGTCAGCAACCGATCAGCTTGGCAGTCTGGGGCTCTTCTGTGTGTTCTGAGAGTCAGCTCTAGCTAATTAGCTAATTCTATATCTGTTATACCCTTCTACGCCCATGTACCTCCCCTTAATGTTGCTAAAATATGGGACCACTACTTCTGATTGGACAGGGACAGGAGGTGGATTCTCGCACCATGTTGATTTGGCCTAAATTGTAAAGCCTATTGTCTTTACGTTCCCACCCCTTCAAATTAATACATTCGCTTTATTTCCCACCCGTCTCATGACAAATGTAAACCAATTTTCATAGACATTGTATCAATGTGTGACAGGAAAGCACTAGTACAACATCTTCGGCCATCAGGTTACGGCCTTGGACTTCGTCCAGGTTGACTTCATTTGGCAGGCACACAAGACACATGCGCAGAACCATTTGCCTCTCGAGTTTCAGGTCACCAACCCAGGCCCAAGTTTACGAACTAATAAAAGTGCAAGAAGAAAATATTAGAATCACAAATAAAATGTTTCACTGTATACCCACTTTTTCTATTCTATTCCCACTTAATTATAT
This sequence comes from Calotriton arnoldi, assembly GCA_963921515.1. NCBI lineage: Eukaryota > Metazoa > Chordata > Amphibia > Caudata > Salamandridae > Calotriton > Calotriton arnoldi. Next base: position 1,424,117 of record CAWUFW010001142.1, read on the forward strand.
ATTCTAACCCGCGTTAGTAGCGTTAGGAAACGACAATTTAATAATGACATGAGAGCAAGCAGAAGCATGTGAAAACATCAAGCAGCCATTTTAATGCACACTGCGCAGAAGCAGAAGTTTCCCACCAAGCAAAGAAAGACGTCACACCATGTGATATGGTTGCGACATGCGCATTGAGCTTTCCGCGCATAGCGGCCATTTTGGATTACAGACAAGCGTTATTCATTAGTAAAACACATAGGCAAGCATCCCTTTCTTTTTGTGTCGTGAATGCAAAGGTTAGTATTAACAATACAAGTTTAATAAATTAATACTGTGAGGAGGATTGAATACAAGCAAGTTTCATTTATGAAACCTTGCTCCATCACTTATAACCATGTGTTCCATCGAAGTATGGCGCACCACTGCGAATAGGATATGCATTTCAGCCGTTATATGATGTATAACAAAATCCAAGGAAGTTTGTTTTAAAAAAAAGCTTACTCACTCTTTGTGCTTCAGTGCACAGGCCCTACTCGATGTGGCAGTCTCGACAATTTCTGTAAACAACATTACAGTTTTCACCTTTGTATATGAAATGCTGGATACTTATTCATGCTTAAGACCCAGCAAAGGCCCACCAGGGGTGTAACACAGGCCCACGCAGACCCGGCGGTGGAGAGGGGGGGGGGCAGAGCTGCAGGGGGCCCCCTCAGCACATTACTCAGGCCTGATAGCTCCGGATTAAATCCGGAGCGGGGCCCCTCTGTGTACATCGCAGGGGGGCCCCTTCAACTTTTGTGATATTTTAATAGAACTACAAATGAAGTAATCTGTGTTCATTTGTTAAATGATCTTTCTGTTTGTGTTTACTTGTCTTACTTGTACTTATTTCGCTGCTGAAGTATTCAGCAAGTGGCATCTACATGCTGTTGGTAGAAATAAGGACAACAGATAATGAGAACGTATTATCTGTCCTTGGAACCTACAGAGTGCCTCCTGTGGTCCTTACTAGTCCAAACATGACGCGTGTTACAATGGCCTAATGTTAAATCTCACTTAGGTAATTCATGGTGTCCCTGCTTTTTAGGAAAGGGTGTTCCCTTCTATGTAGCATGAGGCGATCATTGATAAGCTAGTTATTCATCAACATTCTGGCTAGAGGTGGGTGCGCCACGTTACGCTGGAGTCTGAAGACAGGCCTAGCTCAAGGTCCTATAGGAAACTTTTTGTTCAAAAGAAGCCAAGCTGTAATCTCATAAAAACTTTAATACCTTCAGGTCAAGTTCGCGCTAAATAAAAACTATAGAGAAATGCACAAAGCGGTAAAAATCAAGCGTCAACATAAGGAATGACAAATATATACCCATTTATCAGTTGATTTGTACAAAGTGAAACCAGAAAACCTGGATAAATCGCAGCATTCCCACTTGAATTGTGTGATCTTAGGCAAACATTTTATTTTACCAAAACTCATCCTTTTTCTTCATTATTGTCTAAAAAAGCACTTTCAAGTATGTGGGTTCAGAATGCCAGTTGTACAAAACCCTATTGTGTTTCATTTAATAAACTATAATGTTTCTCTATAATAATCTGGGTCATGCACAGGGCTTACATGACAACTGCCTTGACTCTTAGTTCCCTAATGGTTTATGTCTAAAAAGTGCTCTCATTGTAGTGCTATAATGTGACATAATAATGGCAAAGCTTCCACTTGAAGCAGTATTATCATATTTTACAGGATGATTGTTGTGTGATTTACATAGTAAACATTTTCAGGGCTCAGTATGTGCATGGGCTTTAAGAGCTGAGCCAGACCCTTGGCTCTACTCCCACTATTAATTTGTTGGTTCGCCCTCCTCTAACTCTGGCATCAAAACACACCCCAAGTGCTTCCCCTTCTTATATTTAGCGAGATTATTGAAGCTGCTATTGTGAACACTGAATAAATGTCTGTTACCTTTTTCCTGCAGAAGCCGCCCCCAAAGGGGGCCCGAGGGCCGGCGCCATACCAGCCACAGAGCCTCCGGAAGGATCCGGTTAGGGCTGCTGCGAAGCGCCCAGAAGTAAATGGGGGATACCACTCGTGCCAAAAGTGCACCAGAGAGGCGCCAAGCCGCTGGGCCAATGGGGGGGGGGGAGGGTGGCAGGCGTTTTTTGATCCCCCCTATGGGGGGATAAAGCCTTCGAAGGCGGGAAAGCTGTGGGTGGGTTATAAGGTGCTGCTTCCCACACTACAGCTCAGTATCATTGTGGAGCTGGGGGAGCGGTGCAGCGGGAATTTCATGATTCCGCTTACCTACAGAATGGTGACGACAGAGCCCGGGCAGCAGGGGTGTCGAAGCATTATCTGTGGGCCAGCATAAGGACTCTCACCCCAACCTCCACGAGGACCAGACCGAACTACTGGATGGAGGAGACCGGTCCTGAGCTGAGGACTTGGGCGTTTAGCTGAGAGCTGTGTGGACTGCTGCAGGGGGACTGTGTTCGATCATCGCTCAGCACCTCCAGCTACGGATCACCCCGCGCTGCCTCCCCTGCCGAGGAGAGAGCGGCATCCACTTGAGGCCAAGGCGGCGGAGCCGGGGCATCGTAAGAGCCGGCGTGGTTCCGGGATAACTCCTGGTGCGTAGCAGTGTTTTCAGGATTGTGTGCGATCATCGACTGCCCGCCCCACACACCCATCTTTCCTGCGGCAACCAGCACCTCCAGCTCCAGATCACCCCGCGCTGCCTCCCCTGCCGAGTAGAGAGCGGCATCTGAATTGAGGCCGAGGGGGGGCAGCCGGGACATCGTAAGAGCCGGCGCAGCTACGGAGGGGTTCCGGGATAACTCCCGGTGCGTGGTGGTGTTTTTTCAGGAGCCCGTGAAGCGGCACCATCCAAGCCGCAGACGCAGCCCACTTGTGGACACCAGCCCAAGGTAACGCGCTCCAGCCCCGAGGCACCTCACCTTTCACCCCGTGAGCGCATCGTCCGATCCCGGGTAGGTGCCCGGTGCACAGTTACCCAGTGCGCATGGAGGCCCTGGCCGCATAGCGTGGTCTGCAGAGGGCGGGCTGTGTCACTTCCACGGGTACTCCACGGCGTGCTCCCCTGCCAATGTGAGATTGGAGCAGAATTGAGGGCAAAGGGGTGGGGCCAGGAGCAGGATCGACGGCTGCCTGAGAGTAGCAGTGCTCCAGCTCACTGAACACAGGCAGGAGATCGCCCTCTGGGGGTTTCAGATTCGAGGCGGCATTTCCCCTTCGGGGCAACACAACAGTAGCCACTAAACAAAACAAAAAAAAGAAGAAGTTTTGCACAACACAGAGCTACGGTTTTGGTGCATAAGGAGGGCGGCAGCAACCCGCCAAACCACAGAAAAGAGGAAAGGAGCAGAGGAGGTAAACGAAAGGCACGCAGGATGGAGAACCAGGGCGGAAAGGAGCAACCAAGAGAGTTGGGGAATTTATTAAGGCAAATTCAAGCAGCATCTGAGGAGCACGGGACCAGCTGGCTGCAGTCACACTTGGACCGGGATGCCAGCGAAGGGACAAGTAATCATCCACCAGAGGACAGTGGTAGGCCAGCACCCAGGAAGAGACAGAGGGCCCCAACTAGAGCACCACGGAGGACGGCGGCCAAGAAAGGGTGCCAGATGACTGACCTGCCGCCTGTAGCCATCCCGGTGACGACAGGAGCTAGCAGAGACACCAGCAGCACAGCAACAAGTGGTGAGCATATTGGCACAACAGTACAGGAATGCTTAAAATCAATCGCACCTTTGTTGCTTTATGGCTTGATCTTGCAGGGGCTAGGCACAGTGGGCACCCAACCTCAAGGGGGGGATATCGGGGCTACCATAGCACCTGGTAAACCCCGGCTGTTCTCGACAGGAGCGCTTGCAGGGGCATTTCACACAGGAGATAGGTGGGGGAACAGGGTCCCCCAAAGCGGCATGGGGCAGCGCAGGCACAGCGAATGACCCAGCTAGATCAGGCCATCCCCAAGACGCATCCACTAGGCCATCTCCAGGTCCGGCATCACTGACTACGAGGGCCACTGGGCTGGCAAGCCTTATCCCCTTAGCGGTAAAAGAGAGGATATGGAGGAAAGAATTTATTGATATTTTCTCCTTGTTAGAGATTCAAGTAGATGGGCTAGACCTGACAGTGTGCGATAAAAAAGATGAGGACAGGAGGGAAAGGAGAAGGGAGAGAAAAGAAAGGAATTTCGATAACTGATTAGACGCATTTAGAATCATGGCCTGCATTATTGTTGAAAAGTTCCCACGCTGCGCAGCAGACCTCTGGCTGTATGAGGCCAACATCCACGGGGCACATAGGCAATTCCCGGGGGATGCATGGTTGGAATTTGACTAAGGCTTTAGACTAAAAATGCAGACACATCCAGAAATGGAATGGAAAGAGGAGGACATGTCCCGTTTCATTCACAAAATTATGGTAGCAAAGGAGGTTAGAACATGGGCAGGGAAAAATGAGCAGCCCTTTCGGGGTTCCTTTTACAAGGGGAAGGGCAAGTCATTTCATAGACCCAAAACATATAATAATTGGAAACCCCCAGCCACCAGCGGATCGGCGGCCATCTGCTGGAAGTCCGATTCCGATTCCAATGAGTGCACATGGGGAGCCTCTTGCAAATTTCAGCACATATGCTCCACGTGTGGGGGAAGACACCCAGCAGCAGGGTGCAGACACAAGAAAGAGCAGCGAGGGGACAAAAAAGAGAAAAAGAAAAACCATTAGTACATACACTAGAGGTGGGGTTGGACTGAAGGAAGTGCACAGCTACAGGTTAGCCAAGTCCCCCATCAACACACACCAGCTCAGGCGGCTAGCCAACAAATATCACAACAAGAAGGACGCTGCCCTGCTAGTGAAAGTTTTTGAGGAAGGTTTTGTTATACCATTTGAGGGTTCCCTATCCCAGGGTAGCGCAAAGAACTTAAAATCGGCGCTACAGCACCCAGAGGTCGTTCGCAAAAAGCTAGAGAAAGGAAAATCCCTTGGAAGGATAGAGGGTCCCCTGCCCCTCCCGATACCGAAGGGATTGGTAATTTCCCCCCTGGAGGTAATTACCAAGAAGGAGGCAGGTCTGTTTAGACTCATTCACCACCTCTCCTTCCCGGAAGGGATGTCAGTTAACGACAGGATCAACTCTGAGGCATGTTCAGTCGGTTACACTACGGTCGATGATGCCATTGTCTTAGTAAGGGCATCAGGCCAAGGAGCGCTCATGGCAAAAGCTGACATCGAGACCGCATTCCACCTCCTCCCGGTTCATCCTGTTAGCTTCCCCCTGTTGGGTTTCCAGTGGGAGGGGGCAACTTATTGTGACAAAGCAATGCCAATGGGATGCACGGTGTCATGCGCATTCTTTGAGCAATTTAGCACCTTTCTAGAATGGGCCTTACATGACAAGCACCCTGCTGGGGGCAAACTGCACTACCTCGATGACTTCCTGTTTACAAGCCCCCCCAGGTCAGCGGAGTGTGGTGACACCTTGGCGGCAGTTCAAGAGTTAGCCAAAGAGTTGTGGATACCACTAGCAGCAGAGAAAACAGTAGGTCCCACAACCAAACTCACATTTTTGGGGATCGAGCTACACTCAGTTGCTGGAACATCCAGTGCCCGAAGAGAAGGTGAAGGATTTCAGGGATGAGATGAATAGCTTGTGCGGAGAAGGCAACCCTCTGCGAGCTCCAGCGGTTGATTGGCAAACTCAGTTTTGCTGCCAGGGTCATTCCCGCGGGCAGGGTATTTGCCAGGCGCCTAACACAGTTAACAGTCGGGCTCACGCACAAACACCACCACATCAGGCTGATGGTGGGGGTCTAGCGGGACCTGCTCATGTGGGACACATTCCTCGCAGACTTTAGTGGTCTCCTGATATGGAGAGAGGGCTGGGTGACAGCCAAGCAGATAGCCCTGTTCACGGACGCAGCGGGTAGCACAGGTTTCAGGGCATTCCTGGGTGACAAGTGGTGTGCGGGTCAATGGCCAGACAGCTGGCATAGGCAGGGCATCACCAGCAACATCACGTTTCTGGAGCTCTTCCCCATTGTATTGGCCCTATCAGTCTGGAAGCGGAAACTGAGGAACATGAAGCTGACGCTTTGGTCAGACAACAAAGGGGTAGTACAGGCAATCAAAAGAGGCACAGCCAGATGCCCAGATACACTGAGACTAATGTGTCAATTGGTTAAATTGCAGTTGGAGGAGAACATAGATCTGAAGGCACGTCATGTACCGGGGGTGGAGAATGCGGTGGCAGACGCCCTTTCACGGGCACAGATGGCCAGATTCAGGGAATTGCCATGACCCCCTTCCCAGAGCAGTTATGGGCCCTGGCGGGACAGACTTGTCGGTACTAGTGATCCAGGCTCTCACCCTTGAAGCGGCTAAGTGCTACAAGAAATACGCAGGAACAGTGATTCAAATAAGAAAAATCCAGACACTGGGAGATGCGGACGAGACGAGGAAGGCTGTTGATCAGTTCATTCAGTGGGCATTCCCGAACATAAGGTCAAGATCCTGGGCGCAGGCCCATCTGTCAGAAATAGCACACTTCTCCAAGATAATCACTGGTCAGGACCCCACTGCCTCTCACTACATTAAAGCAGCAATGAAGGGATGGAAGCGCTCAGAGGGGGAGAAAGCAGACAACCGGCGACCTATAGGCTTCACGAGATTGACCCTGCTCATGACCACACTGGGATTAATAGCAAGGGACCCATTCTAGCGAAACCTTTTCGAGGCGGCCTTCGTGGCCGCATTCTTTGGGGCATTTAATCTCAGCGAGCTTGTGGCCCCTACAAAGTCAGGCCCAGCGGTGCGTTGCTTGCAAGCAGCCGATGTCAAACCCGGCTTGGCAGAGGTGGAGCTGCTGCTGAGACGGTCGAAAACGAATCAGGCTGGCAAAGGGGCAGTGGTACAGCTGAGGTGCATCAAGGACCACAGATACTGCGCAGTCTGCTGCCTCCTAACTTACATGACATTACGACCAACAGGGGAAGGCCCACTTTTCAAACATAGGGATGGGAGCCTCTTAAGTAAATGTCAGTTCACAGCAGTGATGCGCCAAGCCCTCAGTAGAGCGGGGCTCCCCCGGCCACTTTCGTCTGTCATTCATTTAGGATTGGGGCAGCAACCTCGGCAGCCCAACATGGGAGGACCGAGGCAGGGATCAAGGCGATCGGCAGGTGGTGGTCAAAGGCATACAGGACGTACGTGAAACCCCAGCTGTTGTAGACAAACTTGGCAGCACCAGGACAGAAGGGGGGGGCCTGCGAGGGGGCACTGCCTCACGAGCGGGAGGCCGTCTGACATTGTGATTATTGCTTCAGCAGGAAGGCGCCCCCGACTAGTATGGGTGGTGGGGCACTCATTTGTAACCCGGATGCAGTCATGGTGGCAGCGGGGGGGCCACAAGCAGACGGGCAGGCCGGTCAACACATGCGTCCGATGGCTGGGTCGCCTGGGGATGAGATGGAACCAGTTGCCAGAGGCACTCAAGGAGTTACAAGCTCACACGGCGTGGCATCCAGACATCTTGATAATACACCTCGGGGGAACGACCTGGCCCAGCTGGGGAGGAAGGATCTCCTCCAGGCCATCCAGACGGACTTAATGGAGGTGGCAATGTGCTTTAGTAGCACTTCCATCATATGGTCAGAGCTGATCAGTAGAATGGTTTGGCGGGGGCCCAGTCACATGAGGTGGTTGAAAACTCGAGGAGGAAGCTTAACATCGCAGTAAGCAAGTTCTGCAAAATCAATAGCTTGGAGAGCATCAGGCACAGCCTCATCAACCCAGGCCGCCCGGAGCTTTATGAGCAGGATGCGGTTCACCTATCAGATGAAGGAATGCGGGGGTTTTGGGACAACCTGTGGAGCGCAATGGTTCTGGCAGGCTGCAAATAAAAAAGTTTTTTTAAAACTGACGATGCGGGGGAGCCGCAGGAAGACGTTAGCCTCCCTGACAGCGTGGCGGATAAGAAAGGGTACAATGGGTGGTTATGGAGTCATACCGACAGGGCGGTGTGTAGGAGTAGGGCCACTCACTTTGGAATGCCTTAAGGCAGGGTGAGTAGGCCTGACAAAAGAGGGTAGCAAACGGAGACGGCGATCGCAGCCCAGACCCCGCCAGATGGCAGGGCCAAAAGAGACTAACAAGGTAGCGAGTTGGGGCCTAACTCAGAGGAGAGGCTACCCCCCACACGCAAGGAGCATGGAAACCAACAGAACAATTTTATGACCCAGAAGTGGCAAGAAATGAGATAGGCCTGCAAAAGAGCGGAACAACAAACTGTCAGGGTGACTTACGAATCTAGGATGTGCAAATGATTTATGACAAGCAATGAGTTATGACAGGTGATGGAGCAAGGTTTCATAAATGAAACTTGCTTGTATTCAATCCTCCTCACAGTATTAATTTATTAAACTTGTATTGTCAATACTAACCTTTGCATTCACGACACAAAAGAAAGGGATGCTTGCCTATGTGTTTTACTAATGAATAACGCTTGTTTGTAATTCAAAATGGCCGCTATGCGCGGGAAAGCTCAATGCGCATGTCGCAACCATATCACATGGTGTGACGTCTTTCTTTCCTTGGTGGGAAACTTCTGCTTCTGCGCAGTGTGCATTAAAATGGCTGCTTGATGTTTTCACATGCTTCTGCTTGCTCTCATGTCATTATTAAATTGTCGTTTCCTAACGCTACTAATGCGGGATAGTATATATATTCAATTGGGAATAGAATAGAAATAGTGGGTATACAGTGCAACATTTTATTTGTGATTCTAATATTTTCTTCTTGCACTTTTATTAGTTCGTAAACTTGGGCCTGGGTTGGTGACCTGAAACTCGAGAGGCAAATGGTTCTGCGCATGTGCCTTGTGTGCCTGCCAAATGAAGTCAACCTGGACGAAGTCCAAGGCCGCGACCTGATGGCCGAAGATGTTGTACTAGCACTTTCCTGTCACACATTGATACAATGTCTATGAAAATTGGTTTACATTTGTCATGAGACGGGTAGGAAATAAAGCGAATGTATTAATTTGAAGGGGTGGGAACGTAAAGACAATAGGCTTTACAATTTAGGCCAAATCAACATGGTGCGAGAATCCACCTCCTGTCCCTGTCCAATCAGAAGTAGTGGTCCCATATTTTAGCAACATTAAGGGGAGGTACATGGGCGTAGAAGGGTATAACAGATATAGAATTAGCTAATTAGCTAGAGCTGACTCCCAGAACACACAGAAGAGCCCCAGACTGCCAAGCTGATCGGTTGCTGACTGAATCCCTGTCCAGAAGAGGTCCTGAGGAGGGGGCGGCGGAGTCCATTAGAAGGAAGGCACGGGAGAATCGAGAGAAGTCGAGTATCAGAGAGGGAACGACGCAGGCGTCGTTGTAGAGAGGTCACCGGTCCGGTCCTGATCCTGGAAGAAGTCTTTGCTCTTCATCCTTCCTGGGTCCTATCCTTTCAACTCCTTGGCTAAGGGGTTTGGTTCTCGCACTTAGGTAATTATAATGCAACCTTTAGTTGTGCTGCTGTCTCTATCTTCTCCTCTTCTTTAAACACCGTCATTGATTAGCAATAATCATTTCTATGCTTAATCTTGGGTATTGCGATTAAGTACCATGTGACTCTGTATTTTACTCTGCTAAATCTTTAGATAAACATTTTAAAACTTCTTGACTCAGTGATTATTTCAGGATTATGTATTATAATGAATGTCACTCATATTAAATTTCCCAATTAGCAAAGGATTCATTGGTAAGTCATTACTCTTCAATCAGAAGGTAATTGGTAGCAGGGATTTTTGATAAGAGTAACAACTGATAAACCCAGCGTAAGTATTAGCATAGTGTGAATGTATGGGCCCAAGTGAGTATATGGTGTATGAATGCTGTTTGCTAATATCGCGCTGGATCACAGGCAAAGCAAATGATTTATGACAAGCAATGTATGACAGTTCACAATGGTGATTTATGGCCAGGGTCATAAAATTATGACCAGGGTGTTGTAAAAATGAAGATATGATCATGCATATAATGGTAATAAAACTGCGTCCAACAACGACAACAAAAACTACAACGCATGTTGGCTGTTTTATTAGAGATGCAGGGGTAAGAAGATTTCATGCTATGCTGGAGTGGGCACAGTGCAGGGGTTATGAGGCAAGCATAAGATACTCATGTCTTTCCTCATTTAGAAAGAGCCAATTCCTATCCACCCAGACCTGAATTCCCTTGATTATGCATTTACTGATAGAATGCTTTCATTACCTGGCTGCATCCTAGCCTTTCCCAAAAGTCGCATGAACCCAACCAAAGTGTCACTATTACTTAGCATTGATGGATGACTGTATTTGTATGCACGAAAGTGGATTTGACTGTTATTATGAGTCACAGCAGCACCACTGCCTGAGCAGGAGTGAACCCTTTGCCTACTTCTTCTTGGTTCCTGCATACTTTCCCTCTTACCGAAAACAAGAACGCTATCCATTAGTTTTTATTACATATGCAGTTTGCTTAATAAATGGAGCAGTAATAGATTTTAGTGTGTATGATTGAAAATCACTGTCCAGAACATACAGTTATAAATGCATGTGTTTTGGCAATACAAAATACACACTTCAACAATGTTAAAATAACCAGACCCTGTATTAATTGCACTATAGTCCACGTAATGTTCACGATTTTCTGGCATGTGGAGAAGACACTTTTACAAAAATAAGGGTCCGGGTTGTTTTGCATTTTAAACCTTGTTAAAAAAGCATAAGAAGGTCTTGGTCCTGGGCGATTGTGAAACACTGGATACTGTTTTTCGGCAGTACAGTGAATATAAGTATGTGGTGGCAGAACATGTAAAGGGTGGGTTGTATACCACCTTTCAAGACATGGCGAATTTCACTATACGCAATGCAGCTCGGTATAGTGCGGTGTTTCAGCTTGTCGATGTCTGTGCAACATTTCAAGCATTGATTGCAGATTATGAACACTATCAAGAGTAAATTAAGAAATAGACTAGAGGAGAAGCATTTGTATATGCTGATGAGGACAAAGGCTTACCTCCTGAATGGTAAAGTTGACCTTGATCAAATTTATCATCACTGGAGAAATGGTAAGGACCGACGAGAGAAGCAAATATGTCACACATCTAGTGATGGCACTTGACCATCTGATTTTCCCCACTCCCACAGTTTATGTTTGTCCGAATGTCACACGTTTCACAAACTACCTCAGTAGAGAGATTATCTATGCATACATTGTGCATCAACTGTAAATGTGTTATGTAATAGTGCAATGCACTGTGTGTGTATGATCTTTTTTGGACTCCCAACATTTCTCTACCTTTTGAACAGTGCTCCAATTGAGAATTTTCAATAAAATATTATAAAGGTATGACCTTTCGAGTGCTTTGCTTTTCTAAACCTTAGCGTACGTGCCTGTGCTGCGCTCGCATGCATGGTTGAATCCTTGGTGCACATAGCCTTGGCTGTAGTACACAGAGAGCTTACACTACCACACACATAGGAAGAAAATTAGAGGGAACATTGGATTCAGGTAATATTTGTCTTATCCTTCCTACTCTCCGTCTCTGTTGCTTTTATCCCTCCCACCCTCTGTTCATTTTGCTTTTATCCCTTCTTCCCCATCTTTGTTTGTTATACATCCTTCCTACCCTGTCCCGGTTTCTTTGACCCCAAATTTATTTCTTCACCTTCCACCACCTGCGTCTGTCCCTAGTTCTTCTCCCGTTCACCAGATCCATCCCTGGTTCTTTCACTGTTGCTCGCTCTTGTCCCCCCACTCACCCCTGGTTCTTCTCCACCCCATCCCTGGTTTTTCTCTCCCCCACACACCCCCGTCCCTGGTTCCTCTCTCTGCCTCCCAACAGAAAGAAGGGAAAAAAACACTATGACCTGCAACCGTGTTCTTCTTTCCACCAACCACCCACCATTCTGCTCACCACCACCCATAGACGAGACCTATTGGCTTTACCAGTGCTTGTTTCCTTAGATATCTTTCTGCGCTCCTCACTCAACTCTCTGTTCCCAGATTAGGACTCGTACATATTTCTTTGGCTGCAGCGCCTTTTGCTGTTGATATTGGAGGGGTCTGTCTGGCAAGTCAGATAACGTGAACTTCCAATTTGTCACAGATGTTATTTTTCCAAAACCATTAGGTATGGATGTATTAAGAGTTCTGAAATGAAGCTTAACTGCGAAACCGCAGGCATGGAATTTTGTGAATTATTTTTAAAAATGAGTGACCTCAGCCCTGTTCTATAAACATGCATTCATCTGGTTATGGAATGTATGCAAGCAGCAGCAGAGGCTCCTTATCAGGGGCTTCAGGACACAGCCCCCTGCCTCCTATGATGCCCCTGTGCATTTATCAATTTAGCAGAGCTTTGTGTTTTAATTATAATTGCCTGTGTGAAAGGTCAGCCCTCTCTGCCTCATCTCCAGGCTCTTGATGACAGGAGGAGGAAGAGGAGGGGGCTAAGATGGCTGAGGCATGATCCAGTACAGTATTGTTTCAAAATAAAACACTATGTAGCTGGATATCAGGATTGTGCATGTCTGAGGGGAGTAGTTCAACTATGACCCACTTACACAGCCACAATCCATTTTATTTATCAGACATACTGCGCATGCCTCAGGCAGCACAGTATATCTGCTAACGTGTCTGTCAGGGCGCACATCATTGCATCCCTGAAGCCAATGAAAAGCCACACAAAGCAGTAGGGGCAGGATCCTCAGCACTATCCCAGTTTCTTATAGGGCTGTGCTTCCAGTCATATCAAGAAGCTGGGAGAGGGATTGAGTGGGGTCTTCCCCTTTTCAATCATGCCCTTGTTGCTCCGTCTGGCTCCTCTTTGGGAATCATGGCTTGCTGGTTCCAATGCCCTGCACAAGATTACTACTCTGCTGCTGCCATGGAGCCTTTTAGTTGCAGCTAGGTAAGCAAGGTAAGTAAAAAAAAGAATATTTCTCTATGTATGTGTGTATGGGTTTGTGAGTGATTGAGAGTGAATGGGATTGAGTGAAAGTGTTTGTGAGTGTGCCTGAGAGTGAAAGTGAATGAGAATCTGAGTTTGAGAGTGTGTATGAATAGGTGAAAGGGAGTAAGAGGCAGTGAGTGAAAGAGTAGAAGTGTGTTAGAACGAGTGATTGATTGCAGGTTGTGATAGGCTGGAAGCTGAGCATGTAGCTATCAAAGGTGCAGCAGGTATTACAGTTGCACCAGGGCCCAGAGTCACTGAGGGGCATATTAACAACGAGGCGATAAGCAATTATCGCCGCTTTAGCGTCCGTTTTCGGACGGAAAGCGGCGATAATTCTATCGCCTAATCAGCAAGGTCACGCTATCGCGTGAATCCTTGCACTATCGCCCTTTCCCCCAACGCCCATCCTTGCATCTCTAATGAGATGCAAAGTGGGCGTTACTGGGCGTACCCCGGATGGGCTACGTTGCAAATATCGCCGATGTTCACATCGCGATATTTACAAGGCAGCCCACAGGATTATAGCGACGTTAGATTTTGGCGAAAACGGCCGTTTTCGCCAAAATCTAACGTCTGCTATAATCCTGACTTACCTATGTTAGGCATAGGAGGTGGATTCTGCTGATACGACCACAGGGTCGTATCAGCAAGGTTATCGCCCTTTTGCAGGGAACATCGCTGGAAAACCAGCGATGTTCCCTGCAAAAGGGCGATAACCTCGCTATCTCTGGAATTTTTATCGCCCTGGAGTAACGCGTTGTTAATAACGCGCTACCAGGGCGATAAATGCCAGAGATAGCCTGCGATAATATAATTATCGCTAAGCACGGCCAGCGATAATTATCGCTGGCCGTTGTTAATATGCCCCTGAGTGTGTGCAAGTGTTTTAGTAAGTGAGAATGAGAACCAGTGATTATGAGTATGTTTATGTGTGAGTAACAGTGAGTCGGAGTGAGTATAAGTGAGAATGATCAAGCAAGAGAATGTGAGTTAGAGTGAGTGAGGGAAAGAGACTAAATGTGAGAGGGTGTGAGTATGTATGAGGGAAATTATTTTTAAAACGCGGTGAACTCCTGGCCGGAATTACACCCCACCACCTTCATAGATCAGCAGCCACCATTGGTAGGCATGATTGAAAGGCAGCTGATGGAAACATCTGCAGAGAAACATGCTTCATATGCAAGCAATAGCGTGAAACAAGCATTGGCAAAGCCAGTAGGTTTCGCCTTTTGGAACTATTGACTTTGTCAATTCAATTTCAAAATCTGCACAGCATTGGCAAAAAAAGAAGGAAAAATAAAAAAGTGCTTTGTTGCCACCTCTGTTGCTTGTTTCTCCATTCTGTAGGCATGAGCATGCATCACCATGTATTCGTGTACCTACAGAAGGGCGCGGGGGCATTTTCCTTTTTTTTATTTACAGAGTCAAGATGTCGGACGCCAATTGGGTCAATAAATAAATAATGTATTTTTTGTGTGAAAGAGGATAACAGAAGAGTGTGGGGGTGGGGCGGGTTGCGGGAGGACGGGAAAAGCAGCACGTGAGGGGGAGGAGAAGCACAGGATGCAGCACACAACATAGAGTACAGGAGTTGGTAGGGGAGAAGCACACAAGGAAAAGCAAGCAGCACAGGAGGAATAGAGCAACAAGAAGGCGGGGGAGAAGCAAACGAGGCAGAGAGCAACTTAGAGCGATGGGACAGGTGTTTTATGGAAGAGAAGCATAGGAGAGAGCACTGTATAACGCATGCAGGGGGATATGTACAAGGAAATGGAGGACAGAGGCGTTAGCCTTCCTGGCTTAATGCCTCTCTCCTCCACTTCTGAAACGCAGGGCTGCACCATATTTACAAGAATGTGGTGCCGGCTTGCGTTTCCCCCTGCGATGGCACTAAGTTTAGCAACTTAGCGCCAATGCTGGCACCCTTGCACCAGAGTGCAAGGGTATCTGCGTGCAGGGGAGGATTGTTTATGTGTAGGAAGGTGTCCCTTCCTGCACATAAACAATCCTAAAATGCCATTCTGTCACTTTCATGTGTGCTGCTTCATGCAGCACACATGAAAGTGACAAAATGGCATTTTGTTTTTAAAGTTTGTTTATGTACAGGAAGGGACCCCTTCCCGTACATAAACAAACAATGGCATTTGCTTTTTCCATGTGTGCTGCAAAAGGCAGCACACATGGAAAAGAAAACGAGGAGAAATAATGCATTTCTCCTCGTTTCGCCATCTTAAGACCAGTTTTTACCTGGTCTTAATTTTGGCGCTGCCTCCTATGTACGCCACCCTTGTACATAGGGGGCAGCATCAAAATGAATGGGTGTTGCGGTGGAACGCCCACCCCAACACCCACTGCCAAACCCTTTCACGCTAACCATAGCATGAAAGGGGGCCTTATGTGCAAGGCAGCATTAAGCCAAGTTAAGTGGCTTAACGCTGCCTTGTACATAAGGCGCAGCCCCTATCGCCACCACAACGTCACTATAGGTGACATTGTGGGGGCGATAGAGGCTTGTACATATGCCCCGCAGTTTCATGTTTCCTAAAAGTGATCAGTGGAAGTATACAAATCAGCCAATCAAATGGATGGTAAACAGGCTATGTTTCAGGGGTGAGACAAACACAGGAAGGGAAAGGCAAGCCATAAAATAAGAAGGCAGCAAATAAAACTGGCAATAAAGCCATCCGCTAGGCTGTAAACCCACTGTAAATTCACAATAGGTCTTTTGAAAGCAGACAGCGTGCAGTGTCTGGTAGGCAACACCTAAAAAATGTTGCTACTTTTTTTGCCTTTCACAAATCTAAACACGATTACCCACCCAAGCACACTGCAGCTTTCTACAAAGAAATATGCTTCAAATAATGTGAGATTCGTTTCAAAGACTGTATAATCTCAACACCGGACTGTGCTATTCAGTGAAGCAAATAACAAGCACAGGCATTTCATGTACCCATGTGGTTATTCATTAAAAAGGCCTGTGGCCACAAAAATGAAAAAAGTGTATTCTTCTAATCTTAATAGAGAATGAACATCCTATCTGAGCATTTTCAGTTGGAACAAATTGCCTTCAGCAGTACTGAAAGCAGTGAGATACTTTGGAGCACGAGTGTGGAAAATTATGATTTGCAGAACATAACTTTCAGATGCTATCGAATTAAACTGGAGTGTGTCGTGTTCCCGATGTCCCTTGCTTCCTAGGGACACGCAGAGACCGGAAGGTTGCTACTATTCTTTATTGCATGCAATTTGTTCGTGCTCACAGGCACGTCCTCTTCCTTCCGCTAGTGTCCCCACAATCCCTGACTGGAAGTGGTGTCCGGTTGCTGATCCCTCCCATGGCTGGTGTGCAGGGTCCTAGTGCCCTCTGCACCAGGTCACGATATCTCCCCCTTTGTGGAAAAGAAAGAAAAAGAGAGAAAGAGAGAAAGAGAGAGAGAGAGAGAGAGAGAGCACATGGGCGTTGTCCTTATTTGCTTTGCTGTTGGTGGTGTTTGCTGACGCCACCACTACATCTCCTCAATAAGTCTCTTTGGCCTTCTGCTCACTCTCTTTGGGCACGACCCTTCTGTCCCTTCGTTTGCTACCTCATCTTATCTCTTGCCATTGGGTGACATCATTTCCATGCTGTCCATGACTTCCTCTTTGCCATGTGTTGCGTTGCTCTTGGATGCTGTATCTTCTCCGTCCTCATCTTATGTCTTTAGTCCCTTGAAGTGTGAGCTATTTCTGGTGATCCGGTAGGGGCCCGATGCAGCTGTTATCATTGGCCCTTTGACATTTATTATTGTCAGCGGTTCATCTGAGAAAAGGCTGTCTGATTTTCTTGCTTGTCGTTGACGCACCAGAACTGAATCCCCTTGCTTCAGCTTTGATGGTGTGGCATGTCTCCGGGCGTCCACATCTAGAGCCATATTATCAAGAACGGCGCAAACATTATTGCCGCTTTAGCGGCAGGAAACTGCCGCTAAAGCGGCGATAAGGGGCTTGATAATATGCCCTAGAGAATTCCAATAGAAGCCTAGGTTTGATGTCCTTGACACCAGAACCTGGGCTTCTATCAGTCTTATTCCCCACCTTTCAATGCGTGGTGGTATCTTTGTGTTTGGGTTCCCATATATTGTCACTAGGGCTTGGTGGTCCGTTACAATGGTGAAAGGTTTTCCGTAGATGAACATGTGGTAGTGTTCACACGCCCATACTACTGCTAGACTTTCTTTCTCCGGTTGTGAGTATGCCCTCTCTTGCTCGCATATGCGACAATTTGCCTGGGCGAGTCTCTTCCAGGCGTGTGTTGCACTAGAATTGCTCCTAACCCCACCGGGCTGGCATCCACAGTGAGCTCAGTGCATAGCGCTGGGTTGAAGTAGGCGAGATGATCTACAGCCGTTACTGCGATGGCCTCAAACGCCCTGTCGCATTCATGTGTCCAGAGAAATTTCTGGCCCTGCTTCGTTAGGTCCCGAAAGGGTGTGCTCACTGTGGCGAAGTCCTTTATGTATCGAGCACAGTAGCTTGCTAACCGAGAAATGACCTCACTTCTGCTACTTCTGTTGGAGGCCTTGCTTTTTCCAGTGTTTCCACTTTGCTGGGATCTGGCCTCATTCCTTTTTTTGAAAAGATGTGTCCAAAGAATACTAGTTCTCCCTTCCCCAGCTCACACTTGTCTTCATTTAGGGTCAGGCCTGCTTGTTCCAATTGGCTGCAGACCTCAAGTAGGGCCTTGTCGTGCTCCTCATCTGAGCATCCGAATACCAGGATGTCATCGCTGTAATTCAAACTGTTCTTTACAGGCCTGATCACTTGTCTTACGATCTCTTGAAATATTTCTGCTGATGATGATATTCCAAAGCTTAGTCGCATGTAGCGAAAAAGACCCATGTGAGAGGAGAATGTGAGAGGAGAATGTTGTGATGTATCGCGATTGCGGGTCAAGCTCCAGTTGATGGTATCCTTTGCACAGGTCTAACTTTGAAAATCTGCAGCTGATCATGTCATTTAGGTAAGGCCCTGGGTGTCTTTCCCTCTCAATTGCCGTGTTTGGGATTCTCATGTCAACGCAGATGCGAATCTTTGATGTGTACTTCTTTGGTACAGCGACTATCGGAGATACCCATGGGGTCGGTCCATCAGCTGGCTCTATGATGTCTTGCGCCAGTAAGCTTTGTATTTCTTCTTCCACCTGTGGTCGCAGATGTATGGGCACTCTTCGGTGATGCTGAGCCACAGGCTTGACTGCTTCGTTGATGTGCAGTGTTATTTGCTTGTCTCTTAGTTTGCCCAGTCCTTGTAGTATGGCCGGGTGTTCCCTCAGAATATTCTGTCGTTCTGACATGTGATACATCATTGCTAAGCGACCCATCACCTGACCGGTGACATTGCTTAGTAGACACGCACAGTGCTGGAATGTCTCCTTGTAGCACATGTACTTCCTCCTTTACCAAACTTTCTTTGTATGTCAGTGTCTCTATGAACTTCCCCATGTTCACCACTGGTTTTCTTGAGCCCCAGGTGAACACATCAACAGTGGACGGTGATAGCGGTGGTTTTTGTCTCATCTTTTCATATTCTGACATTCACATGATCTTGCATTTAGCTCCACTGTCCGGTACAAAGCTTGTGCTGTGATTCCCTACCTCAATGGTCACCGTCGCTGTTTTCGTTATTTGTTGTTTGTCTACTAGATGGATGTGTTCTGGTGTGCAACCTTCCGTTGGTACATCTGACATCAGATACAGCCGTTCTGCTGCCTCTGGCGTGTTTACTCCGTCCGATTCAGCTGAGGGACTGCGGTTCTGTGTGTCCATGTGCCGTGCATATCTGCTTGTCGCCGTCCGTGGTCTTGCTGATCTCCCTCGCTCATTTTTGAATTGTCCACTCATGCAGGCGCTTGCGAAGTGGTTTTGCCTTTTGCATTTCCGGCATTTGTGACCCATCGCTGGGCAGGCGCCAGCGTGTGGGAATTCAAGTTCACAGCGATAGCATGTTGTTTCTTGTTTCTGCTTCCGGGACGGCGGTGTTTTGTCTCGTTTTCTGACGTTTCCAGCTACGCGGTTTGCTTGTTCCACTGTTCTTTCCTTCCCATTTTCCATTTGCCTGGCATGTGCTGTTGCTCTGGCCTCCGCTCGGGTCATTGTTAGTATTTTTTCTAATGTGTACGGTTCTTTCAGTATTGGGGCGCGGAACTCCACTGACTGACAGCCTTCAATGATGTGTAGTCGTATGGCCTGCTCATTGTCAAATTTGTCGAATTCGCAATATGTAACCAGTTTGCGTAGTCTGGTCGTGAAGTCGTCGAGGGACTCCTCTGCCAGTTGACACGTGGTGTTGAATGTGTATCTCTCAAAATCCACATTTCTTTGAGGGTCGAATTTGTCCGTGAGGCACTTCATCAGTCCCTTGTACATTGAGGTCTGTTCTGGGGGAAATGTTATCAGTAGGTCCTCAACCTCATCACTGACGAAGTTTAGGAACAAGTCTATGCTTTGCTGGTCTGTGTAGTCCTTGCATGTGGCACGCATGTAGCGTTCGAATTGTCTTAACCATTTTTCCCAGAGAATGCCTTTCATCTGTGGGTCTGACAAGCTAAAAGGTAGTGGTCTGCGGAAAATTGCACTTGCGCTGTTGTTGTCATTGCCTTCCTCTGTCATTGTTGTCATGGTGCAGACTTGCTTCTCCTGACTCTGTATGCCTTTTTCCTATTATTTATTTATTTATTTATTTTGCGCAGTTTCCTCCTTGTCTGTACTTTGTTTCCTTTTGTTTCCACTTTGTTCGCTTTTATTTCCCTTTATTTCCACCTTTTTTCACTTTTCCTATGCTTTCCTATGGGCTTGCCTGACTTCAAAATGGCTGCCGGGCCTTCTTCACGGCTTATTGGCTCCCTCGCCTGACTTAAAGATGGCCGCCGAGATCTCGTTAGGGCGAGATTTCCTATCCTTTGCACTGCCTGACAACAAAATGGCCGCCGGGCCTTCTTCAGTCTTTCATTAGCTCCCTCGCCTGACTTAAAGATGGCCGCCTAGTTCTCGTGAGATTTCGGCTTGAAATCTATGCGGGAGGCTCGGGCTATCTCTTCACTCTGCGGGCGGCTGCAGTCACGGTCGGGTGCACCGCTCGTTGCTGGGCGGTTGCGGGCACTTTCCTCTTCACCTTTTGCAACCGATGCGGCCGGGGTGGGCTCCCAATGTCGCTGCAGTTTCCTGTATGCACACCAGGGTGGGCTCCTGGCTCCGTTCTTTCTTGCAATCGGGGTGGGCTCCCGATGTCGCGTTTCCTCCTCTTGTGGTCGGCGGACCAGGTTGGGCTCCTGGCTCAGTTGAAACGTTGCAGGCACGCCCTTCTGGTGGCGATTGCAGATCCCACCTTGTCGTCACCAGTTGTCATGTCCCGATGTCCCTTGCTTCCTAGGAACACGCAGAGACCAGTAGGTTGCTACTATTCTTTATTGCATGCAATTCGTTAGTGCTCACAGGCACGTCCTCTTCCTTCCCCTAGTGTCCCCACAATCTCCCGTCCCCACTCCCTGACCGGAAGTGGTGTCCGGTTGCTGACCCCTCCCATGGCTGGTGTGCAGGGTCCTAGTGCCCTCTGCACCAGGTCACGATAGAGTGAATCACATCAAGTGCTTGCACTCCTCATCAAGGGTAGTAAGCACTATATACATGCAATTAAAATGCCATACAATGTGCCTATATGTCTCAATGAGACAGCCATCATAGAATACGTCAAAAACTGCACAAAAGTCCTCCAGCTAGTGTCCTGAGCAGCACGCAGCGAGAGACTGATATCGGAGTGGGACTGGGGTCCAGCATGTGCCACGCAAGCATTGTCTCTGTGGGGTCAGGCACCATTCAGAGAGCATGTGGTGGGTTTTTAACTTACACAGATGCATCAGGTGAGAACTCCATGGAGAGCAATTGAAATCAAAAAAAATAATGCTTTCAGGCAGACAAAAAAATGTAATCATCACCATACATCTAAAAGGGTTTTGTAAATTGCACAATACGACATAATAAAAGTCTGGAAAATCTTTCGTATATGATATATTTTGTTGGCGTTGCTGGGTATTGTTGAGTTTTTGTAGTGAATCCGCAGTACTAAAATATTTACCCGTTGTATGTTAAATGGGTCAACATGTCTTTGCCACGCCAAAGCAGCAACCTCAAAGTCTGGCTTGCACATCTGTGTTATGTGTGATGAAATCTGCATAACATTGTGTGATGTAATGTAATGTGACATGAACACTGTAATGTCACATGATGCGTCTTAACATAATAACAAATCATAAAGTAAACCAACCCAGCCGCAAACAGCGCTGCAGCGAGTACCACAGTGGCACACACAGAAGTCACAAACACTATATGTGTTCCTGTGCTGGCAGCTCTTTGTCTGCCTTTGCTTTTCTTTTCACTCCACGACGCAGATTCTAGAAGGATCTCCTGAGAGGAATTTGGTGCACTGGATACTGATGTCAAGGAGGATTTGCCTTTAAGCAGACCACCTCCAAGACAAACCTGCCCTCTCTGTATTTTTCTGATTTAAATTGCAGATTCTGTCCACAGGGCTGTTTCATTCATCTTGGCAGAGAGCAGCTCAAACTGCAGAAATATAAAACCAAATGACCCTGCTGGGTGCACGTAAAAGGAGCGGGCCTGTGTGAAGAGAGGAGGCAGAGGGAGCAACACACGTGAAATGTAGGGGGGGGTGAGAGAGGGGCAACGGAAGAGCAAGGGTACGGCAGGGGTGACAGTGAAATAAAGCAGGGGAGGGAGGGCCACACTAGGGTGGGATGAGGCAAGGCCGGCCAGGAGGCCGAAACGATGGGGGGCCGCTTTTTAGGTCTCACCTAGAGCGCAGCGTGCATGCGCTGCTCTAGGAGAGGGCTCTTGGAATCACTTCAGACTTCCAAGAGCCTTCTCCGTGTGGGTGTGCCTCCTCCCACACATCCCATTGGCCTTTGCGTGTGGCTTTCAATAATTGAAAGCACGCAAATGGCCAAAGACGGGTGCATGTCCCGCCTCTCCTCAAAACTTTCACTCCCATGGCCTAGGGGTCTCAGGAGCGCGCAGGGTGCCATCTGTTCTGGATCAGGTTTCACTTTCGCGTGCAGCGGCGGGCACGATGGCAGCTGCATTCCTTACAGCGCACGCGCGCGCGCAACACAACCACTCGCGGGCTTGTTCTCCTATGAATTCTCCAGTGTTCCAGTGAGTTTCCCGGGACTGCTGCTTCTGCGAGTCCCCCGCGCTCCTGTGGTGTTCCCTCTGCTGCTCCTATGAATTCTTCCAGTGTTCATGCGAGTTTCTCTACTGCCGTGAGTGCTCGGATGCTCCTCCTGTGCACTGCTCTATGCGTAGCCTTTCAATTCCCCCTTGCTGCTCCTGTACGTTTCCCCTTGCTGCTCCTGAGAATTATCTTAGGCTGACCATGTGAGTTTCCATGTGATGCCCCCGCGAGTTCCACTGCGCTCCTGTGAGTTCCATGAGTTCCCCTAAGCAGTTCCCGTGAGCTTCCAAGTACTGCTTCTGGATGTTTCCTTATGCTTCTCCAGTGAATTCTCCCGGGCTCCTCCTCTGGGTTTCCCTACGCTGCTCCTGTGAGCTCTCTTGCCCTCGGATCCCGAGTTTTGCCCCTGCTGGTCCTGTGATCTCCCAGGCGAGTCTCCCCGCTCTTGGTCCATCAGCTGCGCTGCAGTTAGTTGCCAGATCCCCGGTGCCCCTCTCTCCTGTGTACCTCGTGGTGCCCTGTGCTGCCTTACCTCTCCTGTGCTTCCCCTCTAGTTCTCCTGTGTGTCCACGCGCCGGTCTGTAATCTTCCGCCTCACTCCTGTCGCGTGCGCGAGGTCTCCAGTCCCCGTCCTGTGATAGGTCGTCCCCTGGTGCTGCTCTGGGTTCACTGGTGCCACTTATTTGGGTTTCCCTGTTCCGCACTTGTAACTTGTAAGTTCTCTCCTCCTGTCTTTTCCTGTCAGTTCCCTCCCCCACCCCCCAGTGCAGCAGGCTCCAATCAAAGCAACTTGGAGGGGGGTTAGCCGGACCCCTCCCACCCCCTCACAGTGGATAAAATCCTGCCTTCTCCCGAGCCGCAGACCCTTACCACCCCTTCCTTGGCTGCCAAGTTCACACAGAGAACACCAGTGCCTGCTTGAGAACCACCCGCTCCCGATGCTGATTTGGGTCACCAATCGCCCTGAAGTAGATTTAATTAAATGCAATCTAATTTCAAGCACATTAAAATATCAGTAGACACCACACATAGTGCCTGGTAATTTACTAGATTCAAAGGACCCAAAGAAATGTGTAATGTAACTGGCGCTCCAATACCTTCGAGTCGAGTCCGCACTATATACAACTGCAAAAAAAGGCAGTGAGTGCTCTATATAAATAAATTACAGGACTCCCTAACAAGGTGGGCAAGTCACTGGGGCGGGCAGACAAAATAAATAAATGTGACCCAGAGGTACATTTTAGCTATGGAACTAAAAATGCTTGGCACCTAATCTCGGCTCGACCCCTTCACCTAAATATGCTGAAAATAAACACTTTATTCTAAAGCTGGACGGGACCTAAAACAAAGTGACATTTCCCTGGGAAGTCCTTTGCCTTGCTATCAGAATCATTGCCAACCAACCCAGAAGTGAAAACTGTGGAACCAGGAGACATGTTTTTCAACCCACTCCTCCAATTGGGCCTACCTGTGTGCTCTTGGGCAATCACTTTTTGAATGTATTCCTCTGTTCGCTTTTGTCAAGATTGTAAGCATTTAGACTCAACATAAAACATGCCAGTAAGTGAGCTAAAAATGCGACGTATACAGTCAATAAAATAGAATATGGTAGTAAATGTATACTTTGCAACCAGTAGCAGTGTCCTGCAGTCTTGAGTCTACTGCTTTGACAAACTGTATGGTCCTGGGCACATCGTACTCCCCCTGTGTCTCTGTTCAGTGGTTTGACAATGCGTGAGCACATTCAAATGTGCTCAATGGAAGAACTGAACGCCAAGGGTATTTTCCCAGACAGGACCCCAGCATGGCATCCATTCACCCACTCAGGGCTGTTTAATATCAGACTGCCGTATTGTCGCCTCGTCTAAAGCTGAAGGAGCCCCTGGCCTTGAAAGGCTTAGGACCCCCTCTAGGGCCTCTGCTCCTCCCTCCTAGTCAGGGACAGACGCCTCTTTTACAGCGCATAGAGAGCTGAAAGAGTGAATATTGTGCTGTGAGAGGGTTAAAAATGTCGAGGAACAAAAATGGCATCTTGCAATTCTGTGCCGGCTGAGGGACGGGAACCGCCGCAGGACAAATCTGTAACATGCGAACGGTTGGTCGCCCTAGTAAAATCATGTAAATATCTCAACCAGCTGTCGGAAACGAAGTTTCCAAACTCGGGCTGCGTTGCGAGAAAGCTCTCTCACCTCACCCCTGTTCCTGTACTCTTTCCACATTCCTTGCTGGCACACATTTCTCCCCCAGCTGTCACACATCAGGCTTCCTTCATGATGTCACAGGAGGGGACAAGAGTTCAAGGTATGGGGGAGGGAGGGGCAGATCATGGGGGAGGGTGTGAATACACACTCGCCTTTAAGGTTGAAAGACTGTTCATATATCACAATCTTTCACGCTTGTTCTTCAATCTCCAAGCTACTGGCCCAGCTTGTTCGTGCCAGAGGATGGGGCTTTGGTTTAAAAGTGCCTAAATTGTAGGCCCTGCGAAACCTGAGTTAGGATGTTAGTTTCCCCGTTTGAACAAATCGTGTGATCCTGCTCCCGTGGTTTGCAAACATTGGGGGGTACTTCAAATCCGGCAAGGAGCTCAGGTAGTGTGTGAGAAGAAACTGAGCTGAACCCCAATTGGGTATTACCCTGGGGAGACAGCACAGCACACCCTTTCATGGTCTGCTCTCCACAATGTGTGTAATAATAAGTACCACAGACAAGCACCACTGCACTGCCAATTCGGCGTTCTCAGGTGATCAAATTGTTTGATCTTGAACAAATCATGTTGTCCCAGGCCCTTATCCACTTATCTGCCACTTGTGAGATCTTTGAAACAGTCTCAGTCCAGGAAATGTGCTCCAAGGGCATTAATCACAGGACAGGCACTTGCACCATTTTTATTCTCACACAAGCGTGTATAATGGCTGGTTATATAATGCTCATTCCTATGGGCTGCGTTCTGCCCCATCCTCAGAGCATGTATCATGGCTAGTTGTTTAATCTCTCACTCCTACAGGCTGTCTTTGCCATACTTGGGTGGATTCCCTAGTGCACAGACAATGGAAGTATGTATAAACATCCAGTCCCCTGCAGTGGCATCTTACGGATTTACAGGGCCTTGTGCAACATATATTTCAGGGCCCTCTATATGGACCAACTTTACATTTATTATCCCCTTTCGGCTCATTCAAGCCCTCATGATGCCTAGCACTGTTGAATAATATGTTGAACCTTCAGATATGGGTATACTCAAAATCAGCTGAAAGCTCAAGCTTAATTATATCAAAAGAAAGCTTGAACACGCATTGATGAAGCCATTTTTAGGTCTACCCTAGACAGTGCATTTGCTGACTGTAAGACCTGCTGTATCTCTTCTGTGGGCTTTTGGCACACCCATCGATTGCCATTGGTTGTTTTCTATGGCTTTCTAAAATGCTTGTTTTTATTGGTCTCTGACTGCAATTGTCCCTCTTATGTGTGACTCGTTATCTCCCATGGCGACTTCACTAATGGTTCCTTTTGGTTGTCCCGCAGGAGAAGGCAGTGCTTGGCGGGTGCCGTGCAGGGGCCGGGCTTCGCTCTTCAGGACTCTTGTTTCTTTTGTTTTTGGTGCTTCCCCTGTTGTCACTCCTCACCACTCCCTCTCCGCATTCACGGTTCCTCCTGGTCGTCCCGACGGTGCAGCTCCCAGCTGCTCCTACTCGTGTCTTCAGAGCTGCACAATCTCCAGGCATATAATGCTGCCATCTGGAGGGGTTGTGGACAATGCTCTTAGTTTAACAGCGCCCTCTGCCTCACCATGCTCTGACCGGTGTGAATCTTGCTCCTCAGCGACTCAGCAGCCTGAAAGCTCCGGGGCCGCACAATGTGCTGCATTGCTAAATCCTTATAAGGTCTCAAAGGCGAGACCGATTGCATTGCAAATGCTTGTTTTATTGGAGAACCGTTTTGCAGCAGTATCGGCCCCCAGCAACATAATCACCAGGCCAGCATAATCCGCTCAGCACTCATTTTCCTTTCCAGTCTCCCTGTGTTTTTTTTAAAATATGGTGTGGTGTTAACAGCACCAGCTGCAGAATTCCTTGTATATTCAGCAGTTTTCAGGTAACAGTAACAGTGTCACAATATCTCTGGTGATCAATCTTCCTACTGGAGAGAGATCGGAGTTTTGCCTAGTGGCAGTTTTGGCTCATCTCAGAGGGTTAATATGCCGGCTGCAAATAATGTCTACCACGCAGATCACAACAGTATTTTCTGTGCATAGCTCAGTGGCGTACTGCTTCTGGCACAGTGAGCTATAAACTGCCATCAAAGAGCTGTATGCAAGCTGCATGGTACAGGTTAGAACATTATGTTTTTTCACAGTTTTTCATTATCCTAATGTTGCTTAAAAGGGGTTTGTTTGAATAGAAATAAATTCTTATTAGCAAAGCCAATCCTAACCATTATGTTGGTTTTGAATCCTGAGTTTGTGTTTATCCAGGCCAAGCACTCTTAAAAAATGCCTACCAGTATGGATGACGTGAATCTTACACTCCATAGTCCCCTTTGTCTTATGTAACATTTTCTATACATTGATTTACACACGTGTTATTCATTGTTTCTACGTGTGTGTGATGTAAAGTGCTCTGACACCCTACACTGGTATGAGAAGCGCTATAAAACAATCAATTAATCAGTCAATCAAACGTTTATAGAGTGGAGCAACTTACCCATAAGGGTTTCGAAGGGCTTGTAGCTACTGCATGGTCGTATCTCATTCGAACATCCAGGTCTTGAGTTCTCTCCTGAGTTGCTGGAGTGATGGGGTGGTCCTTAGGTGCAGGGGAAGAGAGTTCCATGTCTTGGCTGCCAAGTGCAAGAAGGAGAGTCCTCCGATGTTGGTTCGCCAGATCCAGAGGGTGTCTGTGAGGAAGCAGGTGGCAGACCGGAGGTGTCTGGTTGGTTGGTGGAAGGTCAGTCATTTGTTGAGGTATGCTGGTCCTTCATTGTGTAGGGCTTTGTAGGCATGGTTCTGCATCTTGAACTGGCATCTCTTCTGTATCGGGAGCCAGTGTAGTTTCCTGAGGTGGGGTGTGATGTGGGTCCTTCTGGGCAGGTCGAGGATGAGTCTTGCTGCTGCGTTCTGTATTGTCTGCAGTCTCTTCAGGAAGCGTGCTTTGATTCCTATGTAAAGTGAGTTTCCATAGTCCAGCCTGCTGGTGACGAGGGCATAAGTGACAGTCCTTCTGGTGTTAACTGGGGGCCACCTGAAGATCTTGCGAAGCATGCAAAGGGTGTGAAAACAGCCCGATGAGACTGTTGACTTTTTTTTCCATCAAGAGTTTGCTGTCCAGGATGATGCCGAGATTGTCGGCATGGTCTGATGTGGTCGGTGGTGGGCCAAGATTTGCTGGACACCAAGCAGCGTTCCAGATCGAGGTGATTTTCCCAAAGATGAGGACTTCCGTCTTCTTTGTGTTGAATTTCAGACAGCTGTCTCTCATCCATTCGGTGACATCCATCATGCAGGTGTGGAAGTTGGCTTTGGCGGTGGAGGGTTCTTCTGTCAGCGAGATGATGAGCTGGGTGTCGTCGGCGTATGAGATGATGCTGAGTCCCTGTGATCTGACGGTGTGCGCTAGAGGGAGTCATGTAGGTGTTGAAGAGGGTGGGATGAGTGATGACCCTTGGGAAACTCCACAGATGAACTCCTTGGGCTCTGAAGTGAACAGTGGGATATGAATCCTCTGGGTCCTTCCAGAGAGGAATGATGCTATCCATATGAGGGCATTTCTCTGGATCCCGATGTGATGGCATCTGTTGATCAGTGTGTGACGGGTGACGGTATCAATAGTGGCTGATAGGTCCAAGAAGATGAGGGCTGCATTTCACCACGGTCCAGGAGGGCCCTGATGTCGTCAGTGGCTGCTATCAGAGCAATTCTGGTGCTGTGGTTGGCTCGAAATCTGGTTTGGGAAGGGTCCAGGAGGTCTAGGTGCTCCAGTTGGTGGGTGAGTTGCTTGTTGATCGCTTTCTCGAGGATCTTCGCTGGAAATGGGTGTAGGGAGATGCGCTGATAGTTCTTAGGCTCAGTAGGGTCAGCAGAAGGTTTCTTCAGGAGGGGTCTCACTTCTGTGTACTTCTAATCTTTGGGGAAGGAGGCCGATGTGATGGAGGTGTTCAGGACCTTTCTGAGTTTGTCTCCGATTGTCTTGTTCCCAAGTATGAAGATGTGGTGGGGGCAGGGTCTGTGGGTGCTCCCAGGTGCACGGAGTTCATGATAGAAATGGTGTCTTGCATAGTGAGGAGGTCCCATTGGGTGCAGTGGTGTTCTGGGTTTGTGTTCGTGGGTATGGGCTGATTGACATTGTCAGCGTCAGAGGGTTGGGGTTTGAAGTTCTCATAGATGGTCGAGATTTTGTTGTGGAAGAAGTCAGCCAGCGTGTTGCACAGTTCCTGCGAGGGTGTGATGTCATTCTCGCCAGCAGTGGGGTTGGAGGATTCCTTCATGATGGCGAAGAGTTCTTGCTGCTGTTGAAGCTGGCCTCAATGCGGTCTGCTAGGGTGTTCTTTTTTGTTTCTTTCAGGAGACGATGGTACTGTTTGAGGGCTGTCTTGAAGGTGGTGAAGGCTTCTGTTTTCCTGCTGGTGCGCCACTTTGTTTCTAGTTGCCGAATGATGCGCTTGGTGGCTTTCAGTTCCTCGGTGAACCAGCTGGCTCTTTTGTTTGGTCCTTTGGCATTGGCTGTCTTGGTGGGGATGATTGTGTTGGCGCACTCTGTGACACATCAGGAGAAGTTCTTTGCTGCTTGATCTGGGTCGGGTGTTGGGTTTGGGTGGCGGGAGCCGAGAGTGTTCTTCCACTGGTCTTCGGATATTCTTTTCCAGTCTCTACGTGTGGAGCTGTGGTGCACGGTGCCTGTGTTAGTGGGTCTTAAGATGGTGGGTGCTGTAATGGTCTGTCCAATTAAGCTATGTGGCGTGGCTGTATTTGACTCTGTTGTTGGAAGTGAATATGGGGTTAAGAGTGTGTCCTGGGACGTGGGTGAGGTCGGTGACCAGCTGCTTGAGGCCGATGTTGTTCATGCACTCCAGGAGGTAGATTGTGTTGGTGTCACTGGGGTCGTCGAGGTGGAAGTTGAGATCGCCTAGGAGGATGTAGTGTTCGGAGTCGATGGCGATAGGGGCGATGAGGTCCGGGATAGCGTTGCAGAAGCTGGGGCATGGTCCATGTGGTCGGTAGGTGAGGGTGCCTCTGATGGTGATCTTTCCTAAGTGTGTAGTTGAAAGTTGAGATGTTCTATAATCGGGGTTGGGTCGTCAGGGGAGGTCGTGCACCAGATGGTGTCCTTGTAGATGTTGGAAATTCCACCTCTGTATTTGCTGGTCCTGTCTCGGTGAGTTATTTTGTACCCTTCGGGGGTGTCGACGGCAATATCTGGTGCGGAGGCTGGGTTTGGTCAGGTCTCCGTAAGGAAGATGACTTCTGGGATAAGGGATGAAATTGTGTCCTAAATCTCTGTGGTGTGTTTTCCAAGAGATCATGCATTGAGCAGGATGAACTGGAGGTTGTCTGTGGTGGTTTTGGTCTGCGTGGTGGGTGTGGTCGCATTTGCGGTATCTCTGGTGTTGTCAGCTGCCTCAGTGCTGCAGGTGACATATCAGTGTCAGCAGGAGAATGGTCCTTTGGTGGTGCATGGGTATGTGCAGGAGCAGTTGTTGTTGAGGTGTCCAGGGCTCGGAGGACAGAGCAGTGTAGTTGCACGCGGTGGAAGGGCCAGGGTTCCTGGCGCTAGGCACGGTCCAGGCACGGTCTGGGCATGGTCCGGCATGGTCCAGGAATGGACAGGTGCAGACGGGCTTGTCTTTGGCGCGCATTTAGCGCCCCAATGGCGGGACTCCACAGCGGTCTCCAAAAGTAGTCCTGGGAGGAGAGAGGGACTGGGTGGGAGGCAGAAGGGCAGGGGGTAGGGAAGCGCACGGGAAAAAAAACGGCAAAGAAAAGCAGGCACAAATGGAGTGGGGAGAACAAGTGAAAAAGTTTAATAAATGAGGGCACAGTTATCATGCAGGAAAATATCTCCAACAAATGCGGGCACAAAAGAGACTCAGTTAACAATGACAATGCAGGCACAAAACAAAAGAGACTGACAATGTGGGCATGCAGACTGAACACTGGGCAAAACCAAACAACTCACAGATGCAGGTGCAACAAATCAAAACAGATGGGAGACCTGGGGCCAAACCATGGTTTGCGGCGAGATCGAGGCTGTAGGTGGTGCATCTGAGTTAAGAGGAGAAGCAGCGGTGGAGCGGCGATCTGGACCTCAGGAAAGGTTGAGGGCTGTTCACTGGTGCCGTGCAGCGGCCTCTATAAGTAGCCGTGGGAGGCGGGAGGAGCTGGCCGGGAGGCGGGAGGGCAGGGCGTAGGAAAGCGGCCAGGGAAAAAGAAACGGCAAAGAACAACATGCACAAATGAAGTGGGGAGAACAAGTGGAAAAGTTTAATAAGTGAGGGCACAGTTACAATGCAGGAAAATACACTCGAACAAATGCGGGCACAAAAGAGACTCAGTCTGACAAAATTTGCCATCACTGTTGTGGATTCTCAGTCCGGCCCTGGAGTGAGGCAGAAGCACAGGAGGAAGAGAGCTTGAAAACACATGCACTCTTGTGGAGCACTTAACCAAAAAGAAAAAAGAGGTTAACTAAAGGTGAACAGCTGAAGGATACAATTAAAGAGGCTATGCTCCAGAGGAGAGACAAAGATAAGAAGTGGAAGGCAAGCTATCAAATACGAACAACCAAATCTGAGTGACAATAAAGCCAACCAATGGTAAGCAATGGGTGAACTGTAAGACTATTGTATGTTTACAATATATATTTCCCAACCAGACAGCTTGACTTCATTAATATGGATTATGGCTTCATGATAAATTAATTTCAAACATCCTTTCTGTGCCTGTTTTTTTCTAACCATGTCATAAGGGCTGCTATGCCATTAGCACTTCTGGGAAATGTATTTTGCCATAAAGAGGACTTTTTATTCTATTTCATAACCTTACACTCTAGGTAAAAACAAGAACCCAAGCCTGAAACATTTTAAAACCATAAAACACCTATAGGGAGACACTTCTCGCCATTTTCTTGCCTTTTACATGGGTAAAAAGCTGAATGTTTTACATCGTGAACAGACCCGTTTGCATTCCTATCGACTAAACTTAACAATGGCCCCAAACCCCATTTCAAATATCCCACTCCCACTAGTATGTCGTGCTGATATAAACTGCATGTTGTTTTACCAGATCAGTTTCTTTGTATCATAGGAAGTGTCCTGTGGAGCCCGGAAAGTTTACATATATACTTTGATATATAAAGGTGTTGCTTAAACCCCACACTCCTTATGTGGGGGTACACCCAGTTAGCTGTCCCTTGTACACAGACTTATACATATAGGGCCCGATTAAAACGTTAGTGGCAAGCATAGGCCGTCGTAACGGTGTCAGGGTGTGCTTATCGCCATCATGATGGTTTACCCACCAAATTTAAAAGCAGACAGACTATAGCCTGACCACAGTGGAGACTACTCCGTCTTTCCAGTGTCCAAACTTCTCCGAGAGACATCTGAGAATTGGCTGCATGTCCGTCTGCCCAATTAGGATGGGGGGACATATAGCCATTTTTTACTGTCCATCACCACCGGGCAAACCTTGGTGGTACGGGACAGTGAAAAACAAAAAAATGTCCCCCTCACCATGGGAGATGACTCTCATGACGGGGGGCATATTTTTTTTAAAAATTTCCATACACAATAATCCACTTTGTGCTATTGTATTTCAAAATTTAAAAAAAAACGGAACCTTTGCCGTACGGCTCCATCATGTTTGACGGAGCCATAGGGTAAAGTTCCAATGCAGTCACAGGAACTGCCTTGACTGCGGTTCCTGTAAATGCTAGAAATGCCCGTTGGCCCAAAAGGCACGTCCAAATTTGGTGGTCGGATTCTCTGGCAGGGCAGCGTAGTATTTTATTAGAATTGTATCGGGCCCACAGTCTGGTCTCTGCAGACAATGGGAAAATGGGCAAATATTTCACATACCTATGGGCTATACGAATATGGGATAGAGGCATTTGGAAGAGAGGATTTTAGCAGACACCAAACAAAAAACGAATAATGCATGGAATAAGAAAGGCCTACCCCGATTTGGACTCCCCAAAACAGTACATGCACAACAAGAATTTACATTAGTTGGGGTTTTTCTAAACTGACCTATTGTAGAAAATATGAAGCAGAATTATCATGATTACAATGCAAAATACTAGCAAAAGACAAACAAAATCAGAGTGAAAAGAAGAAAAATACCAAATGTTTTGTTTGTTAATGAGAATCCAAGCCTATATTTGTTGTTGGATCTGCTGCATTATGAAAAACCTTCCTCACACACCTTGGAATAGCCCACGAGACTGGGCTGCCACCTGCCAGCTTATCTGCAGCAAATGTCCTTGGGACAGTCACACCTGCCAGGGGTGTAAATGGTCCTTCCGCCTCTTACAGGAGAGATAAGATTATAGTTTTTCCACTGGATACGATGGTTGTCAAGTGAGGATGACATGGCAATCTGTTGCTGGGTGTGGGGACATAGTAACCTGTTGGTGGACAAAAGCAGCACACTAACCTATCTATAGACTTTGTCGCATAGTGATCTGTTGTTCAGCAGGATGATATGGACGCTACCCAACACAGAGCGTTAATGGTAGGAATTCCGTGTAAAGAAGCTACTGAATGTTACATCAGTTATTCTAGTTATTACTGTGGCTTTGCACAATTCTTTATATAGTATACTGCCGTATAAAAATAATTGTATTAATTGCATCACAGTTTTTCATTGGAATATCATAGAAAAAATCTTTATGCATTCATTATTTTAAAGTGGATCTTATTCGCTTTCATTCTCTTGCATTTCTTCCCCCAGCCCCCAATGCATTCCGGGAACATTGCACGCCCCTCCCTCTTCCGGAGGAAATTCGTTCATGGTCGCTGTCGTCTTTGTAACGATTACAGGCAGCTCGTGCCTCATAGAAGTGTCTGTTTGGTCTCTGGAGGAAGATGTTGAAAGTGACTAAACGTTATTATGAAACAATGAAGAAGTAAAGATTTGTTTTGATGATATACCCACATAGCTGCCAAGGTTTCAGATTGCTTATGTGTGACATTTTCATAATTTCAACGATTATGAGTGACACTTTCTCATGAGCAAAATCAAGCAAAAAAGATGAGGGAACCATCTAAATATCAGAAATTACACCTATTTGAACAACGAGAAACTCTAAGAAAATCTTAAAACTGCTGCAAAGCACCAGAAATGGTAGATCTTGACATCAGGGCTTTAAGAGGGATGGAAAAAGTGGGGGGTCTCTAAAAGGAGCATGCATGGCCAATGTTATTAAGCGTATGGCTTAAACACAAACTAAATTTCTATGATTTCCATAGTGTGCTGTCCGACCAGTATTTTGGTTCCTCTCTGAGCTTGACAACTGGCATATCTTAAAACCAGTCAGGACTATTGGCTTTGTCAATGGTTGTTAGCAGTTTAAGATAAATGAGTAAAAACAATTATTTTGTTGTAAATAATATTGAAAATGTTTCAATTATGAAACAGCAAGACTCTGAATTAAACATTGCTAAGGGCTGTAGAAATGGTAGTCGTCTTCTGGGTGTCCCAATCACTACTGTTAAGTTCAAACTATGTTAGTCATGTGTGTCCTTTGCATCCTTTTTCTCTCTACATCGGCATAGCTTTCACAGGCGCAGTACCACTAGAGTGTACTTGTTTGTGTCACTTTTGCCTTGTTATTTTCATACTCATTGAAGAGGACAAATTCGATAATTGGACTGGAAGACAGTACACAGAGACATATGATGGGGTGGTAGCAGAGGCAACAATGGACAGGGCATATAGACCCATTCCTCGCAGTGAGCATGAGACTTACACCCCCAAAGGTGGAAGCAACACGTTTGCACCTTGGGCTGTTAGACTGACATATTTACCATGGTGAGCATTTTTCTCTACCTGAAAACACTGGAAAGGTAGTAATGTGTTTTGGGGTACTTACTGATGCTGCCATTGTGTACATGGGATGGCCACAGTGGTGTACAGAGTAACAGTATGAGTTGTGTGGATGAAATGCAGGGGTGCAAAGTCTCCCCAGCCACTGGGTGCACGGCGAGGATGGCTGGGACCTCAGGCAGTGAAGGGCCCATCACTGTAGCGTCAGAGCAGACAAGCCTACAGTCTGAGCATAGGCCCCGGAGATAGAACGGTCCTTATCAGAACAGTGATCTCGTTTTTAGGTCTCGCCTGAGCCAGCGCATGCGCTGCTCTGGCGAGAGTTTTAGTAAGCGGGTTTTGGAAGTGCAAACAGCACTGGCGACCAGCTTGCGTTCACGTGAGCGTGCACGCGCGTCACGGGTCATTAAGTGCATCGCGATCGCGATCACTTTCACTTTCCCGGCTTTGAAGTAAAGAAATAGATTATTTTTCTATTTCTTTACTTTTGCTATAATTGCGGCACCCGCGCTTTACTTTAAGCGCAAGTGTCGCGATTATAGCAAAAGTAAGAAATAGAAAAATAATCTATTTCTTTACTTTGCTATAATCGCGGCACCGGCGCTTTACTTTTAACATTAAAAGTAAAGCGCGGGTGCACGATTCATAGCAAAAGTAAAGAAATAGATTATTTTTCTATTTCTTTACTTTTGCTATAATCGCGGCACCCGCGTTTACTTTAATGTTAAAGCGCTTTACTTTTAATGTTAAAAGTAAAGCGCGGGTGCCGCGATTATAATGGTGTAGTTAATAGGTCTCGCTTTTGGGACCTTATAAGTATTTAGTTACTCAACTGTTGCATGGCTAAACACTTATAAGGTCCCAAAGGCGAGACCTATTGGCTATGCCAATGCTTGTTCTTATTCCAGTTACAGATTAAGAACGGAGAT
Organism: Calotriton arnoldi; assembly: GCA_963921515.1. Lineage (NCBI taxonomy): Eukaryota > Metazoa > Chordata > Amphibia > Caudata > Salamandridae > Calotriton > Calotriton arnoldi. Next base: position 1,459,311 of record CAWUFW010001142.1, read on the forward strand.
CTGAAACGAGATTCAGAGAGCAAATCTTCCGGTGTTTAAAATTGGTGCCTCAGCCTGTACTACGAAGTTCCGTCCAGCAGTACACACTGCAGCCACCCCTCACCCCCCCCCCGCCTGCCTAGCATCACTTTGTCCCTGCTGCTACGCTCCTCAGCTTGTTCAACCAAAAAATCATGCATAGGAGGCCATAGGGGTAACAGCCTTCTGGAACAGCTGAGCTCATTTAACGTGCGGCAACACTCGGCCGCGGAATGCAAATGTGCAACTTTGCGCTCCTGGGGATTATACTGGCTTGATTGCAAAAACAGTTTCAGAAGACTTACACTGGCACTTCAAGATACTACACAGGAAAGCATCACTGGAAAAGAAAACAACTAAGTTTTGTTTGGTGGAAGGTTAGTGCCACGGATCTGCGCTGCAGATTACAAATCAAAAGTGTTATCAACAACACTGTGTGAAACCGGGGTTTGATATTATGCCATTACAGATGGTCGGGGAAAACGGAGCTTGGCGGCACGGCCTGCTTTGCAAACCCTTAATAAAGACACTTACTCAGCCAGCTGAGCAGAGCTGCGGGAACTACCGGCATCGTCCGATCTTAGCAGCGCTGCGGCCGCAGTCCAGGACTCCGACTGCATTCATGGCTGCACCAGCAGTGAGTGGACTGCGTGCAGGGCGGCCGGCCAGGCTGCACACACCACCACTTTCACACGGCGGTCGCGCAGGCAGGTCCGAATCAACCGCAATTCAAAGTGTGTCCCAGTTCAGTGTGCATGTCTGCTGACTCTTGATTGGACAAATTAAATCATGACTCAGTCTCGATGTCATTTGACGTCAGTGACTTTGCGCGGTGAATAAAGAAACATTGTAGCTAGCCCTGACTGAGCCAGCCGCCACATCTGCCACAGCAACGCGCAGCTGGCAGATAAAACCAAATTGGCAGTCAATCATACTTTTTTTTTTTTTAATTTTATTTTGATTTTCACACATGACATGGTAATACATTTTCTTAGATCAACAGCAGGTCACAGACATTCCATTACATGGTCATTTTGATAAGCGTTTGGTATGAGACGATTTGAATATTCAGTAGGCAAAAACATCGACATTTGACATAGAGTATGTGCAGGTATGCCCTGTTGTAGATGTAATAGTAATTCATGATGTATAATCTCAACCATATTGTATCTTAAACCGGTCCCCATTCTTGTGCCAACTAGGAACCATTCTGCAGGATGAGATAGCTCTGGAGAGGTCCCCATATATCCGTGGGTCTAGAGGCAATTGGGAGCAACTCCACATATGTTGCGGTCTGTTCCTGATAGTGTAATAAGTCAGCCAACCAGTCCTTAAACTTCGGTGCTCGTCCCCTGCCCCATCTACAGGCTACCCTACGTTTGGCTAACAACAGAGATATGGCCAGAAACTTTCGATGTGATTTGGGAATCAGTGCCGTGTAGCTCAAAAGGGCCCCCACAGGATCCCTCGCCAATGTATTATCCAGCATTTTCTCCAGCGCCTCATGCACCTCACCCCAGTAGGCTTGCACTGACGGGCATTCCCAGGCCAGGTGCAGAAAACCTGCTCCTTCTCTCCCGCATCTATCACATCTGTCATGATCAGTTAGTTTGAATCGATATTTTTTAACGGGCGTATAATATAGACGTTGCAAGAATTTATAATGTAACACCCGTAAACTACTACTGGCAGAGATTTGCGATGTTTGGGCGCAGCAGTAATTCCATTGCTCCACAGTCAATTCCTGCCCCAGTTCCTCTTTCCAGTGCGTGTAGGCTGGGCTGACAGGTTTTTCTTGCGTTGCGCGTATGTCTTTGTATAGGCCTGACACCAAGTGGTTGCCCCCTGCGGGACTTAACATCTGGTGTAACGGGAGGAGAGTTTCTGGTTCATGAGGGAAATCCGGTAGGATTGCCCTCATCCCTTGCCGCAGCCGAACATATAGGAATAAGTCCAGTGGGGAAAGTCAATCATACTTAAGCAGCGCTGGGGCTTCGCTTTGGAGGCGCTATAAATGCGTGACAATGCATTTCAGTTCGGTGATGCGGACCACCACACTGAAATGCGTTAGTCTAACGCCTGATGCGTGGTACTTGGCAGGGCTGTACCCATAAAGGATGTCAGAAATAAACACTACGAGCAATGTGCAAGTGAAGTGGGGAGTGGAAGATGCCTGAACGGTACATATGCAGTAGTGCATCCAGAGTGGGGTACTTAACTACTATTGGGATTTTGCTGACTGGGAGCACAGTGGGGCTCTCCCTCCAGTGCACACAAATACCAATTTAAAGGATCGGAGTATTCTCAATAAAATACAAGACAGTTGAAGGATTAACAATGAGTGCTGGAGGGTACCTAGAGGTTTTAGAGTAACATAAATAAGAAACCCTTGTGAGAGGTTCTGCCCTTGGCACTATTTTATATGTATCCCTAACCTAAAATACAGTCGTCTCTGATTTTATATCAGCTGGTGTTTGCCCGTATTAAACAATTGTGGCTTGGAACCCTAAGAAGTGCCTGATTTCTTTTCAATATTGTGTTTGCTTCTCGTTTTATTCACAAACATTTTTAATGCTTTTCAGTACACAAATTCACTGCATTTCAATGAAGAACACTGTAAATCAAGAAAATGACAGAAGGTACTGCGTTGTATCACTCATGACACAGGTAAGAGCGGTGGGGTGGGGCGGGCCGAGTTGGCAATGCGGCGAGCGCAAGGTAAGTGTTTTTTTTTCTTTTTTATTTAATTGTACTTATCCCGTCGTATGTCGACTTCCCCAACCACCACCCCACCCCGCCCCCCCACCGCTCTTCCCTGTGCCGGCCGCTACTGCCTAGTCCATTTATCCTGTAAATCATTTGTCAGTTTTTTCATCAAAAGGATGTCCCACAGTTTTCTATGGAAGTGTAAAAGTGCTGGAGAGTCTGTTTCCAAATGACTACTATAGACAGTTTTGCTGCTGGCAGACATTCTCAAAGAATCTTCCAGTCTTATTGTGTCATGGAGAGCAATATCAAGGATGTCATACCTGTAGAATGATATCTGGAGTGGCAGGGACAAGGTACAATATCTTCCATAGAACTGAACATCTATTTTCAGAAGAGTGCAAGTCTACACCATCTACATCATATGTGTACAGTATCCCCTAGGGCAATACATCCCATCAAACAGAGTTTGAGTGTGGGTACATGTGGTGAAGTTTGGGCTGGCTATAGTATCTGACACACGTGACAATTTTTAAGGCATCTCTGTTCTGGATATTCCTGTTAGTAATATCCTGTAAATGTCAGTCACAATCAATGGGTCCAACTCAGGAGTTATGTTATGTGTCCCCTTACAAGGTTTAGGTACCTGGATTCACCTAACTTAGATATAGGTTCAATCAACCTCACCCCCAAGTAAGTTATGATGTCCACCACTCGCTGAAACCAGGATAAATTGGTACGATTTCTGATTTTGTCTGGAGTGAGGGCAATATTTGCAAGTAGACACCTGTTTAAAATATGCCAGTTGGTTGTACAAATCTTGGGACAGAGTCTCTCGGTGTGCATATAGTGAATAGAGTATCATCTGCAAAGAATAGCATATTGTGGATTAATCACCAAAATCTTTTTTTTTAATTCTTTTTATTAAACTTACAGATGCATAGCAAAACATCACAGATTAATAACATTCAATATATAGGATCCATCTTCCAGGCCGGAATATCGCTTGGCTCGCACTATCACTTGACCCACTATCTACCGAGTTGGCAATTCAATTCAATAACAGTTCAATTGGTTTCAATTGCATTCCACTAGTTCCCCGCAGCTTACATCTACTACCCCGCTACTACATCTCAGGTCCCTCTGTACTCCACCCACTTATCCCATACTTTACCCAATTTCTCGAGACATCCTCGGCTTTGATACACCACTTTTTCAGCCGCACAACACCAATCAAGGTCATTCTGCCAGTCGGAGACTTTGGGTGGTTGTATTGCCCCCCAGGCTCTGGCTACATTCCTCTTTGTGACTACATCTGCTAACAGCAACCACAACTTGGTGTACCTTGGCCACTTGGCCTCACCAATGACACATAATATATGCCATCTTGCATCCATCGGAACCAACTGCGCCACAACTGCTGTCATTACCTGCGTGACCCTGGTGCAATATCTAAGTATCATTAGGCAGCTCCACAACATGTGGAAGAAGGTACCCTCCTCCCAACATCCCCTCATACAGTTGCTCGAGGTGCATTTACCCATCTGATATAGTCTTGTTCTGGTTGCGTAGGACCTATGAGGAATACGCAGTTGTATAAAGCAAAATCGCGCTCTTATGGCAACTTCCCTGGGGCTCTGTATGGCTTCCATAATCACCAAAATCTACCCCTCTAATCCAGGTTTCTCTCTGACTTGCCTGGAGAGAGGTTCTACGTTTAGAGCAAACAGCAAAAGGGGCAGGTGGCAGTATTGCTTTCTGCACCATGCAAGGTTAATTTCCCCTCAAAATAAATCCACTAAGACCAAGTATAGTTGTGGTCTTTACATAATTAGTCATTGTGAGAAATGGGGTCTCTAGTTGACAGAGGTATGCACCCTTCCAAGTAGGGATCAACACTCTAGTCAGGGAAAGCTAGATACACACTTAGATAACATGTGCTCACCCTCTGGTAGCTTGGCACAGAGCAGCCAGGCTTATCTAAAGAGGCAATGTGTAAAGCATATGTGCAACACACACACACACACAGGAACACAATAAATACATACAAAAAGACTTCACACAGGGTTAGAAAACTAGACCATACTTCTATGAGTAAATAAATACCAACATGACAAAAATACAATAAGTAGAACCGGAGTTATGAATTTTTAAAGAATATTTAAAAATATAGTGCGTAGAGTCTTAAAGCGCCAACCTGGGATATCTGGTTGCACTTGACTGGAGTAAAACTAAAGTTCAGGCCGACCGCAATGAAGCGAGGGTTGGATACAGGGGCCAGCGTTGATCCGCTGAAAAAGTACCTTGGATGGAGGCTGCGTCGACCTCGAAGACCCGATGTGAGGAGCAGAGGAGGCAATGCGTCATTGTCGATCCTTTAGATGTAGGCAATGCACCAGCTCCAATCCATGCAGTTGGTGAAGCTTCATCGGTGAACCCCTTTGCAATGCAGGAAGTGCGTCGTCGAGCCGCACAGTTTGAATTGGTAGAGCCGCGCAGTTGTTGGAGCGATGTCCTCGAGCAGGAAAGGCGTCGGAGAGGATGTGTAGGTTCCAATTGACGCAATGGAGATGATGCATTGATTTTACTGGGTCAGCACAAAAAAACTCACTTCCAAGGGTCCAGGACTAGGTTGGCACCTCTTGGCAGGTTGGGGACTCACAGATGGCAGAGTTCAGGTGCTGTTGCAGGCTTGCATGAAGTCTTTCATGTACCCGAGACTTCTGAATAGGGGGCAAGTCAGCATGCCTTTGGAGTCACTCTGGATTCAAGTGAGATGGGTCCAGTCCTTTCCTCAGCAGAGCAGTGGGTAGCAGGCAGCAGGGTAATAAAGCAGAAAAGCAGTTCTTCCAGAGCAGCAGTCCAGCTGAGTAGCAGTCCTTGTAGCAGCACAGCATTCCTTCCTCCTGGCAGAGTTTTTCACAGGCCCAGTAGTGTCTGGTTTGGAGGGGTCAGAGACCCAGTACTTATACCCAGTTGTGCCTTTGAAGTGTGGGTGACTTCAAAGAAGGGTCTTTGAAGTGTGCAAAGGTCCTTTTTTCCAGCCTTGGCTCCAGACTATCAGTAGGGTGTAATCAGCCCTTTGTGTGGGGACAGGACACTATCCATTCAGTTGCAAGTGTCAGCTCCTCCCTCTCTTCCTGCCCCGGAAGGGTCATCAGAATGCAAATGAGTGCTCAGACAGATCTAACCTTCCTGTGTATGTGGCTGCCCAGAGGGAATGCACAAAGTGAAGCTGTCATCTACCCCAGACGTGTATTGGAGACAGGCTGCAGGCACACAGAGCAGAAAGAGCAGAGAAATCCCCACTTTCTAGAAGTGGCATTTTTAAAATAGTAATGTTAAATCCAACTTTACTAGTAAAGAGGATTTATCATTACCACTACAATGATATAAAGCATGGTACGGCTACTCCTTTCTAATCAGGAATTACAGTTTAAGAGGGTATTAAGGAATTCTCAATGTTAACCTATGAGAGGAGTAGGTCTCACGAAAAATAAAATGGGGTGTTTGTCACTACAAGGACGTGAAAAACTTAAAATTGCATGTCCTACCTTTTACTTACACAGCAATCTGCCCTATGGGCTATCTAGGGACTACCTTAGGGGTGACTTATGTTTAATCAAAGGGGAGTTTAAGGCTTGGCAGAGGGTTTTAAATGGCAAGTTGAAGTGGCAGTAAACTGCACACACAGGCCCTGCAGTGGCAGGCCTGAGACAGGTTTAAAAGGCTACTTGTGTGGGTGGCACAATCAGTGCTGAAGGCCCACTAGTAGCATTTAATTTACAGGCCCTGGGTTTATGGTATACCATTTTACAAGTGGAGTAAGCCTCACAGTAGTGAAAAACAATTTTGAGTGTTTGTCACTACCAGGACATGCAAAACTTAAAAGTACATGTCCTACTTTTTAATTACACAACACCCTGCCCTATGGTCTACCTAGGGCCTACTTTAGGGATGACTTGTGTGTAGTAAAAGGGGTGCTTAAGGCTTGGCAAAGGATTTTAAATGCCAAGTCGAAGTGGCAGTACACTGCACACAAAGGCCCTGCAATGACAGGCATGAGACAGGTTTGAAAGGCTACTTGTGTGGGTGGCACAATCAGTACTGCAGACCCACTAGTAGCATCTAATTTACAGGCCCTGGGTATATGGCATACCACTTTACAAGGGACTTATAAGTAAATTAAATATTCCAGTTGTGTATACACCAATGTTACAATGTTTAGGGGAGAAGCACATGTACTTTAGCACTGGTCAGCAGTGGTAAAGTGCTCCGAGTCCTAAGGCCAACAAAAAGAATCAGCAAAAAGAGGAGGTAAGCAGACACAAAGTTTGGGGGAAGACCAACCTAAGGATGATAGGTCTAACAACCATCAACAAACTTCTGTATTCCAGGCAAATGCCAGCCATTTTAGCATTCCGACCAAGAAAGATCAGCCAGCTCTGATAAACACCTTTTCAGCATCCAAAAATAGTAGCATCACAGAATATTTTTCCTTTTCACTCTCTCACTTAGATGGGCCATTACCCATATATTGTGGTGGAGTGACAGCCCATTATTAACCTCTTGAATGTGATGGACAACTCGTTGACATGCACTGCATTACCTCTGTAGTGCAGTGCATTTCAAAAGATTGTCCACCACATTAAAAAAGAAAGCAATAACTTCCATCGCATCCCTGATTTTCTTTTTTTTTTCCACAACATAATTTTATTGTTGACAGCCAGTACAATACAAGGGCCTTGTAGGGCACCCAAGGTACGTATGCAGGGTAGAATACATGAAAGTCAACATTTTCAGCAATAATAGAGGATTGATTACACAGAAGATATATTGCAGGAAAAAATAAGAACTGAAAAGAAAAAGAAAAGGGAAACAACCGTGACCTGATTTTCTTTTTATTGTTTACTGTGACACGTAATGTGCACAACACTCTGACATCACAGTAAAAAAATTGAAAGCAAACCACGCAATTAGGCACGGTCTGCCTTCCCTTTGATTGGTGCTCAAAAGCATACCTCTGCCTGAGCACCAATCAGTGAGGGAAAGGTACTAATAGAAAGGGGAAAATGTACCCTTTCCAGCCGAACCTCTCTCAAGTTGATCCCTGCGTGGGGATCGCACCAGTATCAGGCTTCCCAGCAGGTATCCACCCACAATACATCGGGGATATTGTTTTGGGGGAGCTGACCTTCTGGTCATAAGGAAGTTCTCCCCTGCCCACCTAGGGCACAACAGTCACTCTGCTCACACACAGGGGAGCAGAAAGCCTACTAGACATCAGTCAATTATCATCCGAAAATAGAAGTGGTGGTGGCAGCCCATCTAGGCATCGGGCAGAGAAGCTGATCCCAGAAAGGCCCCAACAGGGGGCACAAAATGTAATGTAATGTAAATAGGGACTTATAAAGCGCACGGCTACTCCACAGAGTGTCCCGGCACTACAAGACCACGAGACAGGCGTCAGTACTCCTGCCAGGATAGAGGACGGCTGACCGTGCTATTGCAGGAAAAGCCGGGTTTTCAACTGTTTCCTAAAAGTCAAAAGATCTTGCACCTGCCTAAGGGAAAAAGGAAGTCCATTCCATAGCCGGGAGGCCAGGACTTGAAAGTAGCGACCTCCCAGACGAGAGCGGGAAAACTTTGGGGTAGTCAACAGAAGCTGTGAAGAAGATCTCAAATATCTCACTAGGTGCGAGATATTTAAAAAACAGTTAACCATGGTGTCGGGGCAGGTTCATCCTAGAATCAGGACGCACCCCACCTCGAAAGCCCCACCAGTCCTTCTGCCCACTGGGGAGCTAGAGCATTCTCATCCCCATGGTGAGCAAGAGGAAATATGGATTCTTTTGGGCACAGAATTTACATGTAGGCTGCAAGAGAAGAGGTAAATCCCAATTTCCTCTCATGTGCCATGGTCAACTGCTGCACCAGTCGGGCTCTAGGTCAGCCAGCATCCAGGGACCCCTACAAACTCTGGGCCTTTCTGGAGCCAGCAACCATGGCAAATCGAGGGTGGTGTGGTTTGCATGAATCCTCTACATTTTCTTATTCAGACCTCAAGCTTTGTCTAAAATCATGCATTTTCCTCACATTTCTGTGAGGGAAAGTTTCAGAATCTGCTAGGATCCACAAACTTCCTACCACTCAGCGAGGTGTTGGATTTATTTTTCACTACTGCAAGGCCTTTCTCTCCCATTGCATAATATTGGGTTACCTTATTACACTTAATAAGTGCTAATGTTTTATTGGGAACAGATAGGAATGTCAAGTTTGGACTCAAATGAATTGTAATTTAAAAACCCCTGCAATGATAAAGTTGTAATTTAAAACCCTCTTTAATTATAAATAGGCTATCCTGTCTTAGGTATAAACCTATAATAACTGATAAAATCCCACCATAAGGGAAATAGCCCTCATCAGCATAAACATATAAACACTGATAAACACCTCCACAACCACAAACTAAATGCCATTCACAGAAAGGAAAAGGAGAGTGAAGAGTCATTTTTATTTCTTCCTGAAGGGGCCAATACAATGTAACTTTGTTATACAATGTAGCCGCAAGAAAGACTGGGCTAACATTATTCTGCTTGTGTTTTGTTGTTTCGGGATGTCACAAAAATATTGTTTCTTCTTTCTTTTGCTTTTTTCAGTTTTGTGGTCTTTGGTCTAAAGATGCAGGGTTTAGAAGCATGTTTTAGGTCTTATTTATTTATTTTATAAACTGTAGAGAATCAGGAAATATCAAAATCATATTTTATATTTTGGCTACGTTTGATTCTTTCACTGATAGTTAAAATGGCTAGTTTCATTAGAATCTTTCCCAATATGTAGCATCACATTTACCTACCAGAAAGAGAATGGGTGAAACCCTTTGATACATCAGCCCCCTTTTCTAGCGAGTCAGTATTGATAGTAGGTGAACTGCCAAACACCCCCGGCTTTAAACATTCAATGCAAGGTGTAGTGATAGGTATATGTGCTGTCACCACGCATCTGGGATAGTGGTAAAAACATGACACCAGACTTTTAGAAAATATGGAACACAGTGTCACTTGGAATGCTGCCCATTACAGATAATAGGGTAACCCTGTGTCCCTCAGAACCTGGGCATTAGTACAATAGCAAACAGTTGGTTTTGTCGGGTGATACAATTGCTGTGTTTCAAGTAATTAATAAAATGCCACAGGTAATTTCAAATAGCATTAAACAATTGAATTTTAGAGAACAGTTATATGGTAAGAACACACCAAAGAATAATATAACATGAGTTGAAGAAAACAAAGTTTACTTTTTATCTTGTTCGGGGTATATATACGGCTGTCACAAGCATTTTTTCATATCGGCGAATAAAAAAGTGACTTTTGTGAAGATAAGTGCAGGAAAGTGACAAAGTGAAGTCAAAAGTGAGCTATATACATGACATATACAGGTGACATACAAAGATGGATCTAATTAATTGGTTCTGTCCTATATCAAGTTACAACGCATGAATTCACAAGACCAAAGGTGAATCGAAGGATCAGGTCAAGGAAACTGCTTGGACATGATCCTTCAATTCACCTTTGTTCTTGTGAATTCATGCGTTGTAACCTGATATAGGACAGAACCAATTAATTAGAGCCATCTTTGTATGTCACCTATATATGTCATGTAAATAGCTCACTTTTCACTTCACTTTGTCAATTTCCTGCACTTATTCGCCGATATGAAAAAATGCTTGTGACAGCCGTATATATACCCCGAACAAGATAAAAAGTAAACTTTGTTTTCTTCAACTCATGTTATATTATTCTTTGGTGTGTTCTTACCATATAACTGTTCTCTAAAGTTCAATTGTTTAATGCTATTTGAAATTACCTGTGGCATTGTATTAATTACTTGAAACTTGGAATGCTGCAGCAAAACGTTCTCAACAAAGGTTGGAGTGATATTGCAGTGATTCAGCTACATATATGAAAAATTTGTGTGATGACCTGTCAAAATCAATACCTGAGCTGAAGTGCTTCCCTGTAAGAGATCCTTGCCACTTGCTATGCTGAAAGCATCTTTACAATCTTCAGAGATAATGTAGAATGCTATTGACTTTGTAGTCTATTCTGGCGTATTGTTTCGTTATGCGCTGGAACTAAAACGCAAATATTTCTCATTTTGTGCTTTGTGTGCCATCACAGAAAGTGTCATCCCAACTGTGTCATTTAGCCAGTGGTTCTCAGTTCTAGAGGCGTGAATGCTATATTATCCATGTGGTGACCGTTTACAGAATTTTTGCTTAGTGATGATGCCAAAGGCAAAAAATGTGAGGATCTTCGGTCGCATATTGATAGTGATGTGAAAAATAGTACACTCTACTGCATTCTTAGATTTTTACAGGAAAACATGACTGCTGTAGTGGACATTATCAAAAAACTAGAGTCTGAAAACACACTTGTCTACATAGTGTTCAGCGCAATAGGTGTAGATGTAGAACATCTCCTTAAGAGTAGGCTGGGCGAGACTTCTAGTAACTTTGGCACTGCAACATGTTCCATGTTAGAATGCTTGCCACTTGGTAAGCAAAGAAATTTGGACGAGCAATTCAGGAAATTCTATTTTGCAATGCATGAGAAATGGCTTGCAATGATGCATAAAAATGTCCCTTCACCAACCATGGCATTTGAAGTCAATGAAGCCTCTCTGTGGTATTCTGCACAAGCTCTAGATCAGGCCAGGCCCATGATCTACATGTAGCTCTCCAGCTACCTGTAAGTAGCTCTCCTGTATGCAGCCCAGTGAACTACATTAGAAGGTTTTGCTTGGCTGAATTAGTATATCTCTATCAAAATTGAAAAGTATGAATCTGCAGTGAGATAATGTGTATATTTTCCAAATTCATTGGCTGATATTTGGAAAAAATTGTTGAATTTCCAAAATATGTTTAAAACGGAAATTTGAGTGCTAAAAACAAAGGTGTTGGGGAGAATATTGCAAATATTAACTTGGTGGTAGGGGTACTGCAGCTATAGCTGTATTACCCATGTAGAGGCATTACACATCGAGAAAGCATTTTTTTACATTACTTCTGGCAACCGTGTCTAATGCCCTGAGGTGATAGCCTCTGATAATCTTGCATATGTATGGTAGCCAATAAATGTAATATTGTGTAATGTGGTTACTATTAAATCTTTAATAAGACCAGTAGCTCGGGAGGATTTTCATTGAACATAAGTAGCTCTTATTATAGAAAATGTTGTAGACCGTAGCTCTAGATCCCTTCCATAAAGGGGAATTTTCTCCTGACTTTGAAAAGTACTGTTTCATTTTTGACCACTTCAATAACTCTGAGGGCATATGCGCCCAATTCAACGTATATGTTGCAGAACCTGTCCCAGAGATTTGCAATCTTCAGGTGCACCAGTATTGGCATGGAAAGCAATGTCAGTGGCCAGAGTTAGCAAATTGTGTACTGGCTGTTTTGGCACTGCCCGTCTCAAGTGCCAATATTGAGCGGGCTTTTTTACAGATAAAAGTTTACATGGGAAGGAAAGAGTGAGCGCGCATGAACAAAGACTCACTGAAAAAGTATTGTATGGTGTACTACAATACGTTTGATTTGTAAAAATGTATTTGGACCTCATATACACTGTACGTACACTGTCTAAATACCATGCACTATCAGTGCTGAAAGCAAGCAATCATCAAAGCAAAACGTTCCCTAAACACTGGAAAAACACTGTTTCTGTTGTTTTTAATGGCACGAAAATGTGTAACCATTGAAAAACACTGTTTTGTTTAAGGTATTGAAATCAGTGGAAAACACTGAAAAAACCACCCAGAATTTACCAAAAATAGAAACTGAAAACAGGAAAGCCTAATGACAAATTGGTGTTGTACGACTTAATACTTCCTAGTAAATACTGTGCGTTAGTTGGACAACATAAACATCAGGATTGTGCCAGACTGATTCCGTGCACACCCTCGGGATATGTTGGCCTATAGTCCAGCTAGCTTACAGCGCTCCATCGGTAACCCTAACCTTACAGGGTAACAAATGTGTGTGCAAACTCAGAACATGACAACCCTGACTCCCCAAGGAAATCATGGTAACAGATCTAGAACCTTTTTGTTTCGACTCTCATGCATACCCAAAGAAATACAGAAGAAATACACAAACTGCAGTTTCAATATTTATTAAAGCATTGTGATTCTTGAGTAAAATACGTGCACTACAATGATTAATAGAAGGAAACAGGATAATGTAATGTGCATTATGAGAATAGTGAAAAAGATGAACAATTCCACCCTTGTGCTAAAACAGTGAATATATGCTGAATTATAAATACTGTGTATAGTGTACTCCTAGCTAGCGCTTCCTAACCTAGGGCCTGTTTATGAGTTTGGCATACAGGGTTACTCAAACGTGACGAATATCCCATCCACCGTATTACGATTCTATTTTATCCTATGGAACTTGTAACACAGCGGATGGGATATCCGTCATGTTTGTCATGGAGTATCCCATAATCCGGCCCCTAGTCTTGCCTGGGTGAACTGCCAAATCCCTTCCGGGTTGTCTAACTTTCCCATGATCTGCGGGCAAGTGTCATCAGGCTCTCCACCTTGATGTAGAGCTGGACATCCCTCGTGTTGGTACACAGGAATCAGCTGAGCTGGAATTCCAGAATGCAGTGATCTCGCAGTGTCAGCTGAGTGCTCCTCTGATCTAAACAAGGAAGTGGTTCTGTTTATATAATAAACAGTACCCATGTGGCTTTGTAGAAACCCCAGTCAGGCCACAATTGTTTATTCTAGTTTGATAGTTTTGTTGCTTACTGGACAATAACAACGACATTTGCGCAGTGAGCTTTATCACGTACTGAATGTTCAAGGTGTTGTGATAGTGTGCCTACGAAGTGCAAATGTAAGCAATGCAGATCCAGAGAATATTATCCTGCATTGTTACACACGCAAATGTATGTCAAAAGTCACCGTGTTTAAAAGAGAAGGCAACTTAAGAAACATGAGCATGTAAATGGTGATATCTCTTACCTAGGCCTATCCTGATCATGTGACAGTTGGATTTTAAGCCACAATTCTGAAAATACCACTTTTAGAAAGTTGGCATTTTCTTGTCCTAACCATTTGATGCCTGTGGCCAGGGTCACATGACTGAGAATAGTTGGCAGGTGGCCTTTGTGCATTTCTCCCAGACAGTGAGACAAAGGGGGACTAGGTGTTGGTAGGATGGGCCATCCTGCCGGGATGGGTGGGGCGGAGCTGTTCCCTGCCCCACTTTCATTTCAAAGAGCTGCCTCCAGCACACTCACAAAGGAATTTGACACCAGCCTGTCACCATCGACCACTTGGAGCCTGGGCAGAGGAAGGAAGGAAATTTCCAGAACCAGATGGGGGATAGCCTAGACATTTCTACATCTTGAAACAATTGCAGCAGGCATCAATATTAGACCCTCAGACCAACTCTTCTGTACACTCCTGAACCTGTGGACTACAGAAGAAGAACTACCTTGCTCTCCAAAGGACTGCCCCGCTGCTTGTAGTCTGATTTGTTAATCTGAGAACTGCCCTGCTGCTACCACATGATTCTCCTGCTGCTTGAGGCATGGCCTATCCTTCAGAAGACTGCCCTGCTGTCACCAGAGGACTGCCATGCTGCTTGAAGCCTGCCCTGCTCTCTGAGAAGGAAGTCTGGACCTGCTCCCTTCAGACCCGGCTACCCTGAGTGACTCCAAGGGTCAGTTGGCTAACCTCCTGTTCTGAGCTATAGAAAGGAACACAACAAGCTCCAGAGGCCCCCCTCCAAATGCCCAACGGACCTGCTGCAACTGCACCAGTCTGGACCTGCAACTGGCCCTGCCTGAGCCCTGCTGGCCTCTGCTAGAGTGAGTCCCTGATTCCCAAGATGTGCCTCCAAAGGTCCTGGACCCTTGGCTGGCATCAGAGTGCACTCCTTTGCAAAGAAAAGGGCAAATCCTGAGGTTCTGGGCTCTTCATGACCGCAAATGGTCCCGTTTGCTCCGAGATTCTATTGCTCAAGATGCATATGCGAAGCTCCAGTGAACTCAACTCTTCGCGCTACATCGACTGCAGCGACAACCGGCAACATGAGATCTACACTTCACGCTACAGCGACAGCCCGCGGTGACCACCAATGCAAACCTCCAGCAACGACTTTTGTGACGCCCAAGCGGATCTTTGCACTACAGCCACGAGCATCCGCAATGCTCTCCCTGTTCCTAACGACCTCCTCCACTGCAAACTGTACTCTTTGCGCCTTTATTCTGAAAAGATAGCTTTTTCAGCAGGACTAACCTGGTCGCTGTATCGGCCCACACTCCATCGGGGTCACCTGAAATTGTGACTTTCCCTTGGTTTAGCACAACTAGATGACCACGAGAGGCATTATACTTATCTAAAACTTTGATATTGCATATCTACGCTTGGTTGGATTTTTGTCGTTTTGATATCATTTTGTCTATTACATTTTAATCTATCTTTCTAATTTGTATGGGATTTTTCTTGTGTTTACACTTTAATGGCATTTGTGCGCTGCTTAAACACTTTACACATTGCCTCTAAGTTAAGGTTGTCTGCTTATGTTCCAAGCTACTAGAGGGTTAAGCCCGGGTAAATATAGTGACTTTTTGTGGTTCAGCCTGACAAGGATTGTGGTTGCTGCTTGAGTAGGGCTTCCACTCTTCTCAAACAATAATTCAATTTCTTACAGTAGTAGATTTGAAAAACCATTAAGGTTTATTAGTAAAATTACAAACTTTAACAGTCATCAGAGATAAATGGTAGTATCGGCATCGTTATATAATTCAAATTAGTTCGAACTCACCAAATGCAAAGCAGAATGTTAAGAGTTGCCATAAAGCAAAATCAAGAAAAATCAGTCTCCGGTGAAGGGAAAATTCCTTAATTTGCTAGGCTAAGAAAATATGGGAAATTAATGAGAGAGGTCAAGCAGAAACTGTCAGCAATTAAAGCTTCTAAAAGGCAGAATCAAATAAAAATTCAGTCAAGCAGATGAGAATAGAGTTGTTCAGGAGTCTAACTCTTTGAGTGGGGCAGAAACATCTAGTCTCAAGAGAATGGAAAGGGGCATCGGAATCTGACTAGCTCAGAAATTCACAATTAAAACATACAATTCTCTACAATGAAGGGCAACTCCCTATGATTCCCATAAAAAGGCAGCGCAGGAAGCCCGTCTCACCAGCACTGTGCCTGCAGTCTTTGGGGGAAAGAGGAGGACCAGGACTACTGGTCCCAGCGCTCCTTGCGGCCGTCGCCGCCCACGTCACTCTGTCCGCGCCTGGAGGCGCTTAAAGCCGACCGCGGGCTCCAGCAGCGCGTGAAGCCCGTCTCACCAGCACTGTGCCTGCAGTCTTTGGGGGAAAGAGGAGGACCAGGACTACCGGTCCCAGCGCTCCTTGCGGCCGTCGCCGCCCACGTCACTCTGTCCGCGCCTGAAGGCGCTTAAAGTTGACCGCGGGCTCCCGCAGCGCGGGACGTGCCCGGGCCAAGGGCGGGCCCGTCTGCGCCCGTCGGCGACAGGCGGAGGCAGGGCCGGGCCCCCCTCGTTGATGTGTCACAGAGAGCGAAAGTAATAACCCGGTAAGGTGACTTTTCTATCAACTTTATTAACGCCATTTTGACCAAGCGGCAAAATGGGAAAGAGGAAACAATCGCAAATTACGGGGAAGCGACGTCCAGAGAACACACCCATCACGAATATTTAAAATCAGCGGTGGGAATGATTGATGACGAGATTGTGCTGGTAAAGGAACAATTGACCGCAACTATGACTGCACTGGACGCCGCTCTGATGGGATCGACATCTGAGGGTAGCCAAGTTAGCAAAGGGCCAGAGGTAGTGGTGGGGCCTGTAGCTGAAAAGGATATTGTCTTGAACACGCATAATCCGTGTATTTTAACCTCCACATTAGAGATATCAGTTCTATCCAATAATACAGATTTAGCCTCACCGCCTGCAAAAAAAGTAAAGCAACTACCAAAACCAAAGACAGGTTTAAGTGAGAATAAGGGTGTAGTTCCTGGCGCAAAGCAGAAGGCAAAGAAAATGATTAAGCCCGTTGGAACGCTAAAAGGAGAAAGTAGTCTCCCAGAAAGTGTATAAGGAGCACGCAACCTTGAAACATTGTTTAAAAGAATCCATTCGAAATTGGATAGTATTGAGCGCCGAGTTATGTCAGAGATAAAACTAATACAAAAAGATGTAACCTTTTTAACAGACCTAGTGACAGGATTAACACCCCCTAAGGATTTTAGGCTGCCCATTGTGAGTGGTAACCCAATAATGAGGGAAAATGGAGAGTGTTATACTACAACCACAATACAAAAGAAAACAGGATTGGCATCCATCAAGTCATCCACTATGCCTCCTAAAAAGGACAATATGGAATTAATTCAAATTGATCAAAATAAAATTCGAACTCTAGGGCTGTCTAGTGAACATAATACCCCTGCTATGACATTTAAAGAGACAGATGAGATGGAGAAACCGACAAGGAATATGAACTCGGAAATTATTTTAAACGAACTTCCTTACCTCCACCTACCACCTCAGGCTACACCATATGTTATTATTTTAAAAAATGTGCCAAGGTTGGAAAATAAATCTGGTGAAACCTATGAGAAGTTGAAAAATCAGGTGATACACTGGATAACAGGAAAGATGAATATTGATATAAATGTTTTACAACGAAATATAATAATGCTGAGAAGAGTGAGTTGGGTAGGAAGTACTAGGAAGGACTGTGTGGGGGACTGTGTAGTGGTGAATTTCCGAAGCAGGGACTTAGTAGAGACTATGATGGATACCATTGTAAACAATGTTATGTTACCAAATTTTATTGGGTCTGGATGCATTACTGCTGTCCCTTTAGGGTATTTTTATAGGCCATTCCATGAAAATGTGAGAACAAATGTAAGAATAAACAGCGATAGGCAATACAAGACTATTCCAATGATCCCTACTTATAATAGATATGAATTACTCGGGACCTGTAGTGAGATTGACTGACATAAGGAAAAACTAGGGAAGAATACCGAGAGACCTTTAGAATACACCCCCTTTAAGCCAGCCGGAACCACATGCGCAGAGATGTCCAATGGGGTTCAACAAGAAATACACATATCGAATGATAATGTCAATAGCGCTGGTATAAGGGAATTGGAAGATGTGGTGGTAAGCTCTATTAATACACAATCGCAAGAGTCTGTGAATATCATGTCCTGGAATATTGCAGGAATTAAGAATAAGATAAAGAATAACGAATGGCATAAAACAATGGAAGGCTGCGCTGCAATTATGATTCAGGAGACATGGGCTACTGAGCCCTTTTTAGGTCTCGGCCTGCACCAGCGCTTGCGCTGGTCTGGCCGAGAGTTTTAGTAAGCGGGTTTTGGAAGTGCAAACCCACTGGCTTTCGGCTGGCGACCAGCTTGCGTTCACGATGGCGTGCACGCGCACAGCTGCCATCCATTCCTCGCATCGCTGGCGAGGCGCCCGTCTGCCTTTCCTCCCCTCCCTCACCCCTCCTCCCCCTCCCTCACCAGAGAGCGCGTTTCCATTCCTCGCATCGCTGGCGAGGCGCCATCTGCCTTTCCTCTCCCTCCCTCACCCCTCCTCCCCTCCCTCACCAGAGAGCGCGTTTCTTGGCCGCGCGTCTTGTTATGTTAATGTTCTGATGTTGCTTGTTCTTTTGCACTTAGTGCTGACTAATCCCTTTAAAGAATTAAATCCCTTGACTGCTGTCACATTATTATTATTTTTATGTGTGTTGCGACCCTCGCTCGGTGTCATGAGAGGATTTTTATGTAATGTCCTAGTGTTGCTTGTTCTTTGTGCACTTACTGCTGGTCAATCCCTTTGAAAAATAAAATTCTTTGACGGCGGTCACGTTATTATTGTTTTTATTCGCTTTGTGTAGTTCACTTGGTGTCTTGTGAAAACCATTGTTCTTGGAGATCCAGTCTAATAGTCACCGCATGATCTGCTATCCACGCAGGGGATTCGTATTTAGATTCCGCCATCCCACTTTGTGATATGTGAAGATCTGTTTACTACAGTGTGACACTTCAGAAACGGATGCTTTTGGATGCGATTCACTTGTTTGTGGAAACACATGCAGATTATTATATTATAGTGCCGCTTAATAAGAAGGGATTGGCTAATTCAAACTCGTACGCACAAAGTGAATTTTCTTCTCTTGTTGAGCCTACCTGCATGCACTTTTTATGTTAATGTACTGGTGTTGCTTGTTCTTTGTGCGCTTACTGCAGGCTAATCCCTTTAAAGAATTAAATTCCTTCATGGTTGCTATATTATTATTGTTTTTATTCGCATTGCATACTACGCTCAGTGTCTCTGACACTTTGGAGCGACTGTGAAAACATGCTGAAAAAGAATACTTAGCACATCTGCTCTGTGGGGAACTATAGATCTATCTATAAGGCGTGCTGCGAGTAGAAAATCGGAGGTTTACAACATGCGCAGTGAGACTGTAATATAAACCTACCCCTGTGGTGCTGACTCCGAAACCATTTAGTGTTGTATCTTGTATTGTGAGCATGCGCAGTAGAATGGGTTGTATTGTTTTTCTCTATCGTTTACCTGGAATAAGGTAACAGACATATTCTAAGTGTGGGGTCCTCTCTGTGATATTCACATTTCTATTTGCTCAGCACGGTACCTGGGACAAGTCTCTGAAGAAGTCATTTAAGTTATTGGACAGAGATGTCCAGGCAGGAAATAAAATAAGTGAGTTGTATTCTACATTTGGGCTTAATAATGACCGCTATATTCTGTAATAGATGTGCACACTTTTGTCAGCTGCCTGCCACATCGAAGCACGCCTCACAAATGCTATAGACTACTATGGGAAATGATCTAAAAGACATTCACATTGACATTTGTGTTAGTTCGGGCATTGCCGAGACCTATTGGCTTTGCCAATGCTTGTTTATTAATGGTTTTAGAGTATTCTGTACCAATGCTACCCCATCTAGAAGGGGAAGAGCAAAAGGAGGACTAGCTACATTAATAGCTGTCACTGTGCCGCTGATGGTGAAGGAAGTTAATCTCAAGTCACAGTATTATCAACTAATTGAACTATATTCGGAAAGTAAACAGACATTTGTTTTGATTAATTTTTATAATAATGTTTTCGATAATACCAGATCAAGGGTGATTAAAAATTTAGAGGTAGACCTCGAACTTTTTGTAAAGAAATTAACAGGGGATTATATAGTTATTTGGGCGGGTGATTTTAACTGTGAAATTTGCAATATTGATATGGGTAAACAATGTGGGTACAGCGATGACTTTGGTGATCGAATTCTACACTTCCCACATGATATGTACGGAGAGTCCATAAATAATACTATTTTTAAACATAATTTGGCAATTCTGGAGCCAGAAAGTAAAGAGGGCAATTCACCAATCGCTACATATGTAGGAGGGAGAGTAACATCTAATATTGATCACTTTATCGTGTCAATAAAGTGTAAGGATATAGTGGAAAAACTTATTATTAGTGAAAATATGCTCAGTGACCATTATCCATTAATTATGATGACGAAGCTTACCCTGGTGAGGCAACTTAGGGGTAAGATGTCGGGAAATAATATAAAACCCCAAGGAAGAAATGGGGTTTCTATCAAATGGTCAGGAGTTGATCCAACTGCGTTTTTGAATAATCTAAAAGCGAAAAAACAAAAGGATATTAACGTCTGTATGGATAGTTGTTCCACGGACACGGGGATCATAAATGCCTTCTGTAATATTACCACTGAGATAGCAGATGACTTAACCCTCAAAAAGAAGAAAATGATGTGCGATAATAACCCTAGATGGTTTAACAGGGAATGTTCTAAAATTAATAGGGATTTAAAAATGGCCCTTAAAGTAAAACCGAGGGATACTGTGAAAGTTAGTAATTTAAGGAAAGATTATAAAATAATTTTAAATCACAGAAAAAATGAAATCCGTGAGGAAGGCTGGGCAAGCTTAATACAGGCCGCAGAAACAAGAAATGCAGCTCTATTCTGGCAGACAATAGATCACCCATTCTTTGAGGATAAATCAACAATGAAAATAGAAACTGTTATAGCTCCAGATGACTGGATAACACATTTTGGGCACATTTTTAACCCACTAGCTGTTACAAGTACGACATTAATAGAGAGTAATTTTATACTAACAAAGCATCAAACTCCGTACCAATCATGCAAGATGAAATTAAATTGGCACTCCTAAAAAGTGCTAGTGGGAAAGTGGCAGGCCCGGATGGGGTGCCCATTGATGTTTTTAAAAGTAACATGGATTTTTGGATTCCTATATTAATGAAGGCTTTTAATGCTACCATAGGAGGAGTATTACCTGTAACATGCGTAGAAAGCATAATTGTACCCATTTTTAAAAAGGGAGACCGAGGGAAGGCAAACTGCTACCGTCCAATTTCCCTTCTGGACTCAACTTCAAAACTGATGGGAAGAATTCTTCTGGGAAGGTTGGATGTATGGGTTAAGGAGAATAATATTCTCACGGAAACACAATATGGGTTCAGAAGGGGCATTGGAACGGTAGAGCAGTGTTTAAATTTAGAATTATTAATAGGGAAAAAAACCCTAGCAAAGGAGGGGGCTCTACATCTTTGTTTTGTGGACCTCACAAGTGCATTTGATTTGGTGAACCATACTAAGTTGTGGCAAACCCTCAAAGAACAGGGAGCACCATTCGATATTATCTCATACTTATCCCAGATATATTCTCGTTTAACATCGAGAGTACGTTTTGGAATGAGGGGAGAATGCACGTAGGATTTTAGGGTTATAAGGGGAATACGACAGGGATGTGTATTAGCGCCACTTTTATTTTCCTTGTATATAAATAATGTGGACCTGTTTTTACAAAAGCAAAAAGCGGATAGCCCAAAAGTTGGAACACGCACCACCCCAGTTTTACTTTATGCGGATGACGCTGTTCTTTTATCAAGAACAGCTAATGGCTTACAATGTTTAATTGAGAAGTTTGCCCACTATATGTCAGAAAAGGATTTACAGTTAAACCTCACTAAAACGTTTGTTATGACATGTGGGAAGTCGAAGCTGAAACATAGAAAACATTATGTGGGTGGAGCTGTTATAGGTAGAGTCCCAACTTTTTCTTACCTAGGTCTCCTTTTTAACAAAAATGGCGGCTGGAAATCACATATTGATCTTTGTAATTTAAAATTTCTGAGAGTTGTCGAGGGGATCTTTAGATTCTCTGCCAGATTAGGAAATAAACCTGTAAGGGAAATCCTCACGCTGTATAGAACCAAGTGTGTGACAGGTGCCTGTTATGGGGCCGCAATATGGGGCAGAGTAAATACCTTGTCCCTACAAACACAAGAAAATAGATTTTTTAAAAGAATTTTGGCGGCTCCGAGTTCTACAGCTAATTATATTGTGCATAAGGAACTGTCTGTATCCTATATAAGTGATTTTATTGAGGTAGCGGGCCTTACATTTTGGAGAGGGTTGTGGGCAAAAGAAGAGACAAAATTCACAACGGATCTAATAAAGGATTGCTTGTCTCTTGAGCATGGAAAGAAAATACCTTGGTTAGATTATATTCGTAATCTTCTGGCATGTTGCGAGATAGAGCTCGACAATACGAACCCTGCAAATATCCAAGGGATCAGTAAAAATGAATTAAAGTCTAGATATATCTCAGAAAGGGAATGTGTTAGATTTGAAGCAGCTAGGCAGAAAAAAAGTGTTGTTATGTATGGTGAATTACCCTCTGTTGAGGGCATTGAAACATACTTAACTTTGATAAGAAATACCCAACAGAGATTTTATTTCACAAGACTTAGATTGGGTACTCTACACTATTTAATTGCATTTTCTGATACAGAAAAATGGTCCCACATGCTACCAAACTGCCCATGCAATGAGTCGTACTCCCCAGTCTGCGCTACATTTTATGCTGTTTTGTACTTTGTATAGTGATATTCGGAAAATGATTTTAAAACCACTTTTTTTAGCTAATAGGTTGTTTAATTATAAAAATGCTTTTAACTTCCTCTGTAGTACGGACAATATGAAAACTGTATACTTGGTTATTCATTTTATTGAAATGGCGATTAGAAAAAGAAAGGAACTTTTATTTTTAAATGTACTGAAATATGAGAAAAATGAAGAGGATTGTTAATTATGTTCAGAAGTGATAGTTTATGGAGATCGTTTTAGATATTTTAGTATATTTTTAAGCTGCGGTATCCCCGCATAATGCACAGCCGTTTGCACAAATGAGATCTTGCAGTTTTGCACATTATGCATAAGTTTTGCACATGTGATATTTTGCACTAAAAATCTAATTTACCTCTTTTATATTTGTAATAATGAAAGAATGGAAATTTCTATTATTTTTAAAATTTTGAGTATAATATTTGAGTCACCCCCCCCGAATATAATATTGAAAATCTGGTATTTTATGAGAAATTGTATGTTTTTAGAGTAAATGTAATTTGACGTGATTTAGTATGCTTATATGGATGTCCACTTTACACCGAATAAAGCTGTTTTGACTTGACTTGACTTGATTCCCATAAAAAGGCCCAATCAGAATCTAACATTTTGTGACAAAACATTTGCATTCTGCTTCCCAGGCACTGCACAATGGAAGAGTTCAGCTGTGCAGCCTTCAAAAAATATCTTGTAGCAGGATGATCCATCTCGGTTCAGCATGTCCCAGGCACAGGTGTGGAAATTCACTCTCTATAGAACGCATATAGATAACATTTCTCACAGAAATCAAAACATTTGCAACATTTAATTAACTCAAACTACAGTAGCCTGGCTCCTGAAATAAGAGAAAGAAAGACAAACACAGCAGCCAAAAAATACATTTTCAGGTAAGCGAGAGTCATTAAAACTGAGGCCTACATTAACTATGGCTAACTTAACATGAAAACGTTAAATATAGTCAGAATTAATGTGAAAATCACACTTTTCAGCCTTTTATGATGTTTCACACAACCAAGGTTCAGTCGTGTGACTTCCGTTATCAAATGCAGCTCTTCTTTATTTAATGGAAAAGTAGTTAGTTGTTAGTATGAATTTTTTTTGACCTTGTAATCTTAGTTTTTAAGATGAGATAAACATATGCATATACACAAACTGCGTAAAGCTCGCAGTGTTTT
Organism: Calotriton arnoldi; assembly: GCA_963921515.1. Lineage (NCBI taxonomy): Eukaryota > Metazoa > Chordata > Amphibia > Caudata > Salamandridae > Calotriton > Calotriton arnoldi. The sequence goes on from CAWUFW010001142.1 coordinate 1,483,253, forward strand.
ATTTAGAGAGTTAATCATGTTGTATCTATATATGTTAATAGGTCCAACATTTAACCGTGACTCCAACATCAAAGATGCATAAACTATTAAAAATCATTATGGTGAGATATGCACACCAGCATGTGAGTGGGACACTTATTTCATTCTTCACATGTGAATTTTCTTGACCGCCATAATGTACACGATTGAGCTACACTGATTTGTTTGTTATTGTTGTACCTATTGGTGTTGTCAGTTTATTGTTTGTCTAACAGGCCTATAGCTTGGAGTACTGAGGCCTGGGTTACCTGGTGTTCAATACAATACCATGGATACAGGTAGTATATTAAAATACCTATACTTAAACGTTATTTTGATCTTGGTTAAGCAGAAAGGGCCAAATGCATTCCGATTAATGCCACTGACATCTCTTCTGAGGGCTGAAATGGCCAGAAACATGGCCTTTATTTGTGGGTAAAATTATTCCCCCCTCTTTTTGTCTTCTACTGCAGGGTTAATCAAATTTACACCCCCACCGAGGAGGTAGTTTTATTTCACATATATTTTTCCCCCTCTGCACTCCCTCACACCCTAAAAGCCCATACGAGTGGCAAAGCTATCAATTATCATTTATTTCCCCAAGCTTCCCAATATTGTTATGGGTAGTAGCTTGCATCTACTCCATTGGAGAGGTGCCAGGATGAACCCGATGGTGAAACATGCCACCTATTGGGTGGGTGAGGGCTTCCATCCTTAAACAGGGAGAGACCCCTTCTTCCGTGTTTGTATTATGCCCCACGCCCAGGCAGACAGTTCTTTTGTGGTTTTGTATGTACATAATTAGTCATATGCAGGATCAGGAAAATACTCTATGATTATCCCATTTACTAAATACTGGTCAGGGGCGTGGGCAAGTACCGATGGAGATGGCCGTGAGCTAGAGAGGCTCAGGCGACCCGTAACCCCCCCACGCCGTGAATATCCATCAGAATCCAGGAATACAGCGCAGTTTATAACATGCCTTTGCCCCCTTGGCAATCAACGTTAAACTCGGAGCGAACCGACTTGATCTGGCTGAGAGCGGTCGAGCGCAGCCTGGCGCAAGAAGCCCCGAGCAGCGGTGTTGCCTGAAGATCAGCTATGGAGCTCTGACACAGGGGTGTGACGCATTGCCAAGTGACGACAACCTGCAGCGAGGCAGAGGCTCCACGAATCAGCGTCCACACCTCCTAAGTAAGCCGGACCCCTCTGCGACACAAGCACAGCGGTGAGAGGGGGAATTTACGGCCGACGCGGAGGGGAGAAAGCGGAGGCTGCCACCACCAAAAGAGAACCTACTCTCCAAGATATAATGAAGGCGATAGGGGGGGTACGTACTTCCCTTGAACATAGAATGGACTCCATTATGGCTGAGATTACGCAAATCAGAGCAGACATACGTAACATGAGCAACAAAGTTAAACATATGGAGACAACCAATGCCGAACTGCAGTCGGTCTCAGACACCTTGAAAAAACAAGTTGCGTAACTACAGGCCCCCAGTCCGCACTAGAATTGAAGCTGGACGACTATGAAGGAAGATCACGTCGACGGGCGAAAGGACCTGTGGCCGGCCTCTTTGGGGAGGAGCTTGTGACGCTTCACCTTCAACCAAGGGGACTATCTAAATTCTTTTTGATTGAAAGGGCCCATAGGGTCCCAGGAGGTAGTCCTAGGCCAGGGGCTCCTCCGAGGCCTTTACTAGCTCGGATGTTCAATTTCAGAGATCGAGATATCATACTGTAAACGGCTCTGAGCACCCAAACCTATACCCCTCCCTCCCCCCCCCCCCCCCAGCGCGATTACATTTTTTTCCAGACTTTACGATCAAGGTCCAAAAGCAACGCAGATCTTTTCTGGAAGTCAAGAACTGCTCTGAGATAAAGGGGTGAAATACTCCATGCTATTTCCGGGGAGACTAAGGGTTGAAGCGGAAGGAAAAACCTGTTTTTTTGACACCCCTGAGATGGCACACAAGTGGATCGACGGCTGGAGACCAGTGGGGGGACACAGCTCCAGAACACACAGAGAGAAACCTCACAAAAAGACTTTTGATCACGGTGGACAGGGAGCAATCAACTCGGAACATTCCCATTCAGAAGACTCGGGTCAGTGACTCCTCAACATGTGTCGACCGGGAGGTGGGCCGAAACCTTTGGGAGAACAGATGCAGACAGACCAAAGTTTCTTAGAGTTTGAAGCAGCAGAGTTGAACAAGAGACAATATCCTTTACATGCTCATCTGAAGCTCTGTAATTACTACGGAAGGCGTGGAGGGAGGGGACCAATAAAGTAGCGGCGTAGGTACTACCCCTCCTTTTATTTCTCTTCCTGTAGACTAGTTGGGGATGGGGCGACAGGCGCTCTGCATAGTTGAGGAACCGGGTAGTTCTATGCCCGAAGTGCAGGGAAGCAGGGAGGAGGGTTGTTATTACAATATACAAGCTCAAAGGCATTAAGGATACTCTAAATACAAAGCAGGGGAGTCAATACTCGTTTTGTAAATCAGCTGACACACGGTTCGGACACAACCTCCTGAAACACCTTAGGGGGGATGAGGATATTATAGGGCTGACATATAGAACATATAAGAACACACTTACCAGAGTAAGCATCAGGGACATGACAGGGAAGACAATAGACAGACCCAACACTTTGCAAAATGGGGATGATAACAGATGAAGGACTGAGACTCTTGTCCTGGAATGTGAATGGGATGGGGGATAAGCTTAAACGAGGGATTTTACTGCAATATATCAAACGACTGTACCCAGACGTCGTCCTACTGCAGGAAACACACCTTGTGGGAAACACATGCAAAGCCTTAACGCGCTGAGGCTATAAACTAGTGGCCCACTCCGGGTTCACCACTGGCTCAACAGGGGTGGGAATACTTCTGAGGGGCAACTTCTCCCTGACAATAATACATACATGGACCGATATACAGGGGAGGTATGCGGCAGTGACTAGAGTATGGGGGGCCACCCAATTAATATTGCAACTGTGTATATACCCTCTGCGCTCTACAATATAGCATTTCAAGACCTAGGAGACCTGTTCCTGAAATTCCAGGTGGGGAGGCTGATAATAGGGGGAGACTTTAACGCAGCATTGTCTGGATCCCTGGATCGCTACCCCCTTCCTGGACCAGACAGCAAAGTAACACAGTTCTCCGAATTTCTAGAGGCTATGGGGCTGGTAGACGTCTGGCGTGTGCATAATCCAAATAGGCAACAATTTACATTCCACTCTGGGGCCCACAATAGCTTGTTGAGAATTGACTACATTTTTACTGTGGCGGATCAGGTGGCACGGTTCAGAGAGGTACGCCACTTGGCAAGGGACATATCTGACCATTCCCCCCTCTGGGCATGTTACCCATCGGGGCGTGTCAGAGGGGAGGAGTACCAAGGATTAGCTCATGGTATCTCGGACTTCCTCAAGTGAGGAACAGGCTACTAATGGGAATAGACCACTACTTTTGTGAAAACAAAGAATCGGTAGACTCAGCATCGACTCTCTGGGAAGCATTCAAGGTGGTGGTAAGGGGGAATGCCATCTCCCTGATAGCTGGGGTTAAGAAAGAAAAGCGTGCACTAGTGGAAAAGCTAGAGAATGAAGTTGCGCAATTGGAGGGGAAATTGTTGGGTGACGATACAGAGAGAGTCAAACACGCACTGAAGATCAAAGTGAAAGAATACAAAGACCTTGTGGGGGAGGGGGCCAAGGATAAAGAAAAAGCAACACGCCATAAGATATATGAAGTAGGGGACATGGTGGGGAAACTACTCGCCTGGCTCGACTCTCGTGAACGAGCAAGCAGATTAGTGACCACACTTACAACAGGCCTAGGAGAGACGCTCCGCGACCCACAAATGATAGTAGAAGAGTTTGCAAACTTTTACGAGCAACTCTACTCCCCAAGCAATACCTCCGATGGGAAAGCATCCGCGGAACTCTTAGAAGACATGCCCCTTCCCTCCCTCGGCCCAGAAGACCTAGAACTTCTAGAGAATGACATTACGAAGGAAGAAATAACCCAAGCCATCTGTGTACTTCGATCAGGGAAAGCAATGGGGCCGAATGGCTTCCCAATTGAGCTTTAAGAGATGGGAGTGGCCAAACTAGCCTCCTATCTTAGAAATATGTACATTGAAAGTCGGGCACTGGGTACCCTTCCGCGAGACCAGCAAGTTGCCACAATTGTGGTTATACATAAAGAAGGCAAACCAAGCGATCGATGCACTTCTTATCGCCCCATCTCATTGTTAAATGCGGAAGCGAAGATATTGGCTAAACTGCTGGCCATGCGGCTAGTACAGGTTATACCTAAATTAGTGCACCCAGACCAATCGGGCTTCATGCCAGGAAGGACTACCGCTCTGAACCTTCGCAGACTACATAGGGTGCTGGGGCGCGTGGATACGCTCAGGGAAGATGCAATCGTGGTATCACTGGATGCCAAAATGGCTTTTGACACTATTGAGTGGCACTACCTGTTTGCAGTCTTTGAAAAAGTGGGATTTGTGCCAAACTTTATGGCCTGGGTGTGACTCCTCTACAACGGCCCACTAGCACAGGTGGTAGTAAACAATAAGACTTCCCCAGTCTTCCCTCTTGGACGGGGGACAAGACTGGGCTGCCCCCTGTCACCCTTTATTTTTCACTGACACTTGAACCCCTGGCCACCTGGGTCCGTGGTCATCCATTGATATGAGGTCTGCGCTGAACGGAGGAATGGGAGAACCGAATCTCCCTATATGTTGACAACGTGCTGTTATATTTGGCGGCACCTAGGGCCTCGCTGAATAGAGTCATGAATATACTAACCAATTTCAGGAAATATTCGGGGTATACCATTAATTGGACTAAATCTATTATATATGTACTCAATGGAACCCCCCCCCCTCTGCCTGAAGGCTGCGAGGCCAAAGTGACTACTGAGGGGTTCCGCTACTTGGGTATATATATCACTACTGACCCGGACCAATTTTACGATAGAAATCTCCTACCCCATTACAAAGACTAAAAGTGGACGTGCGTCATTGAAGGTCCCTTCCACTCTCTCTACTGGGCCATGCTGCGCTGATTAAGATGGTGGCACTCCCCAGATACCTATATGTATTACAAAACACACCATACCCAGTCCCGGCACCCTACTTTAAAGCCATACAAAATGAACAGAGAATGCTCCTGTGGGATGGCAGTCCTCCTAGAGTTGCCACACAAAAACTGGTGAGGGGGTGGTAAGATGGAGGCATCGGGCTCGCTGACATGCGGAAATATCACTGGGCATCTCACCTCATGATGATTAACATATGCCTGCACAAACCCCAAGACGATCCAGCATTTAAGATGGACAAATACGTCCTGCCAGGTGGCAGATATGAGAGAGAACTCTATGCCACACCAAAACGTCTTCAGCTAACAGGCCCAACAAACCACACACTGCAAATCTGGCACGCAGCAAATAAAAGCCTGGGCTGGAACATGGGATACGGGACAACTGGGGACCCTTAGTGGGACCTAATAGGCATTTCCCGGGTGGGAGACTTGTGGGACCGAGAGGGAGTGATCTCCTTTGATACACTTTAAAGAGACTATGACCTTACAGACACTGAGTGGTTTAGGTATATCCAAATTAAACATGCTCTCCAGAGAGCCGTCCCTGAAGGGGGGAACTACCGGAATCCTCACCACTCGAAGATAGGATTCTTACTGAATACTTGAACCGCGGGAAGATCTCCCTGATTTACAAAAAATGTACAACTCCCCGGCTTCCCTTACTCAACTTAGAAAGCGCTGGACACAAGACGTCGAGGAACTAGAGGACGAGGAGTGGCAGGAGGCTGCATCTTCACCCAGAGAGGTAGCTATTCCTGCACGACTTAGACTGGTAAAACTTAAGATAATGCATCGAATGTACTATTCAGGACATACGCTTCCTAGGTTTAACCCCAGGGCAGATTCGACATGTAGGAGACGATGCGGACAGAAAGGCACATTTTACCACATAATTTTGGAGTGTCCACACATTAAGAAATGTTGGCGCCAGGTAACATGCTCTATTGGGGAAATATTAGAGAATAAAATAGAACCAGAGCAATGCCTTCTAAATATATGGGGAGTGACAGATTTGAATAGCTAAGAGTGAATCTGGTCCACCGTGGGAATGACAATGGCCAAGCGCAACATCGCGAAATTGTGGTGGGCCCGGATGTGCCAGCATTTCAAGCTTGGGAGCAGGACATGGATTGGTGTATGGTTACTGAAAAAACTATCTTTGAAAGTAGATGCTGCCTTAAGAAGTGGACTCAGATCTGGGGCAAGTGGAATCTCTCCAGAGGCAATATATGCATGCCTCCCCTGACCCTATCCCAGGCTTGTGTAGCCACATACAATGAACGAGAGTTGTGAACAAGGTCTAAAACCAAACCATTGATCATTGTTATGTCTGATGCCTTATTTCTACCCGAAATGTCTAACCTTAATGCATGTATTGCATACCTGTTGATGTGCCTGTCTTTTATATTGATAAAAAGAATTTATAAAAATAAATAATGGTCAAATTCCAAATTCGGAAGTGCTGTGCCAATGATGCCAAATTTGTCAGACAACTACTGTCCTCGTAAATCCTACTGGAAAATCTGAGGGGTCATTTAAGAGACTTCAAGCAGACTTTAATGAGATGCCAGTTTACAATGTCCTTTAGTACATTCTTGTGATTGTCTGCATATTCTCTAAATAGGTTGAGGCCTAACCCACCCTGGGATCAGACAGCCTGACAGTTGCCAAGTTTTTGTTAAGGGAATTAGTACCCCATTTTGGCCTGACAACCTCTATTGAGCCAGACCATGCCTTCCATTTTAAAAATGACATTTTGAAATTCATTGATCGAAGGTTCAATTGTGGCAATTATCCAGAAACTTCTGGAATAGTTGAGAGAATGAATTGGACCATTAAAACCAAGCTGGCCAAAGTATGTGCATCCACTACTCTGGAATAGACTGATGCCCTTCCTCTTATTCTAATGAGTAATAGAACTACCTCAGATAAAAAGACTGGCCTCTCGACCCATGAACAGACATGGTCTGTCCTTAAGGGCAGCGGGGCCCGGCCCCCCCCCCAACTTTTTGCAGACATGAAGAGTGTTTGTGAGGCTGAACAAAGAGTGTTGCACACTCTTTATGGTAAAGTCAGGCAGCCAGGCGCTATACATGTGCTACATGCACAGGCGCCTGGCTGCCTGAGCTGAAGTTTTCCCGAATAAGGATTTCACAGCCCTGTGGGCGTCAACTCCTGAGTCCTGCAAAATGCCTCGACGTCCTCCACCTCATGACGAGAGGGCATGCCACAGACAGACTCAGATCTGGGTGCTTCAGTTTTAAGCCCTGAAGTGCGCAGGGCCGACAGTAAATCAGTGACACCACAACACAGGGTGGGGTCATATCAGCAACTCTCACAGACCCCATCCCACTGTGTGACACGTAAGGAGCCTAAGGTCAGCCAATGAGAGGAGGCAGCAATCCCAACCATCCAGGAACCTCAGAGGCTTCCCTTCTGCCACCCAAGATCACTGCTGCGGCCCGCTAAGTTTTTCTTTTTTTTTCAATGTTTGGTGCGTGCGTGCATGCGAGTTTTTATGTACAAATGTATATGTATTAGTGCATGCATGCTGTGAATGGGTGTGTGTGTGTTTGTGAATGGTGAGTATATGTGGGTGTGCTTGTAAATGTATGGGTGTGAGTGACTGTGCAGATAGATGGGTGAGAGTGAGCATGTATGTGTGTGACTGTGTGATGTGCCCGCCCCCCCTCATGCTCAAATTAATAGCCACCACTGCTTATGACGTGTTAATGGGCAGAGCAATGAGATTGGCCAATAGTCAGGTATGCTTGTTTCAAAAACGTGTGACATTGTTCTAAATTACTGGAAAATGCTATCTAATATGGTGAAATCTGTTTCGTACCAGGTGAATGTGGCAACACTACCAACCAAAGAAATTTAATGTCACCAACTGAATACAGGAAATTGTGCGGTTATCAAGAAACATGTCCGCAAGAATTACTTGGAGGAACGCTGGCGAGGCCCGTTCCAAGTTATACATCTGACTAACATTGCTGTGAAGTAGCCGTCATCCTGCAGTGGATCCATGCCACTCACATGAGGAGAGTGAAGGTGGTGGGTGAAGAAGTGGTGACAACAACCACTGATTCACAGTGTTGATCTAGTGAGGGTGGAAAATTTGGAAATGAAACTGGTGAAGATGATGAAGTTGTAGAAGTTACTGCTGATGAGAGTGACGGTACCAAAAGCAGTGGCCAGTCTCAAGTCCATGGTCAGAGTGAAGAGTCGTTACAAAGTTGTAAGTGGTAGCAAAAAGATGTAGTCAATGATCCGACCAGTGAAAAACTCCAGTTGAAAATTTGAGTCACAAGAACCCTGAGAGGAAGAAAGCAGTTCATAGTAAATCAAGTTACTGATGCTGATCAAGGTTCAACTCCATCAGTGAGTGGAGAAGATTCAGCAGCAATCACAAGTGAAGATGCAAGAGTCAAAAGAACAAAGACACTAAAAAGAAACCGTAAAGGAAAGCACTGGCAAAATGAAAGACTAAAGCAATGAAGAACCTGAAGTAATTAAAATCGACGAAGAGAGCAGTGAAAGTGAATCATCAGTGAGCAAAGAAAAGAATTCCAAACGGAAAATCTGCTTCACCTAATGGGCGTATCTAGCATCAGTATCTGAAGAACAGTCAGATACAGAAATCATTGAAAGCGAACCAGAAGAACCATGTTGAATGCTCAGAAAAGATTGATAGAGATCAGTAAAAAAATGCAAATGAATACAAAGAAAATAGTTTAAAAAACTGAACTGATAAAAAAACTTTGAAGTCTATGTTTATTATGATTTTATTTTTTTAGTATTACTTTCAAAGAAAAAAATAAAAGCTCTATCATTATTGTAAAGAATTTTTTTATTTTTGGAGTTCCAAGTTCTTTTTTGTTTTTGATCTCAATAGAAAATGGCATAAAGCAAATGTTGCAAAATTATTGATCTTGTCTCTTTGATAAAGACGCTAATAATCTTGGTTGGCTTATTGTTGCGCCTTCTTTCTCCAGTGGGATACATATAGACACTGACACGTAAGGAAAGTATAGTTAGTGGTTCTCATGATAATATTTATACTAAAATGTTGAGTGAATATGTAGATATTATAGGGTCAAGAATTGTTTTGTATGCAATACTGCCCCTTCTTCTGTAAATGAGGGTGCCACATATGTACAGCTTCCTATGTCTTATGATCTAGCGTGCAATGTGTTAGTATTTTTAATAAACAAAAATTCCTATCACTTCATCTGTCGGTTTTTAGTGTTTCACTGGAACCCTGCCTGTCTCTGAAGATGCTAAGAATGAGTTAAAATATGGTACATTTCTGAATATAATCGCACATGTTTACCATAATGCTAACCATACTAAACACAACTATGTGTTTTTAGTTTAAGTAAAGAAGAATATGAGTTTGTCAGGGAATATGATATAATAGTGAAATTTGTGAGAGATTAGAAAGATGAGAAGATGATAAGACAGAAGCCTAAGGGCCAGATGTAGGTAAAATCAGTTTAGCGAGTCCTTAATAGCGATTTTTAGGGAATCGCTATTAAGGACTCGCAAAATGCTATGTAGGTAGGAATCTCAATAATTTTAGCGATTCCTACACATTCCTTGCGAGTCGCAAATAAGGAATGGCTTCCCATTCATTCCTATGGGCCAAGAGGCCCATAGGAATGAATGGAAATTGCGCACGCAATTTCAAGGGTGCAAGGGTTCCAAAAGGACACCCTGTTGCACCCCTGAATTGTGCATGTGTGCACTTGTGGCGCACATACATGCCACATGGCACTTTGAAATAAGCAAAAACGTGCTTTTCTAAAGGAAATCGCAACTTACCACCAACTTCAAGTTGGTGGTAATTTGCGATTCCTTAAGGCAATATCGCAATTTGCGATGCCTACTAGCATAGCATTTAGGGAATCGCAAATTGCGATTCTCTAAATGCTTGTGCAAAATAAGGAATCGCAATGTTTGCAATTGCTTATTTTGCAAGTAGGTATTTGCCTACCTACATAGCACACAGCTAAATTGCGAATTTCAGCGTTTGCGATCGCTTTTTCGCTTGCTACATCTGGCCCAATGGCTGCAGAAGAATTCAGATTGTCAAATTTGCATTCTAGATTGAGAGTGGAACATGAGAGAAAGGATGAATTATGTATGATCTGTTGTGAACCTACAGCTGCTAGGTCATTTGAGGATGTAGGTGAGAGTGTGAAAGTTTCCTGGTTGGTAAAGAACTGTTTTTGAGAGGGATTTATTATGTGTGTGGTAAGACTGTTTATTTCAACCTGTCACGTAATTAGGTGGGTTCATGCTATCTTGCTTTAGTGTTTCCTAGAGTTTGTCCCATTAGGGGAATTAATTATGTTGTTGGTTTGAAGAGAGTGAAACGTGATTTTGGGCTAATAGTTTTAGATATTAACCTCTGCTCAAGCCTCTGGTAGCTTGGCACTGAGCAGTCAGGCTTAACTTAGAGGCAATGTGTAAATTATTTGTGCAACACTTCAAACAGTAATAAAGTGAAAACACCACACAAAAAGGATCCCCCACAAAGTTAGACCAAAAGGGAAAGAATACAATCAGTAGAACCAGAGATATTCAATTTTAAAGATTGTAGTGAAAATAGTGGCATGAAGCATAAAGCGACAACTGTGGATATCTGATTGTTCCAGACCGGGACGAAGTCACAACTTCAGGCTGACCGCGATGGAGCATGGGTCTGCCACAGGGACCTAGTTAGGCCAGCTGAACAAAGTACTTTAAATCCTGGTTTGCGGAGCATTGCGAGGACCTGCGTAGAAGATGCGTCGCGCAGCAGAAGTAGTGCATCGGTTCCGAGATGCGGCGAGGCTGTGATGCAAGTGCCTGCATTGTTGTGGAGGATCTCATTAGCTGGACTTGCGATGCGGAGTCCGGCGTCCATGATGCGGTGCGCAGTCAGGCGATGAGTTGATTCCGAGGACCTGCGAAGCTACGATGCGGAGTCCATTGTCAGGGCCGCTGTCGATGAGAGATGCAAGGGCCTGTGCTGAAATGCTTTGCACATCATTTGATGGTCTGCAATGTGATGCAATATGGGTCTTTTGGACAGATCCAATCAATGCAGCAGCGGCGATGCGCCAGTTCTGCTCGGATTTGCGCCAAGCAGCAGAAGAGATGTGTCAATTCTGCTGGATTCATAGAGGCTGGCCGAGCACCTTAAGCCCACTTTGAAGGATCTAGGACTGGGGTGGCAACACTTGACAGGTTAGACTCACATATGGCAGAGTCCAGGTGCAGATGCAAGGTTGTTGGAAGCCTGTTATGTCCCTGAGGCTTAAGAGCAGGAGGCCAACCAACTAGCCCTTGGAGTCACTCTGGGTTCAAGAGATGCAGGTCCAGTCCTTCTCAGTCAAGCAAGAGTGCAGCAGGCCAGGGCAGCAGGGCAGCAGTTCCTTCAGAGCATCATTCATAGTGCCAGTCCTTGTTCCTGGCAGAGTATCCACAGGTCCGGAAATGTACTGAAGAGCTGGTGTCTGAGGTCCTTCTTATATACACAGCTGTGCCTTTGAAGTGGAGCAAAGCTTCCAGAGGCATGCCTTTGAAGTGCACAGCTACCCTGCCTTCCTTGCCCTGGCTCCAGGCTAACTACAGCGAGTATGCATCCCTTTGTGTGGAGACAGGACACAGTCTATTCAAGTGTATGTGGGGCTGGGTTCAGCTCCTCCCTCCAATCCTGCCAATGAAGGCCCATGCAGTCACACCTAAGCTTCCCATTGTGTGTAGCTGTCTAGGAGGAAAAAAGAAAGCCCAACTGTCAACTACACCCAGTCATGTGACCCAGAGACAGGCTGCAGGCACCAAATGGTTAAGACACAAAAATGCCAACTTTCTAAAAGTTGCATTTTTAAAATTGTAATTTAAAATCCGACTTCATCATAAATTAGGATTTTAAATTGTGATTCTAGAGACACCAAACATGGAGGGGTTACCTGTTTGCATTTGGAAATTACACTTATAAAATGTAATAAAATAATGCCAATGTTATTCTATGGGAGAGGTAAACCTTGCAGTAGTGAAAAACTAATTTAAGGGTTTTTCACTACCAGGACATGCAAAACTTAAAAGTACATGACCAACTTTTTAAATACACTGCACCCTGCCTTTGGGGTTATCCAGGGCCTACCTTAGGGGTGACATATGAAAAAAAGGAAGTGTTGGACCTGGCCCTAGGTTTAATTAGTCGGGTCGAAATGGCAGTTTAAAACTGCACACACACACAGGCTACAATGAGAAGCCTGAGACATGTTTAAAGTGCTACCTAAGTGGGTTTCACAATCAGTATTGCAGACCCACTAGTAGTATTTCATTTACAGGCCATGGGCACTGGTTGTGCCACTTTACTAGGGACTTAGAAGTAAATTAAATATGCCAATTGGGTATTGTCATGAGTTCCCTTTAGGGCCCACTGTAGTTCTCCCCTATGATAACCTAACTGCACATGTTGTAGGCCGCTTTGCTTAGCCCACATTACACTGCACATTTATTTCCTTGCCATGATATTATTTTAGAAATACACTGCACATGTTTTTGTTATTCAGTACTTCTTCCTGTGGCTCGATATGGACATTTCGTACAAGGCCGAACAACATTGTGCCCTGTTTTTCTCTGTTGGAAGCGTAACAATGGCTCCTGTGAAACAATAAAAACGGTAATAATAAGGATGCGCACAATGGCAGTATACAGAGTTGCGTGGATGTCAGAGAGAAAAGCTAACCACATACACAAGAGTGTAGGTATATAACCATTTTTTATAAATTTTTAATGCATGAAATAAATATTGTGTTACGCAAACAATAGTTTACCAGGAAATTAATACGTGTCCCAGTGAAAAAAACATAGTAAACCTAAACAATTGGTGACATAATGTGTGACTTATGTACAAGGTTTAAAACAATAGGGCGACCATTTGTAGTTTTTACAATATGAACAACACTAAATACAGTCATCAATGTTGGATTCAAGGTTCGCCCTGTTTAACAGTCGACGGCGTTTCGACCCTATTTTGAAATGTAGGGTCTCTTCAGGACCTGGAATGTGGGACACCTAAAAACAAGTGAGGGATAGTGTCAGCGTATTGCCAGTAAGCACTACCAGTATAGAAACGAAACACCCATGCTTGATGTTTATGTACCTGAAGGGCGGTAGGTCTTGCCTAATGTGAAGAATAGTGCCACCATGTGATAGGTGAGAAAGAGAAAAGGCTACTCACAGGGAACCCGTCCGGGTGCTGTGAAAGAATGACAGCCGAAGGTCAACAGAGACATTATTTACAGAAAGGCAGGACTGCTAGTATTTACAGCGTCGTGGCTCTTCAAAGCGCACTTACCCCATGGGAGAGAGGTGTGTGGTAGACAAGACCAGGACTCTGGACTGGGACTTCTCAGTAATAATACAGGCCTTCTTTACGATCTGTGCCGGATGGCAATCTGGTGGTGATGACGAAAATAGTGGGCATATTTATTTATTTATTTATTTATTTATTTATTTATGCGTTTTTATATAGCGCGGACTTTACCCGAGGGTGTCAGAGCGCTTCACAATAGGAACAATAACATTACATGAGGAGAAGGTTAAGTGAGCATAATACAAGAGCAAGCGTTACATTACATGAGGAGAAAGTGACAATTGTGCAAATAACAAACAAACCAGATGCAAAAAGAGGTATACGTTCCAAGAGGAAAAAGTGACAGGTGTGCATGATACATGAGATACAAAATACAAATAGAGGTATAATACTGCAGTAAGTGGCAGTCACTCATAATACACTAGGAAGGCACTTCTATAGGATTGGAGTACAGAATTTCCTATAGTGGAAGAACTTCCTTGAGGTAGTAGAGAGGGCGTGAATTACACAGGGGACTTGAAATGAAGGGAACACACACATAAAATCCAACACAGCACGCAAGGGTGAGGAGTGTACAGGAAAAAGTACAAATTTACAAAGACGAGCGAACTTCCTAGAGGGGCCTGAGAACGAAAGTATTAGTTCTGGAAGTGTCTTTGGAAGAGAAGAGACTTGAGGTCAGCTTTGAAGATCCGGGTAGAGGAGGTGGCACGGAGCAGTGGGGGAAGCGAGTTCCAGATTCTCACCGCATTGCCCGAAAAGGATTGAGCCATCGATCTTTCCCTCTTGAAGACAGGGGGCTCAAGCAGAAGCTTTTCCGCATTACGAGAGGGGCTAGAGCCACCGGACAATTTCAATTTATTCGCCATGTAACGAGGGGAGGACGTGTGTAAGGCTTTGTGTGTGATGCAGGCAGTTTTGTAAATAGATCTTGCCTCGATCATCGAAGAGAGGACAGGATAGGAGTGACGTGGTCGCTTCGTTTAGACCCTGAAATGAAGCGAGCTGCTGAATGGAGGATGGATTTGAGAGGGGAGAGGTGGGATTTGGGTAGGCCCGTCAGAAGAGAATTGCAATAATTCAGTCTTGAGAGAACCAGAGATTGTACCAAGGTTTTTAAGTCTTTCTCCGGGAAGAACCGACGGATCCCCCATAGAAGGCACAGCTGGTAACGTGCGTTCTTAGCAATAGAGTTGATGTGGGAGATTAGGTTGAGTCTTTTGTCAAGAATGACACCTAGGGATTTAGCGCTGTCGACAATGATGGGTTTGTTGTTGAGTAGGTTCAGCTGATCCATCCAAGATTGAACAGGAGGAGGTGAGAGAGAGGTAGAGAGGAGGAGGAATTCAGTTTTGGCGGGATTCAGAATGAGTTGGTGAGCTGACATCCAGTTGTGAATAGAGTTGAGAGTAGAATTGAGTAGGGAGAGATCGTGTGCGGAAGACACCTTGAGGTAGATTTGCGTGTCGTCCGCATAAAGATGGTAATGGATCCCAGATTTGCTTAGGAGGTTCCCTAAAGGTTCCAGGTAGAGATTAAACAAGGTGGGTGCCAGGATAGAACCTTGAGGGACGCCTTGACCTACGTCCAAAGGGGATGAAAGACTGTTCGCTATCTTTATCATTTGGGATCTGTCCGAGAGGAAAGAGGCAAACCATTTGAGCACTGTGCCATCCAGACCCATTCTCTGTTGAAGAGTGTTGAGGAGGGTGCTATGATTAACCGTGTCAAAGGCTGCAGAGAGGTCTAGAAGAATCAGAAGACATGAGTCCCCAGAGTCGAGTATATGCAGCGCATCGTCAATCACTTGCAGCAGGGCTGTTTCAGTGCTGCAATTTTGGATGAAGCCCGACTGGAAGACGTCGAGGAGGTTATTGTCCAAAATATGTGAGGAAAGTTGTTTCGCAACACATTTTTCGGTGATTTTCGAAAGAAAAGGGAGGTTGGTGATAGGGCGGAAGTTGTTGAGGTCGTTCGCATCGGCGGAGGGTTTTTAGAAGAGGGGTGACCTGACCTGATTTGAGGGCAACCGGGAGGGAGCCTTGACTGAGGAAGAGATTGACAAGCCTGGTCCAGTAAGAGAGAGTATAGGTGTAGAAATCGATGGCGATGTCGCTAGGGATGGGGTCAGAAGAATGGTTGGAGGGTTTAGTTTCGAGGATGCATTTGAGGAGGTCATCTTCCGAGATGACGTCAAA
Source organism: Calotriton arnoldi (assembly GCA_963921515.1). Lineage (NCBI taxonomy): Eukaryota > Metazoa > Chordata > Amphibia > Caudata > Salamandridae > Calotriton > Calotriton arnoldi. The sequence continues at coordinate 1,498,970 of CAWUFW010001142.1, forward strand.
GTTCTGCCAGGTAACTAAGGATTTCCGCTCCTCAATGGAGGAGGGGTGGACGACCTGATCCACCAGTGCTTTGACCTTTTCATCGAAAAATATAGCGAAATCTGCTGCTTTCTTTGAGGAATCCTCAGGCTTAAAGGTTAGTGGAGAACAGTTTGGGTTTTTGATGAGGTCAAAAGTTTTTTTGGTCTGTTTTTGGCTGAGTCAAGGAGGGATCTGAAATGTGATGCTTTTTCAAGGAAGATGTGGTTGTGATATTTGGATCTTGCTGAGCGTAAAGAGAGAGATTGGAGGTGGACGGAGATTTTCTCCAATGTTTCTCCAGGAATCTAAGGTTTTTCCTTTCATCGTAGAGCGCTTTATTGAACCAAGGTGCTGAGGGGGTGGGTCTTTTCCTTTTGCTTTGGAGAGGAGCGACATTGTCAATTTCGACTGCTAGTACTGAGAGGCACTGAGAAGTGAGAACGTTGACATCCACGCTAGGGTCTAGCCTAGGAAGTGCCCGCATAGCAGAATCACAAAAGTGTCAAGATCAATGTTCTTAGTGTTGCGGAACCAGGTAGTAGCTCTTTTAGGTTGGCCGCGAGTTATAACGTGCGATAGGTGAAAACGGAAGGGAATGAGGAAGTGGTCAGACCAGTCTACATGGATGGGGGGAGCAGTAGTCAGCAGGTCTGCTTTGGATATGACAAGGTCCAGAATTGAGCCCTTGTAATGTGTGGTTTCCGAGCAATGTTGGAGGAGATCATTGGCTGAGAGAAAGGAGGCAAGCTTGTTGGCAGCCGAGTCTTCCAAGGAGCCCCAGTGGAGATTAAAGTCACCCAGGAAGATCTGTCTGTCACTTTGGGAAAATTGGTCGCTGATGAAGTCAGTCAGTTCCTCCACAAAGGAAGAGCAGTTAACAGGGGGGTGGTAGATGGCATGGAATCTAAAGGGTGAGCCGTGATGTATTTGAAGTTCTAGGGAAAGGCATTCGAATGTACGGAAGAGGGTGGTAGGGAACGCTTTAATTTGAAGGGAGTTTCTGAATTTGATAGCGACACCTCCCCCAATTTTGTCTGCCCTGTCATTTCTGAGGATAGAGTAGTCAGTGGGTACCAGAAGATCAAACACAGTATGAGAGGAGTCATTAAACCAGGTCTCAGTGAGGAAGAACATGTCAAGATTTTGGTGGGTGATAGTATCAGAGATTTCCATTTTGTGTTTGATTGCAGATCTGCAGTTGTGGAGCACACAGTGCAGCTCTGACGCAGATGTTTTGGTGATGGGGGTGTTAGGGTTGTTCAGGGAGATAGGGATAAGATTCTTGAATGAGGGAGCCCGGTAAGAGGGAGGTTGGTGAGGTCTGACAGAGGAGATGATCTGAATAGGAAACTGCATAGAATTATTAGGAGAGGAAGGCGGAGGGGGAGTGACGTTGGTGGTCTTGAAGCTGGCCAGTAAGTTGGTGATGTCTGCAGAGGACAGACTGGGGTTGGTTTTAATGGGGCGAGTTAAATGCAATGTTGCGAAATTGCGAGTTAAATGCAATGTTAAGTAACCAGTGCCGGGGCCATGAGGGATAGAGTTACCTTAATAGTATGCAAAAATTGCGGTGTACGATTTTGCCTGGGCCTGCTGGAGTCGAGGAGCGTGCGTCTCCTTTGGTGCAATGACATCTGTTTAATGAAGGGCCGGTAGTATTTCTAAGCGTGTTTCCCGCCACATGGTGGCAGTGTAGACTCAGCTTTTGGATCTGGAGCCTAGAGCTGCTCGGTAGCTCTGTGTGCATAAATGAAAATGAAGGACAGACACTGCGATCACATAGGTTTCAACGATTCTGACTCATTTCACCACATTGTGTCTTATATAATACTCTAATGATTATTTGCAATAGCGCGCACATGACATATAATTATGCATTTTGGTGATTCCTTTGTAAGACCAAAATGCTCCATACTACAGTAATATATATAGGACAGGTGGAAGCCAAGAAATAATAACGTGATAAAATACATTACATATAACAGTAAACAAACGGTCAGAGTGTCTAATATACTCAATTTGTGGCATACTTGCAGGTCACTATTAATATTAGCATGGGAAAACGTCACAGTAATCTGTAATATTGTGACTGCATATTGTTGACCGGAGGTCAAAGTAGTAACACAACCATTCACAGTAACAGAATAAATACACTTCTAACCCACAGCTTATCAAGGCTGTCTATATATATAGAATACTGACATATATACAGGTTAGCAGGCCACAGAATTAGTACAACACTTTTATTAGTTTGTTCAGCGAAAGGCATGATATATAGTTTGCCACTACAGGCATACTAGTTGGTAAAAAGGGGGTCATTTGTCTACTGCGTTTTAAACTGCTGAGTGAGGTAATAAAACCCTGCCATTCCTCTGCGGAATTTAGCCCTTGTGTGATCGAATTAGTGCGTTCAATCCATCGGCATTCTGAACGTTGCAGAATCTCTGCTAGATCCCCTCCTCTGGGTGGAATGCACTGTTTGTCTATAACTTGCCATTTAATATCGTCAGCTGTGTGATTTTTCTCTAGAAAGTGATTGACTAACGGTGCGTTGGGTACCGCATTCCTTATTCTGCTGTGGTGTTGACCTATTCTGGCTTTCACCGGTTGTTGTGTTTGGCCTATATAAGGTAGTCCACATGGACATGTAATCCAGTATACTACGTTTCTCGTATTGCAGTTAGCAAAGAAATCTAGTGTATGTCTGACGTTGCCATGATCAAATGTCTTAGTGTTCTGCGTGAAAGCACATGCAACGCAATTGCCACACTTGTAATGCCCTTTGGCTTCAGGAAGGCCCCAGGTAGACTGCAGTGATTTGTTAGTCTGTGGTGACTCTTCAAGAGAGGATCTGATCAGGTGATCTTTGATATTTTTGCCTCGCCTGAATGCGAACATGGGGACTTCGATGTTAGGGTCAATACTTTTGATGATATCCCAGTTTTTTGTAATGAGTTTGCGAACTTTATTGGTATGTGTACTGAACGTGGAGACAAAAATCAGTTTGTCATTATTAGACTTTTCTTTCGGTACCAATAAAGTTTCTCTCGGGCAAAACCAAGCTCTCTTTAAAGCATTCTTCACGAGCTTGTTAGGGTAACCTCTCGCCTTTAGTTTTTCTCTGAGTGTGTTTGCTTCTTTCATATAGTCCTCTTTTTTGGTACAATTACGTCGCAGTCGGAGAAACTGCCCATAAGGAAGTCCATCTCTAAGTGCACGTGGGTGCTGACTTTTGTAGGCAAGTAGAGTGTTACGCTCTGTTGGTTTTCTATGCAAGGCGGTGTAGAGTTTGCCATTTTCATGTTGGATGTTTAGATCCAAAAAGGCAATGCTGGATTTATTTATAGTAGAGGTGAAAGTGAGATGTTGTTGAATGGTATTGAGATATATGTTAAAGTCATTGAATTCTGAATGGGTACCTGACCAGATGAGAAAAATGTCGTCTATATACCGATTCCAACATACAATCTTGGAGCGATATATATTGCTGTTGTGCAGAACAAATTCGTGCTCAATATGGTCCATGTATATATTCGCTAGATTAGGTGCGAAAATTGCTCCCATGCTAGTCCCTGAACGTTGCTGGTAATAACTACCTTCTGAAATGAAGTAGTTATGTGTTAATGCGATTTCCAAAAGTGATATAATGAAATTGGTAGGCACCAGAGTAGGTCTTGGTCTACTGTCTAATAAGTCTTTGATCACCTGTATGCACTCTGCTTGAGGTATATTCGTATATAACGAAGTAATGTCTAAAGTGGCTAGCCAATCTTGATCAATGTCGTAGGCCAAGCCTTCTAATAGATTAATCATATGCATGGAGTCCCTCACATACGTTTCCTGTAGTGGGACATAATCTTTAATGAAAAAGTCAATATACCTGCCTATTGGTTCCAGAATGGATCCACATCCAGAAAGTATGAGACGACCTGGGGGATTGGTGGTACTTTTGTGTATTGTAGGGATGGTATATAGTGCAGGGGTCCTAGGATGTTCTGTATTGAGGAATTCAAATTCCTTCTTGCTGAGAAAGCCTTGATCTAGGCCATCTGAAGTTATTCTCAGAATTTCTTTCTTTATTCCTGCAAGAGGATTGCCTGGAAGTTTTGTGTAATGTCTTTCCTCTGTTATTTGTTTCCTAATTTCTGTGTTATAGTCATGTCTATTTTGTATGACAATACCACCCCCTTTGTCTGCAGGTTTCAGGATTATTGATGAATCATTCTTTAGATTTTCCAATGCTCTCCGTTCAACTAGACTAATGTTATACGGTATATATTGGTAACTATCTTTCATTACATCTATGCCTGCAAGTACTATCTTCTCAAATGTAATCAGTTCTGGAGGCATCATGCCATTTGTGGGATAGAATTTGGAGGGCGGTCTTAGTCCAGTGGCAGACTCAAATGGTGAAAAGTCTTTGTCAGTAAAGAATACTTTCAATCGAATTTTACGAAAGAATTGGTATAGTTCTGTTTTAAGTTTGAAGAAATCAGTACGCTCTGTAATCACAAATGAAAGTCCTTTGCTGAGCAAGGAAATCTCTGATGAAGACAAGACGTGTTGTGACAGATTAAAGATAGGAATGCTCTCTGTCCTTTTATCATCAAGGCCTAATAAGGCTGGGGACCCCACTGATAGTGTTTGTTCCGCGTTTGTCGTTCTCCTGAATATTGGTGCCATACTCTGGGTTTTTTCTTGCCACCTCGGTCTAAAAAAGGCTGTCCTGAATGGTTGTCACTGTGACTCGGTCCTGGTTGTGCGTCTGAGTCACTGGAACCTCCTGATGACTCAGAGAAGGTGACTGGCTGATTTCTTCTAAATCTTCCCCATGTGTTCTGCCTGTTCTGTATGCCAAAGGTATTATAGTAATCGTCTTTTAAGTATGGGTATGCCCTTTCTCTGGAGTAGAATTTCATGTCTTTGGTGACTTTTTCTGCTTTTTTCTTCAATTCCAGACCATTAAAGTCCTCAATTGTTTTATTAATTTTTTCCAGAAGTGTTCTGGCCTCTGCGAGTTCATCACCACTAAGAAGTTCTTTCTCTAATTCTTCTATTTCTCTCAGTTCTGCTTTAGCATGGTCAAGAGCTGTTTCAACCCCCAACACCATCCAATGGCGTGAGCAAGTGGTAGAAATATGGCTGAACCCTCCTTTAAATTTGGGATCGTCTCGAAAGATCCCAGGGACGTTTCTTACTATCAGTCCTTGAGGGATGATTCCTGCCTTTAAGTATTCTGTTAACATCCTAGCATGAAATTCGGTTCTGGCATGTTTCTTTTGGCTTTTTCTATTTTTTCAAGTAGTTGCTGACGTGGGCTCTCACTACTGATTGGATGATTAGAAAATAAGGACGGTCCGCTCATAATCTGTGCAATGTACTCATCAGTGTATAATGGAGCATCTCTATCTGACATCCTAACTCTGGGGGACAAAAAGTGACCCTATAATTTATAGGGTGTAAGGGAAATCCAAAAGAAAGGATGAGCCCTTGCGGTGCAGCCACCGCTCTAAGTATTAGAAGGACACCAAGGGAACCCTACTCACTGGGAGCCTGGGTAAGTAAATTGGAAGCGTAAGAATGGCTCCTGTGAAAGAATAAAAACGGTAATAATAAGGATGCGCACAATGGCAGAATACAGAGTTGCGTGGATGTCAGAGAGAAAAGCTAACCACATACACAAGAGTGTAGGTATATAACCATTTTTTATAAATTTTTAATGCATGAAATAAATATTGTGTTTGGCAAACAATAGTTTACCAGGAAATTAATACGTGTCCCAGTGAAAAAAACATAGTAAACCTAAACAATTGGTGACATAATGTGTGACTTATGTACAAGGTTTAAAACAATAGGGCGACCATTTGTAGTTTTTACAATATGAACAACACTAAATACAGTCATCAATGTTGGATTCAAGGTTCGCCCTGTTTAACAGTCGACGGCGTTTCGACCCTATTTTGAAATGTAGGGTCTCTTCAGGACCTGGAATGTGGGACACCTAAAAACAAGTGAGGGATAGTGTCAGCGTATTGCCAGTAAGCACTACCAGTATAGAAACGAAACACCCATGCTTGATGTTTATGTACCTGAAGGGCGGTAGGTCTTGCCTAATGTGAAGAATAGTGCCACCATGTGATAGGTGAGAAAGAGAAAAGGCTACTCACAGGGAACCCGTCCGGGTGCTGTGAAAGAATGACAGCCGAAGGTCAACAGAGACATTATTTACAGAAAGGCAGGACTGCTAGTATTTACAGTGTCGTGGCTCTTCAAAGCGCACTTACCCCACAGGATTACGCATATACAGTCAGACACCCTAGCAGGAATGTCTGGCAACATAACCCCACCTTACTTATGACATCACCTTACACCGGTACTTCACATTACACATGTGACCTTCAGTCCCTCTGAAAGAAATAACATTAGTAAATACACTACGGGTGCAATTACACCTCTTCACAACCAGGGGATACCCTTCTCCAGACATCCCCAACTCAGCCCTTCACTCCTTGATGCACTTCTCAACCCTCCTCCAGCTGTAAAACAAAAGTTCCAGCCCAAAAGGAGTTAAAATACTGGCTGGGCCCTTGAGGGGTTATTCTTTTCAAGTCCCCATGAGACTTAGGGAGGGACTTTTCTTTGTTGTGCTAGGGGAGACTGCGTTCCTCCTGCAGTTCCTCCTGCAGTTCCCCCTGCACCCTGGCACACATATGGTGGTGACCCCGTCCTCCAGGGGCCACCACAAGCCGAGAAACTGCTGTTTTGACCTTGCAGGCCGGTCCTGGCTTGCAAGGCATTATGGGAAGGTTTGCATACTAGAGCAGCGGCTCCCCCGCTGCTCCGGGGAGAGCCGCGCTGCCCTCATTCCTGGCGCTTCGCGCCTCTTCCCGTCCCCCAGGTGAGTGTAGGCGGCTCGGGGAGCCCACCCCCCGCCGTGCGCTGGTTTTTCGGGGGGCCCGGTCCCACCCGGGCCCCTCGCACCTCTGCCCTTGCCTTTGGGGTCCCGGTCCCTCCCGGGCACCCCGCACTGGCAGATGTCTTGAGAGCAGCCCGGGGAGCCCACCCCCGGCTACCCCTGCCGGCTCCCTCCCGGCCCGCAGCCTCGTGTGCGGCTGCGGGAGCCAGTGCGTTCATTCTGGTCTGCCCGCCCCGGCGGGCAGTCACCGAGGTGGCTCACTCGCCAGCGGTTCTTCGGGGGAGTGCGACTGCACTCCCCCCACCTCTTCCTCACTTCGGGGCCCAGGGATGGGGTCCCGGGCCCCTGGGCAGTTTTCACGGGGGCGCGACGGCACCCCCCCCCGACTTCAGTCGTTTCGCCGGGGTCCAGGGTGGGCTCCTGGTACCCCCGGGCATCATCGGGGCCATCGCGACGGCGCTCCCCGGCTTTGCTTCTTGCGGGCATAGTGCCCGGGACCTGACCCACCCCGGGGGCCCATCTTGGACCGGCGGCGGAGCCCCACGCGCTTCGTCGTCGGTCATTGCAGAGGTCAAAGGTCACCTACCTTCTGGGGGGCATATCTTGGCCCCCAGGGGTCCGATCTTCGCGATTCTGGTTTCTTCTTGCTCCTGGTGGTGCTCCCCAGCCACTGGGAGCACTCTCCTTTGCCCTCTGGGTCTCTGAGAGGGGGGATTCAGCAGGGAGCTGTCTTCACTGCCTCCCTGCACCAGCCTTTCGCCTGCTCTCCTCCTGGGCCTCTCTTCTCCTTGCGCAGAGGCCCAGGCTTCTGCGCACGGGTCCTGGACTCTTCTCCTGGCGCTGTTCAGGATCCTGGGGGCAGTCAGGGGGTTCCTCCTTCCAACTACCCATTGCGCCAGGCTCCAGCACCTTCTGCCTCTGCAGACCACACCCCAGAGAGAGCTTCTCTTCCTGTGCAAGCACTTTTTAAAAGTTGAGTAGGGGGCTGGCAGGAAGTCTCTGTTTGTCCTATTAAACAGCGACACATCACTCCACTGCCCCTGCTCCCTCCTTCCTGCCCAGCCTCTGGGTTTGTTCAAAATGGCGTCGTCCAGGGTCTCTTGCCACATGGTCTCTGAAAAAGCCCCTTCCCCCCTCCCTGCCTTCCCTCCTTGGTGCAGCCTGGTGCCTGGCACCCAGTGATAGCTGCTGACGGATGAGCCTGTAGCCCCACCCATCTTCTCTTCGTGGAGAGGAGGCCTTAGCTCTGGGAAGAAAGGTCATTAATCTAACCTGCCAGGGCCAGACCACAGCCAGGTCCTGATTATGAGCTGACTCAGAGAAATATGACATTTCTGGATGACCCAAAAGCAGTACAAATATGACTTTGGACTCTGCAGGATACTTCTTCTCACACCGGTTACAGTGGACTTTAGTGCGTGTCTGGAATCTGTAGGCCTTAGGAAAGTTAATCTAGCCCATGAGCTCCACATCCCCATAAGGGAATAATGAAGTGAAAACCACAGTAAAACACACTGACTTTCCCTGGCATGTTTCTTTCCGGTGTATCAAGCATATTCCATGTCACCACCCCATTCTGCATAAGTCCTTCCACACCAGTCTATCTGCACCTGCTCCTTGGCTGCGCACACTAGGAATCTCCCCTGCGCAGCCCCTACATGTGTGCACACGCATGTACACGTGTCTGCATGTAACCAGCCCGGTGTCCCTTACTCCAGCTGCTGCGCAGTGGCCTGGCCAAGCCAGGGGGACACCAGTAAAATCCCCATGCAGACTCTTTCATCAGGAGTTCACTGTGGGTGAGTCCCAACTTATGAGGCTCCCCCACAGTAAAAGCTCAACAATTAGTGTGAGAAGTTGGCCTGGCATATGCTGTCCACTAATTATAGTGGGCACCTTGCACCAGTCCAAACAACCCCTTATTGGAGATAGGTTAAAGACAACCTTTATTGAAAGCTATCCTAGTGGTAGCTATGGAGAGCAGCCTTCAGGCTAAGTCTTGAAGGAATGTAAAGCAGCTTGTTTTACCAGTCTATAATCTCTTGAGTGACCAAATAAAGAGGAGCACACCAGGTATATATTCAAAATATATGTATTTATTACTAAATACACCCCTCTAGTCTCTTTATGAGGCTAGAGTTCGAAGTACATACGTTACGAGTTAGTTATCTACAGTAATAGCACAAATACACGTTTGAGCCCCAGGGGCGTACCAAACCATATACCAATAAAGTGGTATAAGAACCACGACTGAGCTAGACACAAGGCCTAGAGCCTGTAGAAGTGCTTGGACCACAAGGAACCACCCAAGCCAGTGACACAGGGGACCCACGGGGGACGCGTGCAGTGTATGAACACAGCCGCGAACCACCGTTAACTTCTATGGGGAAAGTCGCGATTAGAATTTAAAAGAAAAGGGACACTTAGAGGAGGACTTGGAGCAAACCCTTTGAGAACTAGGCTGTTCTAGTGTCAATACCCACGGGAGCACCGGAGTACTCGAGTTATCTCACCCAGGGGAGCCGGGTGCATAGGTGACTTTCGGGGTCGGGTTTCGTCGTCGCTTTCAATGGCGATCTGCTGCAAAGTGCTGCTGGCGGCCAAGTCGAAAGTGTTCGGGTGGCTCCAAAGGTGGATCGAAGATCTGAAGAACCTGAAAGCAGAGGGGACAGAGTCTGGGTCACTAGCCAGTGACCAGGAAGGCGATGAGCAGATGCCCACCGATGTCGAGTGCTTCAGGTAGGTTGACGGTCGTCTTGACTCTTCAGCCACGAGGTCCAGGAGGCGTCGACGACAACCAGGAGCTGGATTCGAGCTGTCCCACGACGTCTGTCGATTGCAGGGGTGTCGGCGACCGGATTGGACCCAACAAGCCTTGGCAACGGCAAGTCTCGTGGAAATAGAAGAAGGACGATGTTGCAGACCAGCAAGGTCTGGGAGACTCACCCAGTGAGGATAAGTCAGGGCACACCTGGAGCAACCAGGGAGCCCAAGCAGAAAAAGATTGGCCTTCGTGAGGGCCTACTAGCCAACGGACTAGCGACCGCGAAGGAGCCTCGAGACGGTGCACGTGGAGCTGGCTCACAGGACACTCGTGGAGTGGAGGCCAGTGATCTTCGGTGCAGTTGGTGCTGAAGGCTGGGGCTACTCGGAGCCCAAAGCATGACTTCGTGGGAGACCCAGAAGAGGATGCACTTGCAAATGCGATCGGTGTCCAGGGGTCACGGTTCCACGTTACCCACGACAGCTACGGGCCTCAGCTTTGCTGGGGACTCAGGGCAGCCTCGGGGAAGTCTGGAAATCCACCTCTGGTGATGCAAAGACTTCGGCGTCCGGCGGGAGCTTCAGCGATACAGACCGGACAATTGCTTCTTTGGTGCCTGCCAAGCAGGGGAGTCACTCCTTGACCCCAAGGGAGATTCTTCAGTCCTCTAATCTTGAAGTAGAGCGTCGAAGGTCCAGGATTCTGTATCAGAGTTTCGTCCAGGTAAATCTAAAGTCCTAAGGACTGGGTTCCCCTACTTATACTAAGGTAGGGGGTTGGACATACTCTGTGGCCCCACCTATGGGAGGGCCAGGGCAGAGGGGTGGTTACACCCTTTCCCTTTGTCCAGTTTCGCGCCAGAGCAGGGGCTGGAAGCCCCTGAGCCGGTTTGAACTGGGGTATGCACAGGGACACCAAGTGTGCCCCCAGTGCAGGATTTCAAAGCACCCGAGAGTGCTCCCGCCCAGCCCCAATACACACTATCCTGTCTGGGGAGGTGGTCACACCTCCCTGGGACAGGAAACCTATTGTCCAGGCCTCCCTGCCGGAGTTTCGGTCAGCAGCAGGAGGCCAGACTCGTGTCTGTGGCAGCGGCATCCATTTTGTGATGCCAGGGCTCTGGAAAGTCAGTACCGGGCATACCGGTGTGTACATGTCTTTCCCTCTAGAAGGATGGAATGCTACCCCCGCCGCCAGAACTGGCGGGGGGTAGTATTCCAAGATGTTTGACACCAAACACGACATGTTTCCGTGCAGCCATCCCAAAGTTAGCATTTAACGCGAGGTTATAATGCGCTTAAGAGTATATGGTCAGGCTGCACTACAAACAGCCTCAGAGAAGGGTCTCCGAACGCTGCAGAGGGGCCCAGCTCATGCAGGGGCACCCTCTCACATAGGAACCACGCACTCTGCCTTCAGGATTGATAAGGCCTGCCATAGGAGTGACTTATAGGTTTATATGTGTGTATGTATATAGTGATATAGGTAGCCTATATCACAGTAAGGGGTGCATGCACCACCTTACCCAGGCTGCAGTAGCAGACCTGTGGTGTCAGTTTGGAAGGCCTTCCAGGGGTGGCACAATACATGCTGCAGCCCCTGGTAGGCCTCTGAGGTACCTATGCCCTGGGTACATAGTATACCATATACTAGGGACTTATAAGGGCACTCCAGATTCCAATCAGAGATGTGCCTAAGGCACATGGAAACCATTTTAAAGAGGAAGCAGCTAGGCTGGGGTTCTGATTAGCAGGGCCCCAGCCAGACTAAGGTCGAAAAACAGTGAAGCATCAGCAAAAAGTGGGGGTACCCATGTGAAGCAGATCCTACTCTCCTACACAACCCCCCAAACGTAGGGACATTAAACTAACCTTGCCCAGTTAAGTCTTCATGTTCTAAGTGGAAGTACCTAGAGAGTCCATCTGCATTGGCATGGTTACTCCCAGGTCTATGTTCCACTGTGAAGTCCATCCCCTGTAGGGAAATGGACCACCTAAGCAGTTTGGGGTTTTCACCCTTCATTTGTTTTAGCCATAAGAGGGGCTTATGGTCTGTTTGAACAAGGAAGTGAGTACCAAACAGGTATGGCCTCAACTTCTTCAGAGCCCAGACCACAGCAAAGGCCTCCCTCTCAATGGCTGACCAACGTTTCTCTCTAGGGGTCAGCCTTCTGCTAATGAAAGCTACTGGCTGATCCTGACCTTCATCATTCAATTGTGACAGTACAGCCCCTACCCCCAATTCAGATGCATCAGTTTGAACAATGAACTTCTTGGAGTAATCAGGACTCTGTAGAATGGGAGCAGTGCACATGGCCTGCTTCAGGTCATCAAATGCCTTTTGACAGCTAACTGTCCACTGAACCTTTTGGGCATTTTCTTGGAAGTTAAGTCATTCAGGGGTGTCACTATTGATCCATACCCCTTGACAAATCTCCTATAGTACCCAGTCAGGCCTAAGAAGGCTCTCACCTGAGTCTGGGTAGTTGGAGCAGTCCAGTCCATGATGGTCTGGATCTTGCTCTGCAGTGGTTGAACCTGGCCTCCACCCACAAGGTGGCCCAGGTACACAACCTGACTCTGCCCTATCTGGCACTTGGTGGCCTTGATAGTCAGGCCTGCTTTCTGCAGGGCCTGTAAAACATTTCTGAGGTGGACCAGGTGATCCTCCCAGGTGGAGCTAAAGACAGCAATATCATCTAGATATGCTGCACTATAGGCTTCCAGACCTGTAAGGACTGTATTCACCAACCTCTGAAAAGTGGCAGGTGCATTCTTCAGACCAAAGGGCATCACCACAAATTGATAATGCCCACTAGGGGTTGAGAATGCTGTCTTTGGCTTTGCATCATCAGCTAGTCTGATCTGCCAGTAGCCAGCTGTCAGGTCAAATTGCTTAGATACTTGGCTGAGGCCAAAGTGTCTATTAGCTCATCTGCCCTAGGTATTGGATGGGCATCAGTCCTAGTGACTGCATTGAGACCCCTGTAGTCCACACAAAACCTCATCTCTCTTTTCCCACCATTGGTGTGAGGTTTTGGCACAAGGACCACTGGACTAGCCCAAGGGCTATCTGACGGTTCAATAACTCCCAAATCCAACATCTTCTGGACTTCTGTCCTGATACAGTCCCTGACATGGTCAGGTTGCCTATAAATCTTATTTTTAATAGGCAGACTGTCCCCAGTGTCCACTTCATGAGTGCACCAGGTAGTCTGACTGGGTGTCAGTGAGAATATGTGTCTGAACTGATTGAGCACCTGTCTGCAATCAGTCTGCTGCTGGGTAGTGAGGCTGCATGCCAAGGCTACACCATCCACTGACCCATCACCAGGGTTCTGTGAGAGCAGGTCAGGGAGTGGGTCACTCTCTTCCTTCTGTCCCTCATCAGTAGCCATGAGCAAGCCCATGTCTGCCCTGTCCACATATGGTTTTAACCTGTTGACATGGAGAACCCTGTGGGGACTCCTGGGTGTTCCTAGGTCTACTAAGTAGGTAACCTCACCCTTCTGTTCAACAATGGTGTGGGGTCCACTCCATTTGTCTTGGAGAGCTGCTGAGGCCACTGGCTCCAACACCCACACCTTCTGTCCTGGCTGATAAACAGTCAGTACAGCCTTTGGTCATGCCAGGCCTTTTGAAGTTCCTGGCTAGCCTCAAGGTTTTTAGTTGCCTTTTTCATATACTCAGCCATCCGGGAGCGGAGACCAAGTACGTAGTCCACTATGTCTTGCTTTGGGGGCTTGAGAGGTAACTCCCATCCTTCCTTCACCAAGCACAGTGGACCCCTGACAGGGTGACCAAACAAAAGTTCAAAAGGGCTGTAGCCAACCCCTTTTGAGGCACCTTCCTGTACGCAAATAAAAGGCAGGGCAAGAGTATGTCCCATCTTCGCCTAAGCTTTTCTGGGAGCCCTTTAATCATGCCCTTCAAGGTTTTGTTGAATCTCTCAACTAAACCATTGCATTGTGGGTGATAGGGTGTGGTGAACTTGTAAGTCACTCCACACTCCTTCCACATTGCTTTTAAGTATCCAGACATAAAGTTTGTACCCCTGTCTGATACAACCTCCTTAGGGAAGCCCACTCTTGAGAAAATTCCCAGGAGGGCCCTTGCCACCACAGGTGCTGTAGTGGTCCTAAGGGGAATAGCCTCTGGGTACCTGGTGGCATGATCCACTACCACCAGGATAAACCTGTGCCCAGATGCTGTTTGGGGATCCATGGGACCAACAATGTCAATCCCTACCCTTTCAAAGGGAACCCCCACCACAGGTAGTGGTATCAGGGGGCCTTTGTAGTGCCACCTGCCTTGCCACTGGCCTGGCAGGTTACACAGGAGCGACAAAACTCCTTGGTGTCTTCAGACATGTGGGGCCAGTGAAAGTGAGGGACAATTCTGTCCCAAGTCTTGTTCTGGCCCAGGTGACCAGCTAAGGGAATATCATGGGCTAGGGTCAATAGGAAGCCCCTGAACTTCAGAGGTATAACCAACCTCCTGGTAGCACCAGGCTTGGGGTCTCTACACTCTGAGTACAAGAGTCCCTCATCCCAATACACAGTATGGGGACCACTAGCTTTCCCAGCAGCCTCAGCAGCAGCTTGCTGTCTGAGGGGTTCAAGAGAGGGGCAGCTCTGCTGCTCCTGGCTCAGATCTGCCCTGGAAGGTCCCCCTGTCCCCAAGAACTCAACCTGGTCAGGTTCAAGCTCCTCTGGGACAGTTCCTTCCTCAGGACTGAGATCATCCCCCTCAAGGGACTGATCTTCCTTCTGAGCCAAGGGGGAAGGCACTGCCTTTACCCTACTACTCCTCTTCTTGGAAGGCACTTGGTCCATTATTCCAGAATCCAAGGCCTGTTCAGTGCTAGACATTTTGGCTTGTGACCTGGTCACAGCAAACACATCTGCAGGGATCCCCAGCATTTCTGCATGGGTCCTGAGCTCCACTTCTGCCCAAGCTGAAGTTTCTAAGTCATTGCCAAGCAAGCATTCAACGGGTAGGTCTGCACTTACCACAACCTTCTTAAGGCCAGTTACCCCTCCCCAGGAGAAGTTAACAACTGCCAGAGTATGGTCTGTTCTGACGTTGCTAGCATTGGTCACTTGGTACATTTCACCAAGTATTATCTGCCCAGGATTCACAAGGTCTTGTGTCACCATGGTGACACTTGCCCCTGTGTCCCTAAATGCCAAAGCCTCTCTTCCATTGATTAAAGGCTGTTGTCTGTACTTGCCCAGATTACTGGGACTCACAGAGGAGGTCATATCCATGCCTCCATCACAGACTAGGACAGCCTGAGTGAGTTCTCTGACTAGGTCAGAGCTCATCTCTTTACCCAGGGTCAACCCTACTAAACCCTTGGCTTGTGTAGTCCCACCACCAACTGTAACTGCACTAGGGGGAGCAGGTGCCTTAGGGGCATTGGTGGGGGCTGGAGTAGAGTCTTTGGACTTGGTGCAATCACTGGTCCAGTGGGTCTTTTGCTTACAGACCTTGCACCATGGTTTCCTTTGGCCTTTCCCTTTGGTAGACTGTGAATCCCCACCTGAAGAAGATTTTTGGGGGCCTTGTGAAGACTTTTGATCTTTACCCTTCTCCCCACCCTTATCAGAGGTTTTCGAATCTTGCTTCTTAGGGTCACCACCTTGGTTCTGTACCTTCTGCTTCACCCTGGTTCTGACCCATTTGTCTGCCTTCTTTCCCAATTCTTGGGGAGAGGTCAGATCAGAGTCTACCAGTTGCTGATGCAACAGCTGATTTTGACAGTTATTAAGAATCTGCTCCCTCATTATCAGATTGTACAATCCTGTGAAGTCACATACCTTACTGCCCAATAACCAACCTTCCAGAGCCTTGGCAGAACAATCAACAAAGTCCACCCAGTCTTGAGTCTGTGCTTTTTGGGTATCCCTGAACTTTAACCTGTATTGTTCAGTGGTTAGGCCAAACCCATCAATTAGAGCACTCTTCAAGACTTTGTAATTATCAGCATCCTCCTCTCTAACAGTGAGGAGCTTGTCTCTACCTTTGTCTGCAAAGGAGAGCCACAAGATTGCTGACCACTGCTCCTGAGGGACCCTCTGTACTTGACAGGCCCTCTCTAGAGCAGTTATCCATTTGTGGATATCATCCCAACTCTGGTAGGGAGGGACAATCTTGCTCAGGTTTCTATGGTCATAAGACCTTTCCCTATCTTTGGGGAAAGTGCTGCCACCATGGGACTCTAGTCCCAACTTTTGTCTCTCTCTATAGAGATCTAGGGACTCCCTGTCTATAGCCAATTGCTGTTTCCTGAGTTCAAGCTGAGCTTGCTCATACTGAATCAGTCTCTTTCTCCTCTCATGAGAGGATTCCCTCCTATGAGAGGAGACAGAGGTCCCTATTGAGGTGGCAGAGTGGTTAGACTCCTGAGAAGGAGACCTAGACCTTCTGGGCACACTCAGAACACTTCCTGGGGGGACAAAGGGGAGGTCAGTCTGATCCTCTCCCTCCTCCTCCTCCACAGGAGGAATTGGATTTTCCAGGGCAAGGTCATTTTCACCTTCCTGGCCAGTTTCAGAGGGGGGGGGGCCTGGGTTTCTTCACCCCTGGCCCCTTCCTCATTTTCTGCCCCACCCTCTTTGCCTACCCCTTCAGACCCTAGGGGCCTGCTGAGATCATCAGCTAGTAACACCTCCCTGAGGTGTTGGGTGCTGGCACTTTTGCCTGTCTTCAACTTCCTAGTAGTGCATAATGCTCTCAATTCCAAGAATGGGAGTTTATCATACTTGGAGGGAAGAAGCCCACTTGCTTCTGGCAAGGACTCACTGGGTCCTGGCTTTGAAGACATTACTAGTGAGGTGTGGTGTATGCACTACCTACTCTAGTGTGGCCTACTAAACTCTCTTGAGTTGTAGAAAGGGTGTGCTGTCCCTTAACACACAACTCTAAGTTCAGTAGAACTTACTGTATTACTAAGCTTGATTTATATGTACCTTAGGTACCCTTAGTGGTTTTCAGTTGATCAATTCAATTGAGATTATCTGGTAAAACAATAGCAAGCTGGAATCCCACACGCTGCACACCAATGTGAGAAGTTGGCCTGGCATATGCTGTCCACTAATTATAGTGGGCACCTTGCACCAGTCCAAACAACCCCTTATTGGAGATAGGTTAAAGA
This sequence comes from Calotriton arnoldi, assembly GCA_963921515.1. Lineage (NCBI taxonomy): Eukaryota > Metazoa > Chordata > Amphibia > Caudata > Salamandridae > Calotriton > Calotriton arnoldi. Next base: position 1,515,829 of record CAWUFW010001142.1, read on the forward strand.
CAACCTTTATTGAAAGCTATCCTAGTGGTAGCTATGGAGAGCAGCCTTCAGGCTAAGTCTTGAAGGAATGTAAAGCAGCTTGTTTTACCAGTCTATAATCTCTTGAGTGACCAAATGAAAGAGGACCACACCAGGTATATATTCAAAATATATGTATTTATTACTAAACACACTCCTCTAGTCTCTTTATGAGGCTAGAGTTCGAAGTACATACGTTACTAGTTAGTTATCTACAGTAATAGCACAAATACACGTTTGAGCCCCAGGGGCGTACCAAACCATATACCAATAAAGTGGTATAAGAACCACGACTGAGCTAGACACAAGGCCTAGAGCCTGTAGAAGTGCTTGGACCACAAGGAACCACCCAAGCCAGTGACACAGGGGACCCACGGGGGACGCGTGCAGTGTATGAACACAGCCGCGAACCACCGTTAACTTCTATGGGGAAAGTCGCGATTAGAATTTAAAAGAAAAGGGACACTTAGAGGAGGACTTGGAGCAAACCCTTTGAGAACTAGGCTGTTCTAGTGTCAATACCCACGGGAGCACCGGAGTACTCGAGTTACCTCACCCAGGGGAGCCGGGTGCATAGGTGACTTTCGGGGTCGGGTTTCGTCGTCGCTTTCAATGGCGATCTGCTGCAAAGTGCTGCTGGCGGCCAAGTCGAAAGTGTTCGGGTGGCTCCAAAGGTGGATCGAAGATCTGAAGAACCTGAAAGCAGAGGGGACAGAGTCTGGGTCACTAGCCAGTGACCAGGAAGGCGATGAGCAGATGCCCACCGATGTCGAGTGCTTCAGGTAGGTTGACGGTCGTCTTGACTCTTCAGCCACGAGGTCCAGGAGGCGTCGACGACAACCAGGAGCTGGATTCGAGCTGTCCCACGACGTCTGTCGATTGCAGGGGTGTCGGCGACCGGATTGGACCCAACAAGCCTTGGCAACGGCAAGTCTCGTGGAAATAGAAGAAGGACGATGTTGCAGACCAGCAAGGTCTGGGAGACTCACCCAGTGAGGATAAGTCAGGGCACACCTGGAGCAACCAGGGAGCCCAAGCAGAAAAAGATTGGCCTTCGTGAGGGCCTACTAGCCAACGGACTAGCGACCGCGAAGGAGCCTCGAGATGGTGCACGTGGAGCTGGCTCACAGGACACTCGTGGAGTGGAGGCCAGTGATCTTCGGTGCAGTTGGTGCTGGAGGCTGGGGCTACTCGGAGCCCAAAGCACGACTTCGTGGGAGACCCAGAAGAGGATGCACTTGCAAATGCGATCGGTGTCCAGGGGTCACGGTTCCACGTTACCCACGACAGCTACGGGCCTCAGCTTTGCTGGGAACTCAGGGCAGCCTCGGGAAGTCTGGAAATCCACCTCTGGTGATGCAAAGACTTCGGCGTCCGGCGGGAGCTTCAGCGATGCAGACCGGACAATTGCTTCTTTGGTGCCTGCCAAGCAGGGGAGTCACTCCTTGACCCCAAGGGAGATTCTTCAGTCCTCTAATCTTGAAGTAGAGCGTCGAAGGTCCAGGATTCTGTATCAGAGTTTCGTCCAGGTAAATCTAAAGTCCTAAGGACTGGGTTCCCCTACTTATACTAAGGTAGGGGGTTGGACATACTCTGTGGCCCCACCTATGGGAGGGCCAGGGCAGAGGGGTGGTTACACCCCTTTCCCTTTGTCCAGTTTAGCGCCAGAGCAGGGGCTGGAAGCCCCTGAGCCGGTTTGAACTGGGGTATGCACAGGGACACCAAGTGTGCCCCCAGTGCAGGATTTCAAAGCACCCGAGAGTGCTCCCGCCCAGCCCCAATACACACTATCCTGTCTGGGGAGGTGGTCACACCTCCCTGGGACAGGAAACCTATTGTCCAGGCCTCCCCTGCCGGAGTTTCGGTCAGCAGCAGGAGGCCAGACTCGTGTCTGTGGCAGCGGCATCCATTTTGTGATGCCAGGGCTCTGGAAAGTCAGTACCGGGCATACCGGTGTGTACATGTCTTTCCCTCTAGAAGGATGGAATGCTACCCCCGCCGCCAGAACTGGCGGGGGGTAGTATTCCAAGATGTTTGACACCAAACACGACATGTTTCCGTGCAGCCATCCCAAAGTTAGCATTTAACGCGAGGTTATAATGCGCTTAAGAGTATATGGTCAGGCTGCACTACAAACAGCCTCAGAGAAGGGTCTCCGAACGCTGCAGAGGGGCCCAGCTCATGCAGGGGCACCCTCTCACATAGGAACCACGCACTCTGCCTTCAGGATTGATAAGGCCTGCCATAGGAGTGACTTATAGGTTTATATGTGTGTATGTATATAGTGATATAGGTAGCCTATATCACAGTAAGGGGTGCATGCATCACCTTACCCAGGCTGCAGTAGCAGACCTGTGGTGTCAGTTTGGAAGGCCTTCCAGGGGTGGCACAATACATGCTGCAGCCCCTGGTAGGCCTCTGAGGTACCTATGCCCTGGGTACATAGTATACCATATACTAGGGACTTATAAGGGCACTCCAGATTCCAATCAGAGATGTGCCTAAGGCACATGGAAACCATTTTAAAGAGGAAGCAGCTAGGCTGGGGTTCTGATTAGCAGGGCCCCAGCCAGACTAAGGTCGAAAAACAGTGAAGCATCAGCAAAAAGTGGGGGTACCCATGTGAAGCAGATCCTACTCTCCTACAATTAGGTGCTCAAAAAGCTAAATATCCGGGTGGCCCATAGTGTCAGAACCACCTTCTAACACACGCCGCACCCAGCTGATTCCTACAGGGAAGAAGTAGCCACTCTACATGGGTACACTTCCCGTAGTCAGCGATAACTAGTTATAAGGGGTTCTGACCAGACCCCCCTTACTCACCAGTTATCCGCTCAGACCACCTACTCCTCCCATCCATGAAATCTTCACCCATGACAGGGATCCCAGACTACCCTAAGAACCCTCCGGGCTCTAGGTTAGATACCTCTAGGTCACTCAGGGTCTACATGGACTCAGCCTAACTAGGCCCACCTTTGCCCTTGGGCATGCAACACTATGCCTACCACTTCTCTGGACAAGGGTACAGTGCCTCAGCACCGATGCGGTCTTCTGGGATTGGTCTACATCCCATCGCCTGGGTCACTAGCTGGTCTCCCTTCCGGAGTTTGTTCCAACCAGTACCCTCTCTCCGTTTGGTCCTTGCACCCCAAAGATGCAACCTCTCTGGACCCTCACCCTCAAGCTGCCACTGGGGGCATTCAGCTGCCACCACCCTTTCGGGATGACTGTCTTCCCTAAAGAAAGCACAGCCACTCATGCTTTTCCCACACAGAAAAGCTCCTCTGGCCACTGGCCTGACTCCCAGAATAGGACCTCAGACCGGCCTCACCACCACACTGGCAGTGCCAGGGAGGAACACTGAGGGTGCCTCGTCAGACATCCTACAGCTCATTCCCCCTGTCAGTAGCTCCACACGGAAACTACCCCGGGAACCTAGACCCCTTCCTTGTTCTCCGCTGCGAGAACAGGGCCTATGCACCCTTCCCTCCGAGAGGCGCGCTCTCCTCCCGGAGTACCCTTAGAGAGCATGTGGCCCTGAGTTAGCTACACCCAGGCCCACCTCTCATGGCTCTCCCCGGTCTCCCTGCAGCGCCTTGGGAGACCGTCCAGGGACCCACATGATCCCTGGATGGCCTGCACCACCCCTTCTGAAGAGCAGAGTCCCTTCACTTAAGATAGGCCCCACCTGCCTTCAGGGTGATACTACCACACTCAGCCAGGGACCCTAAAGATCCCGGCTAGGCCTGCACCACCCCCTCGATGAACACAGGGTCACTTCACTTAAGATGGGCCCCACCTGTGTCCAGGGTGGTACTACCTTGCAGAAGTCCACCTCCTGCATCGAGCTGGGGAACACCCTCATGCTTCCGGTCCTGGGATACAAGTCCCCTAGGACCTACCTGACTGGTCACCTGGCCAGGCATCGCCCCAGCCACCACCTCAGACTCACCACCCTAGCTCCAGGGTGACATCCAAGCTCGAAAACTACCCCTCCTTTGGGGCCACCAATCATCATGGGCCACCCCGGGGTAACCACCTACCGGACCCTGACACCTCAGGGTCCGCCACTAACCCTTCACCTGGAAACCAGGGAGTACCTCACCTCCACTCAGATCTCCACTGGGTCAGTTACCTAGCCCACCTAGTGTACCTAGAGGCTACCACTACACACCATCACTCAAGAACTACCCTCCTTTGGGGCCACCCACTGCCAGGGACCACCCCTGGGTTGCTCACCTCCCCACCAGTTAACCTGGGGGGCCTGCCGGACACTCAACTCTACCACACCCTCCTCCCACCATGGGAAAAGTTTCTTGGGGTCCCCCACCATGGGAACCCTTGGTGTTACTACCCGGGGTAAAGAAACCTCCTGCCCCACCCTTCCAGTGGCTTTGGCCTGCGCCATTAGCAAGAAACTTCCAGTGGGGGAAGGATATCTGGGGCACCTCCTGTGGAAACCCTCCCTGCCCTTAAAAAGCGCGGGAACCTCCCAGGACCCCCACTTCTCCTGTCCCCCTTAAAGGTCAATCCACCCCTACACCCCCACCTGTGATGTAGGTATCAGTTGCTGTCCCTATCTCTTGAGGAGACACCCTCCTCATGCAGGTGTAGTGCGTGTAGTGTTAGGGTTCAAAGGTGTACAATATGGCTTAGAACATTTGTATGCAATCATTTCCTGGAAAGCACCATCCCGCTAGCACATGATAATCAACATAAAGCAGTCATATCAATACAATTTACATTTAAACCATAATATCTTCACATGACACATATGTGCGCGGGGCTTTCCTTTCCCATACCTTTAGTTCACATAACCAAAACTTTGAACCCTTCTCAGAGCCTTGCTCTCTTCCATTTACTCATTACTGCATAGGTAAAGTGTGGCAAAACTGGACTTATCAAATGCTATAAATGCGCACCAGAATGGGATACTATGTTTCCCGCCGCTAGACACCAATGTTGGAAAACGAGGTAGTATCTGTGAGGCCTGCACAAATAACATGACTACATTTGTCCTTCACTGGGAACCATACACCCAATTGTAGTGCCTGACTCTCAGAGGGTAGCGTTGCAGAGCAGTCTGAGGCTTACTCAAGGGAGGTGGTGTGGGCTAGTAATCGCCACTACAGGTGCGCAGCAATAACACTCAATAATTGATTGTCCAGTCTGTACTTTGCTTTATAAAAGTAAGAGTACATTTATTAAACACACACACTACTCAATACTATGCACCAATTTACAAATATACATAAGCTGTTGGAATTACTTTGTGACATTACATAACATAACAACCCCTCCCGCAGGGGGGTGGGGTCTAGTACCACCACTCCTATGCCTGCACATCATCTTGCCCCCCTAATGCAGGGTGTTGAACATAACCTGGAGCGAGGGCCCTGCACACTGGCACCATCCCAGCGGCGACCCACCCCATTATCTCAACAAGCATTAAAAGTAGGTACACCTGCCCTGGTGACACATAACCCTGACTGAGCATCTCATATTGTCCATACAGTATGCACCCTTACATCTTCAGGGCTAACAGTCTGGGTTGTTCTTCACTTAAGCGCAGCAGCAAGAATACATGTTTAAGCATCACTCTAGAATGACAGTACTCATCACATTTGTGGATCATTAGAATGCATTGCAATTACAGCCCCTAAAGGCATCACAGATGAAATCACAGGATTACGCATATTCAGTCAGACACCCTAGCAGGAATGTCTGGCAACATAACCCCACCTTACTTATGACGTCACCTTACACCGGTACTTCACATTACACATGTGACCTTCAGTCCCTCTGAAAGAAATAACATTAGTAAATGCACTACGGGTGCAATTACACCTCTTCATCTCCAGTGGATGCCCTTCTACAGACATCCACAACTCAGCCCTTCACTCCTTGATGCACTTCTCAACCCTCATCCAGCTGTAGAACAAAAGTTCCAGCCCAAGAGGAGTTAAAATGCTGGCTGGGCCCTTGAGGAGTTTTTCTTTTCAAGTCCCCATGAGACTTAGGGAGGGACTTTTCTTCGTTGTGCTAGGGGAGACTGCGTTCCTCCAGCAGCTCCCCCTGCACCCTGGCACACATATGGTGGTGACCCCGTCCTCCTGGGGCCACCACAAGCAGAGAAACCGCTGTTGTTGGACTTGGCCCTTTTTGGCTGGTTCACCCCTAAACTTTTTGCCTTATATGTCAGTAGTTTTAAGTCTCTGGGCACTTTAGCACTGTGGGCCAGTGTAAAGTGCGTGCGCGCTGAGTGCGTGTGGTGAGATTGTCCTGCCCTCCCATAGGAATGCATGGGGGATATGTGTGTCCATGGTAATTCCTGGTGTGAGAGGAGTGCAGGGGCGAGTTTAGTATGTGCGAACTCGTGAGAATAAATGCTGCGCAATGGTGTGCGCAGATTTATTATAACTTGTGTAGAAATGCCACTTCTAGAAGTTGGCATTTATGTGTGCTCTGTGTCTGCCTGCCTGATGTGAATTGCATGTCTGGCTTGTGAGTGACAGGGGCAGGGTGAGTCAGCGCAGTGGTGAATAGGGAGATCTGCATCTAGATGGGAGGGAGGAGTTGCACCTGGGACCTGAATAGGGCTGTGCCTTCCCTCCACAATGCTGGCTCCACCCCTGTGGTGCGTCTGATGTCCCTAGCCTGTCCTGTGAAAGGAGAGAGGAGCTGAGCAAAACAAAGTGCTCCAAAGCTCCCCCAAACCAGTTGCATCTGGTTTTCCTAAACCCTACACCTTTAGACAAAGGAAAAGGGTGTATAAAAGAAGGGGCTGTGACCCCATAAAAATGTTCAGTGTTCCTGTTCAGGGCTTGGTTGCTGTTCCTGCTGGGGCGTGCTGCTGCTGGGGCCCAGGGGGGGCTGCCATGAGGGCTTGCCTCCCTGGGCCCTGCATTGCCCCTTGATGACTAAAGGACCCTTTTGCCTTACTCTTATTCCAGGACTTGTGGCTGCATCTAGCGCCTTGTGAGCGCTTTATTGTTATCTTCCCTCCAAGGAGAGGGAGAGCGTGGGCTTCGCAGCGCAGAGCTGCTGATCGAGGGAATCCCAGCGAGGGGATTCCCCGCTTCCGATTACTTAAAATAGCGGGAACCTACTCCGCTTTGTGGTGCTGTGGTCGGCGGGTGCCCACCCCGCTTATCTCTATATTTTAATTTCCGAGGGAACCTACCCCTCATGGCCGCAGCCGAGAAGAAACGTTGCCGGGCCGCTGCCAGCGCGACCCGGAAGTCAGGCAACCTTGCCTGCGACGTGGGCGGGGCCGGCGGCAGGACCGGAAGTGATGGCGGTACCGGTGCGGGGCTCCCATGAGCCGAGGGGAGCCCCGGTGTGCAGAGGAAGGGAGAACGGGAGCCCACCCCGCCTCCCGGCGAAGCACCGGAGAAGTCCTGAGCCCTAGGAGAGGGCCCAGGCAGAAGAACAGTGCGGCTGGAGCCTCGCGGGCTCCACATCCAAATCCCGGGTCCCAGGAGGGGGCCCGGGTGAAGCGAGGAACACCAGGAAAGGAACCTAGTCTGTCCTGTTGGACTGTTCTGTATGGGGGACCTCCCCGTGGTAGGTGAGCTGGAAGTGATTCCAATAAGAGTGGCTCAGGTGTCTTCCGTGGTGGAGGAGGTTCAGTGTAGCCCAGCTAGGTCCTGGTGTAGGGGCTCACATCTTGTCTCAAGAGGAGAAAGAGTGAGTGGTTCTGTCCCAAAGTGCCCGAAACCCAGTCTCAGGACCTGGATTGTTTCTTGAAGGGAACATCAGGTTGGGGGCCTAGGCTGTACTTGTAGGCCATTTGAGGAGGATCTCCCACTGTCTAGAGGACGTGGAGCGTCTGTAATCAGAGCTCCAGCAGTCCTAGTGTCTGGCAGTACCACTCCCCTTGGGAGGGTGCAGAAGTCCAGAGTGAGGGGTGAGAGGGGGAAAAAGTACCCAGTGGAAGAGCCAGTGAGTCAGGGGCCAGCCAGCAGGGCTGAGTCGCCAATCAGTGACCATGGTGATGCCACTTCTGCCCTGGGTTTGCGCCGGGCGGACTGTCACACGACCCATTAGTTATGTGTCACCCTCGTGAAGTCCTGGTTCGCCGGGCATCTGACCAAAGGGTACGTCCCTGGGTTGGGGAGCCAGTAGCCGGTGTTTCCGGATCTGGACGGCAGGGCGACTGTAATCAGTGTCCTGGCCGGTTTTGCCTTTTAGGGGTACCACTCCAGTTGGGAGGGTATCGGACTCTGGAAGGGGGTGCAGAGGAGGGAGTCCTCGCCTCTGACCCCGGTGCAGCCGGTGAATTTATTTCCCAGGTGGTAGACCAGTGATGGAGAGAGGTCCTGAACTGGTGGGAGAGTTGTGTTCTGGTAGGTGCTTCTCCTGGGAGAGCGCGAAACGTCAGAAATAGAGGTAGGGGAGGAGATGCTTCGCCCGTGACCTCTGGTCAGCCTGAGGGTGCGGACCCTAGGTTGAAGGATCAGTGGTAGTTTGGAACTACACTGAGAGGGAGAGTGGAGAATGGCTATTGGATGCCAGGGGTTACTGCCCCCACTCTGGATTGGCAAGGACCAGTGGCATCTGGGTGGCCTAGGGCCTGGTCCTGGCCGTGGACAACTAAGGAGTACCGGTGGGGTAGCCTAGTGGTCCTGAGTTTTTTTCTCTTAGATGGATTCCATGGGTTCCAAGTGGCGTAGAACCGGAGGGTGTCCCTGCAGTGCGGGCCCGCGTCCGTGTTCTATCGCCTCCAAGCAGGAAGCCCATCACGGTGGTGATTGGTCTGCCCTGCGTTATGGCTGGAAGGGGGTTGTGTTGGACTTGGCCCTTTTGGCCGGTTCACCCCTAAACTTTTGCCTTATATGTCAGTAGTTTTAAGTCTCTGGGCACTTTAGCACTGTGGGCCAGTGTAAAGTGCGTGCGCGCTGAGTGCGTGTGGTGAGATTGTCCTGCCCTCCCATAGGAATGCATGGGGGATATGTGTGTCCATGGTAATTCCTGGTGTGAGAGGAGTGCAGGGGCGAGTTTAGTATGTGCGAACTCGTGAGAATAAATGCTGCGCAATGGTGTGCGCAGATTTATTATAACTTGTGTAGAAATGCCACTTCTAGAAGTTGGCATTTATGTGTGCTCTGTGTCTGCCTGCCTGATGTGAATTGCATGTCTGGCTTGTGAGTGACAGGGGCAGGGTGAGTCAGCGCAGTGGTGAATAGGGAGATCTGCATCTAGATGGGAGGGAGGAGTTGCACCTGGGACCTGAATAGGGCTGTGCCTTCCCTCCACAATGCTGGCTCCACCCCCTGTGGTGCGTCTGATGTGCCTAGCCTGTCCTGTGAAAGGAGAGAGGAGCTGAGCAAAACAAAGTGCTCCAAAGCTCCCCCCAAACCAGTTGCATCTGGTTTTCCCTAAACCCTACACCTTTAGACAAAGGAAAAGGGTGTATAAAAGAAGGGGCTGTGACCCCATAAAAATGTTCAGTGTTCCTGTTCAGGGCTTGGTTGCTGTTCCTGCTGGGGCGTGCTGCTGCTGGGGCCCAGGGGGCTGCCATGAGGGCTTGCCTCCCTGGGCCCTGCATTGCCCCTTGATGACTAAAGTACCCTTTTGCCTTACTCTTATTCCAGGACTTGTGGCTGCATCTAGCGCCTTGTGAGCGCTTTATTGTTATCTTCCCTCCAAGGAGAGGGAGAGCGTGGGCTTCGCAGCGCAGAGCTGCTGATCGAGGGAATCCCAGCGAGGGGATTCCCCCGCTTCCCGATTACTTAAAATAGCGGGAACCTACTCCGCTTTGTGGTGCTGTGGTCGGCGGGTGCCCACCCCGCTTATCTCTATATTTTAATTTCCGAGGGAACCTACCCCTCATGGCCGCAGCCGAGAAGAAAACGTTGCCGGGCCGCTGCCAGCGCGACCCGGAAGTCAGGCAACCTTGCCTGCGACGTGGGCGGGGCCGCGGCAGGACCGGAAGTGATGGCGGTACCGGTGCGGGGCTCCCATGAGCCGAGGGGAGCCCCGGTGTGCAGAGGAAGGGAGAACGGGAGCCCACCCCGCCTCCCGGCGAAGCACCGGAGAAGTCCTGAGCCCTAGGAGAGGGCCCAGGCAGAAGAACAGTGCGGCTGGAGCCTCGCGGGCTCCACATCCAAATCCCGGGTCCCAGGAGGGGGCCCGGGTGAAGCGAGGAAGACAGGAAATGTCCAGCGGGGCTCCCGTGAGCTGTTGGGAGCCCCGGAGCCGGCGAGAAAAGGAGAGGAGTCCTGCGTCGTGGCAGAGGACCCGGTGAGTGGCCGCCGCCTGCTGTGTGTTGGTGCCTTTCGAGGCACGTTGCCGGTGCTTGGGGGACTTGGGGGCATCCCTTGGCACAGTCGTAGTGCCGGATCCCTCCTCCTGAGCGGACCCGCCGTTGCGGGCCGCTCCAACGCTTGGGCATAATTGTTCCAGAGCCCAGATGGCTCCGACATAGCGCCTATTTGTTTTAGAGCCCCGGGTGGCTCCCACGAGGGGCAGATGTATTGTTTGAGGGCCCAGAGGGGCCCGTGCTTTTCCCCGCGTTGGTCCCAGTTCCTTCCACAGCTGCCCCGAGGGTGAGCAGGCAGCTGCAACGTTGTTCTCTAGGTTGACCATTTTCACAGCTGCCCCGAGAGTGAGCGGGCAGCTGCAACCTTGGTGGCACATTGATTCAGAGGGCACATTGAGTGTCCAGGCCTCAATGGGTACTTACAGCTGCCCAGCAAGTAGTGGGCAGCTGCACCGTGTAGGTTATTCTTTCTTAGGGGGACACATGTTTTAAATTTAGGAGTGAGATGCACTCCGTGGCCCCTGACTTTCACAGCTGCCCAGCAAGTAGTGGGCAGCTGCTACGTTTAGGTTTGCGCAGTTGCGCACCCTTGACTTTCGCTGCGTTGGCAGCGCGCCTGACTCTGTGGACATAGGGCATTTGAGCCCCTTTAGAGATGGCCAGTTGGCCAGGGGGACAGTTAGGTTTATAGGGTGCTAGGAAATGTGATTCCTATATTGTGGTTTACGCACCCTGGGTTATACCTCTAAATGTGTTTCATGATTATGAGGTTTTGCATAATATGTTTATGCTTGTGATTTTATTATTACCTAATGCGTTTAGGTTGTGAGCTATTCTCTACCGTGATTACGCCCCTAGTGTGAGTTATACTTAGGAGGTTAGGGTCTAATGTGTTTAGACTTATGAGAGGATTGCATAATGTATTTATGCTGGTGAGGTTGGCGCAGAATGTAATTCGCGCCTAATGTGATGCTGTGCATAATGTGGTTTATGTTACAGGCTGATGCTAAGTACAGTAACTACCAGTGAGTACTGGTTGTACGTTTATGATGTGCTACATTTATTATAAGTTCTACATGTACTAAGTTCGCTTTGTGCTGGTTCTGACAGTGGTCCAGTTGGCCCTGTCAGGTGTAAATAATCCCTTGTAAATATGACCTAGTGCCAGGTGGCACGATGTATATTATGTGAGTACTATTCTAATGTGTTTTATGATAATACAAAGGCTATTTTTATATATAACCTTGTGTGGAGTTCCTTTTTGTGGTGTGCCTAGTATGTTGTTGCTGTGGGTGTGTTGCGCAAACGCTTTACACATTGCCTCCGGGATAAGCCTGACTGCTCGTGCCAAGCTACCAAGGGGGTGAGCAGGGGTTATCTGGGATGTGTAACTCCCTTGCCCTGACTAGAGTGGTGGTCTCTGCCTGGCTTTGGCGCACGCCTTAGCCAACCAGAGTTCCCATTTCTAACAGCTGTTTTGACCTTGCAGGCCGGTCCTGGCCTGCAAGGCATTATGGGAAGGTTTGCATACTAGAGCAGCGGCTCCCCCGCTGCTCCGGGGAGAGCCACGCTGCCCTCATTCCTGGCGCTTCGTGCCTCTTCCCGTCCTCGGTAGGGGGCCCGGTCCCACCCGGACCCCCAGGTGAGTGTAGGCGGCTCGGGGAGCCCACCCCCGGCCGCCTGCTGGTTTTTCGGGGGCCCGGTCCCACCCAGGCCCCTCGCAGCTCTGCCCTTGCTTTTGGGGTCCCGGTCCCACCCGGGCACCCCGCACTGGCAGATGTCTTGAGAGCAGCCCAGGGAGCCCACCCCCGGCTGCCCCTGCCAGCTCCCTCCCGACCCGCACCCTCGTGTGCGGCCGCGGGAGCCGGCGCGTGCATTCTGGTCTGCCCGCTCCGGCGGGCAGACACGGAGGTGGCTCACTCGCCAGCGGTTCTTCGGGGGACTGCGACGGCTCTCCTCCTGGGCCTCTCTTCTCCTTGCGCAGAGGCCCAGGCTTCTGCGCACGGGTCCTGGACTCTTCTCCTGGCGCTGTTCAGGATCCTGGGGGCAGTCAGGGGGTTCCTCCTTCCAACTACCCATTGCGCCAGGCTCCAGCACCTTCTACCTCTGCAGACCACACCCCAGAGGGAGCTTCTCTTCCTGTGCAAGCACTTTTTAAAAGTTGAGTAGCGGGCTGGCAGGAAGTCTCTGTTTGTCCTATCAAACAGCGACACATCACTTCACTGCCCCTGCTCCCTCCTTCCTGCCCAGCCTCTGGGTTTGTTCAAAATGGCGTCGTCCAGGGTCTCTTGCCACATGGTCTCTGAAAAAGCCCCTTCCCCCCTCCCTGCCTTCCCTCCTTGTTGCAGCCTGGTGCCAGGCACCCAGTGATATCTGCTGACGGATGAGCCTGTAGCCCCACCCATCTTCTCTTCGTGGAGAGGAGGCCTTAGCTCTGGGAAGAAAGGTCATTAATCTAACCTGCCAGGGCCAGACCCCAGCCAGGTCCTGATTTTGAGCTGACTCAGAGAAATATGACATTTCTGGATGACCCAAAAGCAGTACAAATATGACTTTGGACTCCGCAGGATACTTCTTCTCACACCCGTTACAGTGGAATTTAGTGCGTGTCTGGAATCTGTAGGCCTTAGGAAAGTTAATCTAGCCCATGAGCTCCACATCCCCATAAGGGAATAATGAAGTGAAAACCACAGTAAAACACACTGACTTTCCCTGGCATGTTTCTTTCCGGTGTATCAAGCCTATTCCATGTCACCACCCCATTCTGCATAAGTCCTTCCACACCAGTCTATCTGCACCTGCTCCTTGGCTGCGCACGCTAGGAATCTCCCCTGCGCAGCCCCTACACGTGTGCACACGCATGTACACATGTGTCTGCATGTAACTAGCCCGGTGTCCCTTACTCCAGCTGCTGCGCAGTGGCCTGGTCAAGCCAGGGGGACACCAGTAAAATCCCCATGCAGTCTCTTTCATCAGGAGTTCACTGTGGGTGAGTCCCAACTTATGAGGCTCCCCCACAGTAAAAGCTCAACAATTAGGTGCTCAAAAAGCGAAAAATCCGGGCGGCCCATAGTTCTAACAAAAACAGAGAAGGAATTTCTAGCAGAGGGAAGATCCCGGGACGAGCAAGCCAGTTCTGCACAATCTGAGATGCAGACCATCTAACAGCAAATGCCAGGTATGGGGCCCGGTATTAATCCCAGAGATCACTAATATATCACTGTGCTGACGTAGTGAGGCTAAGCTGAGGCAGATATATCATTCGCCATTGTAGGGCTTTTCATTTTATACGGTTTATTAATAATGCTAATTACACTTCTAAGCTGTGTATGTTTCTAATTGCAGCACAGTTGCTTTATAATACAGCACAATAGTTTCAATAAATATTGTAAACTGTTCTTGTGTCTCTTTTCTGTTTATGGTGGACATGCATGAGAGAACGAAAGGTGATGATCCGTTACCAAGGTTCCCTGAGGGACTACAGTGTTGTGTTCTCGGGTGCCAACTTACCTGCTACTCTAGGAAGGTTGGGAGGGCAGGTAAGGTACTATGAGCTAGTCAGGATTTGGGCCCATAGGCACTGATGTGGTACGGCGAATCAGTCCCTACACACAGACATCTCTGATCCCAGGCATAGTTCTGTTTCTAAACAGAATCCCTGCAACATGGCACCACCAACGTATTGTCTGGTACTTATTCACGGGTCTTCTCAGTAGTGCTTATGGGTGTCCACAATACCCCTTACACCTACCACCGGAGAGGTCCGTGGTGTTGGGGATTAATCCCCCACAGTGTTTTAGGAAGCACCTAATTCTGTTGGTTTTTCAAGCTTGAAAGTTTAAAAGGACAATACCCATCTTGTGTAGCGCATACTTTTCATTGCTGTTTTTATCATGGTACAGCCACCACCTATTGCAATAGCTGCTAATTGCAGACCTGCTGTCCATGCACGTTACTGCACATGGCCTTATTAATGCTGGTGGTGACTTTATTTTTGTGGTTGAAGCCCACTATGACTATCATTTAGAAATCTTTTATTCTTGGGTCAATTTTCCAGCTGTGGATGCTAATGCAAACACCAATAAATCAATCAACACTTTATTGTTTAAGTTAGTAAAAAAAACATAACAATGTCATGATAGGAGTCGAGGTTCAACAAATTACAAACTTAAAAATGATTTATAATATAATAAAAGAACATGTTACTTATTTTATCCTAAAACCTAAAAAAGGGTATCCTTATCATGTTAACTATTTAAGCAAAACATGATTCTGTATCATAGAATTGATGACGGACATTAAAAACATTTAGCATTTTAAAATTTCAATGGGGTTGCTAGACATTACTGGATTGGAAGTGTCTGATTCCTTCGGTCATTTGGTATTTTCATAAAATAATAAAAATGTCTTCATCTTACAGGTCAACTGAGGGTCTGTTGTACCAAGTCCTTTGATGATGGCCGATCTGCAAGTTCGAATGCCCCTATCATTAAAAGCTTTTTTTAGAAGCAATACTCGGTTCGATTTTAAGATGGGGCAGACACAGATGAGATGAATGAAATCTTGCCATGCTGCACCACATAAGCTACATGTTTTGACGCCTTTATACTTCCATGCAGGTTGATCGGCCAAACTTGGTGATACCCCAAATCTAATCGCCATTAACTTTCGTTTCAAGTGAGGCGAATATGTTGTACTGAGGTATTCCGCCGGTCGTAGTGATATATAGGATTGGAGAACCATCCAAGCATGGGATCTTTTGGCTAAAGTGCGTTTGTCTTCTAATGATGATTGTAGCTTAGCCGCTTTGTTTGTCATTCTGCGGAAGACTTGGAAGGAGGGTTCTGAGCCCAAAGTTCAGTTGTGTTGGTTTCCTTCAGTGCAGTTTTCAGGAATTTGCCGTAACTTGAGCTTGGATCGTCTTCCTGGGCACGCCACAGGGCATCATTTAGAATATTGGATCGGTTCTGCCAAAGTTTGTACCAGGTTTTAATAGCGGCATATTTTCTCCCTATCTCCTGTTGGATAAGGCCGAATTCCAGTCGGACCTGAGCCGGGATGCGTTCTGAGGTAGACTAAAGACTTTTTATACGTCTTTGTTTGCAGCGAGTCTAGGAGTTTCGCGTCCTTGCCATTTAATGCTATGCTTGCATAAGTTACTGTAGGTAGTAGTTTCGCGGCCATCACTGCTGTTAGCGGCTTAAAGGAAGGACCCTGAAATTATTTTGCAAGGACACAGAATGCATAAATAAGGCCATTTCCTTTTTTTTCCAGATATTGTTTCTGAAATTGAAAATTTAATCGATTGTCTATATATACCCCCAGGTATTTATATGTACTAACTATTCCAAGGCTCGTTTCTCCCTGCTTGAATTGATATTGATGTCGCCGGCAATTCGTGATTGACATAGTTTTTGTGATGTTAATTTCCAGGGCGTTAGTCTTGGCAAACATTAGTAGCTCATTAAGTGCTCTCTGTAAGCCTATTCTGGTTAGACTAAGCAGGACTATGTCGTCTGCATACGAAAGATGCGTTATGGGCAGTGAAGCCAGGCGCGGAGGATGTGTATTTGCCTGGTCCAATCGTGGTGAGAGATCTGCCATAAATAGATTGAATAAATGGGGGGCTAATACACAGCCTTGTTTTAATCCGATCTCTGTTTGTATCTTCCTGGACAATTTTGTGCCATTTGCTATTTTCACACGGACCCACGTGCATGTGTACAATTGTATTATGGGTCGTAGTATTGTTTCCAGGAGACCCAATTTCTGTAATTTACTCCATAACAGACCACGATTCACACGGTCGAACGCAGCTTTAAAGTCTATGAAACATAGTTGAAGTTTTCTTTGCAGGCGTTTGTACTTATCCGCTATTGTGGCAAGGGCTAAGATATTTGTTGTTGTGCCACATCCTTTGCGAAATCCTGTTTGGTTGAATGGAATCAGCCCATTTGTGTTGGACCATTCTACCAAGTCCTCCAGGATTAATGATGCATAGTATTTGGCTTCGACATCAATTAGTGCAATTAGCCTGTAGTTTGCCGGGTCCGACCTGTCACCTCCCTTGAAGATCGGGTTGATGATTGACCCTTTCCAGCTCGGGGAAGGGTATTTGTTATACCGATCTCATTATAAAGGCCCGCCAACGGTGTTGCCCAATAATCGGGATCACTCTTAAAGATGGCCTGCGGGATGCCATTTGGGCCAGGAGCCCCATCGTTGCGTCCCCGTTTTATTATTCTGGATATGTCTTCTACTGTGTAGTGTTGACTGGCCAGGGCTAATGGTAGCGCTAGGATGGTGCTGAGGTCTTGTGGTCCGGTTGAAATCTTCCCTGAGAGTTTAGGCTCCAGAGATTTATTGATGTTGTCCGTTTCGCTTTTAGGGAATGGTGTGAGGTCTTCAAATATCTTACTTAAATGTACTGCCCATCCAGTCTCTGTTACGGAGGCATTATTTATTACTTCTTTTGGTCTTGTTGTACCATTTACTAGTTCCCAGAAGAGCCTGTTGTTTGTTTGTTTAACACAGGAAAGTAACTTTGTCCAGAATATCTCCTGCTGTGCTTTCTGGTCCTTCCAGATTTGCTTTTTGTACCGCTTCCTAATATTCTTTATATTCTCCCAGGCGTGATTTGGAAATTTCGGTGTCTTGTTTTTCCTGACCGCCTTTCTCAGTTCTTTTCTAAGCAAATAGGCTTTACTTGAAATATTTATAATGTGCTTATACCTTGTTTTCTGATCATAATTAATTTTAGGTGCTTGAATTAATAATTTGTTGGTGAAAATGGACCAATTCACTACTGAGATGCTGCCATGAGTGATCTTTGTTTCAATTATTTTTTTGCTAACAATGTTAATTCTGGCAGTGTTTCTGCTGACCATCGAATACGTTTCAAATTAGTTGTAGTCAGATGGCCCGTCTCAATGGGAGCTGGTTGATGTTTTGGGTAGCTTATTTCTAATTCAAGTACCTGATATGAATGGTCACTTCGGGTTGAGTACTTGATAGTATATTTCCCCACACGGGCCAGCAATGGAAGCGTTAGAATTGTATAGTCTAATATTGACTGGGTGTGTGCATCCTGATAAGTCCATCGCGGAGGCGTGTCGTCTTTTGTTCTACCATTTAATACTCGCAAGCCAAGATGTTCCAAGGCTAAAACCAGCTTTTGCCCATTCAAATCATGTCTTTTTGTTGTCGAGGATGATTGTAAGGGAACTGACCATAGCTCATTAGCCGCTGTTAATTGCTCATCTTCATCTGGTGTATAAATTAAGTATGAATTAAAATCACCAGTTATTATTATCTCCCAAGCTGGGTTTTCAAATCTGATTGAAGTGATTATCGACAGCAGTTTTTCACACTGTAACTTTTTTTCTAGCATTCGGGTGCAAGTATACATTAATTAGTATGACTGTTGTTGTCAGGTTTTTAAGCCCTTGGACCATTTTAATTACTTGTAAGTCTGATGTCGTACTAGGTAGCTGTTCAGTTTTAATATTTAGTGCCGTTGATATATATACTGCTAGGCCACCCTTTGGCCTTCCATATTTGTGTGTTCTAGTTGCCATTACATAATGGTGTGTGTAGTTGGCCACTTCCTTGCACTCTGTCAGCCATGTTTCTTGAAGTGCGATGATATCATAATTCTCCCAGTATGTGGGAGAAGTGTTATCCTGTAGTTCTCTTTTTGTACCGGCGATATTCCAGGATAGGAGCTTTACGCTGTTATAGTTGGTGCTTTTTCCCTTTGTGGCAAGTCATTCTATTTTCTGGCCATTTAGAGCTGAGGCCATCCAGTTCCAATTATTGGTGTCTTGTTGTGAAGTTTGTCTGTTCCTGATTTTTTCAAAAATGCTTGTTTTTCCCCTTGCATTTTGTAATACTGAATACACTGGGATGTTGTGTTCATCTATATTAGGTCTCCTTGGTGCATTTAGTAAAGGTGAGGGATAGCATGGTTTCATTGGTCTTGCCATTGTAATGCCCCATCCTTCGAACTCTTGACTGGCATTCATTATTAAAGACACTATTTCCTCGTTTTCCAAGTCAATAGTGTTTTTCCGTCCGGCTGTTTTCTTCTTGAGGAATGAATTGAATTGACAATAAGTCTGTGGTGGTCAGATGCTTTAAAGTAGGGATTTCGGCTGTTAGTCTCAGTATATTTCCTCTATTGAGGAGGTCTTGTGGCCCCTGAGAGATGTAGTGAGGTATTAATATAATCTGCTTATTCCAAGTGTTTTCTTGATTTTTGTCCGGTGTTATTGCTGTAGGGGTTGAGTGTTGTAATACCTCTCTGTGATTAATCCCAGCTCTACCACCGACTTGCATATTTATTTTTATTGTGAACTTTTCCTTCTGTGCATCTTCTTTTGGTGGGCTTCTTTGCTCCATCTCAAGGCTGCCCTTTGTTTGTACTGTATTATTCCTAACATCAAATGGTCGTTTTGCGACAGTCAGATCCGATGCACATTTTATTTGCTTCTGTCTTCCTTTGTTTTCTGCGTTGATGTCATCTGTGGTTGCACTGACAACTTCCTGCGTTACTTGATTTACCATTATTCTGTCTTTATGTTCCTCTTGACTTGTGCGTCGAGTTTTCTGTTTTATTCCCGGTTCATAATTGTGTTGTGGCTGAAGCTTTCTTATTTTTGCTTCCAATGGTTTGTTGTCAATAGATGCTGTTTGTATTTGCAATGATTCTTGGTTTGTCTGTATCATATCAATTGATTCGTCTGTTTGTAGACTGTGACTTAATGTCGTCGACGAGGTGAGGTGACCTTGTTTTTGCTCTTCCTCAACTATAGTCATCTGTTCCGTATGCGTATTTTGCGTTTCTAGACTTGTTTGTGGTTTTTTAGTTTCAAAGATATGAAACCATCTCCTACTGGTGTTCGTGTCTTTTGTTGTATTCTGATTGTTCTTTCTAGATTTCCTTGCTTGTTTCCTCTGTCTCTTGGTTTGCAAGCATGTTTCTGTATTGCCTTGGCCATCTAGTAAGGTCAGAGGATGATTTACTTGGCCAATATCTTTATCTTCCATCCTTGTCCCTTCATTAATGATCTTTAGTCGGTCAGTTGTGAGCAAAACCTTTGGTGGTTCTTTCCCGTGCTCACTGTTGTTGTGTTTGAAACCTGACCCTCTATTCGAGGTCATTAACTAATCTGATGTAATCAATGCATTTAGTTGACCAGCAAAGGAAGTTTGTTGATTTGACTTTGGTGACTTGCTTGCAAGATTTGTACTTTTTGTCCAACAATCGCCAGTCTTTTGCCTTTCCTTTAAGATGCTTGTTAGGATTGCTGGCACATTACTCAGCTTATCGATTATTGGACCACATACACAATCTTTGCCTGCTACTGTGTTTGTTTCACGCTCCTTGATTATTAAGTCCGCCAATGTTTCCAATTTCGTATTGATTCCTACGATATATGAGGCTATTATATTCATCAGATCAATCTGTGCGTCTAACTTATCCGATTGCATATTGAATACTGTTATTGTGGTTTCTAGCACTTTTAACAGCGATGTGTATGCTGTCTGATGGTTCCCCTCTTTTGTTTCTGGTGCGGGCCCTCCTCCACTTCTATCTTGTTCCTTTGCTTTATCTACTGTTATTATATTGTTCTGTGAAAAACTTATTTCAATGGAGCTAGTTTGCAACTGTGATGTCAGATCTTGGTCGTTTCTCTTCTCATTATGGCTCATTTGGCTCTGAATTTGAATGGGCTGTTCCAATGTACTTGATATTTCAATTATTGGCTGCGAGTGTTCTTTTTCCTTTTCGCTTGTTTCTTTACTCTTTTCGTTCTCAGATTGATTAAGAGTTTTAGCTTCCAACGCCTGAAGAAGGTCAGTATTGCTTGATAGTGATATTGAGCGCAGCCATGAGTTGTTATGCTGGGTATTTGGAGATAGAGGGTTTTCTGATGTTTCCAAATGTATTTCTTCTGACATTTGTTTAAATGAACCTACATTTAATTCTGATTTTGGTGTTGAATGTGGATAGTCAGAAGCATGGACTTGTGCCTGTATCACTAACCGGCTGCTATTTGGCTGATCGTCAGCGATGGCATTTTCTTTGATTTTACTCTCCTCCTGTGTGCTATTATTCTCCACGCTATTAGACTTTATTGTTAAGAGTTTTTGTGGTGTCAATGGGTTCGGAAGACCCTCTAGTTGTCCTGTTTCTGAAAAGATAGCTGTCGTTGGATCTTTTAGAAACATGAACTTCCTGTTAGGGGTCGATTTTCCAAATATAGAATACTGTAAAGGAATTAATGGGCTTGTCTTTTCTTGAGCTGATTTTTGGGGAGATTCATCTATCTCCTTGGATTTCTTGGTACCTTGTTTTGATGTTTTTTGTGCCAGTTGCTTTCTGGGTCTCCCTGACCTCATGTTTTTCCTTTTGTTTCCGTTTGTTTTTCTTCTTTATACCCAATATTAAGCTGTATGGCGGCGATTGCAATAGTCGTTTTACTCCCTGAAGGTACAGGTTATTTGTCAGAATATTTCACCCCAATTTTGAAGCTACCTGCTTTTTTTATTTTTTTGACGCCACTTCAGGCAACCAAACCCGGCCAAACGCCTGTCCACGGTTATGCTCTTTGGGTTCTTTGCTCTGTCTCTTAAAGGGGTGTGTGGCCTGTATAGCTGTACTAGCCTCCTTCTTTTTTGCGGGGCCTCCGTATGCTACTGGGCCATACACTCCCCCACACTCCCCGTACAGTGGTTTGACAGCACCTGCGCACCTGTACCCCTCAGGAACCACTGCCACCGGTACTGCGTGCTGTCGGCTGTTAGCTGTAGGCTTTATGCTGTGGGCAACGGGCTTTAAACTGTTATGGCCACTCAATGCCAGCACAATGTCAGCTCAGGGGACGAAACGGGGGGTGGCAAAAAAACGCCCAAACTCACCCAGACTCGCCACTCACTGGCTCGCTGGCCACTCACTGGTCGCTGGATTTTTTTTAACTCAACTGAGCCTCCAGGCGCCCTCCAAGCGCTGCCCGACCGGAGCGCTTTCTCTGCTGTGCTCATATACTCTCTGCTCTCCTATGATCTATGTGTGGAGATGCAGTCAGCGGTGAACATTTGCGGGTCAAGTTACAAGGTGCCGAAGGAGGCACAACTGCTGCCACAGCTCCAGTTCCAGACCAGGAGGGCCACGGCCGCAATCTACCGCAACACGCTCAGCCCCCCCCCCCGCCGCCCGCTCATGGAAGCTGGGGGGTCAAAACCGAGGCAAATGTCGAGAGTATCAGCACCGGCGCCGGGAGCTGTGAGGTCTGAGGCGTCCTTCTCACGGTCTTCCTCGTGGTCAGCGCGAAAACACGGAGCAAACACATTTCATGAATACACAGTTACTTCACCACCAGCACACTATAGAGAGCATGTCCTCTTAGAAATACCACTTTCTAATTGGGAACAAACTACTAGTTTCCACTGCGCCCTTCTCCATGTACTTGCACCAGTACGTATAGGTCCCCTAAATAATGAAGGGACCTGGCCAGCTTTAGCTGGATACACACCATATCCTGATTATGCAGATATTACTGCTCAACAGTTACAACTATTGTATGCTAATTTAGTTAGACTTTATAGACTCTTAACTCCATATGTTTTGCTCACCTTGTTGGATGTACCAGCAAGGGTTGGCCTGCCAGGTCAAGCACAGTTGCCTGCAGTGCCTACAATCAGTCCTGTAATTGTTCATTCAGTTATGGGCAAAATTCCCACTAATCATGAGGAAATTCCATTTTGGATTGCCCAAAACAATTGACCAAATTGAAGCTGTGTTTCCCCCTATGGGACCACAAGACAAGCACAGGATTTTGACTATGTGCTTACCCCAAGGAATGGTTCCCACTTTAGGTGACTCTAAGACTTGGGGGACAGTCTTTGCTGCTATATATACTGTATATACCATCAGTAATGGTACTCCGTCCATGTCAGTTTTGCCAGACATATTAAAACAAATACAGAACAAACATGGGACAACTGCTGCCCTGGATTTGGGGATGACACTAATGGGAAATTTTCCCATGGTCTCCGCAATGATTCTGTCTAATATTAAAGGCAAAGCGGCATCTCTGGCTATACGTCAGCGGCTCACAGCAGTTGCACAAGCTGACCATGAAAGTGAGCTGCCTATACTTATTGCTGATGTGTACACATCCTTAGGATGCAATAATTTGGGAATCAGACCTACTAAACCACTACTTGGCAAACCTAGTTCTGACAAGGACACCAAGCAGAACCCTGAGTTTGTTAAAAAACCATAGGACAAATCTAAACAAAAACAGAAAGGTAAACCTCGCTGTGGTTCTCCACCCCCTCTGAGAGGCGCTACAATTTTCGTGATCACACTAAAATCAAGACTCCAGAAAGGTATCAGATTTCTGATACATATTCTCATCGTTCCTTGCAGGACTCATCTGACAATAGTACGAGAGGAGGGCGATCTGAGCGCAGACAAGAGTACATGAAACCGAAAACAAAGACACAATGCTCGTCTGATGTGAAGATAAAAAAGAGGAAAAACCTCCTCAGTATAAAGCCCCTTTTCAGAAAAAGAAAGTTGCGGCTATAACCGAAACATATGCCACAGACACTGAGAACTCTACTCCTGAACATGGGGTGGGGCGGTCTCCTCGACAGCGTGGCAGAAGTCAATATAGTGCGCCGGAATCTCCAAGAGTTTCTGGCAGCGAGAGCAACTGATAACTTCCTTACAGTTGAAACCTCAGATAGGCACATAGCTCCTCCAGATAAATTATATGATATAGATATACAAATTGAGGGTGACATACAGCGCATCATTAAAGCAATATTCTGGGAAAATTTTACTTTGACTAATGACATCCTTCTAGTGGAGGTCGATTGGCCCCCATTGTTTGTTCATACAACCCCACAAGGGGAAGATGTAATACTTCCTTCATTTTCTGCTCTTGTCTCTGATGAAGTCAAGCTAGCTTATGCAGCAGAGTGGACTCTTGCACAAGCCCCGGCTTTACACTGCAATCACATTGGCTGGGATAAGGGCTCTACTTATCATGTCATACCCATTAGGCCCAGCCCGCAAGTGCAACCACAATACCCTATTTAATAGCATGCTAAAGCACCTGTTAGAGAAATACTCTCCCAATGGGAGTACCAGGGAGTAATTGAACCCTGTGTCTCTCAAATGAATAATCACCTTTTTCCTGTCTTAAAATCGGATCATTCATACCACATAGTCAGACTTCAGACATTTAAGTAGTCATACACACACTTTTGCGATACAGAAAACACACAGAACGGCACTAATTAAAAATATAATCTGTAAAAGATACAAAACAACCTTGGATATTTCCAATGTTTTTTCAGCCAAAATAGAGCGCCTGAAAGTAGAGATTAGACAGCCTTCTCAGCACCTGGCTTTCAACGTCACTTTGCATGTCTCCCAATGGGCTATAGGAACAGTCCTGGAATGTTTGCTGCCCGCATAGTGTCAATTCTACATGATGTTGACACTGACGCTTTGTCCCATGTTGATGATTTTTATCTCACAGACGATGAGTTGAACCCACACTTGGCCAGAAAGGATCGTATTATTTTAGGGTTCGCTGCCTATGGCTATAATTTCAACTTTAAGAAATATAATATAGCATTTCTAAGTGTCCTTTTCTTAGGACATGAACTCACACATGAGGGTAAAAGTCTTGCCCCTCACTTTCTGGAGAAATGTGCACAACTGCAATCTCCAAATAATTTAAAGAAATTACAATTCTTGTAAGGATTCCTTAATTTAGGCAGAACTTACATTCCTGAATATGCACAAAGCATTAAACCACTTCATGAATTAATACACCCTAATTTTTCTAGTTCACATTGGACATCAGAACACACAGACACACTCAGATCTTTACAATCTGACTTACTTGCAACACATCACTTACATACATGTGTAAATATCAGAAACCTAGTCATCCTTGTTTATCCGGGTGCAATTGGATTCACCTATATCACTTTTAATGAAGGTGAGACAGTGCCAATGGCATATAAACCGCATTTATAATCCAGTGCGGAAATGCGTTTTGTCTCCACTGAAAAAATACTGACGGGAGTGCAGGTGGCTATTGTTAAGGAGTGGATCTGTGTTTTCTTTTCATGGCTGAAATGCACTTATCTGGTCTCACCTTGGATATATGTTTGGATAACACTTTCCTTGGTTTTTCTATTCCTGTAGATTGGATTTGTGACTGTTTTTTTTCATGTTGATTAATGGCCATTATCTTTCAGAACGCTCTGCTACAGAACTGGTCAATGAGGGGTTGACGCCTCACTCATCTTCACATAAGCTAAAAAGAGACTTGTCCCTCATGAACATTTCAGCCGTTCCAGTAACTGATGGAATTGATTGGTATAAAGTTCCCTTTGATATGTTCGGACCTACGGAGATTCTGCAGATACCATATGTGTTTAAGGTTTCTATGGGTCACATAATTGTGCCTGGGTTACATTCTGATGATTGGGATGTTGAAACTGTAAACTCCATGCTCTCAGAGGTGGAATACTATACTGTTTTCGAGTCAGGGGATCTGTACTTAAATTCTGCTAATTACGGTGAAATGTTTAATTACACACAATGGGAACACTGCCCCACTCCCTCACAAGCGAGCTCCAAAACATATAGTGAGAAATTCACATATTATTCTGGATATGATACATCAGACCTAACATCATATTATTTCAAGTTAGTGCCAACACTACCAAAGAAATATATGCTTACACAAACTAAGCTCATACACAGACTCATTAGTCACCCAATTAGCTGTGAAAGGCTACGGATATTGGAAGGATACAATTGACATGAAATCTATTTGGAGTACCAAACCTTGGCAAATTCAGGGGACGGAAAACTGTTTCGGAGCCTGTTTAATCCCAACACAAATGATTTTTCTAAATGACACCGATCCACAGACCATGTGTCTAGGATTTGCTAAAATTAAAGAAATGAAGGCATCCACTATTCCTTCCATTGCTCGGATTTAAAATTGGAAAAAATTGACAAATTACACTGAAGAACAGCTCAATAGTTTCTAGCAAAATGGCACATTTAATTCCACACTTTTCGGTCCTCCACGTGGTTATTGTGGCCAGTAAACACAAATGATTGTTATGCTGTTTTTTTAATTCCACACCGGGGTTTAAGGCAAGCAGACCCGGCCCTTGATACTCCCAATCTCAGCATTCAGGCATTGTCACCACCTATTTGGTGGGGAAATTGTGTTGACAATGGTTGGAACATTCCACACTGTCTGCAGTAAAACAACATCTTTCTCTCCTGTCCGAAGACATGGACTTCACAGACTTCCTATTAAGATTTATTTATGCCACTTATAATGACATTTGGAAATTGTCACAAATGGAAGCTGCCGTAAATTGATTAAGATAATTTGGATAAAGTGCTTGCTGTTGTTGATAATAGTATTAATACGCTGTCTTCTCGCATTTATAATTTGAATAACATTGTGTCATCTGTTACTGATATTATGCAAAGTGACATGTCGACATTGTATCATGGGCAAAGTCAGCTTAGATCGATCATGCAGTTTAGCTGGAGACGTCAAACCCTAAAAAATGGTTGAGTTACTTGTCGTTATCTTAATTCCAGACAGCTAGTCTTGCCTTTCAATCTGACACGTAAACGACGACTCATGGCTAAGAAAGATGCCACCTACACAATGTTACATCTAGAAAAGTTAGAACAGCTCCCATTCACTATTGCAGAAACACCTTCCACTGTCTGGTTAATACAAGGCGTAATATCGTTGGCTGATTACAACATTCCAGACACAACAGAGAGATCCAGCTGCTGTTTTCTAACATGACACTTCTTATCATATAAGCAGAAACTTGACGTTTTGAAAACAGAGAGGAGGATTTCTAGCAGAGAAAAGGTCCCGGGACGAGCACGCCAGCTCTGCGCTATATAAGACACAGACCAGCTAACAGCAAATGCTAGGTATGGGGCCCGGTACTAATCCCAGAGATCACTGATATATCACTGTGCTCACATAGGGAGGCTAAGCTTAGGCAGATATATCATTCGCCATTATAGGACATTTCATTGTATACGGTTTATTAGTAATGCTAATTACACTGTATGTTTTCTAATTGCAGCATAGTTGCTTCATAATAGAGCACAATAGTTTCAATAAGTATTGTAAACTGTTCTCATATCTCTTTTCTGTTTATTGTGGACATGCATGCGTGAGAGAACGAAAGGTAATATGTTACCATGGTTCCCTAAGGGGACTAGAGTATTGTGTTCTGGGGTGCCAAGTTACCTGTCTGGGAAGGTTAGGAGGGCAGCTAAGGCACTATGAGCTAGTCAGGATTTGGGCCCATAGGTACTGATGTGATACGGTGACTCGGTCCCTACACACACACACGTTCTGTGATCCCAGGCATAGTTCTTCCGCATGTCTTTAGGTTGGAGGGCTCACCCAAAGACGTTGGCACCGACAATGTCACACACTTTTTGTCACACTGTCTTAAGCAACACAACATTCAACATCTCAAGGTGGCGTTGTACTCTCCTTTTAATGGCCTTGTGGAAAGGGAAAAACAGGATAGTGAAGGAGGGTATACAAACAGCAATGTCAACTGGCCAAGATGTTCAAGAGTTTGTACACCACAAGATTTGGTCTTTTAATATCACATCCCATAGCACCACTAGTGTAGCTCCTTTCACACTTCTGAGAGGTAGAAAGGTACATCCAGGGCTATTTCCCAATTGGTCAAGTGGGAAAAGTGTTGTGATCAAAGTAGGTCCACTCCAAGTAGTATCTTTAGATAAGTTTATTTCAGGTTAAGATCTAGAGCAGAGCACCACCAGCTGCTCAGCCCATCCTCCAACTGACAAACTCACTAACCCAACATTCCACAGCATCATCCACACCAACATTCCAAACCACACTCACACTGGCTGAGCAGCAGGTACAACAAAAAGCAGCCAGGAACCAGAATCTGTGGACACTGTTAGGTCACAAGTGTGTCAGAGGCAAGAGGTCATAAAGGCCGAGTTTGATGCTGGTAAGCATTTTGAGAATGTGCCGTTACAGCAAGGTGATTGGGTACTCATAACAAACCCAAGGAAGGTTGTAAAAGGTATGTATAAGGTTTCGCCACCAGTAATGACATAACATAACGAGTATTTGTAAAGCGTACGTATCACCCAAGGGTATCAAGGCCCTGAATAACAGATATTTATTGTTACCCAAAACAATGGTACTCATCTTATCGACCTCAGAAGGATGAAAGGCTAAGTGGACCCACCGGGATTTGAACCTGTGACCATGATGTCGAACACATGGCCCTACAGTGGTCGCAATAGTCCACTAAGCCACCAGACCCAGCTTGTAATGGTCACACAAGTCAGTAAAGGATCAGCCCTTCTAAAAAATAAAGGTTGGTGGAACAAGAGGTGCCTGGTGCGCCTCCCCAGTCCTCAGGTGGACATCGTTAAAAGACATGTGGTGAATGACAAAGGCCAGTGTGAGTGGTTTAATTGGCTGCAAGGTAAAGAGCCACATTCAGTTTCAGAATTGGATTCTAGAACAATTACTTCCGTTGCTGACTCGGTCTGACGGTCAACGCCACCGCTTTCCACAAACCTGCTGGTGAGGATACTAGGATGAGGAGTGAGGGGCGTCAAAGAAGGTTGCCTTGCAAATTCAAAGATTATGTAGTAGGGTGATCAGCTGTTGTGATAATTCTATTTAGCTTTTTGTACACATTATGTTTAGTTATCATTCATACTTTATGCTTTCTTGATATATGTATATATTTTTTTTCCTTCTTTGCTTCTGTTTGACTTTGTTTCGTTGAGGGAGGAAATGTTGAAGTGGGTTGTAAGTAGTCTAGTGTACGTGCGAGACCACATAGTTGTTCAGTACTGCGAGGGCTTCCATTGTTATGTATATGTTATTTATGCTTAACCTGAGTTCCATGCTTGGGGGCTGGAAAGGCATCTGCGAGGCTCATGGAAACGTTAAATCAGGTGCAGATGAGACTCGCAGCTGTCGGACGCTCCTGGTCGTGGGTGTGTTCAGCTGGAAATAAAATCTTACTTCAAATCTCCTTTCAGACCCTGCCTCATCTTATTACAAGTGCTAACTGTATGTTTTATAGTCCAAAGGCTCTTGTTTAGAGTAGTGTGGGTAATATAGGTAATATGAACCTGCTTAATTAAGTTACTTTGTTTGGTCTCAGTGGTATTACCCCTGATTTAGCCTTTTACGAGTATGTGCTGTAAGCCTGCTTACTGGAAGTTTTCACATTCATGTTTAAATTACTTACCACCAGGGGCGTAGTGACCCCCCACTTTAGCAGCTACAGCAGGGATTGAGTTCTTGATGGGCCTCTTCTATGTGCAACTCGGCAGACAAAGGCTCATACATAACGTCAAAGGGTAGATGGATGGTTGGCTGAGTGAGTGAAAGTACAATGGATAAATGAGTGAAAGGATGGATGAGAAAAAGAATGGATGGATGAGTGAAAGTGTGGATAGATGAATGAAAGTGGATGAATAAGTGAAAGAATGGATGAATAAAAGCGAGGATGGCTGATGAGTGAAAGGATGGTGAGAAAGTGTGGATGGGTCGTTTGAAAGGGTGGATAGATGGACGGAATGAATGGGAGGATGGATGAATGAATGGGACAATGGAGAAGTGAAGGAATGAATGAATAAAAGGGAGGATGGATAAGAGGGTTATTGGATAAGTGAAAGAGTGGATGGAGAGATGGATAAATGAATGGAGAGATGGATAGGTTTGGCGATGGATGGATAGGTTTGGATACGGATGGGTGGACGGAATTGTGAAAGACTGAATGATAAATGAAAGATGAATGGTTGACAGAATTTAAAGGTGAAATTGTGGATACCAGAAGGTGGATGGAAGGATTAATGGATAGATTCTTGGATGAGACAAGAGAGCTCTTCTGGAGAGGGTCGTGAAGACTTGCTTCGTGGCGTAAGAACTTTGGTTTGAAGTGGGATGTATTTTAATTTTCGAGCTACTCCCTTGCTGCCTGTGCTCTACAGCCTCCGGCTGCACGCTCCATGCTGCTTTCATTTTTGCTGTGCTTGTCCGAGAAAAGGCGAGTTGCAAGGCTCCGACGAGGCACGTTAGTACCGCTTTGGGTGTTGGGAGGTAGGTTGACAGTGCACCACGATCTCTCAGGCTGAAACGGGAGAGGGGCCTCCGGGCGGGCCTGAGCCGAGTAGCCTCTCCTTCCGCAAGATGGCGCTCACTAACCAAATACAGGGCGAGGACGCGGACGGTCCTCATCCTAACTCTGAAAAGAAAGAGCTCACAGTCAACGTGGCTGGCGACCCACCAGCTAGTGTTTATAAACATCTACAGACGCATGCGGACTCCACGAGCACCTCAGAATGCTTTTGTGCCGCGCTAGGATTGGCTGAGGTGCCGACAATGCTCCAAACATAGCTCACTTTAAACATTACCCAATCCCTCCCACTCCCGGACGACTTCCGGAATATATTCTGCTCTGTGATTGGCTGTTATGCGACCCGGAAGAACAGAAATTACGAACAAATTTCCTCCATAAAAATATCATTGTAATTAAAGTCATAAAAGAAATATGTAATGGCCCCGATGATAACTCCAATGACACAAGGAGAAGCAGTGCCTGTGGAAGATCAAGCCATGTTTTTGAGGGCGCCTCAATACGGTAACCTTGTTGATTCAGTTTCTCTCTCAAAGCCCAAGTGTCTAATAAATTAGTCAGGACTGAAACTGACAGCTTTGGTGTCTCAATCGGAATAGAAATGTCAGAATGCTTTACTCTTGAATGATATTCTGTTGTTTTCCCCTCGTGGAAATCTGTCTTTGTCAAGTTTTATTATAGTTTTTTAAAACTAAATTCTCCCTGGATCTCCTTTGTATGGTAGTTCTCGATGGACAGATCCAATGTGAGTTTGAAACCGCCGTTATCGAGAAAAGTCCCCGCCTGGAGATTTGTGGTGAGCCGAGAGTGCCAACGATCCAGCTGTTTAGGGAGAAGTGCTTGCTTGTGAGCCTCTTGGGAGGGGAAGACATAAGCAAGATGGGGTGCTTTTACACGCAAATGATAGCTCATTATGGTCACGCAGCGATCATCCTGCTGTGTGGTCCTCAGGGTCAGACTGGCCTTCAGGCAGTGCCACGTGGGCTTGTCTGACAGGTCAGGGTGGGCAGGCTGCTGTGGGCCTGTTTTATTGTCTGCTGGGCAGGTTTTTACTGTGGACGTCCCTGATATTATAACAAGCAATGCCTGCAGCAAGCTGAAATCCAAACAGTCTACTATACCTTGCAAAATATTTATTCAGTGTGTCTTCACAAATCAAAGACAGCCCAGTTTGTAAACAAGGTACACTTGTTTAGCTTTCTAATTCTCTAATGGGGGACACTTTTATTTTGGTGTCCGGGCCTATTTTCTGTCTCAGTCCGACCCTGGTGGTCCTTGCCTACCACGGCTTCCTTGTTGACTCTGTATTAAATGGAAATTAAGTAGTGTGGAGAAGAAAGAATTTATATAACCAGATTAACTCTCGTTGCTGTCATGAACCTGAACTTTGAACTAATTGCATTGTATTGCAACATTTTATATTCCACTTCCTAGCCCTATGAGGGGCTCCGAAGAGCTTGCCTATATGGGCTGTGTGTTGTCTTTGTTTTGATCCCATGTGGGAATAGTTTCTATGTAGTGCGTGATGACCACTGAGGAGTGGTTACCATGTTATGGCACGCTGCAATTAGCAGTAAGAAGTGTGAGGGAGGTATGCAGTTTATGGTTTTCAGTAAACTGGCAGCTTTGAACCCTTCAGCAGGTCCCTTTATGGCATTTCGTATGATCATAGTCCACTTAGCTGGTTATTGCACTTGGATGCCCATTCTGAGATATTTTGTTAAAGTTTATTTTACTGAGAAGGCATAGGTTTGAGGAAGACATGGTAGAGAGATCTGCTGGAATGTACGTTTGTAATTTCATCCCATATTTGATTGTCGGGTGTTAAAAATCGGTCAGAGCATGTAGCTTGTCGGGACCTGCAGTGGTGGATTAACTTAGAGTCCACCCTTAGCCAGCAGCATGTGGCAGATCTCTTCAGTTATTCCATGCCTGTTCAGTTTGTGATGGTTTATTGCTGTGGCCTGGCACAGTATTGGGTGATGGACATGTCCTGTAGCAATATTGTCTTATATGAGTGTGAGACTGTCAGGCAGTATTATCAAATTAACTTGCAGTCTGTATGAATTACAATCGACTGCCCAAATGCTGAGTGTTATGGTATTAGTATTAGTGAACATCAGGAGGGTTATATATTGTGCTGTTATTGCATTTTTTAGTGCTTGCTACCCCTGAGGAGACGTTGAAGGGCTTTAGGCTGGGCAGCATGCTGCTTCAGAGGGTGAATGTTATTATTGCGATTAGTCTTGTGCGCTTGGGAGGAGGGCATGCGAATTCATGAAAATGTTTGGCAGTATTAATAGATGAGCTACTGGAGAATAGGTATGATTAGATTGCAGGAGTATGATTTTTAAGAAGAGCGGTTGTGATCTTTGAGGTGAGGTGTGGGCAGTAAGCAGAAATACAAAAATCGAGATTAGTGCGAACATGCATGTGACTTAGAAAAGGCTGTTCTCAGAGTGAGAAGGGATGCAGAGGATGGAAAGCAAGAGTGGTTTGGTTGAAAGAAAACAGGAGAGGCAATAATCGTAAGTTTTAAGTCAAGGTCAATTTTCATGGTAGAAGACTTTTCTTTGAGATAGTATTCAATTTTATGATGGAAAACGGTAGAAAGATACAACATTTGTGGCGTAACGGCTAGGGCAGGTCGACCTCGGAGCTGGGGAACCGGGTTTGAGTCTCTGCAGGGACGCTCAACATTCTGTGCTTCTGGGCAAATCACTTAATCTCCCCGTGCCTATCAAAAATGAATGTGTCTGTCTGACTGTAACACAACTGGTGCTCATGTAAAGCGCTCTGATACCTTCGGGTCAAGTTTGCACTATATAAAACTCCACAAACAAAAAAATAAACATCAAAAACAAACATTATTTGCATGTGAGATAATGCTATATTATTACTTTTGATAAGCACTAGATTCAGGCGAACTGTCTATCCCCTGAAAGGCTACTGCTAAACTACAGCTTTTAGCAAGAAAAACCGATCAGTTGAAAGGCAGGAAGCATAAACTGTTGGCTGAATGCATATATAGGGAAATATAGGGAGGTATAGCCTGTGTTCAGAAGCAACAGCGACCTCAAGATCATAGCAACATTAGAGAGTATACAGGGTAAATAATGGAAACATTAAAAAGGAGAGTCTGCAGATACTGGAGGGGATGTCTTCTGATGTTCAACCTTAACGTCTGGCTCACAGAATTAATTGGAAAGCTAAGTGGGATCCATCTTGGATGGCCCTGGTTGTGACATTGTACAAGATTGGGGAAAGAGCTTCCCAGACAGTGGAAGTGTATTGCCTGCATTTCTGTGACTGGAGGGCGGAGATCCATATAAGAAAGGGAGAAGGATGTTGGCAGGGCTAGTTTTAGCAAATACATGAATCTTGTTAGTGAGGGGGTCCTGATTAGTTCTTCCTGAGCCATGCTGTTTGGTAGATGGTAAGGGTGAAATGTGGGACTGAAGTTTCTGTTGTTCAAGGTGAGAAAAAGTCTAGGCCGGGCCAGCCCTCTGTCACTAATTGCTGCTTCATAATGGTTAATGATAGCCAGATGCAGATATATCACGTTTCATTGTACTCCTGCCTAGAGCCAACCCCATTTCTGCCTGCTGTGAAAAACATTACTCTATACAAAGACAGGAAAACCTGAGAAGGGCACTTGAAAATAACCAAACCAAACTGGTTTTGCAGCATGCAGCAGTTACAAACTATTGGAAATGTAGCATATTTCCTAATGTTGCCAAAAAACACAAACTAAAATTGAAAGCGCAATGCTTCGTTCTTCCAGTTTACTACGTGGAAATACATTGATGAACATGCTGGTTTGCTTGTACACTTCTCAAAATGGCGTACAGTCAGTGTCTAAGCAGATTATCAGCATGTTTTAGCGCCTTGAAGTTGACACAAGAAGGATACAAATAGCCTGACCCCATAACAAGACTAGCACTGCTGGGTTCTCTGGCACACTCCGTGGCTGGGTCACACACGATCACAGATGCATTGATTGTCGTAAAATCTTTGTTTTTTGTTCGAAATTGATTTAGAAATTTTCAGTCAAAGCAGCCAAGTTAACTGAGCTTGAAGTGAACATGATTTTTGTTTGAAAGGAATTTGCTCTAAACATATCAAACACATAGAAGGTGTGTAAACAAAAAGGAATGGTTCGAGCATGTTATGGTGTGTTATGTGTATTTGTAATGCACTATCAAAAGAAATTATTCCCTTGGAGTCAACTACCATGCAATAACCACATTCAACCGTTCCTCATATGGATCACTCGCATAAATGTGTGTTATAAAAGAGAACCCAACATATAATTATAAACACAAATTATTAAAAATCTCATGAATTTATTCCAGATATATAAACATTGATGACTCATACAATTCGTTAAAAAGGCAAAAGGCCAAACACAATACAAATTTCATAAAACTAATACAAAAATAATTCCATCAACAAAAAAGAGACAAAAACAGGCGACATATTAAAAATCATCAACAATTCATTAATTCGATTGAATCTATAATATCCAAGTCATATCATTATACACGATTTATGACTCAATAGTTCCTCGAATTTAACACCACAGGAGCGTCGACGCGTTTCGGTGTGCCAACAGATATTGCACCACCTTCTTCAGGACCTTTCAAGATAATTGTCTCTTAATTGGAATTAACTCAAAGATCATGTGTGCCTGTATTGGAACAAAATACATGATTCAAACATAGTTTGTGCGATATATCTCTATATCTACGTCATCATTATGTTAAAAACAATGCAAACATATATAAAATCAAACTAAGATAGATCTAAAATAAATCCACAATACTACATCATTACTCAAATCTTCAAATTACAAATACATTGATATTTGTTATAATTATTGTAGGGTTCTCCAAAAAATCATACAAATCTAATCATACAAAAACAATCGGTCCAGAAACAATCAACCTTCTTGAGGAGATGTTAGAGTAGCCAACTGCTATATCAAGAGTTTGAACATATCAATAGTGTTCTTCTCATCACTACTGATTCTGTGCGACCTCATCACTGCTAACTCTTTGAGACCACTAGACCTCTAGAGTTATTTAGGAGATACATATGCTAAACAAATTAGTTATGCACATACCTCAATATTAATAAGCGAAGTGGATAAAACTCAGTATGAGCGTAGTCTCCACATAAGGCTCCTCCAAATAGGGCTTGTGTTATCTAAATAAAAACAACAACCTTGTAGGACTAATCTAGGCACATCACATAATACATTCTAAAAATTCTGTACTAGTGTAGTTATATTCTCCCACCTGGTTCGGTTACGATATGTGCTTACAGCAACATTTCTGCTAATATCAGAATCAATCCGTGTTGAACAACATCGGAATCTTTCATAAAAATATTCAAGTACTCAATATCCCTGCAAAACATATAAACATATGTATATGAGGCCAGGGAATCCTCCTCCTTAACATATTGAGTCATGTAGCATTATTAAATCAAATATTGACCCACGAGATGGTGGCGTTTTTCTTGTTTAAAGGCCTACTTTCATGTATTTGTCAATTCTAAACAACGGCAATACGTTGTCTGTACACGAGAACCAAGCAATTCTAGTTCTCGTATCCGTTAAAAATGAACTTGACACCTAAAAACGAGAAAAAGAAGTATATAGTGCCTGGTACCCCGATGTTATCAAATGTTAAACTTCTAATCTCTTGCAGTTCTGATATTATCAAATATTATGCATACCAGGGTCTAATCTCTTGCAGTTCTGATATTATTATCAAATGTTATGCATACCAGGGTTTGTAGGGACGGCACCTTAGTTCTCACGCCTATGGTATTGTTCAGGTTATCAATAAAAAACGGTCTCACCGGTCACGTCGCGGAGATCCTAAAATAACACAATTATATTTAGTAAATTGTGTTTGATTATATATCCCAAAGAGTTTACAAATGATTACACTGCCGTCGCACTAGCCCTGCGTCTAGCACAAATACCGAGCCGTGCAAATTAATGAATTGTTGATGATTTTTAATATGTCGCTTGTTTTTGTCTCTTTTTTTGTTGATGGAATTATTTTTGTATTAGTTTTATGAAATTTGTATTGTGTTTGGCCTTTTGCCTTTTTAACGAATTGTATGAGTCATCAATGTTTATATATCTGGAATAAATTCATGAGATTTTTAATAATTTGTGTTTATAATTATATGTTGGGTTCTCTTTTATAACACACATTTATGCGAGTGATCCATATGAGGAACGGTTGAATGTGGTTATTGCATGGTAGTTGACTCCAAGGGAATAATTTCTTTTGATAGTGTTACTATATTTGGCACCCTGTCCCTTGGATAATTGGGCCACTCCCTTTCTTTTAAAATTATTTGTAATGCAACCATGTCATCCTGGAGGGTATATTGGCGATTCGAGAAGGGGGTCCTTCCTTGGCTGGGGCCTATTGAAAGAGTTGCATTTTCAGTGTTTTTCAGAATTTTAGGGATGAGCTGTCAGCTCTAATGTGCATGGGGAGGTCGATCTAGGCTTCAGAAGCCAGGTATGACAAAGCACGAACGCCGTCTCTGGCTGTATGGATGCGAGGGACAAGGACGAGCAGTAGGCTGACAGAGCAGAGATCTCTAGTGGGGTTGTGGGAACTGATGCAGCTATTCAGGTAGGTGAGTCCTTGGTTGTGCAGTGCTTTGTATGTGTGAGTGAGTGGTTTGAAAAGGAGAACTAATGGAGACCGTTGACGTACAAGAAGATGTGGGTAAGGGGTGAAAGGTTTAGTGTAAGTCTGGCCGCTGCGTTCTGGATGACCTGATGACTCTTGATGAGTTGTGTGGAGATACCAACCTAAAGTGCGTTACCATAGTCCAGTTTGCTAGTGATAAGGGCTAGGGTGATGGTTTGATGAGTGTTAAGTTGATGCCATCTGAAAATTTTCCTGAGGAGTGTGATGGTGTGGAAGCTGGAAGAGGTGATTGAATTGACCTGGCTGGACATTGAGTTTTGTTTGTTGATCACTATCCTTAGGTTCCTGGCTTTGCTTAACAGAGTGCTTGTGGATCCTAATTCTGAGGGCCACCAGGCCTAGAACCTTTCCTGAAGACTACCACCTTCATCTTGCCTCAACTGAGATTGATGTAGTTGGTCTTCATCCACTGGAAGATTGTTGACGATTAATTTAGTTTGGCTACTGGAGGTGTAATTGAAGAGGGAGAATATGAGCTGGGTGTGGTCTGCGTGAGAAATGATCACAAGTTCACAGGCTTGGATGATGCTGGTGAGAGGGACGGACCCATGTACGTCAATTAGAGGTCGCCTGGGGCCACAGCTGTGACCCCTGGCGACCCATGCCACTGCCTTTGCAGCCCCTGGCCTCAGGGGTGGCAATATCAGTGCCAGGAACACACAGAGGCACCACATTCCTTACTGTGTGCTTGTTTTTCATTATACTAATAGTGAATAATATTCTATTATTTACTATTAGTGTAATATAAAATGGAGCACACTTAGTACCTATGGTGGCAGCTGTGGTAAGTAAAAATCACTTTAAATGTATGTTGTATGTGTGCTTCTTGGTGAGAGAGTGTTTAAGTGAGAGAGAGCGTGCGTATGTGTGAGAAAATGTTTCTGTACGTGTAAGCATGTGAGTGTGAGTAAAAGTGAATGAGAGTCAAGTGATAGGTAGTTACTGAGATTGAAGCCTAGATTTACTATTCTTTGACGCAAAGCAATGGTGCACCAAAGTTGCTGCTCTGCCTTGTGTCAAAGGCGTAAAGAAAAAATGTGCCATATCAAATAAGATATGGCACATTTTTTCTCTCCCAGTGTGCTGACACTTTTGGCAGTCATGCGCCAACGCACATACCCTTGTGCCAGAGTGCGAGGTGTGGACATTCTCTGAAGCATAGGTCTTGTACTGGAAGGAGTGCCTTCCAGTACAAAACTATGCTTTAAGGGCACACATGCGAAATTGGAAAAACAAGAAAAAATGAAAATATTTCACCTCGTTACGCCTGCCTTAAGAATGTATAAGAGTTTGCTGCAAATTCCTGTCTACTAATATTTGTAGATGGGGATTTGCATCAAAACCCATTGATTGTTGCATGTGAATCCCCATGCACCATTCATGGAATGCCCCCTTGTCATAAGTTCCATGCAGGCCCATTGTCGTTTTCCCTATGTTAGCATGAGCATGTTGCAGATTGTCCTCTGCTTTGCACACGATACCTTACAGATATATTTTTGCTTTGTGTCACATTGTGCTGTCGCACAGAACACGCTGTTGTTTTTGCACTCTGTTCTTTTCTGGGATTTAGTCTGAACATATAGACAAGGTCAAACAACAATTCCCCTTGTTATTCTGTTCTGGTCAGGCCATAGCACCTAGACAAAACACGCAAATGCAGCTGTTGTTTGGGAACACGTACTTTTGTCATATAGGTATACACAGATAGGTGACACACACTTGGAGAGGGACCTTTCCAGGGAAAAGATTGTGACAGCGTCTGGGATATAGAACTTTCATCTGTGTATACTGAGGTACGGGATCTTCTGCTAACACCTAGAGATCTTCTGCTATATATTCATTTTGCTTCTGTAGAAGGGGAGGGAGGTTAGGCTACACTGTCGTATAGATTGGCAGCTCCATTTATGATTTACGGACTACTTGCTATGCTAACCGTATTTGTGTTAGGCATTTTCCTACTCGTTGTGGCACATATACTGCATACTAGAGCACGATAGTTAAAATAAACATTTTACATTTTCCTCATGTCTCTGTCAGAACTTATTGTGGACTAGTACGAGTGTGTGAGCGAAAGGGTGTGTCCTGCAACCACGATTCCTGAGAGGGTCGGGAGTGTTGTGTTCTGGGGTGTCTAATCACTTGTTCCTCTGTGAGAGAGTAGGAGGGCAAGTGAGACACTATAGCTAGTTGGTCCCGGGCTCATGGGTACTCAGGTGGTAGGATGACTCAGTCCCTGCCTACTAAGGTCCCATAATCCCAAGCATTGTTCTGTGACTCCGTAGAATCCCTGCAACATGGCACTGCCAACGTTTGGTCTGGTACTTAATCACGTGACCCCTAAGTAGCGCTTGGGCTTGTCCACAATACCCTCGCACCATTTTCCGGAGACGTCCGTGGTGGGAGGGCTTTGCCTCCTCGGTTTTTAGGGTTCCCCTATTGCTGTAGGTTTTTGAGCTTGAAGTTTAAAAGGTTTTCAACCCATTTTGTGCTGCCGTTTGTTTCCATTGTCTTCCAGTGATGGCACAGCTGATTCCGGCTCATTGCCGCGCTGCCCTCACTCAGCATTTGTTGCGGCATTGAGTCTCCAATGTGAGGTCTCTAGTTGTCTTTGTAGTCAAGGCCGATCCAGCGTACCATATCAAAGTGTTTTACTCCTGGGTTACGTTTCCTGCAGTGGATGCGAATGATAATTCTTTCCGTGCTTATACTCCAGCCACTGTTCCGGCTGCTTATTGCCCTTATGCGGTTGTTGAAGTTTCTCTTATGGCCTGGGAGCATCAGATTTGGTTTAATGGCGCCCTACCCAATCCGCTTTCCTTTGTTCGTACGGGCCCCTTGAGTGTTGATGGTGCCACTTGGCCTGTTTTGTCCGGCTTTACTCTGCATCCTAATTATCTTAATGCAAAGGTAGTGGAGGTTCGTTTGTTATATGGTCAGGTTGTTCTTCTTTATAGACGCCTGATCCAATTTATGCCTGAGCTTTTCTAGTGGCTTCACCTGGGGCCGGTGCAGGCTGCGCACTGTGGAGGTCTTGTGATTAGCCCCGTTATGATTAATTCGGTAATGGACAAACGTCCTCAGAATTGTGAGGGCTTGCCGTTTTGGATTGCTCAGAAAATTGAACAGCTTGATGCTGTTTTCCCTCTTACGGGTTGAGAAGCATAGGATCCTTACTATGTGCTTGCTTAGTTGTCTAGTTCCTCCGTTGGCCGACTGCAACACCTGGGGGACGGTGTTTGCCTCAGTGTATACACTTTGTTATGGCACCCCCTCCATGAGCGTTCTTCCGCGCATTCTTAAACAGATACAGGATGAATATGGGGCGGGTCCTGCCCTAGATCTGGGGATGGAATTGGGCATTTTTCCAATAGTCTCCGGTATGATTCTTTCTAATGTTAAAGGTGAAGCAGCGGCTTTGATGGTTCGTCAACGCCTTTCGGCGGTGCCTGGCCTGGATCGGGAACGTGAGTTGCTGATTATTATTGCTGATGTTTATACGTCCCTGGGATGCAATAATTTGGGGGGTAGACCTTCTCTACAGGCTCAGGGCAAGCCCCCTCCTGCAAAGGAGGGACGTCCGGTTTTTCCTAAAAAGACTTGGGACAAAAATAAGCAGCAACAGAAGCCTAGGTATCGTGGTGGTTCGCCACCACCTGAAGCTTCTGAACTTAGATATGATTTACGTGATCGCTCTAAGAAAAAAACTCCTGAGAGATTCCAGGTTCCTGATCCTCGTTCCTTTCAGGAATCTTCTGATCAACAGGACAACAGGGGAGGACGACAATTTCGCAGACAAGGCGAGTCCGCGCAACCCGAGCGGGACCCGCAGCACTCTTTTGACGTGAAAGTCAAGAGGGAGGAACCACCTCCATTTAGAGCCCCAGAAGAAAAAGGTTGCGGCTTTGATAGCAAAATATGCCGCAGGTGGTGAGAACCCTCCTTCTGGACAGGAGTTTGGCGGTGACTCTCCTCGACAGCGTGGCAGAAGTTACCGTAGTTCGCCAGACACACCAGCCGTTTCTGGAGGGGAAAGCAACTGATACCTTTGTCACTGTTGAGACTGCGGACACCTGCGTAGCACCCCCTGATAGGCTTTATCAAATTGACATTCAGATTGAAGGTAACATTAAGCGCACCATAAATGCTATTTTTTGGGACAACTTGACGTCGTCATTTGACATTTTACTTGCGGAGGTCGATTGGCCTCCTACCTTTGTTCTTGTTTGTCCTCGTGGTGAAGATGTGATAATTCCTTCCTTTTCGCAATATGTCCCTGATGAAACTAAGCATGCCTATGCTTCGGAGTGGGCTCTTGCCTTAGCTCCTGCTTTATATCCCTACCAGGCTGGTTGGGATAAGGATTCTCCTTCACATGTTGTGCCTATTCACTCTGTTTCTCAGCTTCAGCCTCAATATCCAATTAAGCGTGACGCAAAGGCGTCCTTTAAAGATATTCTGACTCAATTGGAGTATCAGGGTGTGATTGAACCCTGTATCTCTGCCATGAATAAATCTCTCTTTCCGGTTTTGAAACCTGACGGTTCATATTGCATTGTTTTGGATTATAGACATTTGAATAGTCATACCCGTACATATGCAGTGCAAAACACGCATAGTACAGCATTGATCAATAATATCGTACATAAAAGATTTAAAACGACTTTGGATATTTCCAGTGGCTTTTTTAGTCACAACCTGGCTCCTGAGAGCCGGGACTTGTCCGCATTCAGCGCCATCGGCACTCAGAGGCGCTATGCGAGATTGCCTATGGGGTATAAGAATAGCCCCAGTATTTTTTCGGTGTGTACTGTGTCGCTCTTGAATGAAATTTACCCCGATGCGTTTTCATATGTCGATGACATATACCTGACTGAGGATGAATTGAATCCTCATCTTGCTTGAGTGGATCGCATCATTACACGCTTTGCAGCTTTAGGCTACAAATTCAATTTTGCGAAATCACATATTGCGTTTTTTGCAGTTCTCTTTCTTGGTTATGAATTGAACAATGAGGGTAGCGGTTTGACCCCTCATTTTTTGGAAAAGTGTGCTCAATTGCAACCTCCCTCTACCCTTAAGAAATTGCAGTCACTGCTAGGGTTTTTGAACTTCGGCAGGACTTGCATTCCTGACTATGCTCAGCGTATCAAACCTCTTTATGCCTTGATACACCCCTCCTTTTCAGCTTCCATTTGGCTGCCGGAACACACCGCTGTGCTGCGAGTTTTGCAATCTGACTTACTTGCAACGCAGTACTTACAAACTAGATTGAATGCTACGAATTTGGTCATCCGATTCTTCCCGGAGCGATCGGTACAAAATCTATGATTTAAGGCATTACCTGCTTTGCATGTGTGCTGTACAATAGAGCACACATGCACAATTGGAAAAACAAGAAAACGTGAAAATATTTCTCTTCGCTACGCCTGCCTTAAGAAGGCATAAGAGTTTGCCGCAAATTCCTGTCTACTAATATTTGTAGATGGGGATTTGCATCAAAACCCATCGATTGTTGCATGTGAATCCCCATGCACCATTCATGGAATGCCCCCTTGATACAAAATAATGCAAAATAGCGCAACTTTGAGTTACTTTGTGAAACTATCCAACACAAATCCTCAATTGCTGTGATGTCATGTGACATGCCTTCCTGGAAAGGGTCAGGGGTCTTATGATGTCACTTAGCTCAAAGGGTATGTGATGTCACTTCACCTACCCCTGGTATTTTGATGAATCGGCACCCGTGGCGGGACCATGTAGACATTGAAGAGTGTGGGGCTGAGAAATGACCTTTGAAGACTCTGCAAATCAGTTTGAAGGCGGAGGAGGTGTAGGGGTCCAAGCTGACATCTTCCTTGCAGCCTTTGAGGAAGGAGCTGATCCACTGAATTGCAGTTCTGTGTATTCCAGTGTCATTAAGGCGTTGGGTGAGGAATGGGTGGGAGACAGTGTCGAAGGCCTCGGAGAGGTCGAGAAGGATGAGAGCCATTGATGTGAACATGTATGTTCCCACCACAGATTAATGGCAGCACTGCCTCTCCTGTTAATCATCGAGTTATCATGAATATTTTTGTAAACAGTGCATTAACAACAAACATCCTAATTCAGATTTTGTATGAATATTTTTTTTTACAGTACTAAACATTTTACTGACATGCACACTTTAATTATTATCTGTGCAGTGTGGTTTTTTAAAAATTTCACATCAAAATTCTCACTTATATTTTTTCAGAACATTTACAACAGATAAGTTGGGTTTTTTCATCATAGTTCTTCATTCATTTTATGAACACTGGTTATACAGTGTGGAAGACAGACCTGTCTCACAGATAAATGCAACGCCATTGCACAGATCTAAGATTTGTTATGGGAACCATGGGGTGGGGTTAAGGGGCAGGACCTGGTTTGATCCCATTTCTGCGTTTCTGAGGATTGTGTTGGTTATCATGTGCGGCTGTGGGAGCATTCCCTTAGTTTAGCCTCAGGGTCGAATCTCAGTTATTATGTTTGTTTCAATTGACCCCTCAGGGGGGCTTAATATCTGATTTGGCCTTGATTTCCTCTAGAATGGCGCCCCAGTGTGTGTATCTGATTCCAGTATCTCTCGCTGCCAGAGGAGTCGACATGGCATCTATTTCCACCACAATCCACTTGTTCAGGTCTCATAACCATTCCCTCATGTTTGCAACCAATGCCGCCTTCTGTGCCATTGCTATGTGCCTCTTAGCCAGTACCACTGCGAGGTAGATAAATCTACAGCTATGTTTAGATTTCTTGTTAAACTTAGCTATGCCCAGCACGCACTGCTCTATCCCTCCTGGGATCAACCTCCCCATGAGTTCCACAATATTCCCCACCATCTCCTCCCAAAATTGTTCTGTCACTGGACATGCCGATACCATGTGGATAAAATTTGCTTCCATTATCGGGCATTTTGGGCATTGTGTTTATGCTCCTGGGTACATGCTTCCTAAGCGCATGGGTGTCAAATATGTGTGGTGGAGGTAGTTAAATTGCATGCATCGCAGTCTGGAGTATTTGGAAATAAATGTCACAATACGTAGTCCCCATTCCCAGTCTCCAGGTGGTATATTCCAGCCTATTGGTGTTTCCCACCACTCTTTCAGTGCGATCAGTGGTGCTTCCTTTTGCTGTAATAGGGCAGAATACAGGCTTGTAAGTGCCTGCCTGGCGGTGCCATGTGTGATTAGGGTCTGAAGTAAGGGTGCCTCCTGTCCCACCGTCCATTTGGATACTGCTATTCTTCCCACTGTGTTATACACTAGAAATTGGCCTGGATCCAAATTGCATTCATCTCGAAGTTTTTCAAATGTTTTCAGGCCTTTGTTCGTAATCATGTCCCCCATACCCGTATTTCTGCCCCACTCTATTGGTGCACATCGTGTAGTATTACCAGTGTAGCTGATTCTGGCAAGAACCACAACAGTAGTCAGGTGTGTATGGTAGGGGATCCATTTTTCTCTAAACTTATGTTGTTCAGTACCATTTGCCCACTGCCATCAGAGAGTGGTGTCCATCCGCCCTCTGCCGTGGATCATCATCCATTGTATGATGGATTGTGGCCCCTCAGATACGATTGCACATCCAATTTCTCCGTGACTCGTGGCATTGCCATCCACAGCATAGACCATTGGAGTTGTGACACAGGGTAATTAAGTTCA
This sequence comes from Calotriton arnoldi, assembly GCA_963921515.1. Classification (NCBI taxonomy): domain Eukaryota; kingdom Metazoa; phylum Chordata; class Amphibia; order Caudata; family Salamandridae; genus Calotriton; species Calotriton arnoldi. The sequence continues at coordinate 1,559,784 of CAWUFW010001142.1, forward strand.
TAATTGGGAGCTCTTATGCCCCCTTTTTCTAGCGGGGCATATCGTTTTCTAAGTGCCACCTGGCGACAGTCCTCTCCACAGATTAAGGCCTTAAGTAGCAATTGTGTCTCCCTCCCAAAAATATTTTTTCAGTATCACTGGTATGGCCACAAAGAAATACAGCAGCCGGAGCAGTATCAGCATCTTGGCTATCACTTCATGCCCCAGTGGTGATAATGGTAATCTCTTCCAAAACGTCAGGGACTGTCGGATGGACAACGTTGCCCTCCCCAAATTGCCCTCAATCAGGTCCCTTTTATCATGGAGGATGTGGACCACTAGGTATTCCATTCGCAATTCAATAACGAAAGAGGGCGATAGGAGGTCACCGACAAGGAGTCCTGTCCTAGCTTCGGGAGTACCACTAGCAGCGCCTCTCTCAGAGAGGGTGGGAGACGGTCCTTTTGCTTCGTGACTTCATACATCTTTAGCCCATCTAGTCCCGGTGTTTTGTCCCTCGCTATCTGCTGAATAGCGTGTTTGATCTCTTGGACCGTTATCGGTTCTTCGAGTTTTAATCACTGGGATTAATGGCAGGGAGCAGTACTCTATCCAATAATCCGTGGAGCACGGTGGGGTCTTCCTCGTGGGGTGACACGCATAAGGTCGCATAGTAAGAATGAAATATTGTGTTACTTTTTTTTTTTTTTTTTTAAACATGTTTTTATTGAGTATCACACAATAAGGCAGTACATTCGGCCCTGGTGGAGGTATCCAGGAAGGCATTAGGCTCACTTCCCACCATTGTCGACAAGAGGTCAAACCCCTTTCCCACTTTGGGCACAAGTACAGTAAATTACAATATGACAGTGTCCGTTTCCACTGTTCAATAACAGTGATGTTTGCCCATCGTCATGCGATATTTGTGGTGCAAAAAACAAAACAGTGAGCCAAATAAAAAGTGAAATCTGTACAAAAAACTGAGCAGTGGCAGCGGTCAGGCATAACAACATATTACCCTCAAAAGAGCCCCCATCCGCGCCCCCACAGGGGTAGGGGAGATTGAGAGAAAGAATAAAAATGGGGGGGAGGTGGCGGAAGAGCACGGGGGGGACAGGGAAAGGAATAATCGCTGTGTCCCCTTGGGATCTGGGAACACTATCTAGATGCCTACAGACCAAAACACACACTCTCCCGCTCTTTCTCTCTCTATCTCCAACTCAGCGTGGGATCCAGTCCTTCACACCACAGCAGCAGATGCTTCCGGCTTTCGATCCTGTACTGTGTTGATCTCTGCTCACGTGTTTGCGATCTCCTCTTCTGGGGTATGGATTGCCCCTAGTATGTTATGTAGATTTGTATAGTGCAGCTGATCACCCGTGAGGGTATCCAGTTGCTGGAGCAGGAGTGTAGGCCCGGCGAAACTCCTATTTGAACAGCCAGGTCTTCAGTTTCTTGCAGAAGTTGAGCAGTGGAGTGGCCATCCTGATGTGTTGAGGAAGTTCATTCTAGTTTGGTGGCGATGAAGGAGAAAGCGCGCCCTCCTGTCTTGTTTCTGCAGATGTGGGGAATTTGTGCAAGGGGGAGAGAGGTGGACTGTAGCTGTCTAGAGGGTTGGTAGAGTTGGTACACAGGTTCTGTGTTGTGGAGGGCTTTGTAGGCGTGGATGAGCAGTTTGAATTTGCAACGTTTCTGTATGGGTAGCCAGTGTAGCTCAGTGAGGTAGGGAGAGATGTGAACGCTCCTGGGGACGGCTAGGATGAGTCTGGTGATGGTCTTTTGGATGGTCTAGAGTCTTTGCGTAAGTTGGTTGGAGATGCAGACGTATAGTGCATTACCATAGTCTAGTCTTCTGGTGATGAGGGCCTGGGTGACCGTGTGTCTTTTGTGAGTGGGGAGCCATTTGTAAATCTTTTGAAGCATTCTGAAGATGTGGCAGCAGTACTGGATCACTGCATTGACCTGTTAGTTTATCGTTAATATTGTTATTGCGCATTAGCCAAGCCATTAAACGCCCACCTTGTCCCCTTCTGCATGTTGCTGCGTGACCTAGCATCCACCAGAATAGAGGGGTATGAACATGAAAGTTTAACGCGTTCCAGAAGACATCCTACTCGAGCTAACACTGTATATCACAAAATGGTTTGTCGTTCCGCTGTAAGACCAAGGAGTGGGCTTATCCTTAGGTACATCAATAACCACAGGTCTTGGGGAATCCTTATTTTAAGGATGCAAAATCGCTCACCCACTTAGGTGGCAGGCTTCATCATCAGGCCTGCTGCTCGCTGGGTATGCGCTGCAATACCCAGCAGGCTCCCAGAAACTGGGGCTCTTTGTCAGAGATCTTTTTATCTTACCCTGGCCGGGTATTGGCCTGAGCTCAGGACACTGCCCTAGTTGGGTGTTGATGGGAATAAGTGGTAGACTGGGTATATGACAGAATTAAAATTGGCAAAAGACACTCCCTTGATAATGTTTATTCTTGGCGGGTGGCTGTGTCAAGATTAAAAACACAACTGAACCAAAAGTGGCGTAATTAAGAGCCCTTAGTTTATGTTTAGTAGGGTCAACATGTTTCATGCCCACAATTGCCACAGGGGTTTAGCCATTTCATCAGGATCAGAAGTGGACCCTAATCAACTCAATGTTTAGGGTTCTCAGTGAGTTAAGGAAATAGTAAAAAAATCAAAGTTGCCTTGTGCCCCTTGACCTATAAACAAAGGAAAACAAGACCATACAAATACAATTATGCAAAGAGATATGTAAACAAAGTATATATGCAGGACAAGTACATGCTAGTGCGCATACTCCATGCAGCACACATGTCAGGTCTCCTCGGACGTACTCAGAAGGAATATAGTGTTGAATATCCATGCCAAATATATTTGCACATAAACATGAGAAATCTAGAGGGCCCCTTCAGGTGAACTCGGAGCGACGACTCCTCACCGAAACTATGTAGCCAATGCAAAAAATATATACTTAACTTATAGTAGGGAGAGTTCCGATGTAACAGTATCCCAGAAAGATGGTCAGGTGTGTACTTACTTCATACAGAGGAGGCAAGTGGGAATCCTACTCTGCTTCCAGAGGGCCTAGTAAGTAACTATCGGGGTGACCAGAGCCATTTTTTAACCCAGCTTCCGGGTGTTGGGCGAGACTCCTCCTAACGTAAGCATAACCCATGCGTGCTTGTGTCAGCAGTCGACATCTTGGAATAGGGCCACCTGGCACAGGGAGCATTTGAATCAAAAGGATCTTTGTGAACATAAAAGTTTCAAAAAGGTAAACAGGAGCTTGTAGGAGCGCTCACCAAATCGGGACCGCGCAAGGAGCACTTAATAAAAAACAGAAGTTAGATGTAATGAAAACAACTGTTTAAACCCATGAGAAGATAGAAGACCCCAATGTTTAAACTGGTTATAAAAAACAGCCATGATATAGGGACACCCCAGTAGAAATTATTGCCTTGATTGCAATCAAAACAAAAAATTGAAAAAAATGGTTGAAACCCAGCCCCGATATTCCAACTGACTTAGTCTATGTTTTATTTATTTGAAAAGTTTTATAAAGCGCAAACATGACCAGTTAGGGTATTAGAGCGCTGTACATTGAAGCAGATATGATAAGCAGGTAAAGGTTTAAAATACTAACCATATAAGAAGTTAAACAAACAAAATGCGAAAAAAGAACAGCCAGCATCATATTTGATATAAAGGAGCAAAGCATTGCATAGTTGAATGTTAGACCAGTGCTGTAAACAGGAAATAAATGTTAGTTTGAGTGACTTCAAGTCTATTGTTGCAGGTAGCTATTCAGGAGAAACTCTTTGGTTTATTTTTTGAATGAGGTGGTCGAAGGGTTAGCTCTGATTTCGGGAGGAAGAGAGTTCCATATTCTCGGAGCAAGACCGGAGAAGGCGTGGTATGCTGTCATGTGTTGTGCTAATTGCTGTGCGCCCTGAGCATGCATGAGAACCTGCAGCTCGAGTGTGCTTGTTCTTTGTTCCATGCTCGCCAATTCCCTGCACAGCGTATGTTTGACTCCATAGGTAGTTTTAATACAGAGGCCGCAGAGTACCACCTTGAAGGCATGCCACTCCACCCTAGTGTCCATCGCTATACCCCCGTTCTCCTCAAAATATCTCTGTGTTCATCTATTGTGGATCGAAATATCATGTCATTAACCACATCCGGCCGCATTCTCCATGTAGGTACCTGCGGTCGTGTGCGGGCCCCATTGAAAGTAAAGCTTGAGTGGGCAATGATCAGACAGGGTTCGGCCTAAGTATTTTGTGTCGATGACCCTGTCTGCCATGACCGAGGTGCAATAGAATACATGTATCCTCATTTGGAGCGCATGCAGCCCTGAGTAAAAAGAATATTCTTGGCCCTCAGGGAATAGGGAGCACCACTGGTCAGTCTCTCTCATGTCTTGCACCTATTGCTGGAGGCCCCTTGCCTCCACTGTGGCTTGTGCACCCATTAAGCGGGGAGTGGAACGGTCCCGCTGAACATCTGGAACACAGTTAAAATCTCCTTTCAAGATGCATGGTGCTTGTGTATTGAGCAATAGGGCTTGGGTCAGAGCAGAGAGGAACGTTCATATTCCAGTGTTAGGTGCATATATAGCTCCAGCTCCCCTTCCTACATACCTGCCCTCTGGGTCAGAAGGGTAAACAGAACTTCAGGAGCCACTCACAACAGTACTTCCAGACGTGTCCCAACTACGTTGTGCCTACTGTAGTCTCCTACCAGAGCCCTACCGTAGTCTCCTGCCAGGGCTTTTGTCATTTCACTAGTTCCAGAGCTATTAAGTAGTTCTCTTGAAGATAAGCAAAGTGTACATGTTGCCTTTTTAGATAGGAGAGTATCCTATATAGTTTCTTGGGATTGGGCATACCCCTGACTTTCCAAGTGAGGACAGTGTACCGGGAAGCAGTATCTCCACTAGTCTCCTCCAGGTGGTTCAGGAAGTATGATAAAGTAGCACTCCAGTTTCTCCACCCCCACACACCTTATTCTCAACCCCTAACAAACAGCTCAACTTGCTTATTACAAAAGATAATAGCTCGCAATGTAAAAATAAACAATTCCCAGCTCCCCAACTCTGGCAGTAGATATTAACCTTTCCCACCACAGTGTGTGCACAAAACAGTTGTATGTGAAACTGGCCCTTCTCAGATGCAGTGGGAGAGTGTCAATGTCTTTGCTGAGAGTTGTTGCATCCCCTCTCCTGTGTCACCCCGCCCAACATCTACATGGTCCAGTTCCCCATTGCATGGGCCCCAGTGACATGGTCCTTCATTGTTTCCCGCCAAACAGTCTCACTGTACCTGTGTTTTCTGATCTCAGCACCTCATATTTAAGTCGGGGCACTCCTAGCAATGCCCACCCATCAGATAATGTCACCTACAGTCATCGGCGTGAGGTCCAGGTCTTGTCTCAAGAGTGCCATAGCATTGATGATGTTGTCATTGTTCATTTCAAGTTGGGTGGATGTATCAACCTGCGGTGTTCTCGTCCACGGACTGTAATGTATTTCCAGTGCTTTATCCAATTTGGCAGGTTCACTAATGACCTGTTCCGTACGTAGTTGGTCTCTTCCGGGACCTTTTTGAGCATCGTAGGGCATGTCTCCCTGGTTGCCAATCTCTCTCCCCTCCCTCTTGGTCACTCAGCCTTGTCACTCCCTTCACCTCCAACCAGGCTAAAGCCTCGATTGTTGTGGTAAAATACCTGGTAATCTCGCCATCTAGTACACACAACTTAGCTGGAAAAATTAGGGAGTATTGTATGTTCATCTGGCATAACCGCTATTTATTTTCCATAAACGACCATCTCTTCTGTGTAGTGGGGGAAGATATGCACAGCGCAATTTCCGGCCATCCATGGCCCTTTACTGTACAGGCTTATAGTATGTTATCCCTGTCCTGGTAATTTAGGAGCTGCGCCACCACCGGTTGAGGCGAGGGCCCTCAGGAGGCGGTTGTCCCAGGACCTGTACACCCTCTTGATAAAGAAAAAAGTTCATTGCTTGCCTGCCAGGACTGTGTGCGTTAGCCATTCCTCAACGTATAGGTCCATACTGGGTCCCTCCACTCGCTCAGGGAGACCCACTGTGCACATGCTGTTCCTCTGAGAGCACCTCTCAGCATCGTTGACTTTGTTTTTCAGGTAATACAAGACAAAGTGTAACACCTTAAGTTGAGCCTGCATTTCTCGTACTGTAGGATGGATAGTTGCAAGTGTAGACTCATTAACCACCACGCAGTCCGTCTGTTTTTTATGTTCTGCCTGCAGCAGTCCAAGTGCCACCACCACCGCTTGGGCTTCAGGGTGTTTATCACATCCAGGACTGCTTGTAAGATGGCCTCAAACTTGTCAGTGTGTTCCATGAGTGTTGCAGTCACCGTGCTGTTAGGGTCCAATCTGATATGGTCCCCCTCCTTTGCTGGGTCTGCATCCTTCTGATTTCCTCCCCCTCTTATGTCCTTTGGGAATTCCCACGGATCTAGTCGGATCCCTTCACAGAGGCGAGTCCAGTATGTAGGAGGAGGACAGTGATATATTGAAGCTGTGTCTTGGTAGTGAGGGCGACACTCATCCCTACAGGCAAAGTGGGGACAGCTAACTGTTTATCCTGGTAGATTGTATTCATAGGCTTTTGAGGATCAACCTGGCGTACGGTGCTCACAAGAACACCTGCCCCCCACGGGCAAACACGGATAGATTTGGTGGCATCGGTGTCCCACACTCATAACCAGTGCTTGTGGCAGGATATGGGGGTTTGGTGGCATCGGTGTTCCACACTCAAAACCAGTGCTTGCGGCAGGGTATGGGGGGCAGCCGCGCACTCACTGCAGCTGCACACACCAGTCGTCGGGCACTCCGGTTGAGGGTGTGACGTGCATTTACTGGCCAGTCGTCCACAGCAAGCGTGACTGTCTTCAGGAGGCCTTGAAGCGTTCATTGTAGCGCACCTATCGACAAATGTGGCAGCAATAGATGGCCTTCATACAGGGCCTGCTGCAGCGTCGCCCCCCACTAATGGCAACAGGGGGGCACCCACTCTTCTGTCGGCCGGGGCGGGCTCAGTTCTCTCACTATACCCTCAGGGCAGGGGAGCCGATCTTGGCCCCCACCAGCATTGCTGAGTTGCTTCACTGGTCCCCACCAGTCAAGCCATTGGAGTGGGCGTGGGACCCTGGTTTCGCGAACTGCCCCTGCTCAGCAGGTGCCCACTGTAGTTAAGGACAGACAGCTATGGTTGGGCCAACAACACCACTCCATCTTTCTCGCAACCACCGTCATCAGGCTTTCCTGATAGAGCACCACCCCTCCTCTTTCATTAATTGAGGCCGGGGATGGGACGGCACCCATAGACTGCACAAGTCCACAGCGGTTCATGTCCACAATGCTGCCCCAGCAACCAGCCGTTGACAAGGCAGTCAGCCCCCGATTATCTCTCGCCACCCCCCCAGAGTGGCAACAGCTGGGAAGTCTGTGTCAGGATGGTGGTGGTGGCGACTCGCTCTTCTGCCATCTTGGACATGCTCCCCATTTACAACAGATCTATTAAGAACTCTCCTGAACTGCTTCCCACTCCATACAATCACTGGGTTCCTCACAGCCTTGTAATATCCTGCCACAGCCGCCATCTCTGGGTCCCTCATTGTCATACAGTATCCTGCACTCTGTGGTACCCTCCATCTCTGGAATCCTCATTGCCTTATAATATCCTGGACTCTACTCCACTCTCCATCACTGGGTCCTTTGCTCTCATACAATATCCTGGATGTGGCTGAACCCTTCAACCACCCAGCTCCTTATTGTCACAAAGAATCCTGGATTCCTCTGCAGCCTCCATCACTGGATCCCTCACTGTCTTACAGTATTCTGGACTCAACTGCAGCCTCCACCACTGGGTCCCTCAATGTCCTGTTACAACCAATTTTAAACGTGAACACAACATTTGGGTCTCACTAACCCTCAACAATTACGTTATGCGACAGAGGAGCCCATAGTGGCATACAATTTGTTTTTAAGCAAGAAAGCATTGATGAGCAGCGTATCTAAAAAACTTGGCTTAGGGAGTTGAACACTCTCCTTTTACATCTGTGTAACCTGCAGATCACAAATGTATCTCTGAATGCCATTTTCTGTCAACCACCGCGTGGAGTAGATCTCATTTGTGGCCTGGCCAAAAAATTTCATTCAAAGGGGGAGGCTCCCTTGACGTTAAAATGTTTGAACACTAGCCTGTAATGGATATACTGGTATGTTGCCAACCTCGTTCTTGAATGGCTGACCAGTTGTTCTTGAACATAAGGTCAGAATATCACAATGGAAATATTTGTGAGTTTGCTACAATTTCCTAGTCATCACATGACTGCCAGTTTCCTGTAGGTCATGTTTTGCCAGTTTCCAATTAATTTATTGTTGCTAGTTTCCAGTTGGCGTTGCCAGTAAGCTCAACATTCCTAGTTCCATGTTAGCCTGTTATTTACTTGCTTTCCCCACATTATTCCTTTTAATTCTATGTCGGGACCGGAGGCGAGGATTATGCTATTCTTTCTCCACTTTATTGAATAGCAGCCATTTGAAGTTAAGTAAAACAACAACTATTCCCATGAAACATCGGGAATAACACAAGAAAATGATAGTGTCCATAAGTAGAGTGTCCCCTTTCCTCTGAACCAATCACAGGGCTCCGAGGTGATGGTAGTCCTCTGTTACTGTCCATTCCCCCTCTTTCTTCGCTGCTTGCAGCCAGATAAGTAATATTTTTCATTCACTCTGACTATTTTGCCTTATTGTGTCTATTGCGATCGTCTCAGCCTTTGGGCTGTTGATTTGTTTATTGTATTTAGATTACGTTACTGTGCCTGACAATACAGGGGTTTTTCATATGTTTTCCCCCTCAGGCATTTCCTGCGCCAACACGCGCTTGGTTGTTGTACTGCTTTCAGCCTCGAGCTGTTAACTTGGGCATTGTTGTGTTATCGCTCTAATGTGCCGGTTTCTTGGGGTTTTCAAGTTTCCCCTCAGGCATTTCTAGCGACGACATTGCCGTCGTGCGCCTCTCCTCACATTCCGTTTACTTGCCTTTGTTCACTAATTGCCCATTATCGTTTTTTGCTTGTGCCTTCATTTGTGTTACTTAGTCATTTTCTGTGCCCGCGAGTCAGCCGCTACTCGACTGACTCGCGTCCAGCCGTGGGAGCGTTTATCTCCCTAGCGGCTGCGTAGTTGGTGCGGCTCGCAGTGTGCTCCTCCCACCGCTTGAGGGTGCCTCTGTGCGTCCTCACGGCGTGCGCTCGAGATTCCGCGCATTCCGCGCATCTTGAGATCGCATCACCGTGAGTGAGCCTCTCTGCCTGCCTTTACACCGTTTACCAGTCTGGCTCCTGCCGTTAGGCAGTTTGTGTGCGCACACGCCCCCTTGAACGCCTACGAAGGTCTGTACCTGTCATTAGACAGTGCTGGCGGCTGAATCCCGCCTGGGGGTCCGTATTAATAGGTCTTTTTATAACGCTCTGTGGAGTCTATACTGCAGGCTGTAAACCTGCTGGGGCCCTTTTTAGGCAGGCTGCCCTTTATATTCTTGGCACCAGGGCTGTTTGGGTCCCAGGGCTTTGCCCCCCTAACGTGAGCACTGCCCGCATTAAGTGTAGGCTGACACCCAGCCCCCCTTATTCTGAGGTGACCCCTCTCCCTCATTTACCCCACTTACCTGGGTAGTGTCATTTCCTCCTGGTCCTCATGGAATCTTACCAGGATGACACCTACCAAGATGACCAGTGGGAGGAGGACCCACTAACGGCACTTCAGTGGGACGAGGATTTTTATGATGCGGTCGACGCATCCATCCACAAGGCGGTGGAGCAGGCTATGGTACCCCTAGAGGACCGCCTCTCCCGCAGGATTGAGCAGGCCTGCGATAAACTAGCCAAGGCAGCTCAGGTCATCCCGGTCCCTCTACCACCCAGCGGAGATCCCGCTGATTCTCAACCCCCTCCGGCCAAACGACCCAGAGACAAGGGGGTGGACACGGACGCATTTGATCGCCTTAAACAGGCTTTCCTGGCGAGCAATGCCCCACCAGCGACACCCACTACCCCTGGGGACAATGCTCAAGGGGATGATGATGATGCCGCCGGCCCTTCACGTCCCTGGCTCCCGTCACGTCCTGCACCTGACTCAGGTGACCAGAACATCTGCGTAGATATGTTAGACCCTGATGACATTCTGCACCCCAGGTCTTCGGACTGGGCGCCCTCGGAAAAAGTCGCCCAATATGTCGCCAGCCGCATCCGCCGGCCGTTAGAGGCCACAGTTCGAAACTGTCTTAGGACGGAGTGCCCTCGCCCCTCCTTAGAAGGAAAAGTAGCGGCCACCCCCGACATTGATCCATGCATGGCGACATTTCTACAGAAATTCGTCAAAGACCCTAAGAAGGGCATTGACAGATCTTGGCGTGCTTGCCAAGACAAGCTCCTAGACGCCCTAGGCCCTATCACAAAAATACTTGATATGGCGGAAGAAGCCAAATCGTCAGGGTCCCTGATCTCCCCAGAGAACCCCTCTTCTTGGGCCCAACGCGTCGTGGTATTTCTTGGAAATGCCAACTGTGCTATTTCCACGGAACGGCGCAGATCACTTCTGATTAAAGTAGACCCCAAACTTGGGGATCTGGCCGACTCAGAGGCAGGCCCGGTCGCTCAGGGCGGCCTCTTCGGAGAGCCCTTTATAAAAGAGCTTGGGCGCTTCGTAAACACCTTTTACATCCCTAGACAAAGCGCAATCCTCCATAAGGAAGGTATTTCGCCCTTGGGTTTTCCGAGGGGCCGGACGAGGTAGGGGCCGCTCGTCCGGCCGTCCAAATCAGCACAGAGGGAAGGCTCCAATCAGGGACACTACCAGGATCAAGCCAGATTCTGCAACTTCTATCCGACGAGAGGACGACGGGGCAAGAATCGAGGCGGTGGCGCCTCCAGCTCTTCCGGTGAGTGTTCTCCCTTCTTCCCTTCTAAAAGTGGGGGGCCGTCTGGCGCATTTTTTCCAGGCCTGGACTTCTGTCACGGGGGACGCCTGAGTTCTGCAAACCGTTCAATGGTTTCATATAGAGTTTCATGGGGAACCTTCACAACCGGTTCCGCCGCGCCCTCTCTCTTTTTCGTCAGCAGACATCGCTTTAGTCGACCAAGAGGTCCAGTCCCTTCTGGACAAAGGGGCGGTCGTAGAGACCCTGCCCCATCCACGAGGCTTCATCAGCAACCTCTTCTTGGTGGACAAGACAGACGGGGGCCAGAGGCCCGTCATCAACTTGCGCGAGTTCAACGAGTGGCTGGTTTACCGCCACTTCAAGATGGAGGGAATCCATCTTCTTCGCGACCTCCTCCGGCCGAACGACTGGATGGCGCGCCTCGATCTCAAGGACGCCTACCTGACCACACTCATTTTCCCTCCTCACCGGAGGTTCTGCAATTTCCCTGGCGGGACAGGGTGTACGAGTTCACCACTCGTCCCTTCGGTCTTTCCTCCGCCCCTTGGTGCTTTACCAAGGTTCTTCGCCCGGTGATCGAACGTCTGCGAGCGTCCGGTATGAGACTCATAGTTTACCTGGACGACATCTTATTGATGGCGCAATGCCCCAACGCCTTGACTCATCAACTCCAGACGCCGGTCAACCTGCTTCAGAGCCTGGGCTTCGTAATCAACTAAGCGAAATCCATCCTTGTTCCGTCCCAGCAGGTCATTTTTCTCGGTTTTTCCATCGACTCCGTCGCTGCGACTCTCAGTCTTCCTTCCCAAAAGATGACAAATTCGTCACGAGCTCAAGAGAGCTTTCATTCAGCCGCAGCTCTCCCTCCGGCAGCTAGCCCGTATCGTAGGTCTTCTCTCGGCTTCGATCCAGGCTATCTTCCCGGGACCGCTCCCTTACAGGGCCCTCCAGCGCCTCAAAGCCCAACACCTTCGCAGGGGCCTCTCCTACTCTCAGAAGGTGCCCCTCTCTGCGGAAGCCAGAGAAGAACTACAATGGTGGCTCACCAATATGGAGGCCTGAAATGGGCGTGCGATCTTCGGTTCCGCGCCAGATATCGTTATCGAATCAGACGCCAGCAGATCCGGCTGGGGCGCGCGGTGTGGCGACTTCACTACCGGAGGTGTGTGGTCTCCACAGGAGCAACAGTTGCACATCAACTGTTTGGAACTCTTGGCGGGGTCTTTTGCGATCCAATGTTGGACCAAGGACTCGGTCCGGTCCTGCGTCCTGCTCAAGATGGACAACATATCGGCAGTCCGATACATCAACCATCTCGGGGGCACGCGATCGAGAGCACTCTCGGACCTGGCAGCGAACCTTTGGCAGTACTGCCTAGACCATCATGTTTCCGTTACGGCGGAATACCTGCCGGGTCAGGACAACCAAGTAGTGGATTTCCACTCTCGCCATTTTCACGACGTGAGTCTTTGGAAACTGCACCCAGGAGTCTTTGCGGATCTCCAGAGCATCTGGGGTCCGTTCTCAGTCGACCTGTTTGCTTCCCGCTTGGATCACCAACTTCCCCGGTTCTTCAGTTGGAGACCGGATCCCCTGGCAACACGGACGGACGCATTCCTTCAGAACTGGCGGGACGAAACGGGCTATTCCGTTCCCCCGTTCGCCATGCTCACCAGGGTTTCAGCCCAGGTTCGGCGCCAGGGAGCGGACGTAGTTCTCATATCCCCAATTTGGAGGTCTCAAGTTTGGTTTCCGGTTCTTCTGGAACTTTCTTGGGATTTTCCAATCCCACTCCCCCGCTTTCCGACTCTCCTTCTCAGTCCGGACAAAGTTCTGCATCCGCTAATCGCGCAGGGCTCTCTCACCCTGATGGCGTGGCGGATTACAGGGGACGCTGGGCGGTCCCAGGCCTTTCGGGAGCGGCTGAGAAATTCATGTCCAAGGCCTGGGCCGATAGTTCTGTCAAACGATACCGTTCTACCTGGAGGAGGTGGTATCGTTGGTGTCTACGACGGGGTCTCAATCCCGTGGCAACAGATGTGACCTCTATCCTGAATTTTTTGCCTCCCTGGCGGAGGAGGGTTTGGCTTATAGAACAATTAACACCTTCCGTTCCGCCATCTCAGCGGGTCATACCATGGTAGATGGCTCTCCTGTGGGTGAGCATCCCTTGATTTGTCGTCTTCTTCGAGGCATCCGCCTCTCTTTACCTCCTGAACCTCGTTATTCTCAGCTCTGGGATGTTAACCAGGTTTTAAATTTGTTTCTGTCCTGGCAGCCGAACAGATTCCTTTCCAGGAAAGAACTGTCGGCGAAATTGGCTATGCTTCTCTGCCTTATATCCTGCAGAAGGGTTTCAGATGTTAGGGCCCTGGACGTTTCCAGCAGGATTTTTTTCCCCCACGGGGGTCACCTTCACAATTCGAAGACGAACAAAATGTGGGACAAAGTCCATCTCTTATCCTGCATTTCCGGATGCTCCGAAGCTGTGCGTGGTTTCTTGCCTCAAGGCCTACGAAGAAATGTCGGAGGACTTCCGTCCTCCAGGCGAGCGGCAATTGCTTATTGCGCTCAAGAAACCCCATAAGGCGGTTTCCTCCCCCACTATTGCCCGGTGGGTAAGGTGGGTGATGCAGGAAGCTGGAATTGACCTTCGGGCCTTCGGCGCTCACTCTACCAGAGGAGCGATGGCCTCTAAAGCGTTTACCCTGGGAGCTCGTCTGGAAGACATTCTGAATGCAGCAGATTGGTCTTCAGACTCCACCTTTAAACGGTTTTATTTTAAGCCGGTTATTGATATGGCTCACTTGGTGGTGAGCAAGCTTTAAACTAGCATAATCCTCGCCTCCGGTCCTGACATAGAATGAAAAATTTCCTAGCTATCATAACGGAAAGTTTCAATTCTATTAAGGACTCGGAGGCGAGGATTATCCCACCCAGGGTACAAGGTTCTTTGATACCTTCCCACCCTCGTACTGGGGTAAGTAAGATGTTTTGTTACTCTGTCTGCAATAATGACTAAAGTTTGGTGTACGTTTTGCTGTGCTGTTTCCCGTACAGGATAAACCTTAGCCATTGCTGTCGCTTATCCTTTATCTTGCCTTTGCAGGCGACTCTGGTAAACAAGATTCGTGATGCCTCCTGGCTGGCTGACCTTCAGCGACGAAAGAGGGGGAATGGACAGTAACAGAGGACTACCATCACCTCGGAGCCCTGTGATTGGTGCAGAGGAAAGGGGACACTCTACCTATGGACACTCTATCATTTTCTTGTGTTATTCCCGATGTTTCATGGGAATAGTAGTTGTTTTACTTAACTTCAAATGGCTGCTATTCAATAAAGTGGAGAAAGAATAGCATAATCCTCGCCTCCGAGTCCTTAATAGAATTGAAACTTTCCGTTACAATAGCTAGGAAATTTTTCATTCAACTGCAGAAGGGAAATCAAGTCTTCTTTGCTGCTCTGGTGCTGTTGGGCTTTGATAGGGCGGCGGAATGCTGCTGCCTCTTTCCATGGGAGAGCTGTTCAGTGTAAAGCAGCAGCCTCTTCCTGGCACACATTCTGTTGCTCAACAAGACTTTGCTTTTCGTCTGCAACCCAATACCAGGCACTTCTGAGTGGATTAAGGGGGGGAGGGGGGCTATGCAGCGCAATTGCTGGACATTTCAGCATCAGCTGATCCCCTTAGCCATGAAGCTTGGTCATAAATGCCCATTGTATATACATTATGACATAGCATGACAACAGTTGCAGTTGAAACGGGGATTAGAGCAGGCACTATACTGCAAGGTCCAGACAACCAAAACAAGTGTACTGTACAAAAACATGGTGCAGCAGGAGGTTGCAAGAACCCGAAGCCATAATATTCAGGAAAAAGCATTGATTGCTGATTCCAGATCTGATTCCAGATCTTCTGCTTCCTACATTTGGCGGCACAATGTGAGGCTTCAACATCCAAAAATAAATGGCTGCAGCTCTTCGTCCCTGCCCCAAAACCCCAACCTCTGAAATGCATTGGTGGAAGAGGGGGGAGAGAGAGAGAGGGAGACAAACAATAGTGAGAGAAACAGCATGAGGAACCCGATTACCATAGGGATGTAGTTAGATGGACTTTGTGAGGTTGTTTGAGCGCACTACGGGCAGCAAAGCCACAACATGCAGGAGCACACATTGATAACGCAGATAGGTCTGGATTTGTGTTAGGGAACGTGTTTGGTAATAGTTGTGTGCTATCCCCAGGTACCCTGGAAAGAAAATGCAGCAGCATGGAAGCTTGGAGTAGAACCCCTTTGCTGACTGTTTTAGCAGCCTTAAGCTGTACTCTCAAAGTAGGCATAAAAAGGAGTTAGAAAGTTAAGTTTGCTTTGTGGTGAACGTAAAAGGCATACACAGCAGAATATTGAATAGTAGGTGCTTTTGAAAAAGAGCTAGTATTTTTATTACATCTTTCTCTGTATGAACAAATAAAATTATAAATTCAACATGTTACCACGACAGCAAAATGAAAGAAATGTTAGTGCGGGCCATTAGTGAATAACACTGTCTTATTGGCAGGCCAAGCAAGCAACTCGTATGAAAAAAAATGTCAGCAGTTAAAATATTACTGTTAGCAAACTGAATATGTCAAACAATCTACACTAGATCTCAAGCTACATGTCTCAGCTACAGTCTAACCAAATGGCTCCTTGGTGGCCCCTCACAAAATTCCAAATGGAACTTAGATAGGCTGATGTAACCATCCTCAAAGTACCATGTCCCGGATAGATAGCTCATCCAAGCAATGACAAACCATGAAAAATACATGTAAGCCAATGGCTGAAGGTGTTTGATCCAAACTCTCCCCTTTTCTTGTTGTACTTTTTTGTAAAAAATTGATCATATGAGGTCTTGCCAAATACTGCCAGTAGCCAGGCCTAAAAAGGAAGAGAAGGTGCTAATTCCGGCTTCCATTGTAACCAGCCGTCCAAAATAAATGGATGATATAGAGGAAGGGATGAAACGGAGGCTGAAAGACAGGTCAGGAGGAAGAGAGGGAATGGAAGGAGAAGTAAAAGAGAGTAATTGAAAATCGGTTATAGACCCAATTAAATGCAGAAGTAGGTATACTATTGTAGTGCCTCTCCTACTTGGCGGGGAAATTATGGAATTCCTTGCCTTCCTCCCTCAGGTTTCAACCGAATAGGCTCTCTTTTAGGAAATCACTCAAAACTTGCCTCTTTGCCCCAAAGTCCATGTAACTCTATTTTTCTCTTGATCAGTGGCAGCATTGTTTTTAGCGCTAAGACACCTTGGCATATGTGCGCTTTAGAAATATTTTACTTACTTACTTTAATTAAGTAGAAAAATGATGCCCAATTCAGATGATCTTAAGTTAGCATGATTATGCCTCGGCCAGCATGCATTAATATCTATTCATATTTGCAGAAAGAAATGTGCATTTTTATTTTATGTGAACAAGCTTTTCCTTGTGTGTGTGTTTCTTTGTGTGCTTTTCAATTTCAGAAAATCAGTGAAATAGAAGCCTATTCCATGGTCTCTGTATTAAAAAAATGTTTTAATTTGTGTTTCTGTCAAGGAAGCCATGTCCAGGATGTTCCTGTCTTCGTAACGTTCATGATCCTTTACTCGAGCCTTTCCTATGGACCATTCATTAGTTGAACTGTCTATTATATTTCTGCATTACATAAATGTCATATTTGCATGCACACCTCCTTCAATAATAAGCAGTAGAAGTAGGTGTTTGTAGATGTATCTTTTTGATTGTATTTTATGTACTAGAATATTCTGTGGCTTACTAGAATGATACAGTGCTAGTTCAGCCCTATTATATCACATCTAAGCACTGAATGTGAGAGTGTTTTCTCTATAATCCCCTATAACCCTAAAAAAGATTATGGTTTGGGGATATCTACCATACTTCCGTTGCCTTTCATGACTTTCTTTGCCTTTTTAACTGTGTGGACTTTACACTAGTCTGTCATTTGATTTATATTTAGTGTTTCCTGGTTTTCCATTGGAGGCAGATTCTATATCAGACCTCTTGCTGAACCATACTTAGTTCTGGCTGCTTGCTTTCTTGGAGAGGTTGGAGACCGTACGTTGATCCTCTAACATTATTTGATTTTGATTTACGATTGAGACATGAACTTGATTGTTACTGGTGAACTAACCACTTTTTGCTTTCTGTAATGATACTAATTTTGAATAAATCTATAACTTTTACCTTAGAAATCTGTGTAGTGTAAGATTATTTGATTAGCGTGAACTCAGTTTTAGAAAAATCAAATAGTCCTGATCTTGTGTTTCAATCTTAATTATTTTAATTAGAGCATCACTGTGAGGACCTGAGTGCACTCTTGGCATGTTTCGCCTCACAGAGAGATAGTTGTGTTGCTTTTTGTTTTCTCTCAATTAAACTTACTCAAACTGTAATAGTTGTAATTCTTTTTATAGACTTTCAGTAGTTTTACACTTGTGTAAGTATGATGTAGCAAGAAACAGTAAGCAATTAGCTGTTGGGGTGTTTCATAAACTGTGTTTTACATAATGTTATTGTTTTATGAGAATACTGGCATATATAGTTATCAGTAAAACAAATACTTTATTACATCCTTCTTTTAGGTAATTGAAGGACTTCGATGATACCTGCAAGCTCATTCTCAATACGTTTTGGAGTGCTAGTGATCAATTCAAGATGCCGTACTTTGGATCTGAAGATGCGGTGAAGGAGCTAAAAAAATCCTTGTCCAATCCTAATATCCAGGCAGACTGGCTCAGATACAGAAATATCATTCTTAGAGTGATAAGGTATGGATCACTTTATGTCTTTGTCTGTTGACACCTGTTGTCATTCTTTTTACGTCAGCTAAACAGAAAGGGTGAAATACAGAGTGTATACAATATTTCCCCAGCGCAAGAAGAATGTTCTTTTCTAATGTGCAGTACCCTTGTCTATGCTTTGGAGATATTAAAAAAATAATAATGAAGTTGTTTCTGCCTTAGAGCAGCCTGTTTGCAACTTTCTCTTATTTTAGGAAAGGATGTGTGGGTTTTCCCCTCTTGGCTCTGAAGGTGCAACTTGTATTGGATATTAACAGGGATTTTTCCCCTTCCTTTTCACTCAGTGGATTCATTTGGCTCTGGTCAAAATCAAGCACAAGCTTATTTCTTACAAGTGCTGTATCAGATTAACGTCCCACGGTGTGAAAGTGAAAGCATTTGGAACCGTTGGGCACCTGCTGCTTTTGTTTCTGTCGGTGCTCCGAGACATATCTCAACCCGCTGTGAATTGGTCAACGTGGGAGTGGGAACCGTTAGAAGACTGTACCTTTAGTGGATCCTTGCTTCGGGGTTGCACAGGAGGGCGAACCCTAAGTACTGATCCACCCACTAGGTACCAGGGTTGCTTTTGGGATGGAGGAACCCCCCGTAAACCCTGCAATTAAGTAAATCTGCACACATTATGCACACCTGAACTTCCCTGAGCATTTAGTTTTTAGAACTATCTGGGTTTGGTATGTATCCCTCAGTGACGGCTATACCCTGGCCAGAAAACCCAGCTACCTACCTCACCAGAATGGGTCAATTTGCATGGAAACAATTTGATGTCTCACAGGCGATAGTCCCAGCCACAAATGTAGGGTGCTGTTTTTATTGGGAAAAGAGTGAGCATGCTGGGTGGTACAAATTTTGTGGATCTCCGCAGATTCATGAACTTTCCCTCACAAAAATATGAGGAAAATCAGTGATTTTAGCCAAAGATGAATGTTTGCAGCACAGTCTGGATAAAAAATGTAGTGGGATATCCACGTCTGACCACCCTGGACTCCCGGGGTGTCCGATTTTCCGACATATCTGGATTTGGTAGGTGTCTCTCGGTGCCTGCTGGGAATGGGCCAACATATCACAGCTACGCACATTGCCAGAATGAGTTAATTTACTAGGAAAAAGTTTGATGGCTCCTCATTGCATTGTGGATTTTTCCTGTTGCGAGTAATAGGTCTAGCCACACAAGCGGTGTACCGTTTTTATCGGAAGAAGTGTGGGAACACAAGACGGTAGAACATTTTTTTCTCTCACGTTTCTTGGCTTCCAATTGTAAGCTAGTGCGCAAGAAAGCACACATCTTGCAAAATGTCCTATGAAGCACTTGATAGTATAGATAAGCCTGAATACAGAGATGTAGACACCATTCCTAAACTCAGTACCTTTGGCCCATTGTAAGATTTTGCAGGTTTCCTGCATACCCATTTTTCATTCATTAGATTTTACCATATGAATTTATTCATGGTTGGTACCCAATGAAAAATCATAAGCTGCAGCTCAGTTGCTGGCTTTGGGTATCACATCTTTTTGGACAATTGACATACACTATATAGCCCTGTGACAAGAAGAGTCTGACAGACGTAACATTATATTACTTTTGCAAATCAGCTATCAGGGCAAAAAATTGCAGATGAAAACATTGTCCGTTATTCCTATTTTGTTCCTTGTTATTTTCATTGTTTTTTAATTAACAATTAGTTTATTTAGGAAAACCATGAGCGAACTACACAAATGGGAACTTGTTGAATTTGGAATGTTTACTTTTCAAAGATGTATAAATTTCCCAGTACTCTCGTGACTTTCACACCTGTTTCCACCACAAACTTCAAGTAGGGAGTAACCACAAATAAACTGAAAAACCGGCTACCACTTAGAAAATCGTGAACACCATGGTAACAAATTATTTTTGTACAACCATTCCTGTTCTTGAATGTTGGGAAGAGAGGGATCTTAGAACAGCAAATCTTTTGTTGATACAATGTTTCGGTAAAAAGCATACACTTTCTTACAAAGCATTTTTTTCCATATTTGTTTTTAGAAAAATTGGAAAGAACCAACACTTTGCTACATTTGGCAATTTTCGTGGATCCCTGCCAGGGAATCCACAAACCTTGGGTCCCTTTAGACCCCTCAACATGTGGGAAATGAATGATGCAGATTTGCCTTTGGAAAAAAAGGTTATGAAGAAAGTACCTCAAACATCAAAAAAACTGGGCTCAGTTATGGGGTAAATTAGGATCTGGATGTAATTTGCAGACACATAAACCGAAGCACCGAAAGAATGCAGTAGTTCGGCAGGGGCTGCATACATAAGTTAAAAATGGGAGAGAATAGAGGGACACAGGGACAAATTGAACCTGGTGCCAGACTTTAATTCCCTCAAGTCCAATCTTACAATAGAGAATTTATAGACAAAGCAATTCTAGACTATATAGAACACTTGTGAATAATTCTCCAGACGTTCTCCTAATACTTGCGGACCGATGAGAACAGGAGTTGACGAAAATGGCATTTGCAGAGTGGTTAGAAGCAAAAATGGCAGTTAGATAGACTGCTATATCGGCGTGACTGTGCCTCGTACAATTTAAGTATTTCTGTAGAATATATTATAGGACAGATAGATAAAATTGATAAGGGATCACACTCGAACTGCCTGAGATGTGGTTCCAGTGAATTAACATTTAAACACATAGTATTAGAATGTCCTATTAAGCAAACATATTGGTCAAGAATAGTCTCAACTCTTTAGCTGGTACTTGGCCTCCTTATGGTGCAAAATCAGACAACATTTATCCTAAACATTATGCAGAGCTGGGATGACAATAAAGGAATGAGCATGTTGCGACTAGTGCTTTTGTGGCCAAGAGGGACCTAGCCTGTTACTTGCAGCACCACCTATACCTGAATGGTTGAGACGAATGGCCATCTACGTAATAGCAAAAGAATCAGTCTACAAATCACGGCACTGTCCTCAAAAACCTCAGAAAGTCTGGGGAGCATGGTGGAATCATTTTGGCACTGTGAGAGCTATTCTCTAAGTGTCTTAGGTGGGTTGAAGAAGAAACCCAGAAGGAAGGTACACAAGGGAAAACCGGATCAATGTGGGAACAGCTTTTGGCATGATTAACGGTGTGGGGAAATGTGTAATTTCATAATGCTGCCTAGAAGAGTGTCCATTCTCATCAAATGATCATATGGGTCTGTCAGTCTTATTTGATAAATTGGTATTGTTTTACTGATATTAAAATTCTAATAAACAGATTGTGCAAAAAAAGAGGAGCAATGCATAAATTACAGACACCCTGCTTGATCTCATTGGGCTCAAAGTGATAAGAAAAGAAAAATTACCTGTTGAGCCCCTGGAGGAAGGATTTAAACCTGTCTCTTACCCTACTTCTAAAACCAGCCTCTCTATGAGGGGGTTGTGGTTGATGGTGTCAAAGGCCATAGACGTGTTGAGTAATATGAGGACCCCTCCACCTCAACCATCAACTTCTATTCGAAGATCATCCAAAGTCCAGAGAATGACCAATTCGATGTATCTGTGTTGCCAAAATTCTGCTTGATGGGTGTCCAACATATAGTTGCTGTCCGCACATTGTTTATGATGGACCACAGCCACCTTTTCCAGCAATTAAGAGATTCAGGGGTGGCACGAAATTGGTCTGAAGGTGGGGGGGTCATGTGGTTCATGGTAGGTATTGTTCTTTTGAGTGGGGCTTAATCAAGGCCGTTTCCTAGGCTGGTGACTCCTGTTGACTTGTTTGTATACAGCAGTGAAGTACTTTGCAGATAAAGGTCATAACTGCTTTAAAATGGTAGCCAGACATGAGTCCAGCATAGAGCCAGACAGGCTACTGGATGCTACCAGTTTCAGCAATTCAGCCTACTAAAGTCAAGAGTTATTTCAAGAAAACCTCATTGGGAAGAGTAAAGCTCAGGGGTATGGAGAATGAAGTCTGATACAATTTCATAACATATGTTCTCGACTTCAGCTTGGAAAGTGTCTGAGAACTTGCTACGCAATTCTTCAAATGAGTAACCTCATGTGTAATTGACTTTTGGAAGAGTAGAACCAAAATAATTTGCAAACAATTTCTTTTGGTGTTGGATGTTTTGATATACATTCCGGAAAATGTGCTCTTTTAGTACCATTAATCAGCTCTTTATATTCCTTTGCCTTAGATAGGCAGTTATGCTATCCAGGTCATAGGACTTTCTTATTGCCCCTTTTTTCTTCACATCCTGATTTTTCTCTCAGAAGTGCAGATGAAAAGTACCTATTTGTACTTTGCTGAGGTTGTCTAAATGTTCAGACCTTTTTGACTAGGGGAACATGTGCGAGAGCATTGATTATGCCATTATTGATGATGTTCAATTTATAGTTGGTGGAGGCCTGGAGGGGTAGCTCTTTTCTCTTAGTCAAGCCATGACTGGCCTTGTAGAAAAGCTAGATCAATGGACATCCAGTTCCACTCTTTAACTTCACATTTGGTACCTTTTTTGTGCTTATGACCTTTCATCAAAAAACTGAAAGGAATGCTATTATTATCGATCTACATAAGAGGAAGGAGTTCATTTTCTAATACAAGGTCTCTTGAGGAAGTGTGATCAATAAGAGACCGACTTAATTAGCAGGATTAGCACATAGTAGTTGCATATTACAAACAGTCATGGCTTCTGAAAAAGGGTGTGTGACAACCTTGGATGAAGGCTGTAAATCGGTGCTTGCCAAACTTTTTTAGAACCACAACTCATTTTTACAACAACAAACTTTTGTGACCCACCTAGCTTTGATGGACATGAGCCGGGCATTTTTTAAATATAAATAAAGCATCGTGTGGTAGCGCACTGTCACAGACAGTATGTTTTCCATTAAATGGCCACTAAATTTGCACAGACAAAGTTTTGGTGATAGAACTATATTGCACACAAATGATAATGTGTGGAAATCGGGGTTGAGTGATGTTTATCATTGTGCATCACCTAGTAAAGTGTTTCTATTTTTTTTGTTGACCCTATCAAAATCCTTGTTTCCATCACAATTCAGAAAAACAAAACAAATATGCTTCATTTTTGCTTTCCTAACTGCTGAACGTGTATAGTTCATTTACAAATATTTACATTTTGTGTGTTACGAAAAAATTACATCCTACAGCCTTTCCTTTCACGCTTCCTGTACCCCAGCAAGATTGCCACTTAGTTCACTGTACTTTTCTTTCTTTGACTGCAAAGTGAGAGGAGTTTGTAAACCCCAATCCCCATTATAAAAAATATATGCAGCAGTTTGTCAGAAGATATTGCCTGACGCTTGACCTGTCTTTGAAGCATAGCAAATATGACCAGATGAATACAGAATTTAAAGGCATCTTTATGTTTTGCTTGGAATTTCGCTACCCACCAAAAATTGGCTTGTGATCCACCTGAATGGGTCGTAACCCACAGTTTGGTACACACTGCTTTAAATAGAGATTAAGATATGCTAAAAGCACACTAAGCCTGAGAAGAATGTATTGCTGTATAGCATCTGCTATGGGTCACGTCCTACTCCAGTGTTAGTTATCTCCTTTTCAGAATATTTTGACCTAGCTAGTCTCCAGCTCTCCCTTTGTTAAAGTGTCATTTCTTTTCTCTTACACGAATGACTCTCCTAGCATGACCTGCACTTTGGTTCGACTAACTAACCACTCATTTTCTTTCTTATTGGTCCAGTATTGTGGCCTGGCGTATGTCATCTGACTGCACATGTCTGGCCTAGGTTTACCTCATTTAGGAAGTTGGACTGATCTAGGTTATGAGCCACCATTCTGTCTTTGTGGTTAACACTTTTCCTCGCCGACATTATGCAGTTCTGCACTTCTTCTTCTTCTACTCAGAAGTGAAACAACAATGAATTTACTGCAGTTTTTCATCCTAGAGGAACTGATGATGTGATCACTGGCACAGTTGTGTCTTGCTTTTAGTGCATGTATTGTGTAGAAAAGCATTCTCGCACAGCCAACTAGGTCTGTCTGTAAATGGAGTAATATTGACACCATTGGCTAAAA
This sequence comes from Calotriton arnoldi, assembly GCA_963921515.1. NCBI lineage: Eukaryota > Metazoa > Chordata > Amphibia > Caudata > Salamandridae > Calotriton > Calotriton arnoldi. The sequence continues at coordinate 1,583,642 of CAWUFW010001142.1, forward strand.
TTGTCCTGGGCCTTGTCAATGCACAGAGGGTCAACAGTCCTTTGTGAAGGTCCACAGTATCATGGAGCTTTTTTGCTGCCTACATATACACCAGGAGCTCACACGCCTTCTCCCTGCTTTGATTCACCTTGAGTTCCTGCTTGCTTGCTCCTCCTCCTTTTGAATGTTTGAGGCCACAAAGTACTTTGGAGGTTGATACTAAGAACAAAGCAGTCAATGTAAAAAACCGCTAATCAAAAATACATATGCCTCAGCGTCTAGAATGTCATTTGCAGACAGATGCAATTTAGGCCCTAAGTATCTCATTTTGGCATTAAGTGTTGTGATTGTGTTCTTTGAAGGCGAGGTCTGTGTCAGTGGTGAAATCAGAGTGATTTCTCATTGTTTGTTATCTGGGGAATGTTTGTGCTAGGCTTGCATCTGTAGTTTGTTTCTGTTGAGGAAGAGGATGGCTTCTGTCTTAGAGGTGGTGAGCTTTAGGAAGGTGCTTGACCTCCAGTTCTAGATCAAATTTTTATAAGTTGAAAACCATAAGTTGAGGAAACTTTGAGATAGTGTTGTGTATCTTCAGCATATTAATGAATATTGTTGTCACTGAGATTGGAACCCACAGGTTCAATGTCATGGTTTAAGTTGTCGGAGAGCATGGGTCTCTGAGGTACCTCACAGGAAATCAGGAGTTTTTGAGAATATTGAGCTTCCCTTCTGGGGAGTTGGTGGTTTGTGAAGTATGTAAACCAGTGCATGACTGTTGGAGAAACCCATGTGCTTTGGTGAAGGCTACAGAGAGGTTGAGTAGGACAGGAGGACGTTTTTGTTGTTGATGAATAGGGTGTCAGTACTGCTTTGAAGCCTTCTTGGTTCTTGCGGTCGGTCTGAGCCTGCAGTTGGATGGGTTTTTGTGATGAAAGTTAATTCTGTGTTGAGGAGATAGTTGGTACAATCATCTTTTTCCAGGATTGGTTTGGGGGTGGCCGGCGTGGGGCGGTCCTCTTTAGAGGTTTTCACTCGATGCACTGAGTATGTTGAGAAGGCTGTGTGAAAACATTGCAAACACAAGGAGATGATGGACGGAGCGCTGAAACTCAGACCCAGCCATATGCAAATCAGTCTTGACCCTTTTCCACATGGGATCAGTCCAGCCCGAACTGCCAAGCCAGGTCTTCCCTGGACCGGAAACAAGCATCCTGGGACCGGTTTCGGGGTAACGCCCCTCATCAGCCAGGTTGGGGGTGAGTGTCTGCTTTGTTCGCCCTAAGTTGGCAGGGTATGCCCAGACGTGGGTCCCTTGCTCACTTTGCCACTGGATTCAAGTTAGTCTGGCTGATGAGGGGTGTTACCCTGAAACTGGTCCCAGGATGCTGTTTCCGGTCCAGGGAAGATTTGGCCTGGCAGTTCGGGCTGGACTGTTCCCACGAAGCACAGGGTCAAGACTGATTTGCATATAGCTGGGTCTGAACTGGGGTGGTGAAGTGAGCTAAAGAACGATGATGAATTCAACCCAGACCTTTGACTGGTGGTGAGTGTGTGAAAAGTTTCAGCGCTCCGTCTGTCATATCCTTGTGTTTGCTGTGTGAAAACATCACCATGAAGGGATTTAATTTAAGGATGATGACAGAGTTTCACCATGTAGGAAGTTATTTTGTGTGGTTTTGTTTTGTTATTTGTAGAGCGTATCATTACCCATAGATGTACTGGTGCTGTATTCGGACCTAAAATGTACTAGAGACACATTCCTGATAAGATTTCCAAAATTCTGAAAAGCCAAGTGTTCAGTATCTTTCTGGAACTTAATAGATTGTCAATAGACCTAGTCTCTAGTGGAAGGGTGTTCCATTCCATAGCAACTTGGTATGAGAAAGACCTGCTCCTCATGTAGTTTTTCTAATCTTTGGGGCCACGGCTAAAGAGGCAGAAGCAGATCTTAAATGACACATATGGCAATATCAAAAAAACATTTGTTGAATGAAGTCTGGACCCTTGCATGCATGGCCTTAAAATAGATGCAATGACTCCTAAAAACCCTCTTCTTTACTGACAGCCAGTGTAAGGAACGCAAATGTTTGACAAGTTACAATTGGTCTGAGGTACAGGCTGGTGTACCAACATGAAGAGCATTGGCATAATCCATCTGAGACCCTACAACTATTTGGAAGATGGTCTGATTTCTTAGCCTAAAAAGTGAAATTTTAAGGTGAAAAGCGTCAATAATCAAGACTTTCTACTGGGCCTCACTGACCTTGGCTTTGCATGCTGGAACAATGGTAATCCTCCCTTTCTGGAGGACTTATATTTCGATGGTGAACTTTGTCACAGGGAAGAGCTACAGGGTGAATGCTATCTAGGTAGTGAGGATGAGTTCAGAATGCTCCACTAGGCCGGCACAATCGGAGTGAGGGACAAGGCTAGTAGAGCGAAAACCGCACTCTAAACCATATTTGCAAACAAATTAACATGAAAGAGGATAATGCTGCAATGAGCCACCACAGACTTGGACTTCAAGACTAAACACAGCTACATTGCCCTCTGGGAAAGGGACTTAGTCCTTGAAAACCGAGATGAAACATGGGTAAAGATATGGTAGAGAGTGTCGAAGACATTTATCTCCACTTCATATAGGGAAATGCATATAGGTTACACACATGCGATTGCTCCTGTCCCCATCGAGCTTGCATGCAAAGTTTACAAAACAGTGATGGCTGGAATGCTTGATTTAATCTCAGCCACTGGTAATCAATCACTCAGTGCAGCATCCAAATCGATTGTTATTTTACCCACCATGCCACCTTAGTTTGCACCCAGCTACTTGCAAATCAGTCTTAACCCTGCTCTAATAGAAACAGTCCAGCCCGAACTGACAGGCCAGGTCCTCCCTGAAACGGAACACAAGCAACCCCGGACCGGTTTTGCCCTAGTTATGGGCTCATCAGCCAGGTACAGCTTGGTTCCAGTGACAGTGTGCACGGTACCCACGTCTGGGCATACCCATCCCACTTAGGTTGACACAATAAGTATACAAAACAGTGATGGTTGGAATGCATAAATTAATCTAAGCCTCTGATAATCACTCAGGCCGCATCCCAGTTCATCGTTATTTTGCACACCATGCCACCTCAGTTTGGACCCACCTGTATGCAAATCTGTCTTGACCCTGCTCCAATAGGAACAGTCCAGCCTAAACTGCCAAGCCAGGTCCTCCCTAAAACGAAACACAAGGAACACAGGACCGGTTTCGCTCTAGGTATGGTCTAATCACCCGGGTACTGCCTGGTCCCAGAGACAGTATGCACAGGACCTACGTCTGGGCATACCCGTCTTATTTAAAGGGCCAATCCAACTCAATTTGTTAGTTGTGATTTAAAGGTCTATTTTAGGATGCGTTTCAAGGAATACCATTTCTAGTTTAACCACTTGAAAGATAGTAAAGTTTCAACCTTCAATGTGTTATTCAGCAGGTCATCATGAGGCTGGTTATCAGGTTAAAATTCATCTGAGAAGGATGCTGGGACAGTGTACAAATAGGAGCCAAAACAAACCACTTCAAAAATGACCAGTAAATACATTTTGTAGTGAAAATAATGCATAATATTCCCCCACAGGAAAAACTGAAAGAGCATGTCATCGCAGAAAGATTACATGACCAAGTCATGTCGCTTCGGCAGTAATGACGGCCAATGCTTACAGGATCACTAGCGTGTACACTTACTGGCAATTATATTTTTAATAAGCCTCTTTTTGTGCTTTTGTAAAATATTGAAACTCTAAAAAAGCGAATGGGTGAGAAAACATCATAGCAGAACGGAAGTATAGCTAGATGCCTCAAGGCTAAATAAATATGTTGCAGATTTTGTTATTAATAACATTCAATATTGGTGTGTGGTCTGCTTCTAAATGCTCCTAGAAGAAATAAGTACATGCACTTAGGTTTCTGCTTAGAATCCCACAATTATTGTCAAATGATGAGACTTGAATTTAGAACAGCATCAACATTGTGTGTGCAAACAGTGTATGTATATGTCCTCCTTATAAATGCATTCATAATTACAAATATTTAGCCTTTTCCCATTCTAGGTACATGACTCAGGGAGTTGATGTATCCAGTGTCTTCATGGAGATGGTAAAAGCCAGCGCAACTGTGGACATTGTACAGAAGAAGCTGGTGTACTTGTACATGTGCACTTATGCTGCTCTGAAACCAGACTTGGCACTGTTGGCCATCAACACCCTATGCAAAGACTGCTCTGACCCTAATCCGATGGTCCGTGGATTGGCGCTTCGAAGCATGTGCAGTCTCAGGTTTGTGATGTTTTAAATCTGCCATTCTTAAACACAGCTTGTACGTGCACATCTTTATATTATTCTACTTTCCACTGTGGACCTGCCAGCCTGCCGTGACGCGATGCCTGAGTTTTTTTTCTCTCTCTCTAATGTAGACATAGATCAGCTAGGGATCTTTTTCCTTTGAAAGGTGCACCTTCTCACTGTTTCTTGAAAACATTTGTGAGAGACTCTGTCCTCTAAATGTGCATAGATCTCTGGCCAGAAAAATAGAAGAATTTAAAGGAAAGAACAGGGTCGACCAATATCACATAAAATGTGCAGGCCAGTACATTTTATTCAGTAGGTCAAGTTTATCTACGTTTGCCATCTGCACTGCATCGCAGCCCATTCCAAACCAGCATAATAAAATGTGATTGCCCATAAATACCACAAAGATTGGTGCCCTCTCACTGTTTGTATGGCTCTTTACCTTTCTTGTCAAAGAACTCTTCAGGAAAAAGTTTAATATTTTGATTTATATTTAGTTTCATAGTAGTAAAGAAAATAGATAATGAGGTACGAACGACATGCTCTTAAGCAGCCTAAATTTCATACGACCTTCCGTGCTTTAAAAGGAACCTACTAACCCATGTATAAAAAAATAATAATAATAAGTATTATGATTATATTTGATAAATTTAAGACGGGTGTGTTGAGAAAATGGAAAAGGGGAATTTCAAAATAGCAGAAGATATATACATTTTACAAAGATTGAAAGCCTCTGCAAATTTATTTTCAGCCACAGAATTATTCACAGTAGCTTCTGAACTTCACATTCTCTCCTGGTAATTCATTTAAGGGTTTCCATCTCTGAGAATATTGGGATTTGAGATTTAGCTGGATTTTCTCCATCAATTTTCTCCATTGGTTGGGTACTACCGATTTTTTAAGTGTATTTAGAGTACTTTGTGTAAGCGCACTCCAAATATTGCAACAGGCCAAGCTTAAGGATAATGCGATTAGTCATTTTCCACACCTGTCTCCAGAATAAAGTTGGCAGTGAGCAGACAAAAACATGTAATTCTGCTCCAGCTTCTCCCTGATAGTGCTGTCATTCATCCGATGTATTTTATACATCATGACGGTGTTCTGCAAAGCTTTAATAGAAAGAAATACAAATATTTCGTTATATTACCAGCATTTCACACACAAAGCAAGCAAGTCCATCTTAAACTACATGTGTTCGGCTCAAATTTTGACCAATTTCCTCTGTCCATCATCTTTCTGCCTTTTCAAGAGATGAGAGCTATCACGCTTGTTTTGTAGTGATTGATATATGCAGACAGCTGCAGTAGTAGTCTTCTTCCATCATTTAACATTATGGTACAGTGACCTAACACTGTGCTTGATACCGTCATGCTAATGAAGAGTTTGTAACTTATCTTACTGTTATGTCTTAGCAAACCTACAGATGTTTACTATTTTGGGTTTATAATAAATTTTGTATTTTGTTTTTAAATTTTCTCAACTGCAGTCCTTTTATGGTACCAGGAGCCAATGCAGCCTGTTACTTTCAAAGATTAGTATTTGACCTGAATTTTTGCCACTTAAGCCATTGTGGTTTATTAGTACTCGTTTTATTAGATGTTCTTAAAGCACTTAAATGATTGTTTCAAGACAAAATCCTCATGATGCTTACAAAAGTCTGAAAGTTAACCACTCCATAATAATGATTTTTTTACAGTATACACATTCCTATTCAAATAATAACCATGATCATCAAACGCCTTAAATGTGATTCAGAGATAATACTGCAGTTCGCAAATACAGATCACTATTGTCCCCTTTCTTGCAATCCACTTACACAGATCCGTGAGCAGATTCAGGAGACCACAAAAAGTGCTCTGGATTTAGGAATCATTTGTAAAAAGGAATAGTTATTCCTCAGTATCAAAAGCTGGTGGACACCGATAATTTACATATTTCCTAAAATCCATAAAGATAGCACCAACCCCTAGGTCGCACGATTGTGTCAGGTTGTGGGTACATTTTGTAACCCATGGGCGAATACATCGATTCCTTTATTAAGGAGTTCGTACCCCTGATTGACACTTACATCAGGGACAGCACTGATCCTGTTTTACTATTGAAGACCTGGAATTTTATACCAATTTTGATCTTTTGGTTTAGATAGACATAGAATCTTTGTACACCAATATTCCTCAACAAGAGGGACTTACCATCATTGAGAATTTGTTGAACACTGGACCCTTACACACTAAGGTCCCTACTGATTTTTGTTTGTTAAACTCCTTGATATAGCTCTTAAACAGAACTATTTTCTGTATAAAGGCACATATTATCTACAGAAGAAAGGAATTTCAATGGGCGCATGCTTCGCCCCTAATTATGCTGTCCTCTATGTACATAACTTTGAACATTCAATGGTACTTGCACCTAATATTTTTTATTTTTTTTTTGCTAACATTTGCTTATGGAAGCAATAGATTGATGATATTTTGTTGATTTGTAGAGGCAGTAAGGACTCCCTCTGGTTGGTTGTTTATGAATTGACTGAATAAAGAACATCCACATCTGACTTTTGCTTTTGCTTTTTTTTGGGGGGGAGTTTTATGTAGTGTGAACTTGACCCAAAGGTATCAGAGCGCTTTACATGAGCACCAGTTGCGTTACATAAGGACACATTCATTTTTGTTAGGCACGGGGAGATTAAGTGATTTGCCCAGAATCACAGGATGTTGAGCGTCGTTGCAGAGTCGAACCTCGTTCCCCAGATTTGAGGTCGACCGCCCTAGCCAATAGGTCACATCCTCTCCTTTCTTAGATCTTCACATTCATGCAGAAGAAGGGAAGCTAGGTACATCACTATATCGTAGACCAACTCAAATGGACACACTCTTACAGTATTCAAACAATCATCCTAGGGCTCTACGCGATGGCTTACCTTTTATGCAATTCCTACGAATTTGTAGGAATTGCAAGTGGCACAAAGATTATTTTCTAGAGGCAGAGGTTCTTGCCCAAAAAATATTTGACAGGGTGTATCCAAAACGTTTAGTCTCTCGATCTCTGAAAAGGGCTTGGTATTGCCCTCGAGAGGCTTTACTCACGACCAAACAAAGAAAGGGTCAATAATCGCATCCCCTTTGTCTCTACTTTTGGTCCATCAAGCAATAAAATTAGTAAGATTATTATGAAAAATTGGACAGTACTGCAATTTTATCAGTCTTTTGCTGATCCTCCTTTATTTTCCTACAAAAGGGGACGTAACCTAAAAGATCACTTAGTGCATGCCCTGACTTGGATCTCAAATAAGAGGTCTAATTATCAAACTATTACACCCAGCTGGGGTTTACTGCAGATTATGGGTCACTTCAAAAGTCAAAACTATTTGGTCTGTGACCTCACCTTTAATACAAAGGAATTTAGACACAACAATATTCACCATCAGTTACAACAGTTTACTAATTGTACATAAAGTAACGTTGTATATGCCATTTGGTGTCCCTGTGGGCTTTTGAATATCAGCCAGACATCATAAATGATCAAGACACGTATCATACAACATAAAAGCCACATTCTTTTAAAAAATTGTACTGCCCCTTTGGTTGCTCATTTTATCTTGCATAACCATACTGAAACTGACCTCACATGGCAAATCATTGAACAGCACAGATTTCCAACACGGGGTGGAAACTTATCTTCACTTCTGACGCGGTGCGAATGCCGCTGGATCGCTAGATGTGAAACAGTTAACAATGGGTAAATTCCCTGGATGAATAGAATAACTTGATTACTATCTAAAAAAAATGTTTTATTAAACTGTTGATGACATAATTCTCCTGTTGAAATTTTAAGTTTAAAATGTGAATTTTAGCAGATTGTAAGCCCCCTCTTCCTTTTCTAAAGGGGGATAGATACGATATCCACGTTACTCAATGTCATATTTCTTAATTTCCCAGTGAACTTTGCATGTGTTTATTGGATTGCCCGAACTTACCTTTCTTTTGGACATGGTGTCCATAGGGGCGTACCAGAATGATAGCGCACAGTAGATTGATAAAAGAACTGCTCACACTTACGAAATCCAGTTTCTTTATTGTAGTTCTGTACTTTTGTTGCCTGTATTTTTTCTTTTTTTGCTTATATTTTTTATTCAAAGCCTTTTTTTTTTATATTCGCATTTACTTTTCCGGCCCCTTAAGAAACTTTTTTTTGTTTATCAGGCCACATTGTATGGATTAATAAAATGTGTATTTACTTTTTATTCACAAAAGATGGCTCCTTTAAGGTACCAGCCCTCGCGCACTAGACTTGCCATACCGGCATGCATGACTCGCGTTGTGCACGTGTTTGCTGAAATAGTGTTGATTGTTGTCTTCCCTTTTATTATACATTTCCATGTAATCATGGAAGTGAAACGCTTCCTGTTTAAAATGTCTCCACTGGCTCCTCACCGGTAGACACGATTGCTCATGCTCCCGGATGCAGCGGCTTTCTATTTGTGAATTTATTCGATAAAGGTAACCTGCTTCATTTCCATTTGGTTACCTTACCTCATAGTTTGGATTTATGTGACCTTTCAAGGCTAATTACCATTTTTTGCCTTTGCAGCTTATGTTATTTGCGCTCGGGCTACCTATGAGTGGGGAATGTTGGAATGCTTGATGAGGTAGTGGAAAGCTGGAGTGCCTGGTGAGAGAGAGACAGTTGGAGTCTGGGCTGAGCAGCAAGGATGCTGCTCCTGGTGGGGCTGAACTACTGAACCTATTATCTATCCTACTTACCATCCTGTAACTAAGCTTAATAAACCTCTTACCTACCACCTACTTCATGGCTACCTTAGGACTTCTTTTGAATTACATCAATGGCGGCGAGGATGGGATGGAAAGTAACATTATATGTTACAACAGTCACCTTGTCTTTTTCCTTTTGCAACTCATAAAAAATAGGTTTATACCAACCTAGAGCGGTTTTTAATATTTCTATATTGATATACTTCTTATACATAACTTTAATCTTTCTATGCAGCACTTTCCTTTTTCTGATATTCCGTTATTGTTCTTTCCTGATGATGACCTGTTGAGTCATGTAAAGGTCGAAACACCGTCAACAAAATATCGGCTGGAAAAGAATTGGATTATCTTTTTAGAACAACGGAATCTTGTTGAATTGCGATTTATTTAACATTGTTATAATTATTATTTCTTGTTCTATTTAAAATTCTTTAGCCACTTGCACTTTTTGAGCACGTTCTTTGCACATTGCACTTGGAACACTTTTTCAGTGCTGTTTAAAAAAATTAATTTATTAAATACTGAATATATTGTAACTACCCACTTTGGGTCATACTTCTCTTCTTCTTATGATGGTATGAATTACCTTATGTTAAATTTATGACTATCGTTTTTTGAATAATACCTTTGGGACATTGTTTTTGTTATTATGTATAGGTAGGTCCCTTGGAGGTTTAAGGGTGACTCCTGTTATTTATATAATGAGATTAATTCAAGCATTCCATCCATCACATTGTTTGTATACTTTAGTCCAATCATAGTCATGAGCCTCGAAAAAGCGTCTTGCCACAAGATAGTTCTTTTTACAGAAAATATTGTGCTTCCTATATATTTCTTGCTACCCTCATGCTTAGAGAAGCCATTGTGATAACCTTACTGAAGCTGGACAAGGACCCTGGATTGTGTGACCCCTACAGATAACTGTCACTAATTAACATAGACAATAAGATTCTGGCAAAAATAATTGCATCCCAATTGTTGCCTCTTCTGTAGGGACTGGTATTACCAGATCAGTCTGGTTTTATACCGGGGCGCTCTATGGCAGACAATCTGAGAACTCTGTTCTTGGTAGTTCACCAAATACGACCAGAGTTAAGGCAATGGCAGTGTTTTTGGATGCCACAAACACATTTGATTCCGTTTGAATGGCCATATCTGTTGATGGTGCTAAACAGGCTGGGACTGGGTAAAACAATAATAAAAATGGACTACGCTCCTTTATAGTAGGCCGGTTGCCAGGATCAGAGTCAATGACCAAAATTCTCCCCACGGTTGTCCTAGGTCACCTATAATATTGGCATTAGCAATAGAACCACTGGCGTGCCTGCTGAGGAAATTTCATGGTGATAGGGGTATCCAGTTTGGACCTCACTAAATACTAATATCGCTGTATGCCGATGATATTCTGTTGTTGGTTAAAAAACCCAGTTATGAACCTAAATGCACTGACTGATGAGATTACTGACTACGAACAGCGATCTGGACTACTGTATAAACTGGCCTAAGTTCTTAATAATGCTGCTTACAAGCGACCCAACACTCTGAGGTTAAGTTATCTCTGCTGTAATGGCAAACAGCCCCAGTGAGATATCAAGGTATGCAATTTCATATCGTTCTGGCAGAAAATTATGGAACTATTATGGACAGAAAAGCAGTAAATGTGGAGAAATGGATTCAATTGCCCCTGACCATGGCTGGATGATTAGCACTGATGAAGATGGTGATTTTACCATAGTTGTTGTACTTATTTCTGAACGTAGCTGTGCCATTAAACTGCAGTCGCTTCTAACTAGGCTTGCCTGTGCGGGAAAGCAGCAGTGTAAAAGTTTAATAATGCTACAAAAACCATATGCACAGGCCTGGTTTGCGGTACCCAATTTTGAGGTACATTACCTGATGGCTCAGGCACGATTTGCAGTACATTGATTTCACAACCATAGGCAAGTGCCGCACAGAGGCCTGGAGATGGACTTTGCGGACCCATATCCACTCAAAATTGTACTACTAAAACCACCGATCAGACCCAGAGACAAAATACATACCATACATTGTACACTATTGGCATGGGCTGGTCTGGCGCAATTACGTGCAATTGAGACAGTGAATTCACCTTAAATACTATTAAAGTGTAACCACTGAATAGCCATTTCAAGTGATATATGGTCAATAACTTATAGATTAGAAAGATTTATAGGATGGGAGATCTCTAAAAAGATATTTCTAGGACTGAATATCTCAGTAGGGGAAGTTCCTCCCCCCCTAGATGTTTTTCACTATCACACAATAGCGGCTCATGGAGGGAGTGCCGCGGGGCGGTGGGGCGGAGCGGGGCGGGGGAGGAGCAGGGTGGGTGGTAGTAAACTACGTCATACGGCCGAACAGAGATAAGTAAACAAATAAATAAATAAACCAAATTTCTTTGCGCGCGCCGCATTGCCAAATGCGATGCAGCGCGCGCAACGAAATTCGTTTTATTTATTTATTTGTTTACTTACCTCTGTTCGGCCGTATGCTGTAGTTTACTACCCCCTACCCTGCTCCTCCCTCGCCCCGCCCCACCGCCCCGCGGCACTCCCTCCACGAGCCGCTACTGCTATCACAGACTGAGAGAATCGGTCAAACGGGTGTTCCCTGCTTTTCTTCAAGAACCTGAGGAGTGGAGATTGTTGTCCTTAGTAGCTGTGGGGCCGCCCCCTAGGAAGCTTGCCCTAACGATGTATGATATGGTTCAGAGTGATATGAAATTAGAAGATAATAGAACTAGGGTGAAATGGGCACAAGATTTGGGAATAGAGGTGCCACAGGAATAATGGGAATATTGTTGTGCCAAACAAAGTAAGTGTCTATGAATGGCTGACATAGAATACTCCATTATAAGTATTACATCGATTATACCATACACCAATTAGTATGGTAAGATATGGAGGGAGGGACAATGGTAATTGTACCAGGTGTTATGCTCAGAGGTGGATTTCTTGCATTTGGAATGGAGCTGCCTGAAAATAGATGCTTTCTGGCAACAACTACTTTCAACGTTAAAAGAGATGACAGAATTGACCCAGATAGCTGTACCGATACTGGCGCTACTAGGTTGTGTGAAAAAATTCCCAAAAAGCAGTAGAAAATTTGTGAGCATAGCACTGTTGGGGGAGAAGGCAAGTGGCAATGACTGGAATGGTACGTCAGTTATTACTATCGAGGCCTGGATAAAAGCTTTAGCCCAATGTTATGTGCACTTTGAAAACTTATAACACGCTCCTCCCTGTGTCATCGCTCCCGAGGGATATTTGGGGGCCCCTGAGAAGATATTTGTTAATGAAGGATGCAAGAGTGGAAGATCCAATTGAGGGAGTGGGCAGTGTAAATGGTAAATCGTACGTGCGTGTGTTGGCCATGTGTTTTCTTGCCTTGCAATTATTGCAGACACAAAAAGATTTTATTGATTTCTCTAGATTGATGTGAAGTATCTGAGAAGTGGCTAAACACTAGCTCACCTTTTATGCTGTTGTTTGTCCTATACATTATGGTAGGTATACTGCAAAGTGTATTACTGTTCTGTCATTCTTCATGTCCCAATGTTTTCCCATTAGTCTCTTGATCAGATTTGAATGGTCTGAGTAAGTGGTGATCAACCTCATGCCAATCTCTTTTGTTCTCAGTGTGTACGAGTCGGGCTGTCCCAGCTCGTGCACACTTCAAACACACACTTCACATGAGGGCAGGATCAGACAAATTGGGACATTGGATTAGGGAATTGACACTTCTATGTATTACATTGCATTGTGGTGTTTTAATTTTAAACCTTTATTTACCCTTTTTCTATTGTCCACCTTTCATTGGTTGTTCAGTCGATTCTTCCCTTGCCTTTTCTACCTGCATCGCCTTTCTTTCTTCTTCTGATTCCAGATATTAACCCTCTGTTGGATTTATTGCTGTTCTCTCTTTTGCAACTGTTATTTTTGAAAATATCATGCTCTCTATTTTCTTTATGTATGTCTGTCCTTGGACCTTACATTTATTGTGCCTTTCCGTTTCAAATTCTAGATAACTCTTGTTTGTATTATTCCATTGTAGTTTCCCACCCACCATGTTTCCCCGGTGTTGGAAATTACCATGTTTTCTGTGGTATCACCCCAGACTTTTGCCTTGACTCTTTTTGTTGGCTGTACAACTCTGTGCACTTTACCCCTGCGAACCAGTGGTGAAGTGCCTGTGCTTCCCCTTTGATCGTGAAGAACTGGCCATATTTATGATTGGCATATTTAACTTACCTATAATTCCCTAGGGCCTGTAATTTAAATGCCACAAGTTGACTGCAGCACCCATTGTTCCATTCGCGATAGCATAAACATCACTGCAGGTTTGTCATGTGTAACCTGACTGTGCAGGCTTAAGGTGCAAATTTAACCTTTCAAGATAACTCGTTTTGACATTCTTAAACATTCCTTTTAAATATTAATAAGTCATCCCAAAGTAGGCCTTACTGCTCAGAAGGCATGGCATTTAAAAGTGAAAAGGCCCTAAAAGCTATTTTCACTGCAGGAGGGTTGGCTGCTCCATGGAAAAGCATTAGGATGCAATATTAAATTTAATAACGTTATCTATTGAGGATCCCTCTGTGGTAGCGTGGTTGGATCATTTTCCTGGTGCAATATGGGTAGAGTGGATAGAGAATCTTCATATAATCCACCCCCTTTTCGGGCCTGGAGTAAAATCAAGCTTCCAGAATTGGAGGTGGCACTATGTCACTCAGTACCCGAGTTCTGTGGTGAAATCGAGAGCAATAGATATTTGGCTTCGGTCTACGTTGGATAAAGTGACTCCCTTGAGATAGCTTTTCTGCTCTGCAGTTCTCAAGTTTATTAGCGTCAGAAAAACAAGTCGTCGAGACTCTAAAGAGTTTGGAGAAGATATTATTTATCTACTGATAAGGGCAGATATAATGAGGCCCTAAGGAAATATCCTGCGGCCATTAAAGCTGACCATGCCTCATAATTTGAAGTAAAATTGCTAGTGCCACGAATAGCCCATTTGAAATCTTTAAAATAGTTAAGAAGTTTTTGTACCTGAAGACCCTGACTCAGCCAATTATTGCCCCTTCTGATAATTCATTGAGAAAATGATAAACATTGAGGCTAATCTTCGGGCGGCCACTGACACTCTAAGATGAGATGTGAACTTGCGCCCTGAGCCGAGACAAAGTCTGTAGGTGTGGGAAGGTGTTCTTTTCTTCTGGCAGGAGTATCATCTGGACTGTTCAGAGGAACGTAATTAACTTCAAAGAGGCCCACCCTGCTACAGGCTAAAAATTAGCTTTTGCCCACCCCCCAAATCCAGTCAGGCACCAATCACAGTGGGAAATGAGCTGCCCCAGAACTAGTTAAAAGTGCTCATTTGCCTGGCTACACCTCTTGGGTAGGCACTTATTCTCTGTACAAGGGGATAAAGGTTTCACCCTGTTGGATTTAGGCAGAGAGGGGCACTGTGGGATTGTTTGCAGTAGAGCACACATGAAGTGCTGAAAAAGTGGGTAGGGTTGCCCCTGGAAACTTTGATCCTATTGGTAAGGGAGAGGCCAGGGGTCACCCTCACTCACAGGCTGGTGCCAGACATAAATGTGGCACCCACAGTACCCTCCTCAGAACACTTTCTGGACCTGTGGAAGAACAGAAGACTGAACCTCCAGTCTGTGACCTGAGAAGAGCCTTGAAAATTGGATCTGCTCATCCTCTTGTACTCAGGACAAGATGTGTTTGACCTCCTGTTCAAGATACAAGGGCACAACAAGCTTTGTCTACAACGTTCCAGCTGAACCTGCCCTGAATCCTGCAGTCGTCCTCTGCTGGAGTGAGTTTTGACCCCAAAGTGGCGTCCCCAAGGTCCTGGACCCTTGGCTGGTGTCAAAGTGTATTCCACCTATATTTTCCTGAAACCTGGAACTTAGAAACGTTTTGGTTTCAAAGTACTCCACCAACCTGCCAAGCTGATCAGACGAAGGTTACCTCTGGGCCAAAGGTTCAGGTTCCTCCCGCTCAGAGCTTTTATTCAACAGCACATCCAAGTCAGTGGGACGTTGAAGAGAAGGAATCTGGCCTTGTGGAGCCCTCTTCGGCTACAGCCTTGCTTTGCTGGAAGAATCTGAGCTAAAAAAAAGTGACTAAGTCCGAAGATAGAACTCTTCACTAGGCGAAGGCGCGAAAGTATCCGTCTGCTGAGTGACCTTGTCTGGGCACAAAATTCAGATTTCTCTCTGTGAGGATTGTGGTGTATTATATGGTGTGGTTGTGTGACCTCAATGTCTGCTACACTCACAAAACCGTCTTGGGTCTAGTCAAACTCGTTTGTAAAACCTCTTACTCAAACCGGGGTAGCTGCGGCAGAATAAGATTCACACAACATGAAAGAAATTTGACACCAATTTATAAAAATAGATTGTATTTTTATAAATGTTTAGACACCAAAATGATCAGAATCCACCAGACGGTTCCGGATATATAGATTTTTAAGTAAAACTTAAATCTCTGTTTTTTAGTCCAAGGCGCAAACAAGCATTGGTAACCATTAAAGTAGGAAACTTTTGAAAAGTTTTAAAGCGTTGTGTTTGACTACTCCGGCCCATATTGGGGGACCAATTCCTCCAGGGAGAAGGTTAGGGGGTCCAACAAGGAGTATTTGGACAGTTACCAGGTTACCAAAGCAATCTCATGTCCAGTTCCAGCCTTTACACAAGGACCGCTTTACACAAGGACCGCTTTACACAAGGACTGCCGTAGGCTTCGATGGGGTAGTCCTGATGCTGAAAATACAGAATGCTGAGGATGCTCTGGGTTCTTCATAGGGTTAATCATCCGTCCAGGGGTGAAGTAGGATGACTTGGGCCACAGGAGTCAACGTCCCTCAAAGTCCTCTTTGAGCTAGCAGAAGTCCAGCTACGGCAGGGCTGCTGGTCTCCGGTCACAGTGGGTCCTTTGGTGAGTGGTGAAGGCTACTGTCCTCCTTTGGCAACCAATCTGCACTCTAGTGACTCTCCCGGGTTCGACAGACTCGTTTGCAACTTTTGACCCCCGAGGAGTAGTCTCTTTGGTTGCACGGTGGCAGTTAGCTGCGATATTCTGGAAGTGGCTCCTAACAAGTCAGAACAGGCTACTTCAGCTTTTATAACCCTGGGGCTGGAACAGTGAGGCAGCCGACTGACTCTTGGAGTTCACCTTTTTTGTCTGGGGCTCAGGGGTGCCTACGTTAGAGGTGTGGCTACCTGTGGGCTACACGCCCACAAAAAAATGGTTTGGCCACTGGTTTCTCCTCTCTGTTCCTGCCACCAGCCTTCCTACCTGAACAAATAGGCAGCTCTTCTCTAGTGTGGTTGCCATTTACCCATCAAAGGCGGCTCCTCCTTTCGTGCCAACACCCTGTGTAGCTTCATGCGAGGGGGAGGTAACATTTGATACCTAGAAGTACCATTTATAGTAGTCCTATTCAGACGTAGCTCTGTACTGGCCAATGTTGCTACTAGTCTTTCCACAGTAATAACAACAGTTTGGGATATTTTACTTTAAGGGCATGAGAAAATATATGTGCCACTTAATATTATACAGCTCCCTCCCTTAGGGCTCAATAGGCCTTCCTTAGGGGAGACTTATCTATATTGTTAAGGCAAGTGTGGGCTTTGCCATTGGTTTGAATGGCAAACTTGAACTAGCAGTGTAAAACTGCTCTACCTGCCTGTAGTGGCAGGCTGGGAGCCATGTTGTAGTTTTTCACTTTCAAGGTGGCACAATCAGTGCTGCAGCCCTAAGGGGGCACCTTACTTTACCTACTCCAGGTACCCATTGTACCATATACTAAGGACTTATAAGTAAGATGCAGTCCTCCTTGCTCGCACACCTAAGGCCTTGCAGATCCTATTAGATGGGTTTGTGGGGTTCATCAATGATTTGGATTTGACACCCAATTTAACAAAATCCTACATAATGGAACTAGGGAAAAGGAGCAGGAAGGCGAATTCTTACGTAGTCGGCACACATACTCTGGGGAAAGTACCGGCCTTCTCATATCTAGGCATCTTGTTCAATCAAAAATTGAGTTTTAAACAGCTAGTGGAGAGTAAGTGTCTAGGTTTGATAAAGTCTACGGGAGCAATTACAGCCTTTGCTCACAGGTTAGGCAAGTGGTCACCGGGGACAATCTTAAAACTGTATAACTCATTCTGTAGTTCAAAAATTTTATATGGAAGTGAAGTGTGGGGTTTTATTAGGACAAGTGAAATGCAAAGTGAAGAAAACAGGTATTTTAGGCGGCTGCTGAGGGTCCCCCAAAGTGTACCCCCTCTTTCATTGTTCATGAGGAGCAGGGGTCTAAGTATATTTCTGACCTGGTGGCGGTGAAACCCCTCCTGTGTTGGGTGAACATGTGGTCCAATGAGGAGACAGGTTTTAATAGGAAAGTAATTCAAGACTGTCTCTCCTTGGATCATGCGTCAAAAATCCCGTGGCTGAAATATGTAAAGGATTCCTTTACTATGTTGGGCAGGGCAGAGCTGTTCTCTCACCTGGATAAGGTGAGCCCACGGGATAAAGTTCTTATTAAAGATCAGTTTTTTAAATTAATTGGGGCCCAAAGGGAGGAAAATGAACTGAAAAAGCCCTCGGTCAGAAATTATATTTTAGTCATGTCGACACAAAGTATAGAACCGTAGTTAACTATTATAGCCAGTGCTCATGACAGATTTTTAATCACACGGTTTAGATTGAACTTGCTGCACCACTTACTGGCGGTACCGGTGGGGTATACGGCACCCTCATAACAAAAAGGGCCCTGTGGCTGCGACAATACGTCTCCACAGGATACCCTTCATTTTGTTCTTTTGTGTCCGTATTACTCATTCCCGAGAAGAGTGTATCTTAAGGGGCTTTTAAGGAAACATAATTTTACGCAGGCCCGGGTGGCTTTACTTTTTTAAAAATTGTCCCCCAATGCTTTTACATTATCATGTGTCTCGAATTTTTTAAGATCCGCTCTAAAGCTAAGAAATACGAGGGGAACATAAAAGCAGAAGACCTTTAAGTACCTGACGTATTAGTGGGGACAGTGTGCGGTGCACCTTTTTATTGTTTTTAATGTTTTAAGAAGTTTTTGAGCATTGCTCCTTATGTTTAAGCGGTGCCCTGACTGACCTGTCGTCTTTTCTTATTATATGATGATCAATGTACTGTATTGTTGTGCTGATGAATGTGTATCTTTTATGGTCATATTTTTTATATATGCCGAATAAAGATTATTATTAATATTCTTATTATAAGTAAGCTAGCTTATACCTTTTTGGGGTAGGCAATTAAACATACATTTTGTAAAGGATTAGGACACTGGCACTGAGGTCTGGTTAGCAGGCCTCGGTGCACTCTCAGATTCGAAAAACAGGCAGCATCAGTCCAAAACATTGGGGGTGAGTATGCAAAAAGAGGCATTCCCTTACACTCCCACTCTGAGCTTTCCCGCCAAAAGCCAACAGCTTCACCAAGACCTCATCCAGCAGCTGTCCGATTAAATGGCCCCCTCTTCGGCACAGCATGCTGCCTTACCCCGCTGAGGATTTTTTACTTCCATATTAGAGACTAAGTCTGAAGGTAAAACTTCTGACTGGGTCGAACCTGTTTTCTGTATCGCTGTCGTGCTGCATTGTGGGCGGCCTGCATCTAGGTACAGGTCAAGAGCAACCAGATGGCCGTGGTTGGCGCTCAACATTTTTTGGCGCTATTTTGACTTTAAAACTTTAAAAAATACATTACTCCAATTTCCCTTATTAGATTTTTGTTGTTTTGGTGTCTTTTTATTTATTAACCCTTTCCATGCTTGTGACGGAACCACGCCGTCATGAGCCATGGGCGCCGTGTGCTCATGATGGCGTGGTTCCGTCATGCGGCTGCCGCTCCGCCCACGCAGCATTAATTCCCCGCCTGTGCGGGCGAATTAATGAGCGGGCGGGGCCGTGACGGAACCACGCCGTCATGAGCACACGCTGCCCGTGGCTCATGACGGCGTGGTTCCGTCACAAGCATGGCGGCGCCGCGCTCACCCCCCACCCCCCCAGCGCCGCGGCGGAATTACCGCCGCGGCCAAGGGGTTAAAATATTCTCTATTTTTCTGAATTGGTATTCTTCTTGTGTTGTTTTGTTTTAATTATTATTGGAGTACTACATAAATATTTTACACATCACCTCTAGGTTAAGCCAGTCTGCTCTGTGCCATAGCTACCATGGGGTATTTATTACCCAGGTGTATTTAGTGACTATAGTGGTTAACCCTGACAAGGATTTTGATTATTACTTGAGGTGGGTACTTACCCCCCTCAACTAATGCTCCCAATTCTTTTCACCCTGTTTCCAACAGATTCTCTTCAAAATCCTTCTAATTGTATTCATAATCCTTTTTGCTCCCCTGAATGTGTGTGTGTATGTGAATGTGTGTATATGGTATTTCTATAGCACAAAAGGAAGCAGAGCGCGGTAAATGCCACATGTACTTGACCACGTTGATTCTGGCTCACTCATTCTCCCCTCAACTACTTTTTACTTTTGAATACACTTGTCTTTCTCCATTGAAATGCAGATCTCACTGATTCATACTTGCCCACTCTTTTTCTTGCCCCTGTCATGAGTTCAGCTATAAACAATATATTAAGTAACACACTTAGCCCTGATTTCCTCAAAGATCAGATTGAAAGGCGGCTGTAAGCTTAGATGGCCGGTCAGAAGAAAGACACCGCTTGGCAAAAGTTGACAAGAGCCCCTTTGAGAAAGAGGTTATAAGCA
The DNA here is from genome assembly GCA_963921515.1 of Calotriton arnoldi. Lineage (NCBI taxonomy): Eukaryota > Metazoa > Chordata > Amphibia > Caudata > Salamandridae > Calotriton > Calotriton arnoldi. The sequence goes on from CAWUFW010001142.1 coordinate 1,603,527, forward strand.
GAGGCCTAGATTTTTCTTTTTTCTGTTAATTCTAAAGGTTTCTGGGTAGCCTACTAAAAACCAGGATAAACAACTTTCTGATGAAATTGAATAGTTTGTCAATGCAATAATTGCCACCAGAGTTGAAGTGTTCAATTGTTTTGTCTTGTTTGATTTTAAGGACTTCCATTGCAGAGGAGATCAGTTTCTGTAAAACTATACTCTGACTGACAGGCAGCCATAGTCTGGTTTTAAAGAAAAGGCTTTGAACTTTCGCTTTCTACCTTATCTTCAGTTTTTTCATGTTCAACTAGTTGTCAAGTATTTCCCCTTTTGTGTTTCTTGTTTTATGTCATAGGCACACACACAGCTAATTGCACCATGCATTACTTTTAATCGTATTTATTAATCTGTATTCTTTATGCCCTTTGTGTTGTTGTGCATTTGATGTGAATTAAAATATGCAATATATTTAAGAATGTATTTTCTCCTAGAATGCCAGGTATACAGGAATATATTCAGAAACCCATTATGAGTGGGCTGAGAGACAAAGCTTCCTACGTGAGGAGAGTCGCTGTGCTGGGCTGTGCAAAGATGTGCACACAGCAAGGAGACCAAGAGTTGGGTATGTCACTCTGCATAGTTACTTTTCTTTGTTTTAGATCTCTTTGTAATGTTAATTCTGAGCGGTAATCATTCATTCTGTAGCACACTGCGATGAAGTCTCCGGGCTGCTGCCTTAGTCCAGTCTCACTTTGAGCCTCAAGCAAGTTGTGACCAGTGGCGTAACGAAACTTGAGTTAGCCACTGTAGTGAGGACGCGGCAAAGATTATGGTTCAAGTAGATTTATTCCAGGAAAAGAAGGACAGCTTAAACAACCACCTCCCAGTACAGCAACCGTCTCGTCTCTCCACCTCCCTGCTCCACATTCTCCCCGTGACATCCTCACATTCCCCCCTAAAAACAAAAAACAAAAAAAACAAAAACTATAAAGGCTCGTAATAATACATAACAATGCATAAAAGGAAAAATATTAAAACTGAACAAAATCCTTATATTTCATGGGTAAATTTTTAGCACGCGAACTCCTTCTTAGAACTTCACAATTTTGTTCAACCACCGGTTGAGTTAAGACCAATGGTACTTGATTGCCTTGAATATCATTGGTAGAAGTATTCTGTTCAGAAAGATTCTTACTCACATCAGTATTAGATTCAGAGTAAGATTGCAGATTGTCAAAAACCTCATCCGAACCAGCAATCCATTCACTCTCCTTTTCAGAAACAACGCGAGGAAAATTCTTCATAGAATTTAACTTGACATTCTGATTACTCTCCCCAACCTGAGACCTGAATACAGATATACGTCTGAAATTCCATATTTTCCCATTTTCTACTCTTGCAGCTTTACTGAAGACTTCAGTAACTCTCACTGGATCAGACCATTTAGACAAACTCTTGTTACAAAGTCCACCAAACCTGACACGAACCCAATCACCAGCTTTTAATTTAGATACATTACATCTTTTCCCAGTATAGCTATTGAACATCTTCCCTTGATATTTCTTTACGCGTTCCCTGACATTCGCAAAATCCAACACAGTATCATAGGAATGTTTCTCCTTTAACCACCAAGGCATAAGTTTAGATCCAGGTTTCCTGCCTCGCAACATTTCAAAAGGAGATAATCCAGTTACAGAATTCGGTGATGTGCGATAAGTTAATAAAGTAGCTCGTAAAGCTTTCCTCCAAGGTAATCCACTCTTGATAGCTAGCTGACAAGACTCCTTAACAACTCTGTTGAAACGTTCCACTTGACCATTTGCTTGTGGGTAATAATTAGAAACTCTTTTATGTAGAACACCACATCTTTTAAGAAATGACTCAAATTCCTTACTAATAAATTGTGGACCATTGTCGGAAATAAGTTCCTCAGGTAAACCTTCACGGCAAAAACCTCATCCAAGAACTCAATTACCTGCTCAGACGCAACTCTCTCAACAATTTTCAACTTTGGCCACTTAGAAAAGTAGTCAACAAGAACTAAAGCATACAAGTCCTTGGCTGACTGATAACTAAAAGGACCTAAGATATCGACACCCAATTTCCTCCAAGGTCCCTGAGCATATTCAATAGGTGTAACTTCTACAGATAATGGCTTCACTGACTTATCACTCTGGGAACAGGGAGAACATTCCCTAACCCACTTGTCGACCATACCATCAATGCCAGGCCACCAGTAAAATTCTCTAATTCTCCTTTTGGTTGTGGACATCCCCATATGGCCTTCATGAGCTACCCTACAAATCAACTCTCTGAGTTTCTGAGGTGGGACAATTTTGTCACCTCTAAGAAGCATACCTTGTAAAAACATAAGTTCCTCTTTAACTTTAGAATATGAAACTAGCTCACCACTTAACTTCCTTTCTTCAGGCCATCCTTTGTGCAAAAATACTAAAACGTCCCTTAAAATACAATCCTCATCCATTGCTTCTTTCCACTTAGCCTCAGAGATCACATTGTCTAATTTCTCCTCGCCTAGACTCTTATTAATATCATCCATGGTGTAAGCAACATCACACTCACCCTTGTTCGTACAATCCGTAATATCTTCCAAAGGCAACCGTGACATGCAATCAGCATGAACATTCATTCGACCAGGAACATATTCAACTACGCAACGATATTCTTGCAATTTGGCTGCAAGTCTTGCTAAACGAGCAGTTAAAGTTCTACCGCCACCAGCTGTCAACATATTGATTAAAGGTTTATGGTCAGTTCTTAAACAAAATTTAGTACCCCACAAAAACTGACGAAAATGCTGTGTGGCCCATGTACATGCCAGAAGTTCCTTTTCAATAGTTGAATAATTACATTCAGAATCACGAAGCATTCTGGAAGCATATGATACAACATATTCACCTTCTTTGTCCTTTTGCATTAATACTGCTCCTAAACCCACGCTACTGGCGTCTACACAAACTATACATTCCTTACCAACTACATAAGATTTTAAAAATGGTGCACCAATAACTTCCTTCTTGAGAGTATCAAATGACAACTGTTGATCATTTCCCCAGACAAATTTGGTATTTTTCTTTAACAATGAACGTAACGGATGTACAATAGTCGAATAATTTTGTACAAATTTGCCATAGTATTCAGTAAGACCTAAAAATGACATCAATTGTTCTTTTGAAACAGAAGCAGGAGCATTGGCAATACTTTGTACATGGTTGAGTTTGGGTTTGATACCTTCACTAGAAATCTCATGACCCAAATACTCAACTTTATTCTGTCTAAATTTACATTTGGAAAACTTCAAAGTTAATCCTTTTTCCTGTACTCTTGACAACACTTGATCCAAATTCTTATCATGTTCTTCACATGTCCCTCCATAAATTAAAATATCGTCTTGGAAGGCAATAGCTCCCTTACAATCTTCTAGAAGCTCTTTCATTAACCGTTGGAAAACAGAGGCGGCACTAGCCAAACCAAAAGGCATACGTAAAAACTGGAACATGCCTTCTGGTGTAACAAAAGCTGTTAAGCGCTTAGACTCATCATGCAATTCCACTTGATGATAAGCACTTGCAAGATCAATGGTAGAAAAAACAGAAGCACCGGACAATGTGGAAATTAATTCATGGATGTTGGGTAAAGGATGTTTATCCACCCAAATCTCCTTATTCAAACTGCGAAGATCCACACATAGACGAAGATCTCCGGTGCCTTTAAGCGATAAAACAATTGGAGAAACCCAAGGTGAAGATTCTATGGGTTCAATTATACGCTTATCAACCAAGTCAGATAACATCTCTTTCAGTTTAATCCTATAGGCTAAGGGTACATTTCTTACTTTGTGCCTCACAGGAATAGCTTCGTCATTTAAAATAATTTTGTGTTTGAAATTGGAATATTTACCCAATGAGTTGACAAACACTTTGGGAAAAGTTTCTTTAATTTCATTGACAAATTTCTCATTGTCAATGGAAATCACACTAACAGAGGGAGAAGCATTGGGATCTAACTTAATGCCAAGTTCTTGTTGATGCGGCCAACCTAAAATGGCTACCCCCTTGGTGGCAATATAGATCTTCCCTCTAGTTCTTCTACCTTCAAATTCTATGTCTGCCCACATGAATCCTTCAAGATCAATTTTGTGGCCAGAATACCCCCAGGCTGAATATCAGGTGGAAGCTATTTTTTAGTACCCCAAAGCTCATTGAACAATTTCTTCCCTATAATAGTGTACCAGGCACAAGAATCAACCATCAAGTGAACAGGTTTGTTTTCAATTCTTGCAATACAAGTGGGAAAACTCTTATGATTAGCATCACTGACCCCAAGTACAGAATTTAGTTCATGAGGAACCTCAACCTCTTCATACTCAATATAATTCACCCTTTGCGAAGACCTACATACTTTACTAAAATGACCCTTTTTTTTTACATCTAACACATACTTTGTCCCAAGCAGGACAACCTTTATAATTGCCTACATGGTTGGTACTACCACACCTAAAGCAATATACAGAGTTCCTTTTGACGTAAACTTTGTTCTCAAAAGTTTTCTTTTCAACATCCTTCTTCGTGTAGGAGTTCGGACTGTATTTTGGTCCTGTTTGATTTTTTACTAGAGAAACTTCTGGTACAATATTCTGCACTTTGGTATTTTGACTTCTGATTTCAGTGACAAATTTCTCAGACTGTTCAATACCTTTAGCAATATTAATAACAGCACTAAGAGAAGATTCTGTACCTTGCCATAGTCTTTCTTGTATTTTTTTACTTTTGGTCCTCCTCATTATTTGATCTCTAAGTACTTGTTCAGAAGTAATGGTTTCAAATGCACAGGAACTAGCTAAAGTGCGTAAAGCAGATACGTAATCCTCTATGGATTCTTCCTCCTTTTGTGCACGTGAATAAAAATTAAATCTTTCCATTACTACGTTAATCTTTTTCCCAAAACGAATTTTCATTTGTTTGGTGGCCTTCTCAAACACATCGGTATCACCAGCATCTTCAATAGGAGGGAGATTATTAAATTCTTTTAAACCTGCTCCTCCTAAACAATGCTTAAGCAACGCTAGTTTTCTTTTAGCAGAACAGTCTTCCTTTTCAAGAACATCAACATATGCTAAAAACATAGGAAACCAGAGTTCCCATTCAATATTGGGTTCACCAGCAACTTGTAGAAAATGTGGAGGTGCAGCAATGTTAGCCATGTTGAAAATCCTTAAGGCAATAGAATAAATTGAAAAACTGTGCTTATACGCAGGAAAAGCTAGCACGCAGACACTAAACTGCAAAAAAAAAACTGATACCAGCTGAAGTTTACATCAGAGTAATGCACACTGCGATAGGTTGTTGAAAGAGAAAGGTGAGCGCATCACCGAGATGCACCAGTGGTGAATGATGACTGAATCCGAGGGAGAAGTGTGCAGCGTGATTTAACAGCTGGTAATACAAAATCAGAAAAGTGTGCGCATCACTGTAATGCGCTAACAAGATTCGTACAGCTGGAAAATTATGTGCATAAAATACATGCAGATTACGCATGCGCGATTACAGCTGTGCGCATCAGCGAGTGAAGCTTGAACGAAGACTTAGCGTCGGCAATTCCTTGAAGGCTGTGTGTGAGCATCAGTTGCTAGGAAACAGCAACCAAACCAAATGCGTGTTGCAAACTTCTTAAAAATAGTGGCACGTAACGTGGTGACGTGGCGTAGGAACAGAACCAGGCAGATCAGGCAAATGCGTGACGGGAGAGGGCATGGAACGCTGGCAGCGCACGAGCATGGAGTCAAATCACCAACTGTCGAGTGAGCGGAAAAACGTGGAAATCATCTGGGAATAGATGACAAATCCTACCAGAATAGGAGAAACAGGGAACTGAAACGATCACCTTCCGCTGCACATCGGCACCTTCATACACGGACTGCTGTCTTCTAAGTCGGACAATTTTCCGAACGAAACTACAGGTGAGTGCTGCCTTCTTCCTTCTCCCGCTCGTCGCCAAATTCATGTAGTGAGGACGCGGCAAAGATTATGGTTCAAGTAGATTTATTCCAGGAAAAGAAGGACAGCTTAAACAACCACCTCCCAGTACAGCAACCGTCTCGTCTCTCCACCTCCCTGCTCCACATTCTCCCCGTGACATCCTCACATTCTACCATGACATAACTACTTAGAACACTACAGCCACCCTGCAAAGTACATGGAGGGCGCCCCCCTCCGGCCTCACTCAGGAGCTTTCAGGCCAGGGTACTGTGCTGAGGGGCCCCCCTGGAGCTCGCCCCTTGCACTGCGGGGGCCTTTGTTACGCCACTGGTTGTGACTGCTTTCATGTCTGAAAATCATTACTCCTACTCTCAATTAGCTTGTCCACCATAAGCTTTCTTACACCTCCCTGTGAAATAAGAGCGATTGGTGTGGGTTTTTCTGCCATACCGAAGATAGCAATGGAGAAGTTTAGTGCCATTCTATCCTCTCACTAGTAATAAAGTTGTTCACCTACAGGGAAGCAAACTGTGACTTGCACCTTGCAATTTTATGTTGAATTACACAAGGATGTTTAGATTCTCTTCTAGGCTGTGTTGATGTTCTTTTCATTTAAGTACAACTCTAGTAGCATCAAAGTAGAAACTTAACAAAATGGCGTATTAAATTAAGATGAAAGGCTTTCGAAGCTCTCTTTAAAAGCCACATCGAAATAATTTTTAGGTTGTTTTGAATATCCCATTTGTGCCTTAATATTTTACCTGCATTTAATATTGTCATCTCAGAAATTAAATGCTTTCTTCTGACTTGTTTTTGAAGTACACAAATCCAATGATGAAATATTGATGAGACATGAAACACATGAATTAACTGCACCGGTCAATGTATGGTCATGGAAAAATCAAACCTTTCCAGCCAATCTGAATTTCTATTGAAAATAGGTGCCCCATTTCAAGTGTTCTGGCCTGAAGAAACTTAGCTGTTGTCCTTGCACACTTTTTCTCTCCTCCGGTTTCTACTTTAACCAACTGACAGTTACATAAGGAGACACCAACCATTGGATTCTGCTGCAGCTGTCATTCAAGAAGACTGGGGAAGAAAGACGAGGTGCTACAAAAGTCAAAACAGTGGTGTGTGCTCTTTCTGGCTTCAGGCAAATGTGTCCAAGCACCCTCCTGTTTCCACCCCTGCCGCCGCTGCCATCTACAGCATGAGCTGTACACACCGGCGTGTGTGGCTGAAATGATGGAGATCCACAAGGCTTTTGGATTAATTCAAAGTAAGTTTATTCCATCAGTTATGGCCCACGGCACGTCCTGTCCACTCGGATCCTGACAGAGCAACAGACTCTAATGAGAACCTGAGAGAACACCCATGCCATGAATGCAGGCAGCAATCAAAAATACACAAACATAACAATAAGTAACAGATGTGCCAAGCGAGCCCGCTCGGCACTATCATACTAAGTAACCCTGCGCGTGTGGCGCTTACTATTCCATTACAACATTTCCATCCTTTTTATCTGAGCAACAAAATATTCTCTCGGATATTGACTTTAGTTACACACATAATCATCATATTTTTGGGGAATTCTCCTGATTCGAGAACCCAACTAATTAATGCAGATACCACCAGGAGCTGTACCCTTGGTCCCAGAGGATATGTTACTTGTAGCAGCTGTGGGTGCCTTATTATGTGTATCACAAGATTGGGGATTATGAATAAGCCAGTGTGCCCAATCAGTATCTGCCTCTTTTGTCATTTCTCTCCTTTTGCTCATGATAGCCACTTGATCAGAGGTCAGTCTGACAATCTGTCTCATATTCCACCACCCTTTTCCCAGAATAAGAACAGAACCTTTGCTTACCCTTCCCACCTGTACTCGAGCAGAAAACTTGGAATCCCCTTTCTGTGTTCTGATGGATTTTCTAATCATAACCCAATCACCAGCGCTTAAATCCACTAAAGAATTACCATGTTCACCACCAAACCTTGTCTTCATCTGAGCTTGCTGTGCACCAACTCTAGCATTTATTATCCTCTTACATGGCATCAGTTCAATATTTCCTTTTGTTTTTTCACTCAACTACCTAGGGTACAGAGTGGTATAAACATTATGACCCCTCAATAATGAAAAAGGAGTCGCCCCAGTAGTGCAATGGGAAGAAGTATTATAATCCCAGACTTTGCGTTCAATAAATTTCATAACATCCAGTCCTGAAGCCAAAGCTGTTTGCAGCCCTTCTTTAATTATTCTATTTGCACGCTCCATCAAACCGTTAGAAGTTGGTGCATACAATGCAACTTTGAGATACTTAACATCCATGCTCTGTAAAAAATTCCTTATGCATTCAGAAACGAAATGAGTGCCATTGTCTGTGACCAAAAATCCCTCCAATACAAAAATTTGTTCTAAAAAAATTAAAGACTGTCTGGGTATCAGTTGATGCAACAAATGCATGGTACATCCACTTGGAGTGATAATCTATAAGTAATATAGTATACCTCAAAGGTTCCGGTAAGGTGGAAAAAGGACCAGAAAAATCCAACCCTAATTATTCCAAGCTTGATCAGGAAACGGGATAGGACACAATAGAACACGCATACCTTTCCAGTGCTTGTCAGATAACAAACATTTAGGACACTGATCAATCAAAGATTTAACTTGATCATCCAAAGATGGCCACTATTAATGTTTCTTAATTTTAATACTCGTTTTGGTACACCCTAAATGTCCATCATGAGCCAGTGATATAATGATATCACGTAGCTTGGCAGTAGGAACAAAAATATCTCCCCTGAGCACAAATTTATTTTCCACCGAAAGTTCATGAGCAACCTGAGCAAATGTTTTCAACTCTCCTTGTACATTCCTCACTTCAGGCCATCCTTTGATTGTGTATTCCACGACTTTAATTAACACGGAATCCTCCTCTGAAGCCTTGATCCAGTCTTGCTCACTTAAAACTGTTTTGTATTCAGATATAGGGTAAACCAATGCGACACATTCCACATGATCCGACAGAGATATGTCCTCCTCCTCCCCCTCAAGTGCCATGCATGACAAACAGTCTGCACGAAAATTCTTTCCACCCAGGATGTGACTAATGGTGAAATTGTATTCCTGCAATTTTGAACCCAACCTGGTAAGCCTAGATGACATATTTCCAATGCCACTAGTCGTGAAAATGTGCATCAAAGGTTTGTGATCAGTCAGCAATTCAAACCTAGTGCCCCAAATGTATGTTCTAAATTTATGGACCGCCCAAACACAGGCAGAGCTTCCCTTTCGATGGTACTGTATTGTTTTTCATATACCTTGAGTGACCTGGACGCAAAAGCCACAGTTTTCTCAGTGCCACTAATCTTTTGACTGAGAACGGCGCCCAAGCCATGCGCACTGGCATCCACCGTAATGATAGATGTTTGATTTTCACCAAATGCACTCAGAGCTGGGGCTTTTATGATAATTATTTGTACCACCTCAAATGCTGTATTTTGCACTTCCGACCACACAAACCTTTGTCCTTTCCATAACAACATTCTAAGTGGCTCAACAGACTGCGCATAACCAGGAACAAAACGTGCATAGTATTCTGCCAAACCAAGAAATGAACGAAGGGCATCCCTGTCCTCAGGGGCTTTGGAATCACTGATGCCTTTAGTCAATGACTCTTTCTTTTTGATACCATCACAAGAAATGGTATGTCCCAGATACTCTAATTCATTAGTGGCAAACTTGCATTTTTCCAACTTCACAGTCCTACCCTTATTTAACAGAATGGACAACACTTTACTAAGGATTTTGTTGTGCTCCTCAAGATCTTTGGCATACATCAAAATATCATCCTGATACGCCTGCACACCAGCCATGTTTCCAAACAAGTTGTCCATGAGTTTTTGGAACACGCTGGCGGCAAGTGCCAAGCCAAATGGGTGTCTAAGATATTTGTACACTCCATAAGGGGTAACAAAAGGGGTCAACTCTTGGGATTCAGATGATAAAGCAACCTGGTGATATGCTGACCTTCGGTCAATAGTAGAAAACCAGCACACCTCTCCTATGCTAGCCAGTAAATCTTGTATTTTTGACAATGGATGGCAATCTACTATGATATTTTTGTTAAGGGTGCGCAAGTTGGCACATAACCTGATGTCACCAGTCCTCTTGCGCGCAACGACAGTGGGAGCCACTCATTGGGAAGAATAAGTGGCTTGTATTACACCTTGAGTCACTAATTCATTAAGAGTGCTCTTCAGTTCCTCTCTGGCGCTCAAAGAACAGAGCGAACTTTCTGTGCAATAGGTTGGGCATTGGGAATCAGCCTAATTTTGTGCTCAAAACCTAGGACCTTACCAACATGCTTGGCAAATAAGGCTTTAAAATCTGCTAGATGGCATTAACAGATTCCTGGGGATCATCATTGACAAATGAAATGGGTAGTTTGGGTGGGCATTTTTCCCAGAACCACTGGATTGTCAGAACCAAAGAACCAAAAATATACCCATCCTGGCCAAATCCTACCAACCCACAATGTTTCTCCCTTTGACAGCAACGTAAACCTTGGTAATGATTTCCCTACCAAGACACGAAACCTTTGCTTTGAAATAACCAAGCATGTCGATATCTTGTTCCCCAAAAGCCTTTGGATTAACATCTGTAGGAGAAAGTGAAAGGTCAGAACCCCAATGTTCATAAAAGGTAGAGTCACGTAAAATGGTTATGGGCGACCCTGAATAAGCCATGACCATTAACTTAGTATGATCCACAATAATTTCACATAAAAAGCCTTTGACGGGTAACTCTAGAGTGTTGCATTCTAATGTTAAAAAGACATTGTTAAGTGACGCAACACAATCCACCACATCTGTGTCAACATTTCCCACTTTTGCTGTATGTTTCGCACTTCTGCATACACTATGAAAGTGACCGAATGTTTTACGGAAGGCACATTTCTTTCCAATAGCGGGAGAAGTAGGAAAGTTACTAAGATGGGTTTTAGAACCACACCTGAAGCAAGAGCCAAAGACGTTTTTTGTTAAATGTTTTAGATTGTTTCCCTTTAGAACTAATGATGACCATTACCTCAGTGCAATCTTCTGTGGAAGTAACAACATTACCCATAGCAGCGTCTGGATGTAAAAGTTTTGAAGAATTTAGAGACCTTTCAAGTCTTTTCTGAATTTTCCTAGAGGGACAATTAAAAACAAATTGGTCACAAATGTAATGTCTAAATTTGGGCCAAACTCACAAGTAAATGCCAGGACTCTTAGAGCTGATACATATTTGTCTACATTTTCCTTCGGAAATAGCTTTCGTTTGAAAAAAGCATGTCTTTCGAGCATAATGTTAGGTTCATCAGCAAATTGTTTCCGTAACCTAAAAACCGCCTCAAGGTAAATGTTCCATTGTCCATCACCTTAAGGTGCTTGTATAATTGGCAAACTGTCAAAAATACACTGCCATATAATGAGGCCAATTTGCATGCAGGATTGTAGCTTGTAGCATCTATGGCAACCAAATGGTTCTCAAATAACTTGAACTAATATGTCCATTTAATTAGGGGTTAGCCTGGATGAGTTAAAAAAGGTGGAGGTTGAGTCATGGATTGCTGCGATCCTGTAATGATAACATTGCTGCCTGCGCTCACACCTGAATTTGAGGTGGACTTTCTCACACACTGTTGATTAAAATATACAAGAAAAGGTGAAGATAGTAAATAATCAATAACCAGTATGAATAAGTAAACGAAAACTATATGGACATGAAAATTAACAGTAATAGTGGTGTGCCTATCACCGGATGTGAAGGCAGGTTACCAAAAACACTTGGTGCTCTGTGTTCAATACACTGTGTGCAGGTAAAGACTCGATTCTCGAGTTCCACTTGTAGCTGAAGGTGTGCTTGTCACCGATTCCTGTAAAGTTGTATGAGGTGTGCCTGTCACTGATCGTGCAGGCAAAGTGCTAATCTGGATAGCAATAAGCGTAGGTGTGCCTGTCACTGACTGTGCTGGCGAGCTGCGTAGGAACAGAGCAGCTGTAAATCTAAGATGGCCGTCGGGGCGTCAACGTGTGACGCAGGCTGGAGGCCAGGCGTGCCTGAACTGGATCTTCCATGCGCAAGATGGCCGCCAGACGTAGATGTGTGACGACAAAGCCCTCCGTTGTCGCACATTGATAGCCTTCTGCTCCACCGCAGCACCGCTGTGAAGTAAGGATTTCCCTTTAAAATGCTTCCTGAAGGCACGAGCAGGCTCTGCAGAAAGCAGCTGGGGGAAGGAGCAGACTCCAAAATCAGCGACAGCAGAAGCAAGTGGAACTGGCACAAACTGCAAAATAAACGTTTTATGTGCAGTCGGTGGGCCAGCGAAAGGGCAGCTAGTCGCCAAATGAAATGATGGAGATCCACAAGGCTTTTGGATCAATTCAAAGGAAGTTTATTCCATCAGTTATGGCCCACAACGCAGCGCGTCCTGTCCTCTCGGATCCCGGCAGAGCAACGGACTCTAACAGGAACCCGAGAGAACACCTGTGCCACGAATTCAGGCAACAATCAAACATACACAAACGTAAGAATAGCAAACAGACGTGCCGAGCGAGCACGCTCGGCACTAGCATACTAGGTAACCCTGCTGCACTTACTGTTCCATTACAGTGGCTTCTAGTGATATTTTCAATTTGTGACAGAAGAGGTCTGGGGAAGAAGGGGCAAGTACCGGGGATCATGTTGTGACTCTTGTCAATGGGCAGGCTCGCTTCTCCCTTATTCCCTATGTGAATGCTGTCACTGATTGTTTGAGCAAGATGGGCTCAGATCCCTTATTCCGGCTTGTGCACATTAATCTCTATTAGAACATTGGAATGTTGGGAGCTCCATTGTAGACATTGGAGTGCTCCAGGCTTCTACTGGCTGGTAGAAACCCGGAGAGCAACATTCCAAAGTTGTTTTCCTTTCACAGCTGCTGCTGTGAACAAAGGCCTCTCGGAGCCCGAGGGGATTTAAACCCTCTCGGGCTCCAAGAGGCCTTTGTTTTTACTAATTAGAACATTCTGCCCTCTAGGGGCGGAATGTTCTAATAGCCTTAGAGCCCTCCTAGTGGGCTCTACCGGCCATTAAAGGCCCACTCCCTTTAAAGCTGGAGGGGGCCTTTAATGGCCGGTAGATCCCGCTAAGTCGGGCTCTAATGCTACAATAGTATCCTCTCTAATTGTAATTAATGTTCCAATATAGCATTAGAGCCTGACTTAGCGGGCTCAACCGGCCATTAAAGGGATGCTCCAGCGTTAAACGCCCGAGCCGTAGGTTTAAATCCCCTTGGGCTCCGAGAGGCCTTTGTTCACAGCAGCAGCTGTGAAAGCAAAACAACTTTGGAATGTTGCTCTCCGGGTTTTCTACCAGCCAGTAGAAGCCTGGAGCACTCCATTGTCTACAATGGAGCTCACAACATTCCAATGTTCTAATATTGCTAAGCTTAATCAAGGTTGGGTAACCCATGTTAATCTTTAAACCTATGTCCCTACTACCATAAAAATAGCAAACTTAATATTTCAAATAAAAAAATGATAGATGCATGCCATTCCAGTTCCTCTCTCACTGCTGTGCTGATGCACTTCAAATCTGTGGCATCGGAAACCCAGTGCCACAAGGAGAAACTTTTCAGTTATTCATACCTGAGCTGAAGATGGTCTTCACAGTATATTTAAGATCAACAAACAATAATAATAAACATGAATTAACAACAATTACAATTTTTAAAAAGATGTTACAGTTTTAAAAACAACACAGATCTACAGTACAAGGATTATATTATAAAAATTCATGGTCCGTTTTGCAATTCTGATGTTATCAATTAAAAACATCAGTGACAAAAAGGAACAATAAGAGCGCTAATCAAATAATGCAAACTTGCATTATATCTTGCCTTCCAGAAAAGCAAAGGCTATATATACATTTTCTCTGCCTTAATCCATGAAATTTTAAGATAACACACTGTATGGTCTCTTAATAATGACATAATATTACATTTGTTTTAACTCTGCGTAAAACATACCATATCAAAAGTCACTACGTGTATGCACCTCAATGAAACTGCCAAGTGCCTCTGCTTTTTTAATAGTGTATTTGAATTGATTTGGGGTACTAACAAACAGTTCTTTGTCCACATTCAACTTGATCTTTTGTGCAGCAAAACTGCAATTTTTTATTATCGTATATATTGATTAATTATTTTTCAATAATTTGCTTTTAGTTTACATACGCAACCCCTTTTCCTCACCATCATATAATTTGTGACCCCCCCCAATCTCGGTATGACTTCTAGGAATTAAAAGACATTGGCTTTCTCCCCAAATTGCAAGTGTATAGGTTTCACTGGAATGTGCTTCTTTACACTCAGAAGTGTCTTTAATATTTTCATTTAACTTGGTTTAAAGAAGACACCTTGGGAAAGGTTGGAAGTCCAGGACAATTGAATACTCCTCTTAATTGTTTGCACAGTACGTGCTGTTTACACGCTATCTTCTGCTGCTCTTATACTTTTATTGATTTTACTCCCACTTACCGCTTTTAAATAATTGCTCTGCGACACCTTGTTCCCCGCATTGTTACCCACGGTCCGCCGCAGCTCTGTGCTGATTGTGCGGAGAAAGCCTTTTGGCCCTACTTCCGGTGGAACTCGGTTAGCGCTCTCGTGTTTTAGTACACCCAGCCATAAAACCGATGCCGGGACGGACACGCAGCGGGCACGCCGAAGGCGCGCCAAAGGCAAGCCTGTCTGCGCCTGAACGTCGCCAGGAGCCAGGACCCCTGGCTCTCTTAAGGTAAAAAATAATATTATCCACCGTCACTATTACTCAGCGGCTACCTTCCACCAACTGAGAGCACGGAATAAGATCAGCACATCACAACAACTCCTATGTACCAATTGTTATCCCCATACCCTAGAGGGCCCGGTGGCCTGTTATAATTGTCATTTTCAAAGTAACAACGATTCAGGGAACTTTACGGGGAAGGCCCCAGCCCCACTCCAATCAAGTATGACCTAAAAAGTTTTCTTTGCAACGTAAGGTCATTAGCTAAGCATGCAACTGAGATATGGGATGTAATCACTTCTCAGTCTCCGGACATTTGGTCTTGACAGAAACATGGTTAAATCCCTCTAACCTTCCAGCTATCACGCTAGCTATTCCAGATAACTATAAACTCATTAAACTCGACAGAGGTTTAAAAATGGGTGGAGGTATTGCCATAGTTTTTAAAAACACAATCAATGTGACATGGATCACAACTACCATCTCCGACTCTAAAGAGTTAGGCATCTTTAAGATAAAAGTCTCCGCAACTGATAGCTGGAACGAAGCTCTGCTCTATCGCCCTCCAGGGCCTAAGGCCAATTTCAGTCAACAGCTAGTGGAACAGATAGCCACGCATGTCTTAGCCTCAAATAAATTTCTTCTCCTAGATGACTTAAATTTCCACGGGGAAGATCACACTAATTTGGAAGTAATTAAGCTATTAATGGACCTAGAAACACTAGGACGCTCCCAAAGAGTCAGAGGCCCTACGCACACAGCTGGCTACTCATTTGATCTACTATTCTCTAACATTGACCATCTGGACTGTAAGGTACCACTTCCCCTTACATGGACTGACCATTTTTTAATCACTTTTGATGTTCAGTCCATTCATCCCCCGATAACAACAAGGAATAGCAGATCGCCTCGCGATGCCTATAGACCGTGGCATAAACTCACGCCTGAAGCTTTCCGGGAAGCTTTACACCCTAGCTCGCCACAAAGTAATCCTGAGGTCTCTGAACTATTGGAGTCCTTCAACTCTGCTCTAACGGTAGCGCTGGACGCAACCGTCCCTCATAAAAATCACTGTTCTACCTATAACCGACCTTTGACCCCGTGGTTCTCAACAGAGTTAAAAATAGAAAAATCAAAGTGCAAGAATCTAGAGAGGCTTTGGCGCAGAAGCAAAGAGCCTCAAGATAAGGATCTGTATAAACAAGCTCTGTCCTTCTATCACCATAACATCAAATCTGCTAGCCGTAGTTTTATTATCAACCAAATCGAACAGGCAGGCAATTCCCCCAAAGCTCTTTTTAATATAGTTCATGATTTTATCACCCCTCAGGCGTGCACTCAGTCTCCTTCTGAATCCCAGAAATTCTGCGATTCTCTGGCCAATTTCTTCCAGGAGAAAATCTCCTACATTTATACAAAATTTCATATCGCCTCCTCTCAGGGCACAGAGATTACTACCTCCGAGGCAGATCAGTCAAAGGCTACTTCCCATACATTAGATAGCTTTGAGCCTTTCACTATGGAGGAAATCCATAGTTCTTTGGTGTCGGTGAAGTCTGGCTCTCCCCTGGAAATTTGCCCACCTAAGATAATGTCCTTGCTGGCCACCCTCTGTGCCCCAGTGATTCTAGAGATCTATAATTGTTCAATCAAAACAGGCACTAACCCGCCAGAGTGGAATGCGGCATGTGTACGGCCCATTTTTAAAAAGCCTACTTTGGACCAAAAATCTCTGGGTAACTTCCGCCCTATATCCTTGTTACCTCTTCTAAGCAAACAGCTCGAAGGTCTAAGTAACAAACCATTTGGGCTCCTACCTCGAACTTAACCACATCCTTGATCCCTCTCAATCCAGCTTCCGCCCAGGTCATAGCACGGAGACGGCGCTCCTGGCTGTGACTGATTTTCTGCACCTGGGGGTGAATGCAGGCAACCCAGTGATACTTGTATTATTAGACCCTTCTTCAGCCTTTGATACCATATCTCATACGAGGTTGATGGAAAGGCTACAAGCAATCGGCATACAGGACCTGGCACTCAAATGGCTCCACCATTTTTTGACAGACAGACATCAAACTGTCATCCTGGGCCCTTACTCTTCACGCAAGATAATCTGAGACAAGGGTATTCCGCAGGGCTCATGCCTGAGCCCCACTTTGTTTAATATCTACATGTCTCCCTTGGCTGGGATTGCAGAGCGTTTTGGCTTTGATATAATCTCATACGCGGATGACACTCAGCTGATGTTTACACTTGGCCATGACCTGATAGCGACAAAAAGGAGTTTTGCCTCAGGCATGTTTGCTATTTCCGACTGGATGAATGAGAACTATCTCCAGTTGAATGCAGAGAAGACGGAGATCATGCTGTTTGGCAAAGCCTCCTCTATCTGGATGGACGACTGGTGGCTTCCCCAACTCGGTGCCACTCCCATGCCTAAACAAGCAGTAAAGAATTTGGGGATAAAACTGGACCAAGCTTTAATGATGAAAGAGTACATTTTGGCTACCATTGGTACATGCTACTACAACTTACGCCTTTTGCGCAGAATTTTCCCCTACCTCCCTACCTCTGCCCGTAGAACTCTGGTCCAGGCCATGGTAATAAGCAGACTAGACTATGGCAATGCCCTTTTGGCAGATGTTAGTGAAACTTCAGGTCGTTCAAAATACTGCAGCCAGGCTCGTTCTTAATCACCCTTCTGGCACTTCCTCGGCCCCTCTGCTGAAAGAACGACACTGGCTGCCAGTGAAGAAACATTCTTATTTTAAGATTTGCTGCCTTACGCACAACGCCTTAAAAGGCAAAGGCCCTCTTTATCTTCGGAAAAAAATAAAAGTATACACAGCCTGCCGTAATCTAAGATCCCGCGATAAAGCCTTACTGTGTGTTCCCCGCATTCGTCAAACGTGCAGCGGTGGAAAGGCTTTTTCCTATCTCGCCCCCATGTACAGGAATAAGCTTCCTCTTCATGTTCGCTCCTGTCCAAACTACTGTAAATTCAGGAAACATCTCAAAGCATATATATATATATATATATATATATATATATATATATATATATATATATATATATATATATATATATATATATATATTGCAGTTGGACCTCAACTCTGCCAGAACATTGTGCCGATGAGCATCTGTTGTCACCTTGCACCCGCTAACGTTTGGGAACTGGTTTGTCTCATTGCCCAGGATTACGCTAGACCAACAGGGGGGTGGGCCAAGCATCACACAGTTGCTGGGGACTTCAGCTCCCAGAACCACCAGCTGCTCGCAATATTGCCTACTTAACAGCCTCACAGTTCTGCTGCGCGGTCAAAGCCCGGGCCCGCCTTTGGTCCGCGCCCATCAGAGCCCGGAGTAGGCTGGGCTGGTCCCCCCCTCTTGGTCCGAGCATTGGGACATTTCAAGGTATTGTAATTATCAACTAAATAACGACAATGCTCTGTTAATGCACATAATTTAGTACGTGTCTGGGCACAAGACGCTCTTCTATAATAACGCTGCTCTGAACCTTCTGCTTGCATGCTATCTGACTGGGTGATGGGGGTACTTTGTGCTATTATTTTTGTTCTTTATTGCATACTTCAGTGTAAACCTTGTGAGTTAGCAGAGATTAGTTTCTGGCACCATGGGCAAACGCAAGGCCATGGTCCAGGCCCAAGGTACTGCAGAACATTGTAAAAACTCAGCCAATTGAACCCTCAAAGAAATCGACCTCCTAATAGAAGAAGTTGAGTCCCTAATTGGTCCTGAATCTCTCACACTTAACAAACCCACAATCAACAAAAAAATTCCTAAGTCACAAGCTCCCACTGGGGCAATGCCTAAAATAACAAGTCTCGGGAAACCACAGGGCAAAACAAAGCCATCTCCTAAACGGGAAAAAATCTAATACAATCCCAAGACTCTTTGGTTGTTCAGCTAGCAAAGCTAGGTTCGGCGCTGCCCTTAATTGTGCCGAAGACCTTAGTAACGCCATGCCCTGTCAGCTACCACTCTCCCCTCTAATCTCGAGTAGTAACCAATACTTGCCTTTAGCCGATTTGACTCAGACTATAGCGCACTCAGGGCCAGTTATCGAGCCTGCATACACGTCCCCGCTCATTGGGAGACATAGCTCTACTGTGTCAGCATATCAAGGAATTCAGAGGGGAGGTTAGGGTTCTTAAAGCATTGGTCTTATGCTTATCTTTTACACCTAAATCGAGCAATATCGAAGGTACTCCATATTGTAGACAAACGCTTACCTCCTTTCGATCCTGTGAAAGATCAGCCCTCCTGTAGAAAAACAGAATGCCACGGAGGTTAGGAGCCGGGTGCCAGCATATGTTCTTCCTCCTGTGACTCCTTGTGTAGGAAAACCCAGAATGATGGGGGGTTCTTGATGATGCTATTGCTCATAGACACACTAGGATATTGCAGCCACCATCCCATTTAAGCAAACAGCCCTGCGGGGATCGGCACCTGCTGAGATACCCCATGCCCTCAGGCGAAGTTAATCATGCCGGCGGGAGCCATCAGTCATAGATTCTAGCCACTCCATATTTTTGACTAATATTCTTAAACCAACAACGTCCTTCCATAATGAAGATGAAGAAGCATTGATAAATAAATACATCATTTGGTTTGACAGGTGAGGGGATTCCGCTTGGTGAGGATATTCCGGCTGGTCGAAGACGCATGCCACATGGTTTCAAGTTTAATAGCATTGAATTAATAGTTGGGGACAGGGACCTTGTTGATAACTTAGTGGCCTTTGATGCTTGAACCTCACACTTGGTCACTACCGACATACGCTTCAAATATAGCTGCCCTGAGTATACATCTCAATCTAGCCCATCTGCTCCTCTTGACCAAGTCAAAATAGGCTCAGCCATTAGAGATATTGACTCGCTGCCACTGTTCAAACGAATCTTACCCTCCATTGCCAGTGAGCCCCCTGTCAACATACTGCCAACAAATAAAATGTGTACTCATGATACAGACTCATTCATCAAAGGCCAGATGGGATTGTGTAAGAGCCCAGACTCCCTAGTCCCTTTTAATATCTCCCAACCTTCTACCCTACCCCAAGCAAAAAATGTGACGTCCATGATTTCATGGAATTTAGCCGGACTCAGATCAAAGGTTTCTATACTGGATTGGAACACCTTTATCAACCTATATGATATCTGCATGTTTCCAGGCATCGGGGATGGTCGATATGGTGATAGAGGCGTTGAGGATGGTGCAGAGCTGGTGGCTGATCACCTTGCTTCCGAGGTTGAAGAGTCGATGGGGGCATGCGTCGGTGGGCGCTCCTGAGTGGATGGAGTTCATTAGGGTCGTAGTGTTTGATGTGCAGAGTTGTTCCCAAGTGGTGAATGGGTGGTTGTCGGTTGTCTTCGCGGAAGTGGGGAGGCTGAGGAGGTCAGTGGGTTGGGGCTCGAAGTTTCTGTATATGGTGGCTATCTTGTTGAGGAAATGGTCTGCAAGAGCGTCGCAGAGTTCCTGTGATGAGGGGGATTGATTTTTCGGTAGCTGATGGACAGGTGAACTCTCTGACAATGGCAAAGAGTTCCTTTGTCTGGTTGGCGCTTGCCTTGATTTGGTGTGTCAGAGCTTCCTTTTTTGCAACTTTGAGATGGTGGTGGTAGTTGTTGAGGGCAGACTGTAAGGTGGCTTGATCAGTGTTGTTTCTGCTGGTGTGCCATCTTCTTTCCATTTGTTTACATCTGCGCTTCGCCACACTGAGTTCTGGGGTGTACCAGCTGGCTCGTTTGGTAGGTCTGTGTGTTCTGGCTAGTTTGGTGGCGTGCGACTTGGTCAGAGGCGCTGGTAATCCAGACCTTTAAGTTTTCTTCTGCCCGATTCAGGTTGGTGGAGACGCTGGGCTGGGTGATGCTGAGGGCATCGGTCCATTGGTGCTGAGTGACCTTGGTCCAGCTGCGGAAGGGGCGCTGTGACTGTTTGGGGTGGTGCAGGGGGATCCAGCGATGGTGAAGTATACAATGGAATGATCAGACCAGGTGAGTTACATGGTGTGGCTGTATCTGATTCTGTTGCTGGAGGTGAAGATGGGGTCCAGCGTGTGTCCTGCTCTGTGCGTGGAGTCTGAGATCAGCTGCGTGAGGCCGATTTTGTCCATTCATTCTAGGAGGTCAGTGGAGTTGGCGTCTGTGGGGTCGTCTAGGTGGATTTTGAGGTCCCCCAGGAAGACGTAGTGTTTGGATTCAATGGCGAGCGGGGTGATGAATTCTATGATACATGATGAACTGTAGGTACATTACCACTTTTTTGACTCTTGTTGGTTTGTTCAGTAACAAAAGGTTAAGTTTTGGAGTGTCATATGCTGCAGAAATATTCCAAGATGTCATACGGAGAATAATTCAACCCGTCATGCGTGCTTTCAAAAACAGTGATGACATACTGGTATGTGGGACAACACGGAAGGAGCATGATAAGGCTCTCAAACATGTATGCCAGATACTTATAATGCAGGTCTCACTCTAAATGTGGAAAAGTGTAAATTTCACAAAATCAAACTCAAGTTCTTTGGGCACATATTCTCTGATGGAGAAATGACTCCTGACCCAGGTAAAGTACAAGCACTGTCAGCCACGCAATCCCCACAAGATGTCACCGTGCTACGATCCTTCTAGGGCATGGCCAGCTATTGTTCAAGGTACATTAGTGTCTTTGCCACAGTGAGTCCCCAATTGAAAGACCCGACTAAACAAAATACCCAATTTCAATGGTCCTCTCAATGCGACCAAGGCTTCAAAGGGATAAGGCATGCCATTGAAAATGCCACTGAGATTGCATACTTTGATCCTAAATTACATACTGAGATTACTGTTAATGCGAGCCCGGAGGGTCTGGGAGCAACTCTTGTTCAGCATAATGTACATCCAAATGCTCAGAGACACATTGTGGCATATGCTAGCCGAAGTCTGTCTGACACAGAACGTGCCTTTTATCAGCCAGAGAAGGAGAGTCTGGCTGTGGTGAGGGCCTGCGAACACTTTCATGTATTTCTTTATAGAAACCATTTCACGATTATTACAGACAACCAAGCACTGCTCACCCTATTCGGAACCCCAAAAGTTGAGATGCCCCCTCACACTAGGAGGCGGGGGTTGCGTTTACAGGAGTATGACTATACAATTGTGCATAAGCCAGGCAAGCACCAAAATCCTGCAGATTACTTCTCACGAGTACCCCTACATCGGCACAGCTCGACATTGAAAACATCTGAAGAGTACATTAACTTCGTTGTAAGGTCCAGCTCGCAAGCGGCCTTATCCATTGAACAGATCGTTGGTGTTACAAACGCCGATAAAGACATGCTTGCCTTTAAAGACATCATTTCAGCGCAATCATGGAGACAAAGTGTTCGACCTCTAAGTGATGATGTTGCATTTCAAAAGTTCAAGAATGTCCAGGATGAACTGTCTGTCACAAAAGAAGGCATTATGTTAAGAGGCTCACGTACTGTCGTACCTGAGAGTCTCAGGCAGCAAGTCCTTGAACTCGCTCACGAAGGACATTGCGGCATTGTTGCCACCAAAAGAGCCCTGAGAGATCGAGTGTGGTTCCCGCGCTTGGACAAGAGAGTTGAGAGGGAACTAAAGGAGTGCCACTTATGTCATTGTCTTTCCCCTAAAGTGACACAGGATCCACTATCCATGTCTGATCTTCCTGCAAGTGCATGGGAAAGAGTGGCCGTTGATTTTTTGGGACCCCTAGCGAATGGACATCATCTCATGGTAGTCATTGAGTAGTATTCCCGTTTTCCTCTGGTGGAGAAAATGTCATCAACACTTGACAAGGGCATTGAGCAGCTGGACGACATCTTTGCTGCATGCGGCATCCTAGACATCCTTAAATCTGGCAATGGTCCACTGTTCAATAGCAAGGAGTTTCTAACTAGACTCAACGTCAAGCACCAAAAACGTACATCATTGTGGCCCCCAGCTAACTGTGTCGTGAATGATTTATGGGCACCCTAAAGTGAGGGATCTAACATGCATCGATGGAGGAAATCGAACTGAGTCGGGCCTTATGTTAATCCCTCCGTGCCTATCGTTCGACTCCTCACTCCACCACTGGTGAAAGTTCTGCCACCTTGCTGTTTAGGAGCTGGAAGAACCAAACTACCACAGTGAACCACTGAACAAACTCAGAGTGCTGACGAGGTTTGTGCCAAAGGCACTGCTCGAAAACATCAAATGAAGACATATGTTGCTCAACGTCGGAGAACTCAGGAACTCGTTTTCAATGAAGGTGACTGGGTTCTTGTCAAACACAAACAGAAGTGGAAAACAGATCCTCCATTTGTTGCTGAGCCTCTGAGAATTGTGACGCACAAGAGGCATATGATAACGGCGCAACATCCTGGAAAATCCATCACAAGGGATTCATAACATTTCAGACATCTATCTTGACATCTTACAGACCCTCTAATCCCAGATGGGGCTGCCCCACCTGATAGCCCAGATCAAACATCAGCTCCTGTACCCTCGGTGTCCACTCAGGATGCATCTCAACTACCTCATACCACGCGATCTGCCTGAACAGTACGAGCACCTTAACGACTTATCAAAGAAATATAAAATGCTGCTATTGTTTACACCTTTTTATTTAACAAGGGGGAGGTGTAGTGTCTTAAGACTATGAGTGCTAGGACCCTGCGGTTCTGGGCGGACTCAATGAGAGAATTACATAACCATTTAGGGAGGTGTTAAGGTGTGGGTAAATAACGGGTAGGAGATTATGAGAAGTTCAGTTGAATGTTTTCCGCTGGTGAATAAAGAAGTTAGTAACGAACTACGTGTGTGGCGTGTTAATTTTGCATGCTCCCGGGCTGGGGAGGACGCTACAATAGACTTGATTGTTTATAATGAAAAGTTATGATAAAGACAGTAGGCCTGGCATATTGATTCTGAAAAGCATATGTTAAAGTCAATAGGCATTTAAGGGTAGATTGTTATTACTCTGTATTAAAGCCTACAAATAGGTATATTTTACATGGATTCTCACAGATTAACATAGTAAGCAAGCATTTTGGTGCTGGTTACCCCCTTTGACAAACCGTGGATTTAGAAGATTTGTACTGTCAGAATCCCAGTGAGGCCCTCTTAGAAGAGATAGTATTTTGCTTTGCTACCTGTAATTTTGTATACTATGTAATTATATGACCATATGCCTGATATTTGCCTTGTGGGAAAGCTTATGCTCAGTAGAGGAGGCCACAGTTGAATAGTGCCATTGATAACAGCTACACGCCTGAACTGTTTCACTAGGAAAACATATTTCTGTGGCCAAAAGTCTGATCTTTTTATCATGAAAAGGTATGATAAACACATTAGGCTTGACATATTGATTGTTAAAAGAATATATTAAAATCAACAGGCATTTAAATGTGGATTGTTATTTCTCTCGATATTAAGGCCTACAAATAGGTATTGTGTAACACGAATTGTCAAGTTATCTTTGCAGGGAATTATGTTTGTGTTGGTTAGTGCCTCTGACAAAACCTAAGGGAAAAGATTTGCACTATAATAATTCTTGCTAGAATCGCTTTTTAGATGTCTGCCAGGATCTTGTAATTTAAAAATCATTAAATAATTCATACATCGATATGTATAAATATTTATCCATATAAATACCTACAGGGCCTCAGGGTCCACTATGTTCTGCATTGGTCTGTCTGAGTGTCATTTATAATCTGCGTCCGACCATGACAGTGAACTGCATGGAGTAATGTTTCAGTGTGCTCAGGCATTGGCTCTTTTGCCCTGTGAATTATGGTATTTTCTTATCATGTTTGTACGTTTAGTACGGTTTAGCAGTAGCGGCTGCTACCAGACGGGCGTGGCGAGGCAGGGAGGGGGGAATGAAAAAGAAAAAAAATAACCTAAAAAAACCCCACACTTACTTGGAATTGTGCCGGCTGCTGCCTCTACCATCCTTTTCATCTTCCTCGAGTCCTGCAGCAGGAGGTTCCCGGGTTACTAGGCTCACCACAGCCAATCGCAATGCTGCAAAGCAGCGTTGTGATTGGTCTGAGACCGTGGTTCGGCACTCAGAAAAGGGCTGGGGGCCTGGGCATGTTCTCCACCCAGGCTGTAATGCAGCCTGGGTGGAGAACATGCAAAGTGCGTATAACGCTTTGCCGGCCAAAGCGTCAAGCGCACTTACGGAGTGCACTCACCACTCCTTCCCCTGCAGTGCTCTGGCGTCACGGAGCCCAGCTTCGCCCCAACTTAGCCACTGTAGTAGGAAAAATAAAATGATAATAACTCCGGGTTATTATCATTTTATTTTTCCTCTTCCAACTGCTCGGAGAGCAGTGGGGCGACGCTCCACCGCCATAGCGGAGGAGCCCCCGCTGCGGTTTAGTATCCGGGCTGTTTGGCCAGTCCTTTAGTTTTGATTTTCTCCTCTTATAGTTCCCCTTACATCTCTTTGCTCTTCTTCTTTTTATTTTAATGTTTTTAAGAAGATAATACAGCTCTTAAGGCAGTGCTATTGGGTTGCTTGCTCGCCCTTCATTTCATCTGCAGTACACCACATTCCACGTGGCCACTTCCTCTAAACCAAGAACTCACTATTGAATGCTGAAGACTATAGTGTATCATTGTTTTTTACCATTCCAAGACGCACATCATGTTGGTTCTATGTTGTCATCCATGCTTGAACTATAAAACAACAAATTGCTATTTACAATACCTTTTGAAGACAGACCCCCACTGCTATGTTTAGTTTTGTTATTGGACACCTACCGTGTTTAGAAGGCAGCGTGTTATCTTTATTCTACTCGTATTCTTTTCATTTATCTTACATATGTTGTTGAGTTTGTGTGTATTTTATTGCAGTTGCCTCAGAACATGAATGGAAGGGTGAGACAAAGGACTGGTGAATAGATGCACGAGTACAAAGATGAGAGATAGAGTGCGCGTATGAAGACATATCGAGTGTCTATCACCATCAGTGACACAAAAGGCTCCTTCATTTATAAGCCAGACCTGGTGGCATTTCCAATGCTTGTTTGTTACATTTTACTACCTTTTAATAAATTGGTTTGGGTATTTTATTAGTTTGACTCTTGACTTTAATGGTGGTTTGGTGTTGCTTACTAACTTAATACACATTTGTTTGAGGGGGGGTCCTGCTGCTTTTTGCAATTGCTACTATGCGTCAAGCTCATGTGTTGTCATTGAAAATTTGTTTTGGCCTAGTAAGATACTAGATTTCTAAATTCCAGTGAATAATCCAGGATCTCACTGAGGGGAAGTGAATGAGTCTATAGGGGACACAGAGGTGGGACTGAGGAAGGAAGAGGTTTAGATAGATGGAGGGAGTGGGACGAATAGGGAAGTGTGTGGTTTGACCGCATGTGGTTGGGGCTATCTGAATACACCTGTGTGGGCAAGAGTTGCCTGAATGAGCGTTGCTACATGACACATAGCGACTGATGGAACCTGTGAGTGCCTTCAGGGGGGTTAGCTGTTTAGCTTTCCTAGTTGTGTATGTTGCAGCCATTGATATTTTCCAGATTCAGTGGTTTCCTCACAGGAATGGAGCTCTTATGCACCTTCCTGAGATGAGATGAATGACCGGGAAAAGAGAGTAGCTGCATGTCCTGTTACAGCAATATGGCTGTTTAAACCAAATCAGCTGGAAAATCGCATCTCAGAATACAATAATTTTATTACTTTATTTACTTTTGCACAAAACGTTTTGTGATAGTTCTATTAATTTAAGGTACAATTAAATCGTAAAATGCATATGATTTACTGGATAAAAAGAAGCAAGGATTCCACCATATAATACCTAGGTTTTATAATTGAAGTATATTTTCTCCCCAAATAAATACTGTTTATTACCAGGTTCAAGAAGTAGTAGTAAAATACTCCCACTTCATTACCTTCTCTTCAACCCTGATTATCATTATTAGGTCGAGCCTTGCGCAGCCCGCATGCGCTGCTCTAGTAGAGGGCCTCTTGGAATCACTCCAGACTTCCAAGAGACTTCTCCGTGTGGGTCGGACTCCTCCCACACATTCCATTGGCCTTTGCGTGTGGCTTTCAATAATGAAAGGACGCAAATGGCCAAAGGCGGGTGCATGTCCCGCCTTTCCTCTAAACTATCACTCCCATGGCCTAGGGGTCTCGGGAGCGAGCAGCGGCCCGCAGTGTGCCAGCTGCATTCCTTAAATTCCTTGCAGCGCGCGCACCACTCGCGGCTTGTTTTCCTTGCCTGCGGCAGATGGCGGCCTTGCTGCATCGCTGATTATAAACACGGGCTGGTTTGAAGTGCGGACAGGGATTAGATCTGAGATGCCACAAGCGGTTATAGAGGAGCTTTATTCCAACATGCATAGGTGAGAAGCGCTCAAAAATATGTTTTGTTACAAAGTCACTTCTTTCAATAGGATAACATGTAACCAAATTATCGGTGATGATCACAGGATATTACACATTCAGTCCATTAAAATATATCAATTCAGTCCATTAATATATCCATTCGGTCCACTGATCTATCCAGGAAGCCCAATTCATTAAATAGTATTTTGTGTTTACAATATGTTGTGAAGAAGAATTAAGAATAAAACAAACTGTGCCCAGTCCTACCACACTACAACTCCCAGCATGCTTTAGGTCGTCACACAAAAGCCATCCCTTTCCTGTTCTACCCCCTCCGCTACCCACCCCCTCTGCCCCGTGTCGTTCTTTGGTCCCAGAGCAGTGTTCACTTATCACCACAGCCAGGCAGAAGATCTCTGAACATTTTCGGCAACATAAAAACAGCATCACTGACAAACCCAAGGAAAACATCTCTCAAAGACGTTCAGCAATCACACGCTAGCTTCGAGCTTGGTCCCAGTAATTCTGATGCACGAGGAAATGCTAAAAATAGTAACGAAGCTCGAGGGTGACGAATACCACACAGAATGGGAAGTTTAAAAAGTGAGAACGAAAACTTCACTGTAAAGTACTCTAGAAAACAGGCGCCATCAGATGAATTAGACTCATTTCTGCTCTGCAGCGCTCGGTTTCATTGCAGGTTTTTAAGCGCTACCGGGTTTAGAGGGTAAGGGAACCGAGAAACCAGGAAAGCAAGGGACATGCTCGGGGTCACACAGTTTTCTCAAGTGATGGGCAGAGCTGGGATTATAAACCCATCCTGCTGGTTCCAACCCTGGTGATCTGACCTCAGGGCCACATTTCTTGCTCTGCAGAAGAAAGACGTGTGCAGAGATGTAATCTCATTAAAGACCCAGATGAGAAGATGGCTTCCGACAGCTGGACAGAGGAGGCGCCTCCCACCCACAGGCGTCACATGAGCACTGAGCTGGGGGGCGGCTGGCGCGGGCCCACCCACAGGGAAGCAGTCACGTGCTAACAGTCAGGAGGTCACTTACAGGAAGCGTCCTTAAATTAACCATCCGAGGCCTGTACAGACGGTGGAGGGGCCGGGCACAGAGAGAAGCAGCGAACGTATGAATGTGACTCACACAACTCAGGTTACACAGAACCTGCAGGCTCGGGCCGCAGACAGCAGAGCTTTCCCTCAGGTTACACAGAACCTGCAGGCTCGGGCCGCAGACAGCAGAGCTATCCCTCAGGTTACACAGAACCTGCAGGCTCGGGCCGTAGAGCTACCCCTCAGGTTACACAGAACCTGTAGGCTCGGGCCTCAGACAGCAGAGCTATCCCTCAGGTTACACAGAACCTGCAGGCTCGGGCCGCGTAGAGCAGAGCTGTCCCTCAGGTTACACAGAACCTGCAGGCTCGGTCTGCAGAGCTATCCCTCAGGTTACACAGAACCTGAAGGCTCGGGCCGCAGAGAGTACAGCTATCCCTCAGGTTACACAGAACCTGCAGGCTCGGGGCGCAGAGAGCACAGCTATCCCTCAGGTTACACAGAACCTGCAGGCTCGGGCTGCAGAGAGCACAGCTATCCCTCAGGTTACACAGATCTTACAGACTGAAGCCTCAGGCAGAACTATCTCTCAGGTTAGATAAATCTACAAACTCAAGCCTTAGATAGCAGACATATCGGTGAGGTTACGCAGACCCTACGGACTGATGCCTAAGGGACCAGAGAGACCAGTCAGGTTACACAGCTAAAGCCTCAGACAGCAGAGCTATCCCTCCCAGACCTAGTTGAGGCATCAGCGTAGGCACCAATGCCTGCAGCAAAGCATACCCTACTGGTCAACACCACATGCAGGCTGCAGCACACCTACAACGTTGCTCAGCCATCACATGCTTAGCTGTCAGTGATAAAACAAAGGCTTTGCTCAGAAGCCTTCGCCCAGCGCACCTGAAGGTCGTGGCTGCCAAATACCAAGGCTTCATAGTACTGATTCTACCTCAAAGCCTCTTTTTAATCACTCAGTCAAACAGCATCTGTAAAGCGCCACACTGTCACCCCTAGGGGGACCTGGGCGCTGTGTCTTTTATGCTTCACCGGATACTCTTTGCCCCTTTACCCCACTCTTGCTGGTTGTTTTTGACGCCCGTTTTTTCCATTATCACTGTTGTTCATCTTTCTCTTCCTTTTCCTTTCTCCTTTTTGCGTTTTTCTCTCTCTTGCTGTGAGTCAAGGACTGATGAGAAAAAATGCTCGCCCGCCCCAAAGGCGAGACCTATTGGCTATGCCAATGCTTGTTTTTATACATGTAATTACTATAAAGAATGCATTTGATTCCAGAAAACCCTACACTTTAGGGTTTAGTCATAAATTGTGTTTGTATTAGAAAAGAGAAAGTTTAATATGCTAATTCCTGTTCATAAATCAGGAAGTGCAAATTGTGCATCGACTGGTTTGCGAATAGGGATGCAGTTTGTAATACAACCTGTGTATTGATAGGTCACATTGCAAAATGTCTATTTGTAGAAGTTTGCAAAATGACCTTCCTTATGAATATTAAGTAGGGAGATCTCTATTTGCGGCAGCCTGCTCTTGGGTACGAATACAGGGAATGTGGCTTGCACGGGACGGCAGACCTCCATCTCTGCATTCACATTCCCAAATAGGGAACATTTTGAAGCCAATTCCCTGGACCAGTGCCTGCTCCTCCCAAGGCCACCCAAAATGATTTCCAAAGGGGACAAATTCCCCTTTTGCGAATCAGGCTCCCTCTTGGCCCCAACTGAGGTTAGGCATCTGATTAATGTGTTGCCACTGCAGTTAGGAGGAAAGGCAACTTTCACATCCCCTCTTAATTGCGATTCAGAGTCAGTTGTACAACACTTTTTGCAAGTCAAAAAGATGTTTGGGTTTCACAACTGGGTTTTGCACTTCTAATGTTGTCCATACCTTGTCTCTTCAGATGGTGCACTGGTGAATGAATTGTACAGTATGCTTCGTGATCAGGATCCCATTGTAATGGTCAACTGCTTGAGAGCCTTGGAGGAAATGCTTAAACCTGAAGGAGGGGTGGTCATTAACAAACCTATCGCCCACCATTTACTGAACAGGTTTGTATGCTGTTTGTTTGCCTTTTATGATGGGGGAGGGAGCAGTAGAACAACGTTAAATATGAAAATACCTGATGCATACAAATAACTAGGAAAAGTTTTAAATTATTAGGCTGTAGTGGCAAGTATTAAGTTTTATGTGTCTGTTAGCTCAGTAGTATAAGAAATGGGAGTGGCTTTAAACTTAGGATGAAAGGTGAATCCAAAACCATTTCTGAAATTAAATAAAGACATTAAGGGTTCTTTTTTGCCTGCAAATATCTGGAAAAGAAATAGGCATGTAGAAGGATGGTTCTGTGTAATGATGTGGAGTGCTAAAACAGACTTCACATTACAACAAGCCAGTAGCTCACCACCAACTGAACAGGTTTGTATTCTGTTTGTTTGCCTTTTACGATGGGGTAGAGAGTAGTGGAACAACAAAAAATATGAAAATACCTGGTACATACAAATAATTAGGAACAGTTTCTATATTCGGGTACGATGGTAAGCATTGTTTTACGTATGGATTAGCAGAGTAGTATAAGAGAAACGTTGTTTCTAAGAAATGGGAGTGGCTTTAAACTGTTGTTAGTTTAAATGGTGAATCCAAAACCCTTTCTGGAATTAGAGACAAATAGTAATCTTGAATTTATTTCTGCGAATAGCTGGAAAATAGGCATGTGGAAGGACAGGTTTGTGTATTGATGTGCAGTGCTAAAACAGACTTTACATTACAATACACAACATTTGCTTATTTTTATCTCTTGTGAAGGATGCCTGGTTCTCCAGTATTGGGTCTTTCATAGATTCACATGCTTGAATCATTCCCCGTTGTCAAAGTGGAAGTCCCGCGGTACCATAATAAAGCAGTATGCCTCATTACTATAGGCTATAATGGCAATGAACATTTCACTTTAATATCCTATCCAATCTATGTCCATTTTAAAAAAGGACAAAACTTGAACTATAACCAATCAGGCGACAGCACCCTGTAGGATACTCCCATGAGAGGCTGAATCCCTCACAACTACCATGTCTGATCTTCCGATCCTGCAAAACCTGTGACAGGAAACGGCTGCATATGGATGACCCACATAAAAGACTATCTTTCTTGTCTCCATCCCCAACACAGGGTAAATGAGTGCAAAATATGTCACACTTATTCCTCCAAGACCTTGAAGGACAGGGAGGGGATGCTCCTTCTGTGGCTACAGAAGGCTAATACTCAGAGATCCACCACTTCTGAGGAAGACAGTGACAAGTTTGTGAGGACACACAGAAGAGCAAGATCCTCTGACCAGGGGACATCTGAGGAGAGCAGGAAGGCCTTAAAAACCCATCACAAAGATCCTCTGAGAAAGGAGAAAAGAAATAATATCTCCACAGAGGCAACCTCTTCTCAACCCAGCACTCCATCTGTTAAGACTGGGGAACGTCAGCAGAATTCTTCTTCTCAACAGTCGACAACGAGTCATAATACTCCTCTCAAAGCCCCGTCGCCGGCAGCATCACTGGCAACAGCAGTATCTTCTATGACGGGTACCATTGTCTCGTCTACAAGACCATCGTCGGCAAAGACAACGACGACGACAGCCATCGACACACTCATCCCGACGACGAGGATTCTGTCATCCACGAAGACACCGTCGACGTTGAGACTACCGCCGTTGATGGGATTCCTACCGCCGCCGCTGAACTTTACATGGCAGTCAAACACCTTGTCAGCGACTATCACCTTGACAACAACATTGATGATGATGAAAATTACAAAGGTGACAAAACCAACTCTAAGACCTTAGTCAACCTCTCCTAGCAAGGTTTCATCTCTTCCCCCCAAGTCAGCTATTAGACCTGGAAGAGTCGGACGACATGGGCACAAAGCCCATCAGAACTCCAGGTCAAATACCGGGATGATGACGACACATAATGCAAAGTTTGGATTCTGCTGATGAACTACAAGATTGCTCTTGTAGTGATAGACATGGAGAAAGCCTTTGATACAACTGGGTGGTCCTACATGTTACAGGTGTTGAAGCACATAGGGTTTGGGCCTGGTTTCCTAGGCTGGAGCCACTACGTAGGCACAGATTAAGTGCACTGGTGAGAACCAAACGGGTGGAGTCTGGTAGGTGTCTGGTAGTTGGGAATGCAACAGATTAAGAAAGTTGCAAGTTGAAGCTGTGTAATTGGGGCAGAGTCCACACATTTGCTCTGTGTACACAGGTAATCATCTGATATACCTGTACCAATGCATTTATAATAATTAGAGCTCCTTGGTGAGTTGTCTTGGCTCTGCGCCATCAGAGATCCACTGGAAGACGAAATAGTTGAAATGCTTGGGGATACAAGTGTCGTACACAAGAGGCGCACTGCAAATGCAATATGGGCTGGATAGTGGAAGTGAAAATTACGTTCTAATGTGCAAACCGCTAGTGCAAATGCAATGTTTTCAATAATGCTCTATAGTCAGTGGCTTCACCTACTGTACTGGTAGTTGCTTGAGCCAGTGACTGTTTTATCAAGTTAAGGAAAGATACTGGTTATTGCTAATTAATATTTGTATTCACATTTTATGTCTTTAGGCAAAATTTTAAATAAAGATTTTTTTTTAAAAACAACTGTTCCTGACCAATGAAAATTGTTTGTTTATTTAAATTATGTTTTCAGATAATATATCCTTAGCCCAACTCTAATGCTAGTACTATCCCACATTCTAAAGTGTGTTTAATTGTTAGTTACAATTAATTGTTAAATAGTTTAAATTACCTTCATTTCAGTTCCTAAAACAAAGAACCAGTACCATAGCCATAATACTATAAATAACCAAACCCAACCAATGTAAACATTAATTATAATTAATATAATGTATGGATATTCTCTTTGATATTGGTAACCTAACCATACTTTGCATCCTCAAAGCTGGTTAGAGGCCACCTTTCCACAGCATAAGGTAGCATAGCCATGAACGTGGCCAGCACCTAGTAAATCAAGTTGAAAAGCTCAGTTTCCCATTTTCTTCCTCTTGCATAGTAGTTGGAAGACATTTCAAAGTAACGCCCCTTTCAATGGTAGGGTTTTGCCTCCTGCTCTCACTTTTCTTATACTGAGTGTTGATGACGCTGAGATATATGGCCTCCGCAGTACCGTAGCGGTGTTGTCCTCAAGAATATATGAGAAAATGTGCCCCTGCATAGATTAGCATTGTCATCAAATAGCATAATCAGTTAAATAAGCCTTCTTGCAAGATAAAAGCTAGAAACCATGAATGTTTATTAAATCATTAAAGCTCATTACAGAAGGCAGAGTATAGTTAGTCATTCAATAATATACAGGGAAGCAAGCATAGAGCTCAGTTAAATCCAGAAATCAATAGCTAAAACCAAATATGGGCGAGCAGTGGGCTAGTAGATGCTGCATGAGATGTGTCAAATAGTAGTCTGCTTTCACAGAATCAGGAAAGCAACTCTGGTTTACCTCTAGAATGAGACCTCTTTTATAGTAAAATACACAGTAAAAATCATACCATCAACATGAGGTGAGCAAAATGATACATAGGCTCAGCAAATCACAATACAGAATACAATGCAACAATACCTAATAGCAGCCCCTAATGATTAGTAATTAGTCCCCATTTGCCCAAATGTCATCTGATTTGACACTACAAATATTGTTACACGTAAAACAATGACCGACTTATCAAATAAAAGGGATGACCGAGCTTCAGGCAGGAGGAACAGGAATATTCCCGGAAAACAGCATTTGAGAGGAAAGCTTCCACTAGTGTTTACCAAGAACAACATCTCTTTATGAAATGAAATGACAGACTCACAGTTGCATTTATTAATGTTTCCATGCATATTTTGCTACGTGTGGACGCAGTAAGAATGAACACATGGTCATGTTCCGAATCTCAAAATAGAGTTAGGGCCTAGTTTCGCCAATTTAAAGAAACGCATCTCGGTAGAAAGCAGTAAACTCTTTCAAATTTAAGTAATTCATGTAATTAAACAGGCATTATTTCTTAATTAAGAATCTGCTCTATCAGTGTGATATGCTTGACTGGTGTCATCAATTTCATTAAACGTCCTGGTGTGTATCCATTGAAGATCATTTCGAAATACTAGGGCCTTTGACCTGAAGGACTTCTTGTACCATGAAAAAATTCTCACCCTATTTGAAGCCTTGCCAGAGCCTAGTGGAGTCTGACTAATGTTATAGTAGTACCTATGAGTTTGTACATGCAAGCCTGGATATTATCATGCCTCATGGGAGGGTTGCTCTCTCCTTGATATCTAGAAATGGCAAATTATTTTTAGCCAATCTAAAGTAACAGATGTAGGATCTAACTCCTGATCTCTGTTTCTGCTTGGACAGCATCCCGTCAAATGGCATGCCAACATTATTTACTTTGGGTAACATGAGTGGTCCCAATAGTGCCTGCTAAATGAAAGCAAACTTCATGGAACTCGCATCTTTTCTTCCTCCAGTTCATGAAAAAACCTGTCCACACCCTCCCAGACAATGCAGTGGCTTTGCTCTGCTTGATAAAACAGGAAGGGACAAAGTTGCATACCCTGTGTCACTTAGTTGTTCAGCTGTTAGACCTGCTGCATTTAGACCGAATCATCCCAGTTGCCTTTCGATTGGAGGGGGAAATAAATATATAGGTGGCACCCTAAGCAAGTTAGGCAGAGGTTCCTTGGAAATTGCAGATTAATTAATTAATCCTTCAGTCTGTCTTAAATAAATGGGTATTTCCTTAGGTAGACCTGCTTTCAACAAAGGACAGTCGTTCATATCCTCGGGTTGTTTTGCATGTGGGAGCAAAAGAAACTTTTCTAGAGAATGCTGTTTAGATTGATTGCCAGATTTCCTCGATGCATTTCAACCAACAACTCTGATTCACGTGACCCTCCAGAACATCAAGATATCCAACAAGATTCCTCAGGTTACGGAACTTTTGGTTCAGCAAGGGGATCACATTCATCATTCCATACTATTGTCAATGAATATGAGCTCATGTTTGCTGGAACACTTGATAAATGGTCAGCTGAATTTGTCAGTACTGAATGTGATTTCAGGAATAATTCACAAGGAATGAAAGGAAATGGCTTGATGTATGTCACTGTGGGAATAAACAGCGGGACCCTACAATACGGAGGAGTCCGTCAGAATTTGATTGATGTTAAAAAATCGTGAACATGTTCCTTAAAACAGGTTGAGGGTCGAAGTATCCCCTCGAATGTGTATGGGACTACCTCTTTTTGTTACGGATGGCTTTCCTTGAATTACGTTGTAGTTGCTTCCTTATGTAAATATAACGGGCAGGAAAGATTGGTTATGGATATATATATGTATGCATTTTTGTATATTTGTCCTTATGTGTCTTTTGGTAAAAATCAGATAAAATATACATTTTTTACAACCATTTTTGGAGTCAGTATTGGTTTGACAATAAAAGAAATAAAAAATGGTAGAGATTTAAGACTCACAGATAGGGAATAATATAATTTCTCCCTTATATATAAGTATTGGTTTATCAGTTCCTCTGCACCGCTGTTTATTCCCAGAGTGTATTTCTTGCCCAGATGCAGTAGGATTATTAGGGCAAACCCCGTTTTTTGGAACATGATGTATGTCACTGGGCCTTGAAACTTGTGTAATCCACTACAGCCAATCATGGAACATTTCTTAACTTTTATGTTAACTATTTGTCCGAGTTAGGAACTCTTGTTTATTCCTGTATTATTTGTCAATTGTGAATCTTACTTAATAGACCTGGAGAGATTTTCCTCTAAGTGGTCTACTGTTCCCACAGTAGCATCTCATTGTATTTGCTATCTTACTGCACGAACCGTTTGACCCACTGCCACATCGGAACGTTGAGATTTTGATGTGGACAACGATACTCCTTATTCACTATTTCCTCAGCTAGAAGTATCACTGACCTTTTTTATGGCTGTTTCCTTAAAAGACAAAAACAACAGTTGATGGACAGAATGCAGAACAATGTCATACATTCACCCCAGTACAGAGATCTGGGCCTAAATCCATCGTTTTTTTGCTCACCATGCCATTCCAGTTTGACCCCAGCCATATGCAAATCAGTCTTGACCCTGTGCCTCATGGGAACAGTCCAGCCCGAACTGCCAAGCCAGGTCCTCCCTGGACTGGAAACAAGCATCCTAGGACCGGTTTCGGGGTATCACTGGGGTGGCGGAGTGAGCTAAAGAATTATGATGGATTAAACCCAGATCAGTTGACTGGGGGTGAGTGCTTGCAATGTTCAACACTCCGTCCATCATCCCCTTTGGTTTTGCTATGTTTGCCCCAAGTTGGCAGGTTATGCCCAGACGTGGGTCCCTTGCTCACTTTGCCACTGGATTCAAGATTGCCTGGCTGATGACGGCTGTAAGCCAGAAACCGGTCCCAGGATGCTTGTTTCCGGTCCAGGGAAGGCATGGCTTGGCAGTTCGGGCTGGACTGTTCCCATGAGGCACAGGGTCAGACTGATTTGCATATGGCCATGTCTGAACTGGGGTGGCGGAGTGAGCTAAAGAATTATGATGGATTAAACCCAGATCAGTTGACTGGGGGTGAGTGCTTGCAATGTTCAACACTCCGTCCATCATCCCCTTTGGTTTTGCTATGTTTGCCCTAAGTTGGCAGGGTATGCCCAGACGTGGGTCCCTTGCTCACTTTGCCACTGGATTCAAGATAGCCTGGCTGATGACGGCTGTAAGCCAGAAACCGGTCCCAGGATGCTTGTTTCCGGTCCAGGGAAGGCATGGCTTGGCAGTTCGGGCTGGACTGTTCCCATGAGGCACAGGGTCAGACTGATTTGCATATGGCCATGTCTGAACTGGGGTGGCGGAGTGAGCTAAAGAATTATGATGGATTAAACCCAGATCAGTTGACTGGGGGTGAGTGCTTGCAATGTTCAACACTCCGTCCATCATCCCCTTTGGTTTTGCTATGTGTGCCCTAAGTTGGCAGGGTATGCCCAGACGTGGGTCCCTTGCTCACTTTGCCACTGGATTCAAGATAGCCTGGCTGATGACGGCTGTAAGCCAGAAACCGGTCCCAGGATGCTTGTTTCCGGTCCAGGGAAGGCATGGCTTGGCAGTTCGGGCTGGACTGTTCCCATGAGGCACAGGGTCAGACTGATTTGCATATGGCCATGTCTGAACTGGGGTGGCGGAGTGAGCTAAAGAATTATGATGGATTAAACCCAGATCAGTTGACTGGGGGTGAGTGCTTGCAATGTTCAACACTCCGTCCATCATCCCCTTTGGTTTTGCTATGTTTGACCTAAGTTGGCAGGGTATGCCCAGACGTGGGTCCCTTGCTCACTTTGCCACTGGATTCAAGATAGCCTGGCTGATGACGGCTGTAAGCCAGAAACCGGTCCCAGGATGTTTGTTTCCGGTCCAGGGAAGGCATGGCTTGGCAGATCGGGCTGGACTGTTCCCATGAGGCACAGGGTCAGACTGATTTGCATATGGCCATGTCTGAACTGGGGTGGCGGAGTGAGCTAAAGAATTATGATGGATTAAACCCAGATCAGTTGACTGGGGGTGAGTGCTTGCAATGTTCAACACTCCGTCCATCATCCCCTTTGGTTTTACTATGTTTCCTTAAAAGAGCCATAAACCTTTCCATAATTATGAAGTGCTACTGCAAAAGGCACCTCTTTTGTTCGAAAAGATATGACAGAATTCATCCAAACCAGGAAATAATTCTATTGATCACAAGTTTCCTAGATCGAGAAAGACTACTCAACTTGGATATGTTCAGGCCTCTTATGATACCCTTGACTAGAATGACTAGTTGTAAGAATACAGATAATCCTATATAAACTATGGTGGCCCTACCGCAGGCAGTAAAGTAGCTACTGCAACAATTGTCAGGTGGATAGTTATGAATATACAAAGACTGCTATTTCTGCTAGGGCCAAGGCAGCATGTTTCACTTTCCAGAGGCATGCATCCGTTGCTCCTCCATGCTTTCTGTAAGCATTAATCATTAGATACATCTTACTACACAGACACAACATCTGGACAGAAGATTGTGTACAAACAATTTGCTTGAAGTCTGGTCTGACATATCCTGTCCTCCTTTCCCACATTTGTTGGTGCTGTGGAGTCGGGTTCCCAACCAGCTGAGAAGGAGGGAGAGTAACAATGGCAGTAAAGATGATTTACTTTATTGTGATTCTGGTTCCTTTCCTCTTCCCTCCTTCCTTACTTCGTCATCAACATCCACACACCGTATATGTCAGAATACATTCTAGAGGTGATGCTTGTACTGGATCCTCTGGCAAAAATGTTAAAATTGATTGCATCTTTTCCTGTTCTTCCCACAGTCTTGTCATTTCCCAACCAGTTATGAAGGAAGGAGCAAAAGAATTGCCATAAAAGTAATTTGTCTTCTGCCCCATTTGTCACGTTTTCTCCACTACCATCCGCTCCTGTGCACTTGTACAGCAAATCCAAACCATGCTTCCAACAGATCATGTTTTATGCATATTGTACTTAGTCTCCCTTGCATCTCCCTTATATTTAGTGCATTTCAGTATGAAAAACATCATTTTGTGTTTTACCTGGCAAATTGGGCTAATTGGACTTCATATGATTACATGGCACAAACATCAATGTTATTTGGTAGACCAACAGTGCATGATACGAATAGCAATGCGTTTGCTTTAAACAAACAAGAAATAGGTTGACGTTTTTGCATTAATCTTATCTGAAGATGACCCCGGAGGAAAATGCATGGTATGATATAGTGTGCTTGTATAGTGCAGAGCTCCTAATTTTAATGGCACATGTATGAGTAGCTGATTATGTCTAAGTTTTTTGCTTTGCATTCAGGTATCTGTAGTTCTGAATGGTTAATGTAATCAGTAGGACTACAAGTAAAAGAATGCAGAGGAAAAAAACCTGGATTGAATGAGCTACTCGTGCATAGACCTAGTAAACTTGAGAGCTCAGATAGCTCTTGGGTCACCTTCCTTCAGGGAGAAAAAGTAAAAGGAGGAGGATCTAAATCAACATGTTAAGTATTGCTTAAATTGTTTACCAAGAGTTGTTGCAACTAGTGTATTTTTTTTTCTTCTTTAAGAAATGTATTGTGAACATTCATTGATGTTTGTGTGACACCAAGAATATTCCACCAAAAGCTGATGAGAACTATTGTCCTCAAACTTGTTTCATAAGAATGTAAGAGGTCGAATGTAAGTGTTTTGTGACAACAGATATCTTTTGGGGGTGCCTGAGAATTATTCACAATCACGGACCAATGGGTAGTGAAGATGCACAATGATTTCTATACAGGGCAAATAATATTGAAATTGATGTGGTTGGAAATAGCTATAAAAACAAGGTTAAATGGAATGTGAAATATCTATAAATATGTGCTGCCACCAACAACTCTTGTACAATATAAGGTTTCCTCTTTTAACTTTGTGTTGCAGGATGGTAGATCTTGACCAGTGGGGGCAAAGCGAAGTTTTAACATTTCTACTACGCTACAAACCACGCAATGAAGAAGAAGTGTTTGATATTCTGAACCTGCTAGACCCCTTTCTGAAAAGTAGCCATTCCGGCGTGGTCATGGGAGCCACCAAACTATTTCTCATACTTGCTGAGGACTTTCCCCATGTACAGACTGATGTGCTCATCCGAGTGAAAGCACCTCTTCTGGCGGCATGCATGTCGGAGAGTCGGGAGCTATGCTTCACAGCCCTTTGCCATGTGCGGGAAATTCTCCACAGCTTGCCAGGTCATTTCAGTTGTCACTACAAGAAGTTTTTTTGTTCTTATGCTGATCCACATTACATCAAATACCAGAAGATGAACATTGTATGTGAACTAGTGAATGATGAAAACGTGCAGCATATTTTAGAGGAGCTGAAGGTTTACTGCACAGATGTGTCGGTGGAGCTTGCACAAGCAGCTATTTTTGCCATAGGTGAGTTATTTATTTATTTGTAGAATTGTATCGCACACACCAGACCTATAGGGCAGCAGAGCACTTTACATAATCGAACAGGTCGTCACATGGTATGAGGAACTACAAGTGGGGAAACTAACAGACATCAAACAAACTAAACATACTAAAAGCGCTAAGATCAGTTGTTCGTCCGACTTGGGCAGCGGGACGTGAAGGTGAAATCATTAAAGTTTTCTGATCCGATGAAGATTGATATAGAAGTTAAGAGTATGACTTTTAAGTTCTTGTTTGAAGATGACTTTGATTTTTTTGGGCATTCCAAAAAAACATTTTGTTTTAGACATCTCCAGTAGGAGGGAGTCTATACCACGTAGGCTGCGAGAGTTCCTGAGTTGACCAATTTGTATGAAAAGTAGTTCAGTTTCTCATCAGGACGCGTCTATTGTATAATGCAGGCCAGCTTGAAAATGTTTCTAGCTTGTATATGAAGCCAGTTTAGCAGAGTTATCAAGGTAGGGTAGGTAGGAACTAGTCTTTGGTGCCTGATCCTAAACTAGCTGCAGCATCATAGGCTGTTTTTGGAGGAGCCAAGTGGATTTAGGAATGCCAAGCAGTAGGTAGTTTCCACAGTCAAGCCTCGCCAGAACTAAAGATTGGCCTGTGGTATTAATGCAATCGGCAGGGATCAGAGACTTGATTCCTTTGAGGAGTCCGATTTGGTAATATGCTCCTTTGGCTAGAGATTTTATGTGTGATTGCAAATTTAGATTTATATCCAGGATAAAACAACAGGATCTGGCACTCTTATCAATGGCGTAGGACTTGGAGTGGAGCACTCAAAGTGAGTGGAGAGATAATTCACAATTGTATCTGTTGTGAGTGATTAGTTAGATACATTTTGAACCATCAAAGGACTGTGCCGCTGATTCCTATCCAGTATACTAACATTTGTAAAAGAAAGCTGTGCGTGACCTTAATAAAAGCCACTGACATTAGGCATGATTCGCTTTCAACTAGTATGCGTGATGTATCATACACTGTGTAGCATTGCCGTTTCCACTCTGCAGCGAGACCTAAAGCCTTATTGAAAGTCATCAAAATGTTTGTTTGCATTAATGTGGTTTATTAGTTCTTTACCTACACCGCTTTTAAGCATTTTAGCTAGAAGGGCATTGACTACATCCAATTTATTTTTGGGGGGGTAAGCTGATGATTTAGGCAATTTTCCTGATCATGAA
The DNA here is from genome assembly GCA_963921515.1 of Calotriton arnoldi. Taxonomy (NCBI): domain Eukaryota; kingdom Metazoa; phylum Chordata; class Amphibia; order Caudata; family Salamandridae; genus Calotriton; species Calotriton arnoldi. The sequence continues at coordinate 1,644,978 of CAWUFW010001142.1, forward strand.
GAGGCGAAAGAATAAACGCACTCTCTTTTAGAATGTTTGCCAGGATTGGGTTGGCAAAATGCGAAGATGGTTTGATGTCAGTTAGTGTGATGGCCACATTGTTAAGCGTTATATCTTTGAAGAATGACAAGTTTTCTAATGTTTTGAGGGTTTACATCTCAAGATGAGATTTGGGTATAGAGACTGAAATGGAAGCATAATCGTTTTTTGTTTGAAAAATTGAGAGTAATGTTCCCAGTTGTATTTGTTGTGGGAAATTTCAGATGTGGTCAGGAGGTTGCTTCACTTCTTGATGACGTCTAAATGTTTCCTAGATGATTTGTAGCTGTGATTAGCTCTTTTGTAATGAAGGTAGCCTTTGAAAATATGTTTCATAAACTCCTTGTGTTTAGTCTGTTGCAAAAGAAAATGAAATAAAGAATAAAATGTTGAAGAACAAACCAACACCAGATTGTGCTACTTAATTTTCGGTGCACCTTCAATTGAATGTATTATATGTTATTCAGTGAAACAGTGACACTGAAGGGTGACGAGTGTCGAAGTGGGCACGACTAAATACCACAAAAGAGGGGCACAGTCACTAGTGAGGTGCGATTTCTTTGGGTCCGTCATCCGATTCGCTTTATCTGTTAAAATTTAGTTTGGAGGGGCACAAGGTTTTCTTTAGATGCATCCTGGTGCCATAATCATTCAATAGCTCTGAGTGAGCTCTGTTCTTCTCATAATTCTTTAGATAACCCATGTCTAGGCTTTTAAGTTATTGAGCCTCTTGGGTTTTAACATGAAAGAGCTATACTTATCCATAATCAAACTTGTTTCCAACTCAGCCTGGAATTATTGAAAACTTTGAGGATATTACAGATGCTAAATTTATGGGCTTAGAATCTACAAAGTCTCTGACCCACAAATTCTGTTTTTTAGATTGTCCCCATGATGAGGATTTTGTGCAAAGAGGAGGGAATGGATGCAAGAAATGGTCAGACCAATCATCAGGGATGGGGCTTGGCATTCAGTGGTACCTTTCTTGGAGATATGGATGTATAGACATTATCACGTTTCATGCCTGGGAGACACAGCAGTGTCTTTTGTGTCTCCCTATCAGGTTGAAATCTCTGAAAGATGTTTGCTGTAGTGCTAGGTCTTGCTACAGTGCTCAAAGAATAATGGATTATCACCAAGAGGGTATAAGATAGCTAGAAATAGGGTGGGCCTCTGCTAACCTTGATGGATAGGCATTGGAATGAGGCAAATTGGTCGCTTTTAGGGTGTTTGCATTCTAGGTAGAACCTAAATATAACACCAACTCCTTCGCCTGTTCTCCACTCCTGATGTAGGCAGATGATGGAGTAACTGGGGGCATAGAGGCTTAGCGAATGTCAAAAATAAGCAGTGAGTCGGTTTCACTTAGAAATATTAAGTATAGGTTATGTTTCTGAATCACCTCTGTGATATCTAAATAATGTTTCGCCGCAGACGTGCAGTTGTGCAGCATGCAGTTAAAACTTTGAGTTTCTGTTTTCATAATCATGTGGAATAGATTAGGGACCTTATGAGATGGTCATGGTTCATGTTGTTTTTGTTCTGTCATTTTATTTGCCTTTTGTTGCTGTTAAGAGCATGATCTGGATAGTACATGGATATCCTCTTCAAACAGTGTCTAGTGGGATCTTTTCGGGTGAGGAATATTATTGTTTAGGGAGATTGACCTGAGTTGTAGTGGTACATAAAGCTATTGACTAAGGTGTGTAGGGTGTTGTTCATGAGGTAAAGAGGCTAAGACAGTCAAAAAGAAACTTGAGTTCTGCGGATATTTTGGCAAGAGGTTTGATGCCAATCATTGTTGCGTCAGCCAAGTATTTGAGGGAGTTACGATTTGCAAGATGAGGATCTTTTCTGGCAGGTGACATTCTATTCTGAGTGAATCTTAATGCTGTCAGGCCCGTTCGTAGTTTATCTTTAGCTAGTGTGGCTGAGATAGAAAGCATAAAGGAATTCCTAGTGAAGGGAGAAGACTCACGAGAAAAGCTTGATGAGGCTGTGTTTGAGATGGTTGGTGCGGAAGAGTTAAAGTAAACTGGTAGGAGTGATGGAAGGGAGGGAAATTGTTCTTCAGAAAGCTTTGCAAATGCTTGCACATGCACAATGTTTGCATCTTTGCAACATTGCACAATAATTCTGTATGTTTCTAGTTGAATCCTGGTACTGAATAAGCCCTTTGGGAAGAACAAAAGGCGGCCTATAAAACAAATATTCTAGAAGTGCTTTAATACTGGCTTACATATCCTTGTCCTGGTGGGTGACATACATATTTTGAGGTTGTCAACATAGGAAAACTTGCTTAAAATAGATGTTCAATCAGTATTGAGCTTTGTTGATCCAAAAATGATTTTGTAAAAATATTGAATTCATGCCACCTTTCACTATAGTTCCACTACCTGGAGCTCCTAACTAGCTGTCCTCATTTCGTATGAGGTCCATCATTGATTGCTAGTTGCCAAACTTGCCACTCCACGTCCACAGTGCATCTCATTTCATAGCCACAATATTTTAATATCTACTGAGCAATCAGGTACTTTTACTCTTAAAAAATACTTTTTATGTACTTTACTCAAATTTTAAATAATTTTGGTTGTCCAGGAACACTTTGCAGGGAAAGTGTTGTTTTGCTGGGTGGTTGTACATTTTTTTTATCTCCCAGTAGGATTCAAACGTTTGTTTGAACCATTTATTTTCAACAGTTTTGTTTTCAACCTTTTTCTAGAAGCATGCAGGAGAAGCCAACTTTGTTGTTACTCCTATTGCCCTTTTTTGTCATGTCACACAAGGCTTAATATGAATCATTTTAAGCAGATGTGTTTTTTACATATCCTTGTGCCGCCGCCGACCAAGTCGCTCCTACCAAACCAGCTAGAACGCACAGTTCCACCAAACAAGCCAGCTGATACACCCCGTAACTTAGCACGTCTAAACGCAGATACAAACAACTGGAAAGAAAGTGGCGAACCAGCAGGAACAACAGACTGAGCCACATTCAAGTTGGCCCACAACAACTACCACCACCAGCTGAAAGTCGTGATAAAGGAGGCCCTGACACACCAGATCGAGACCAGTGCCAACCAAACCAAGGAAGTCTTCACCATCGTCAGAGAGTTCACCTTCGTGTCAGCCACTGAAAACGCGATCCCCTCCTCACAGGAACTCTGCAAAGCCCTCGCCGACCACTTTCACAATAAGATAGTAATCATATACAGAAACTTCGATCCCCAAACCACCGACCTCCTCAGCATCCCATCGACCACTGCCGCCGATCACCAGCTCACCACATGGGAACAGCTCAGCACACCAAACCCAAATACGCGAATGAACTCCATCCACCCGGGAGCATCCACCAACTCAAGCCCCCACCGACTCTTCATCCTCAGAAGAGACGAAATCAGCCGCCAGCTCACCATCATCCTCAACACCTCCATCACCACAGCCACCTTTTCCAATGCCTGGAAACACTCAGAAGTCAGTCCCCTCCTCAAGAAACCCTCTGCAGACCCCAGCGAACTCCAGAACTGCCATCCTATCTCACTGCTCCTGTTTCCCACAAGAGTCCTGGAGAAGGCCACCAACCTCCAACTCACTGAACAACTGGAGAGAAACAACCTGCTGGACTCTTCCCAAACAGGATTCAGAGCCAATCACAGCACCGAGATGACCCTGATCGCTACAACAGGTGACATCCGCACCTAACTTGACGTAGGCAAATCAGCTGCCCTGATCTGGCTCGACCTCTCTGCGGCTTTTAACACCGTCTATCACCACACACTCATCAACCGACTGCACCAGATCGGAATCACAGACGACGCGCTCAAATGGATGGCATACTTCTCACGAGGTGCACCTGGAGACTCTGTCTCCCTCCCTTCACCTCTCAACCCAAGCGCACCATCTGTGTCATCCCTCAAGGCTCATCCCTCAGTCCCTCCCTCTTCAACATCTACATGGCACCACTCGCGGACATCGTCAGAACCAACAACATCAACATCGTCTCCTACACCGACGACACCCAGCTCGCCCTCTCGCTCTCTGCGGACTCCACCACGACGAAGGCCAACTTACACAACTGTATGAAAACGTATCAACCTGGATGAAGAACAACTGCACGAAGCTCGACACGGACAAAACGGATGTACTGATCTTCTGCAGACACACCTCCCTCTAGGACGACTCCTGGTGGCCATTGGAACCAACTCACATTCCAAAAGACCACGCCTGCAACCTCTACATCATCCTGGACAGCGAACTCTCCATAAAACGTCAGGTCAATGCTGTCTCCTCAGCCTGCTTCCACACTCTCCGTATGCTCCCCAAGGTCTTCAAGTGGCTCCCCATCCGCACCAGGAAAACTGTGATGCAGGCCCTCATCACCAGCCGGCTGGACTTCAGCAACGCACTCTATGCAGGCACCACCACCGAACTCATGAGAAGAATCCAGATGATCCAGAACGCAGTAGCCAGACTGATCCTCAACCTGCCAAATAGGACCCTCATCACCCAGCGCCTGAAAGACCTACACTGGCTCTCCATCCAGAAAAGATGCCAATTCAAACTCCTGACCCACGCCTACAAATCCCTCCACGACCAATGATCCACCTACATGTACCACTGCCTGAGCTTGCACCTACCTCCTAGGAACCTCCGCTCACCTTGCCCTTGTACAGATACCACGCATCCACCGCTGCCGCATCGGTGGATGCTCCTTCTCCCACCTCGCCGCCAAGTCCTGGAACACCCTCCACCTCCGTACTTTACCCTCCACATCCGTACTTCACCCTCGTTGACCCACTTCAGTATGGGACTGAAGACCTGGCTCTTCGACTGACACCTCAGCACAGTGCCTGGATACCCTCTTGGGTGATAAGCAGTGCTGTACAAGTACCCACTGATTGATTGATTGATTGATTGGGCAGGAAAAAAAATAAACGTGCATATTTTGATGGAGTACAATTAAAGCAATTAAATTACTTGTGTAAATCAACCACAGAAAGGGGTTGCAATTGCTTTCCACCACCTTACTCTCTTCTTTTAACTTTAGCTAAATCAGGTGCCAAGCTAGGCCTTCCTTATAACTGGCAATATTCCGCTTACACTCATTTGGCATTTATTGTCCATCCTATGTGATATTTTACAGTTTTCTTCTACTACCATGTATAACTGTGAATAACAGTGGGCTTGCCTATCAAACATCTCGAAATTTCAGTTCTACCTCTGGATTCATCGAGTGGGGTGAGAGGGTTGGCCCTCAAAACGAACTAAAAATTAATAAGCTGAAATCATGAATATTGAAATACTGTCCTTATTCGTGTGCAGATGTTTCTGGTTTTTGCATTCATAAGTGCTGGGGCCACAAACTGTTCTGATTTAAGGGATACCTTGTTCACAGCTGGATCCTTTTTAGCAGTGTAGTATTGAATTGCAACCATAATGTAGGAAAATGGGTTCTTAGTTAAGGAGGGTGTGAGGCCTACCTACCCTGGTAATACATCCCAAAACCCTTTAAGGTCAAACACATAGTTTCAATAATTCAAACTTAGGCTGACCCCTGCGAAAGCTAGGGCACAGAGCAGACTAGCTTAACTTAGGAAAATGTGTAAAGTATTTAGCAATTCTAAAACAGTCAGAAAGTCAGAACATAACTCAATAAAAATCCCACAACCAATGTATAAACATTTCAAAAATGTAATTAGAAAAATGACACCAAAACTGCAAAAATCAAAAAAGTGAACTGGGCCTATATGTTTTTAAAGTTTAAGGCAAAAAGCACCAAGAAAAAAGTAGAGCACCAACCATAAATCAATGTAAGCAAGTGACAGGGACCTAGGCACAGTTTCAGGCCAACCACGATGGAACACAGGTTGGATACGCTAAATGGCTCGTCCCGGTCAAAGTTTTAACCTTCTGGCTTAGTTTTTTTATGCCGATCGAAATCCTTTAGTGGGGCAAAGTTGAAGGCTGTGTCCGCCGAAGTCCTCTCAGAGGCGGTTACCTGCTGGGTTAGGTCCAGCTGAAACCATTCGTTTTGCTGGGAAAAGCTCAAAGCTGGAGAAAAATGCTAATTTCTTGCCCTCTGATGTCCTCTTGTCGGGCAAGTACTTTTTGTGCCTTTGCCCGGTTAAACTTTCTACCTTCGGTCTTAGTCTTTTTTTATGGAGCTCAAAATCCTCCAGCAGGCCAAGCCTAAAGCTGTGTCCGAAGTAGTTGCATCAAAATCAGGCACCTTTAACGCAAGCTCATGCTGAAACTCTGGAGGTCTTCGAAGTCCAAAATGTTGCTAAGTCCTAACTTTGCAGGCTTCTGGGGTAGTTCCTCTTAGCCACTTCTAAGGCTCCCAGGACTTCAGGGACTGCACTTAAGGGGCAGGATAGATACCGGCAGAGGCCACCAGCAAGGTCTAGTTCAGTTCCAGTTATAACTGGTCCACTGATCACTCCAGGAAAAAGGTCTCTTGCAGCTTGAATGCCCCTGTAACCACCCAGGAGGCCAGCCAACTGATCCTTCTTAGTCCTGTGTGCAAGTGGGAGCAGGTCCTGCTCTTCAGGTCTCCTCTCAGGTCTCCTCGCAGTTCCAGTCCTCTTCTTTTCTGCCACATGTCCAGAAAGTGTTGTGAAGAGCTGGTGGTGAGATGCTACTTTTGTTCAGTTCATTAGCCAGTGGGTTGGGGTGACATCTGGACACTCTGTGACCAAAGGGCAAAAAGTTCCCAAGGGCACACCTTGCTACTTTTGTGGCATATCCTGTCTACTTCGCTTCAAACTATTATACAGTGACTAATGTCAGTAAAAATCAGTCTGGTAAATCTTTCTGCCCTGTATCTTGAGGCATACCCGTGGGTGAGTTTAAGGTAGTGAACAGTCTCCTCCCACTCAACCACTCTAAACTTGTTCTAGGGCCCGCCCCTTACTAAAGCCGGGAGGCTAAAGTCTGTTTTAGGATATAAAGACCCTTCTCGTCCAGGCCTCCCTTATCACAATACTATAAAAGTAGAGGTTTCCCCCTGGTTCTTTTAAGTTAGTGAAGTTCCTGGAGACTCCTAAACTGTCCTCAACACTGTAGCCCATGAGCCATTTTGCCAGACCTAAGCCAAGCCATTGTCTGTGCTCAGAGAGCAGTAGTTCACATCTCATCAAAGCAACACTGACAGGCCAGCGGCAGGCAAGCCAATGCTGATTATCCTGCAGGGCCTTCATATTTGTCAGTTGCGGTTGAACCATCTGTGTATTGTATTCCAAACCCAATATACAGAATTTCCATATTAACTGTACGTTTAGCTTTTTTCATAGAACCAGCTACAGCCCTAAAAGTGAGAATACCTTTTGGGGGCCTGTTACTTTAGGAACATGCACACATTACATGTTCCACTTTTAAATATGAGGCATCCTACCTTGTGGGCTACAAGGTCTACGTAGGGGTGACTTCGTTTAAATTTAATAGTAGGGTTTCCCTCCTGTCAAAAGCCATATTTTGACAGGTCTTCCTGCAGGTTTTAAAAGCTTGAGTCTTGCTACACATGCAGGCTTAGGCCTTGTTTGCCTTGTCAGCCTATTGAATGGCACAATAGGTGCTGCAGTCCACAGGTGACATTTAACTTTCTATGCCATTGGTGTGTTTTCTTACATCAAATACTGTGGCCTTTCTGGAAAGTCGAATATGCCAAGTGGGGATTAGCTAATGTTACCATGTTTTATAGTTCAGAGCACATGCACGGGGGACTGGACACCAGTTCCCAGTGCATACAGTTAAAAATCCAGCAGCATGAGGTGAGAATAAATGGGGATAATAACACAAAAAACAAACACTTTCTCACAAAACGTTTTAGATATTTCCAAATATGTAGTATGCCCAGCACATTAGGATCAAACAGCTGCTACTAAGCTCAGTAGATTTCCCAAATATTGGATGACATGATAGGCTAGCTTAAATCAGGATAGTTCTTGTTTCATTGCACCTTGGAAACAGGTATAATTTATCATATATCTTGATGGCAAATAGAGCTTTGAGATTATTTGGCCATGTTTGTCACAACTTTGCAATTGATGTATACCCTTTCCTACAAATTACCTACAGAATATGCATATTGGAGAGCAGACACACATGTTGTATCCGTGTGTGATACCATGTTGGCTACCCTTAAACAGAATTCTTGCATTACATTTAGTAGTGGTGCCCAATCCACGAAGCTTGAACCCAGTCTGATTTTCTACAATGGCTCACAAATATAACTCCACTCTACACTGTTATCGGACTGCTCAGAATCCAGACTGGTGGTGATTTGGTCAGAGAGATCCAGTTCAGCTGTCTAGCACCAGAACGAAATATAAAAAATGTGGGATTGCATTCCTCTCAGGATAACCCTGATCTTTGGGAGTCCTTCTCGAAATTCTCTTACCAACGCTGCCTCTCTAACATTTTGCTCAGGATTATTGCATGAGCAGACGGGCCAATATGAGCAGTGTAACAGAACATATATTTCTGGCTTCGAGAGAATAAATTCCATATCTCTCTCATTGATTGCAGATGTGCTCCACTTAAAAAAAAATGTGTTATTTACTTTATTACAACTAGATACTGGTAAATGACAGGAGATGACATGCAGTTAAATAGGAAGGCTAGAGCCTCCTAGTGGTTTCCCTCTGTACATATTTTGAATTGTTCACTAAATCTTGGCTTTTTCATTTGATCTGGCTAGTATACCTCAATTGTTTTGTGATAGTATTAGGGCTTTCATAGTAGGCTCTTTGTTGATACTCATGAGCGTAGGCTATTTCCACTTGGATGTGGGGATCCCGGAACTCTTCAGATCCATATAATAGGATGTGTGGTCTGCATTTTGTATGAGGTTACAACCACTATAGTTTGTGGAGGCTATTTTGTATTCAAATTTCCAATTTGACACATTAAATAGAATTGCAGCACCTGCTCTCCATATTGATGTCCAGATAATCTCTAACGTCTAATGGGTAGCAAATATAGGGAAAAGGAGCCTGATGGGTAGAATGCAAAGAGAAATTGAAAACATTCGCTGTTTCTTTAAGCAGCTAGTAGTTTCCGTTTCCTAGTATGCCTTGGAAAAGCAACTGCCTGACAGCCTCAGTTCTTTTTTCTGGTTTAGGGCGAGAGGATTTTAGAACACTTCAAGGCTTTGTCACCCTATTTTGTAAGGTTTTTACCTCACACTTTGAAATGTTTAGTCTTCATTCAACATTTCTCACAAGCCTGTAGCTTTCCCATCTTTTTTTGATCAATTGAAGGAGATTTTTGTGACAGTGCCTTCATTATTTGTGAAATACCATTCCTGTGGGAAGAACAAGGGAGCATAAGGCCCACATGACTTTTGTGTGTTCTGTTTACCACCCTCATATTCAGTGAAGGAGTTCACATTTTATATAAAGATGACCAAGCATATTCTGAAAGACAGGGAAGGAATTCACATTAAAGAGAAAGTAGAAGCCCTCAGGCCATAAGAGGAAATTAAGCAACATGGGAACGTCCCCTTTCCCTGCGATCGGATCCTCTCATCCAGAAGGTTGTCACACAGGGGGAGCCAAGAAGAGACATTGTCATCAATGTCATTCTGACCTCTACTGCCATACCCAAAACTCCTGGTCCATGTAAAAAAATAAAAGATGTCGAACTACAGCACCGTACTGGCATGTTCACCATTGAACAACCTTCGCTGCAGGTCTGGTGCTAACGCACATTTTAAACTCGGCACCAAAGACACTGGCATTCTCAAAGTTACACAAGAAACACCATTTGCCATGAAGACAATCAACGTTGAAGCCGTCTTCTCATCACTTGACAGTGAGACACTCCTGTCATCGTTGGATTTTGAAAAACTTGGCTTCACACTGTTCTCCATAGTGAAGGTCGACATCAAGGTTTTCGAAGTCGATAGCAGCCTTCCAGACTCAAGCTAGTAACCTATCTTTTTCATAATTTCCATTTCCTTTAGACCGCCTATGATTAAGATCTGGGCTGACAATCCTCCCAAGGAACCACTTCAGCTTCTACTTCTTCCACCAAAGCATTGATGGTCCGAGGTTTACTTTTGTGTCTCCTATTAGAGGAAGATGCTGTTTCCAGTCTTTGTCCTCCTCAAAAATCTCATGACACAGTTGGTGCCCATTCCGGTGTTTCATATTCCTACGTCTCCTCCTGCAGAACATCTGAAGGATATAAGCCCTCAAATGCACAAAAGGATTAGCTCTCCATCTACTTTGTTGTACTTAAATTACTTTTCAGATTCACGCATTTTGTTCATATACCTCAACGCCTCCAACTTGCTCCCCATTAAGGTCATTGTCTCGAAGATGTCCTCACCTAGGATGCACTGGTGAGGGCATCTACGAAGATTAGCATCCTACTTGAAGTTTAATGAGCGTCAGCACTGGTCTTAAAAATGACGCTAGAGACAAGATATTCCCAGTCATTCGGTTTCCTTAGTTCCAGGCATCGCAGATCTGACAGAAGAGATGTTTTATGCAATCAAGTGAATCACTACTCCGAGACGCCTAAAGAAACATAAATTATCAGATCAAGATTCAATATCCCTATACCAGAGCCCCACATCAGACTGTGATTGTTTCTGCGATCAGAAAGAAGCCTACATCTGTTCCTGAAACATATGTTCCCCTGATAGAAAATGAAGCACATAGATGCTGCTGGCAGAAAGGTTTGTGTTTCCGCTGTTACAGCTTTTAAAGCAGCCAATACAATGACACTATTAAGAAGGTATGACAGAGCACTGTGGGAGTCCCTTCACACTTTCATTGATGTTCTCCAGAGACAAAGAAAACAAGAATATTTGGAAATTATTCAGGAAGACCTGCTCCTCTCCAACCAACTCATTTCAGTTGCGTTAATTGATTTTAGAGTCTTGGCATTTCTGAGTTCTCTCAAGGTATCTCCTTAATAAGATTGTCTTGTCTGTTCTTAACATCTCTCAAACTCGACCCCAAGTTCAGTATAATGGATCTAACCATCAAAGGTTCATTCATGTTTGGTCCCTACACAGACGACATGATGCAGCGCATGAAGGATGGAGCAGCAACTGGAAATGTCTTGAAGAAAAGAAGAATTATTTAAATCTCAATTTCACCACCATGATTGTCATGGTTACTCAAGACAGGAGTCTGATAGCCCCGGAGGCCCTAGCAGCTCCACCAGCAAAGTCAACAAAATAGGAATGCATCCTATAACTGAAGATCTTCCAAACAAAGAGGACAACAATATCAGTTGTTCTCATCTGGGAAAGCACCATCCCACTCCAGACAATGGTTTCCTTACTTTTTCTCCTTGGTACACAATTTCAGGGGTAGGGAGCATATCACTACATCTCAAAATTGGCAAACAATTACGAACGACAAGTGGGCCCTAGATATTATTCAAAACAGTTATTTACTTAGGTACAGGTCACCACCACAATTGATTAGTCCGACGACTGTGACAAAACACCGGCTGTGTCTACTTCAGAAAAAAAGCTGCAACATTGTTACAAAAAGAGCAATAGAACCTGTTCCTCTCTCTCAAACTGAAAGAGGCATCTATTGAAGGTATTGTTTTAGTTTGAAAAAGGGCACCAAGTAAGAATTCAGGTCGATCTTGGATCTGATATGGGCCAACAAATGGATCAAAAAAGAAAACCTTTGGATGCTGACTCTTCGTCAAATCTTTCCCCAGCACAAAAAGTGAGATTGAGTTTGTGCATTGTCTCTCCAGGATGTCTACTTTCATATCCCATTGGCAAGTAAGCCTAGGGAAGTTGTAGAAGCACACTACCAATACAGAGTTATTTCCGTCAATTGGAAGTCAGCACCTTATCCTTTTTCCAAGTGTTTGACAGCGGTAGCAGTCTTCCTTCACAGAAAGAAAATCTTGGTGTATTCCTATCTGGATGACTGGTCAATAAAGGGCTGTTCTGCAGAGAAATCCCTTTAAGACCTAACTACAACAGCGTATCAACTGCACCGCCTGGCCTTTAGATCAACTTCCAGTCCACAACAACGCCATTCCAGATTCTAACTTCTCTAAGTGTTTTCTTTGGAAATGTCTTCTAATTCAGACAGCTCTGGCACCAACAGCTCAGCAGATGTCCTCTCAATGGGGAGACATTTGGGAAGGCAAACTACTTACTCTACCAGCAGGACAGTCTCTACTATTGTGGTGCAAAATGAGTCTCTCTTTAGCAGGACCTACCTTCTCAGACCATTGTACTTCCTCGATGCATGTACAGAACTTAACTGTACAGGGTTTGAGGTTGAAAATGGAACACCTTTATTGCATCAATATGCTGGGAGCAGTTCATCTAATTCTCAATACTTTCCTGCCACCTCTGACAATTACCATTATCCTGACACAGATGAACAACATGGCTGTAATCAATTATTTCAGCAAGCAATACAGTATTAGGTCTAGAACACTGTCTTTCTCTGGCAGTCCAAACAGTCTAAAAAATGTTTTGGGCAAGAAAATCTATCAATACAAGCAGCACATCTTCCAGGCCTACAAAAGACCCAAGCAGATGTTCTCAGTAGGTTGTATGTAGAGTACCACAAATGGGTCCTCAGCAGCTGTTTACTTCTAGGCTTCTTCTCGGATTGGGGATATCTGTTGATAGAATGGTTTACTACATTTCTAAACCCAAAATGCCCAGTATTTTCCTCCAGAATGTGAGAACAGGAATGTCCGGGCAGTGCCTTTTTGATAAACTGGTCAGGACATTGTACAACACTTTTCCATCAATTACCCTAATTTCAACAGTTATGGTGAAACTTAAATATTCCAATGCCACTAGTGTTCTTATAGCCCCAGAGTTTGCAAGACAATACAGGTTTCCATGCCTTCTTCACCTATCGCTACGTCTACAATGGAGGCTTCCCAGCAAACCAAACCCATTAACCAGGATGCAAGGTCAACTTTAAAATCCCAATGTGACATCCTTGAATTTGGCTGCCTCGCTCCTGTGGTTATACAGTATGGCTACCTGTGTTTATTGCAGGCTTGCATGGGCTTTTTAAAATACGTTAAGAGACCATCCTCATGGGCTTCTTATTCCTACACATGGAATTTTTTTTATGGTGCTAGCATCATAACCACAACCCTGATGTCTGTCAAGAAGATATGATTATATTATATCTTTCCACCTCACTTAGTTAAAGTTGATTTAATCTTCTGTCAATTGTATTAGGCAGATATTATGGCTTACAAATAAGGTCCTTTACAAAGACTTTTCTTCATGATGCCTTTCATCAAAGATTTTATGGAATGGTTAAAGTAACCATATCTTCCTAAACTGTAGCCCTCTCTTCCTCTGGCCCTTTCTTAATTGATGTCTCTACTGTTTCAGCCTATGTATGGGTCACATTGCAGCACCTCTCATGGAAAGCTGTATGTCTAATTTCCATTACATCAGCCAATAGACTATGTGATTTACAAGTTTTTTCAAGGGGGAACACCTTACACTTATTTTCACTCCAACAGAGTGGTTATGAGTACACACCCTTCTTTCCTATCTAAGGTTGTTTCTGATTTTCATATAAATGAATCAATGTCCTTGTCGGTTTTCTTTTGTAGCCACTCTTTTCCAGCAGAGAGATCTTTGCATTATTTAACTTCTACCTGTACACAAAGAAGAGGTGAGCGGATCAAACTGACTTTTTTTTAAAACTTTGATTTGCTTTGCATGGGTCTAGTTGTATCCAAAAATCCATCAGATAGTTTCTTGCATCTTGCGTAGTAACCAATTGGCCAACAACCCCCTACCTGGCAAACCCAAAACTCATTTGACAAAGTTAAAGCTGGAACAGTTTCTTGGTTAAGAAATGTTCCTGTGTAAAATGTTCGTAAAGTAGATAGATGCGTGGAAGCCTGTGCCTACTTTTACCAAACATTACTGTCCTGATTCAGACTCCAGGATAGACACAATATGTAGTCAAACTGCCCTCAAAAACCTCTTTGGTTTAGGTGTCCTTTATTGGTATCCAAGGAAATTCAGTCGCCATTCAAACTTTGAGACTGATTTGTTTCGGTTATAACATTGCTATTGTATTTTACGTTTATGACGATCCTACAAAGCAGAAGAATGTTACTTGAAATCCTAGGTTTGCTCATAGGACGCTTCAGTTAAGTCATGAACAACCCGTCCTCCTCTCCGGTCTTTATATTTTAATGGCTAGAAGTTCTTCAGTCAATATTGTATTGGCAAAGATTTCTCAAAAATAAGTGAGGCTGTTGGGCAACTGCCAGTACTAGGCTATGAGATAAGGAAGCTGCCTGCCCCTTCAAGAAACAGTGCATATTTTCACCTTCTCTTTGCTTTCTGCCAATCAGGCTACTTTTTTCCTTTATTCAGCTTTCCCCTTTTCACTTGTCAATTATGTGAACAATAGTATGAAGAGCTGATGCTGCAATGCTGTTTTATGTGTAAAATTGGGAATCTAGAAAAATTGACCTGCATGGGATATAGAGATTGTAACTGCATATGAATGTCATGTCTTTTAAATGTAATTTTTTTATATGGATTAGAAGTATTCTGGGAGCCTGTAACTCAGACAGGAATCGTCTACATTCATGACTTCAATGGGGATTTCTACGATGCAGAACTAGAATTATGAGTAAATAACATTTTGTTTCCTGCTTTACTTCGATTTTGCATGTCTCATACAACAATGCTTCGGCAACTACCTCGTAGAACTCTGTGTTAAATTACCCTCCATCTCTTACCACCCCACTTCAAATACCTGATCCTCTCTAAGTGATAATGATCTGTCCAAAAATTACCAGTTTCATGATGTTATTGGAATGCACTTATTTATAGAACACATTGTTTTGGAGAAAATTGTTTATATGTTAGTGCTACAAAATGTCACATTGTGACACTGTTACATTATGTTAACAGTTGTTGTATCATGGCAAGCCTATGTGGTGCATGCAATAGGATTGCTTTATTCAATGCTTATTGTTAATTCATGACATAGAACATTTGCTATACAAAATTACTAGAAAATAATAAATTTAATTGTTTTCCATTGGTAAACAGTTAAGGCCCGATATGAATATTGGTGGGTGGCCCTTTTCTCCACCAGGGCGAGGGAGAAAATTACTCTGTTCCCCTGACAGAGGTGCCGCCGCCAAATGTAAGAATGTTCGCCAGCCCAGCGGGCATTTCTAGCATTAGCAGGAACTGCTGTCACGACGTTGTGGTTCCTGCTAATGCATTGTAAGTTTGATGAACCACTCGCTGCGAGGTTTCACCTACGTCAATATGACGGAGCCATACAGTAAACTGACAATGTTTTTTCTATTTTCCCCCAAAAAATCCCAAAGCGGGATTTTCTTTTTGAAAATAAAAAATAATAATGCCCCCCTCGCCAGGTGAACTTTCTCCCATGGCGAGGGGGGCATTGAGTGTGTTTCGATGCCCTTTACTCGCAGTTTTCCTGGCGATGAAGGTCATTGGAAATTGACTGTATATCCACCAATCTAAATTAGGACGGCAGACATGTAGCTAAGCCTCCGACAGACCTTACTGCCTCAGGCCTTCAGAGGGGTTTGACCACCGTAGAGACGGAGTAGTCTCTGCTGTCTTCAAACCTATGTCTGCCTGATTCTAAATTGGGAGGGCGGACCATAATGTTGCCGGGGAGGGAACTCCGTTGTCATTGCAACGGAGTTCCCTCTCTGCCAACATTTAAACCAGGCTATTAGTCTACTACTCATGGCTTATATCAATGGCAGTCGTAAGTAGGCACTTCCCTCAACTGTCCCCGACACCTGGACCAGATAATTTTCCCACTGACTGCTTAAAAACTGATGTGTAAATCTCTTCACTGAGGTGCAAATCCAGGCAGTCTGTCTTTCTGTATATGGATGTTCATTATTAGCTATAGTTGCCGACAAAGGACATTTAGTCATTGTTTGAAGTCGGAGGTTTAAAAATATATATTTTTATTGCATTTTACCGAACAAACAACCAAATCTTTTGAAGTGGTAAGCCAATACACAGTATCCAACTGGCATACTATGTTTACATTAGCGCACATAATATTGTATCCTTTTTGCAGTTGCCAGATTAGCTTTCTCTGTTTAAATCACCCGTTGTGATGCATGCATTAAGGGTTTGAAACATTTGTTTCCACCCTTCCCCTTATGTCTCAGTAGGACCTTAATTTGGTCCTCACGTTCCTAATATGTATGCCTTATAAACCACTGCAAAACTGCCCACTATGTCTTCTCACCCTCAACACAGTCTTCCTCATTGTCATACATCGGCGCACTGGGTGAGAAAACTGCAAGTCCTCTCGATCAACCTGCCATACACTACCTCCTTGCCAGACCAGATATTCCTGAGAACCCTGTTATGGATATTTGCCAGGCTGCTACTTTGCATCACTCCATACATTCACAAAGCACTTCTCTCTAGACAGCTAGGTTTTTCGAGATGGGCATTTTGCTTGCACAGTACTTCGGGACTTATTGATTTGAGCCAGTTCACAGGCCCACAGCTTCGGAGGTACTACTTTGGTATCTAATTTAAAGCTGAGCTTCTGCGGTTAGAAGTACCTATCAGAAAAACTAGTGACTTCTCTTCGGTAACGCTCTTTCTATTAGTTACTTATCTTACAGCACATTCAACACCGACCCTCCCATACTACACGTTCTGTGAACTGTGTTTTTTTCCGCCGCAAAAGATCTCAAGTATAAAGTTCTGCACACTGGTCAAAACCAGTTTGGTGTTGGGCTCTGCATCTGGGAGTGCGGAAAACCTAGAAAGCAAATGATGTCAGCATACATGAGTGGCGCTTATGTGCGGTTCAGCATGTCACTTCCAGAGTGGAATTTAACAACATCAGCATGGAAACACACAACGCCACCTACTGGCACGCAGGGGTACTTCCAAAAACAAAATTCCGGATTCAGTCTGGCACCTGAGGAATATTCAAAAGGTGACAAATCTCCAGTCAGATGGAGTATCTACCAGAAAGAGCATTATCGTAGGTAAGACTTGTTCATCTATATAATTTTTACTAGCAATGGCCATTGTATTGAAAGATACCTTAGCTTGCCAATTATGCTTTTGTGCTACTTGTGGCCCTTGCCAATTATGGATGGCGTCAGATTGATGTGATGCGGTGTTGGTGCACTGATTACACTCAAATCTGTCAGTTGCATTTAGCATTCCTGGATTTGATTATTTCTTTCACAACGCCATCTACCTCCTTTAGCAACATCCCCTTTACTTATTGGCTGGGGTGTCCCCATGGTGTTCTGCTTTGTTGTCTCATTTGTTCAACATGTATGTTGGGTCTTTGGGTTGCACTCACTTCTCTTGGTGTGTGGGCTTGTACATGTGTATGTATATGAATGAAACCCAGCTCATTACACTGGAAGGTGATCTGTGGTCTGCCTCACAATTTATATCATATATTAGCCACATCTAAGAGTGGATGAACAGTCACTGATAGTACCTAAAGGAAATATAAAAAAGAGTTAATGACAGTTGGTGGCATGTACAACCTTTGGAAAGATACTTTTAGGCCTTTTAGATGGAACCTTGTCCCTTCTCCCTTTAAAATCATTTACTGTGGTGTCTCCTAGACCATGAAGGTCATGACTTCTAAAAGCTCCAAGCCACCGATCCGCTTCACCACACAGATATGATCTGAAGGGGAGTGTGACAACTTTTAAAGACGAATGATAACCCTAATCTGACCTTGCTCTCTTCGGAAGAGCTATGCAAACATTGGACGCTAATGCTGAAGAGAAACCTGTGGCAAAAAGTACTCTCAAGGTATCCGTGTGGCACAGGTGTCAATGGCACCATGGGTTGTGAGGCCTTAAGACAGAAGCAGGGTGGTGTAGAAGACACAAGTGTGAATGACATCAGCTGCAGCAACTAAAATATGTGAGGTAATGAACATGGATAGATAGGAGCTGAATCTTCAAAGGTGAATTATTAGCCTCTGATGGGATGGGTGACACTGCTGGACTTGGGCTCACAGAACAGGATATCAGAGCACTGCTTTGGGGTGCTCCCTCCTACCCCCAGCAATGAGGGAACTAAGAAAGAGGTGCTAGAAGTGTAGCTCCCAAAGTCCAGAAATTAAGTCTGAGAAATTTAGTTGAGATCTCCACTAGCATTGGATGATAACCTGTCCATTCTCCGAGGGTGTGGCAAAAAGTGGGGCAAGCAAGCAGAGGAAAACAACCATGGGGAACAAACACCCACTCAACTAGTTAATGATGATGGGAGTGACAGGCTTACCCGCAGTCAGCATGGACATGCACGTGAGATGCAGGATCCAGAGAGATCAAGATGGTGCAAGACCCAGGTAGGAAACTCTGGGACAACAAGACTGTTGCGAGAGCATATAATTGGATAAAGTGGCCTTGAATTGGTGTCATCTGGTGTCGTACAGCTTATGCTTTCTCAGTAAAACTTTGCGTTTGTTGGACAACATAAATGACAAAATTGTGCAAGACTGATTCTACGCGCACCATCAGAATATGTTGGCCTTAGTCCTGCTAGCTCACAGTACACCATTTGAACCCCATATCTGACAAGACAACAAATGGAATGTGCAACCTCAGAACAGGACAACCCTGACTGCCCAAGGAAATTGTGAAACAGATCTAGAACTCTTTCGTTTGGTAACTCATGCATACTCGGAGAGATGCACAAGAAAGACACAACATGGTGTTTCAATATTTATTGAAGCATTAAGATTCTTGTGTAAAAGAAACGTGTGCTGCAATAATCAATAGAAGGAAACAGAATAGTGTGATCAGCATTATGAGAATGGTGAAGAAGATAAACTATTCAACCACTGTTATATTTTGTACTCCTACCTAGCGCTACCTATCCTAGGGTCTCTAGGGTGGGTGAATCTGGCAGAATCCCTATAGGGTGATCTAACTCCCCCATTACCTGTGGGGAGGTGTCATCAGGGAGCCCGTCTTGGTGGAGAGCTGGCATCATCCCTCACAGGAGGTAAACAGGAATCAGCTGGGCTGGAATTGGGGCATGGGGCGACATCACAGTGCCAGCAAAATGCTCCTGTATCTAAACAAAGGAGTGATGTCATGTAAATAATAAACATCACCCATGTTGCCATTCCGGAGTTAGTCAGGCTGCCAACATTTTTTTTTTGATAATCAATTTTTATTGATATTGAATGATTCAACCAAAAAAAAAAAAAAACGAAAACATTGGCAGCATAATCACACGCAGTACTACAATGGATGACCATAAGAAGATGGTGACGGAGACCTGTACATCAAACATCAGAGTGAGTATTCATGTGGGGATAACATAATACATAAGGATACACACATCCATCAGGACAAAAGATTAAACCATTTCCCCCAGATCTTATTAAACATTTCGGGGCAGCCTCGGGCCTCGAAGAGAGACTCCTCCTGGGTCCCACACCAGTCCACCCCTCGTCTCCACTTCCGCACCCCTGGAGGTTTGGCCTGAGACCAAAGAGCCGCAATGTCCCTCTTTGCCACCGCCACAGCAGTCCCCAGGAAACGCTTATCTGCCCGGGAGCCGTCTAGGCCGTCAAACACACCCAGGATTAGGCGGAGTGGGTCATGGGGAACATCCCACCCCAAGGTCTGTGTAAGTTCTAGCTCCACACCCGCCCAAAATGGCGCAATGACAGGGCACTGCCAAACCATGTGGAAAAAATCAGCTGGAGCGTGGGTACAGCGGGTACATGTCGGGGAGGGTCTCAATCGGTCTTTGTACAGACGTGCGGGGGTTAAGTATGCCATATGCAAGTAGTAGAGTTGAATTAGACGCAATTTGGAGGAAGTCGTCAGGGTCTTGGGAGCCATGAGAGCATCCCGCCAATCTGCGTCGTCCAGTGGGCCTAACCAATCCTCCCATCGGGAACGTACTGAGGCTAGGGTTGCAGGGCCGTTGTTAACTAGTGAGCGGTATATCCGCGACACCCCTCCCCTGCCTAGGTTACCCATCATCACCTGAGCCTCTAAGGGACTAAATTCGGGAAGGGAGATGGGAGACGTAACATGTGTATGGAGGGCATGCCAAAGTTGCAGATATTTGTAGAATTGGGAGGCATGGAGGGAGTAACGTTGTTGCAGGTCTGCGAAGGACATGATGTGATTCCCAGCCCAGACATCCCCAAGAAGCGAGATCCCAATGTGATCCCATTGATGGAAGTCCCGGTGAGCTGAGGTCTCACGGAGCCAGGTACCGTGCCACAGAGGCGTTTGCCGGGTTAGTCGTCCATCCCAACTCGTGTGGCGCAGGGCGGTGCGCCATGCCAGTAGGTCCGTCCTAGTGATGGGGGGGAAAGGCTTGTGGTATGGGGGCCCCGTATAAGTAGGCTTGGAGGTGCGGAAAATCCATGGAACGGAGCTCGACCCTGTACGCCGGGTCAGACCAGCCGCCGTTGAACCAGTCGTGAACCACGATAAGTCGCGTGGCTAAGTAGTAGAGGTGAAGGTTGGTCACACCCATAGGGAGGTATCCGACAATGGGCCAGAGACATTCGCGACCTCCCGCCCGCCCACAAGAACCGGGTGAGTAGACCATCAAGTTCACGAAACCAACTCCCCGGGTGGTGAAATGTTATGTTTTGAAGAATATAGAGGAATCTAGGGAGAACCATCATTTTAAAAAGTGCGCTCCTGCCAAGAGGGTTGAGAGGGAGGGATTGCCATTGCTTGAGGTCAGCCTTGACCTTGGTAACCAGGGGTGTAAGGTTGAGGGCCCACTCAAGTTCTGGGAGCAGGGTGACCCAGATACCTAAATATTTGAAAGATTGCCTTCGCAGGGAGATGGTGGTCTGCCAGTCGAAACAGGCACGTGACGGGTGGAGGGGAACCAAAGTGGATTTCGCTGGGTTGAGTCGCAGTCCCGAGACTCGTTCAAAGGCGAGGAGGAGTTCCAGACAGCGGGGGCCGGAGTCCTCGGGATGTGCCAGGAAGAGGAGGACATCGTCAGCGTACAGGGCGACCTTGTCGATCCGATGGGGGTCCCAGGCCCACCCCTGGATGCGGGGGTCACTGCGCACGAGGGAGGCCAAAGGCTCCATTGCTAGCGCGAATAAAAGCGGAGAGAGGGGGCAACACTGGCGGGTGCCTCTCTGAATGGGGAATGCCTCAGAGAGCACGCCATTAATTAAGACCCGGGCCTTTGGACTAGAATAGAGGACGCGGATAAAGCGCCGGAACGGGAGGCCCATTCCCATCGCCTCCAACACATCTTCCAGGTAACTCCAGTCGACGGTGTCGAATGCTTTTTCAAAATCAATGAAAAGCAGGGCCAAGTATGGAGTGAGCCGATGACGATGCGCGAGGGCAAGGTGAAGACGGCGAATGCAATGTCGGGTGCCTCGGGCAGGCAGGAGGCCGCATTGGTCCGGGTGGACCAATTCCTGCAAGAGGGGACGGAGGCGCTGAGCCAAGGCAGTAGCAAAGATCTTCATCTCAGTGTTGATGAGGGAAATGGGGCGGTAATCAGCGCAGGAGAGGGAAGGCGGCTGCGTCTTCGGCAGAACCACAATAGTGGCCACATCGGTCTCGGGGGGGAAGGACCCGGTATCCTCCACATGTTGGAACAGATCTACCAGGTGAGGAACCAACAAATCACGATAGGTCGCATAATATTCTTGAGGGTATCCGTCTGGTCCTGGCGTCTTACCGGAGTGCAGGAGTGAAATGGCCCCCTGTATCTCCTCCGGGGTGAGGGGGAGATCCAGAGTTTCCGAGATTGCTTGGGGAAGGCGAGGCAGCCGGGTCGCGGCCTCCGACAGTAATGCAATTAAAGAAGCCGCGGGGGCCGGGCTGCGTAAAGTTGGGCATAGTAGCCCGCAAAGGCTTGAGCGATGGCCTGGGAAGTGAAGTGGTGAGCACCGGTCGCATCACAAATCTCGGGGATTATGCGATTGGCTGAGGGATAAGAGACAAGATTGTGGAGTAGTTTCCCATTTTTGTCACCCCAGCCGTACACACGCGCCACAGAGGAGCGCCAGAGCATCTTGGCCGACTCTAGAGAGATCTGGCAGATCTCGTCGCCGAGTAGTGCGAGTTGGCGGGAGGAGTCAGCATTGTCGGCGGATGCTTGGGCCGATTCCAATTGCAGCGCCTAGGCCTCGAGCTGCAGAAGGCGAGCGGTCTGGGTCGCGCGTTTCGCATGGACCAAGCCTCTAGCCACACCACGCGCAGTGTCCTTGCCAGCCTCCCACAGGGTACCTGGAGAGGAAACTGACCCTTTGTTGATCAGAAAATATTGCTCCAGCTCTTGCTTGAGGTCTCAACAAAATCGGGATCTTGCAAGAACCAAGCGTTTATCCGCCAGATCCTGCGGGTCCCGTCAGGAGGACGTCCGAGATGGAGGGAGACAGGGGAGTGGTCGGAGATTCCCCGGGGAAGGATAGCCACCCCCGTCACCAAGCTACAGTCGGTGGCCGGCAACAGGAGCAAGTCGTTACGGGAGTGGGTGTGGTGGGCCGCCGAAGTATGAGTGTATTGGTCCTGGCGGGGGTTCCAGACCCTCCAGGCATCGCAGAGACCCAGGGCAGAGGACCAGTCAGAAAGGCGCTTGGCAGAGGCAAGGCGGGACGCAGAGGGAGCACCCGTCGTATCGCGCAGGGGCTGCATGACAGCTTTGAAGTAGCCCCCAATGATCGGCAAACCTTGAGGGAAAGCCGAGACCAGTGATGTGAGGCGGCGGAGGGTAGCGGGCAGTGTGGCAGGGGGAATATAAGTGCAGAGGAGGTTAAGAAGGTGTCCCTCAATCCTACCGGTTAGGGCTACATATCGCCCTTGGGCATCTGTCTCTCCTCGTGACAAAGTGAAGGGGAGACCCTTACGAACCAGTATGGCCACCCCTCGGGAGCCCCGCGCGAAACCCGAGTGCCAGACCCTGTCAAAGCCATACCGAGCAAGGAAGGGGCAGTGAGTTCCCAGGAGGTGTGTTTCCTGTAAAAAGAGAATATCTGGTGTTTGGCGTTGGGCACTACGGAGAACCGAGGTCCGTTTTATACAGTGTAGAAGGCCATTCACGTTCCACGATAAAATGTGGAGAGGTCTAGGAAAAGCCGACATCTTGTGAGTGGGTGGTGAGTGCGTGGACCATCAGGGGGAGGCCCGGATCCCAAGGGAGGTAGCGTCCCGTAGCCTGGGTGCAGGGATCAAGCCCGTGTATTGTGGTAGGTCTCGTGTCCTGGAATGTGGCTTGTATGCGCAGTGAGCTGCCATAAGAAGAAAACATCGTTGGCCCGAGCGAGGCCAAAAACAGTGAACAATCGGGAGTCAACAATCCTCCCACCCCTCCCTGCCCCCCACCCTACACTTCTGAACGGGAAGCATCTGTCGCCCCAAAAGAACAAATTACAAACAAATCTGGGCGCTAAGCTAAAACGATTAGCCGAACATGGTCGTGGCGGAGATGAACCCCCCCCCCATATAGACGGATGTGTTAAGGTTAGCAGCTGCAAGTAGCAGTAAAAGGCAATTTGTGGACCCTAGTCCGCTGGGCCTCGAGGGTCAAACACTGTCGTCCTCTTCGGATCTTTGAAGCACAGGCCTCTTAGACAAGTCAGAGTCTGACATGGCGGGCCGCAACGTTTTGGATGGGTCCGGGACCCGGCTCAAGTCAATCAGGGATCCAGTCAGGCTAAGAGGTCCAGATATACGGGGCAAAGCAGAGGTAAGGAGCCTCTGGGATACAGCCTCCGGAGATTGCGAGGCCTCCCCTCGTCGATCGTTCTTCTTGCGGGAGCGAGTATGGCGTCTCTGGGGTTTGGGAGGGGATGGCTGAGGGTGCGCTGGGTTCTTGTGGGCGGGAGGAGAGGTGGGACGAGTTCGGAGGGGGTGCTCCTCTGTGAGCCAGGTCCAGGCCGCTGGGGGGTGTCTAAGAAAAAGGTTTTATCCTGGAAGACGACTCTGAGGCGGGCCGGGAAGAGGAGACCGTAGCGGAAACCCAGACCACGGAGTTTCTGTTTGACGTCATCATAGGTACGCCGTTGGGCCTGCACCTCCTTGGTATAATCTGGGAAAAGCATAATCTTGTTGTTTTGAAAAGTCACCGGGCCCTGTGTCCTCGCCGCCTTGAGGATAGCGTCCCTGTCGCGGAAGTTGAAGACCCTCATGATGATCGGCCGGGATGGGGCCCTGGGTGGGGGTCGGGGAGCCAGGGAGCGATGGGCGTGCTCGACCGCGAACCAAGGAGAGAGGGACTCCTTGGGCATCCAAGATCTCACCCAGGTCTCCATGAATGTGTCTGCCCGACCCTGCTCGGCCCCCTCGGGAAATCCTATAAGGCGCAGGTTGTTTCTTCTTGACCTATTTTCGGCATCTTCGGCCCGGCGGTGAAGTTCCGAGGTCTGAGTCTGTAGCCGGGCCACCTGGGTCTTAAGTTGGCCTATGTCATCCTCAGCCGTGGAGATGCGCGACTCTGCCTCCGAAATCCGGGCCGTGGCGTTGCGCAGGTCCAGCCGAATAAGGGGCATGTCCACCCTCACCTCACCAATCTTGTTTTCTACTGAGGCCTGTGAGGCTCCGATTGCCTGAAGGATGTTGGACAGGTCTCCTCCAGCGGGAGCAGGGGAAGCGGACGCCCCCCCCAGGGTCCCGGTCACTAGTGGTGTATCGGTCCATCTTGGTCTGGGTTGGTGGGGCGGATGTCTGCAGAGCGCGGACTCTGCCCATCTTCACTGAGGCTGGGAGTCCCCCCCGTTGACCAGGTGGGGAAGACAGGCAAGTGTTCCAGCGGGGAGAGGAGGCCAGCACCCAGACCATCGACACTCAGGCCCGGGCACCGAGGCCAGGCCCTTCGGTCCTCCCACACCTCGGGGGGCAGTCACGACGAATCCGAGGGCAGCCGCCCCCCCTCCCCCCGTCCGATGTGACGGTCGAATGCAGGGTGGCGTCACTCCCTCGTCGCACTGCGGAAAGCAAGATAAGGGGCCCAGGAAGGCGTCACGCCACGCCACGGCATCGTCGGCCCAGAACCAAATGCGGTGAAACCTCAGTATGCCGTGCCCGGCGCTGCTTGACGGAGGCGGGTAAGGATAGGTAGCGGTCCACAAGCACCGGGTCGCCAACAGGAGCTAGGGCCGGCCGTGCGGGCGTTGCTATGGGGAAGCCGATGATCGGGCCCCGCGCCATCCCTCAGCGAAGGCCGGGATCAGTCCCGCATCCAGGAGAGTAATCTGGGTCAGACGGGGGGGCAAAGAGGGTCAGACGGGGGGGCAAAGAGGAGCCGAGTTGTATGGAGGACTCCGTCGCTGATATTAGCCGGGCGGGGCAGGGGAGGCCCGACAGACCCCACTCGCCCCACAGGCCGGCAGTCACAAGGAGGCACCCCCAGAGAAGAAGCGTGGCGTGTGGGGTGAAGACAGCGAGGGAGGAAGGGGGGGCGGGAGCGCCGATGCCACCTCTCCGCACCGCCAACCGACACGGTGGCCGATCCCCGACCCCACTCACCGGTAGTCTGACGGTGGCGGCCACAAGAGAGTCCCAGATGCCTCCACAGCCGGTCGCCCCTCGGCAGAGATGAGGCCGCTGCACCCACGCTGGTCCGAGATGGCCGATGGGCTCGTGCCCGGGGCGGCCCAGGCGTCCGCACCGGGGGAGGGCTGCACCAGAGAGCTGCTCAGATGAGGGGTCCTCAGCCCCCCGGTTGGCTCCGGGAGGGCCCAAAAGCAGAGTCTCCCCCTCAGGCCCAGCGGGCGGCAGCGAAGGGGGCCGTGGATGAGTCGCCCGGGAACGCTCCCCTCTCACAGGCCCACCAGACGGAGCAACCAGGCACCAGGCCGAGAAGGATGCATGTGAAAGGGCCGGAAGAGGGCCCCGCTCCCTGCGCCGCTGCCCGTCAGTGGCAGCCGAGGTCAGGCGGTCCCCACTGGGCAGCGGGTGTTTTCAGGAGGGGCTCGGGCTGAGTCCCCCGGGGGCAGCAGGCCGGTCCAGGAGGCCGGAGAAAGACACCGGCCCGACCGGGTCGTGTCCGCCGCGTTGCTTCTGGCTCCGTCCGCTCCAAAGTCGGGTCACTCTCCGCGGTCGCCCCCTGCGGCGTCCGGTACCGGTGCGTCCGGGAGGGATTCCGGCACCGAGGGGCAGCCACAATGCAGTTTCTGGTGGCGGGGGTGAGCAGGCGGGCCCCAGGCACGGCCACCACCTCGATGCCGCCGGGGGAGCCGGACCGTCCGGGGAAGGCGTCAGGCCCAGGGACGGGGCCGCCATCTTGAGGACCCAAGGCCGCTGGAGGAAAGGAAGCACCTCTCGGCGACTGGAGCTCCGATCCGCCTACAGGAGGGATCGGAGCAGAGCTGAAGATGCAGGGAAGCTCAGCGGGCAGGTAGAGGCGGTAAGCGGCAGCTGCTACCGGGCAGATGCAAGGCGGATGACGGAGGGGGTCCGGAGCACTCTTAGAGTGCGACCGCCATCTTGACACCTCAGGCCACGCCCAGACTGCCATTATTGATTCTACCCTGACAAAGCTGTTGCCGAGCGAGCAATAATAAACAACATCATTTTGCACAGTGAATTTAAGCTTTCAGACAGAATGTTCAATGCTCTGATAATGTGCCTACGGAGATGTATAAATGTAAGCAAAGTTATTTCATGGAACATTATCCGTACAAGACAAATCCACAGAATCTAAGGCATTCTTTCAAAATATTATGCTTTATATTCTGGACTGAATGAATAGTAACCAGTTGAAGTTAAACTCCTACAAAACTGAAATTGTGGTCACGAAGGACAAACTGCATCAATGGAATCCCTCCCTTTGGCCCCCTGAGATAGGATCTCCTCTTACGCCCAAGAAAGCTGTGAAAAGTCTTGGAATTCTCATTGATGAGGAGCTATCCCTGAAACATCAGATAGGAGCTGTGTGTTTCTGCAACTTCAGAGAATAAGGAAAATTGGGAGATACTTCACGGTGGAAATTCTTATTGCCTTAGTTATATCCCCGATTGATTATGCCAATGTGCTTTATCTGGGACTAGCTATTGGCCTAAATCACAGGTTGCAATTAGTTTGAAATCAGGCAGCCCGGCTGTTCTTCGGTCAGCCTAGACACTGTCACACAAAGCCTTTGATGAATAAGCTACACTTGCTTCCAGGAGCTCAGAGGACCGTTCTCAAAACAGTCTGCATTATTTTTAAAGCTCTTCACTGCAAAACCCCAGCCTTCATGTCCTCTAGAATTCAGTGCTACACCCCCAATCGCCATCTTAGATCAGCCATCAGAATTTACTCACTGTCTCAAGAAGTAAAAGAGAGGCTAGGAGGGATCAGTTTTTCTGTATTGACTCCCCACACCTGGAACACTCTCCCCCCTGACATTAGATCAGCCAATTGTGTGGGATTTAGAAAGCTCTTAAAAACTTGGCTTCTTATGGCTAATTCTGCTGCTAGTTGCTGCTTCCAGTACCTTAGCGCCAAGAGACCTTATGGTGTACGTGCGCTCTATAAGTTCCCTATAACATAACATAACACAAGCATGCAAGCAAAAAGTGTCATGTGTCAACGTTCAAGAAAAACTGTCAAGCTTAAACCTGAGCATGTGAAATGGTGGTGTTCCTGCCCAGGCCTAAATAGGACCACATGACACCCACTCCTTGGATGTGAAGCGACTAAAAAGCTTTCTAAAATGTATGCTAAAAAGAGAAAATTACTATAAAACCTAAAATCGTAATGCATTGTGCTTCTTTAATAATAAATCAACACAAAGGAGTTAGGCCCAAGTGGACAAAGTGCAGGTAGGGCCATGTAATAGGAAAAAAAGGGGGTTTTACCTGGACCTTGTATCATTAAATACACTTATGATTTACTGTGGAGGTCAAAGATAATTATTTTATTTGACCAAGTTTTTTATTTTATTTTTTACTTATCAAAATTCATTTTGTTTTTTCAAATATTCATTCAGTTGCAAACAAAAAAGACACACAAAAATATTAACAACTTTCTATACAAAAAAGTCACAAAGACTCAATCATCAAATTAATAATACATGAAATACTGTCATTAATGACAACCAACAATACGATATCACCACATAATGTACAACAAATACACAAAAAACAAAAGATTATGTGCAATCAAAATAATAAACCTAATAATTAGCATGTGTAATCAAATAATGAATCAAATGATTAACATAGCTTATAGTCACAAAGGGAACGAAACATAGTGTCCATAACAGGGGAAAACAATTTTAAAGCCCTCCGTATGGTGTGATAATTGAATCTCAGTTCCTCAATGTCAGAAAAATGCCAACGCGTTTCAAGTCCTAGACTACAAATACAAGGACTCTCATCAGGGCTTCTTAATTCAATGCACCTTGTTTCTGCGTGCAATGGTATTATCTGTAATAATTTTAAATGAACAAAATAATAATATTATTCATTGTACTTTCCTGCTCCTTCACTAAAAAAGTTTAAAATTCACAAAAAGCTGAGCATTGGTACCTGGCGAGAAGATATTAGTTTTTTCTTCAGACAATTTGGAATCTCTTTGTGGAGAAACCTATCAAAGTAAGGGGAAACTATCACTATTTTTGCCACAACCGACACCGATTCGTGTAAAAATTATCCAGGCATTGACGTCCTACCTGCAGAGATAAAATATGTTCCCTGTTTGAAAAGAATACTTCCGATAGCGTCAGAATGCAGCGGAGTATCTGTAGGTTAAAACGAAAACCCATTTCGTTTTTTTATTTATAAAACAACCAGCACAAGGCATGTAATCAATTCAAGCTGTTGGAAGCACACATAAAATGTCAATGGCCTGCTCCAGTTCGTACCTGGCAAAGAAGAAAATTACTCACAGCTTTTTCCTGCCTTAATTTTGTGCCTTCGGTTTCCTCAAACGTTCTAAAAAAATGAGTTTGTAAAATAATCAAGTCAAATCAGTTGTCTAGCATCTTTCTGCAATGCAATATTTATTTTGTAATTACCCCTGAAACAAGGAAGCTTACCTCCATTCGGAAGCAGCTCCTACTCCGTGATTTATTCAAAATACCGCATGTCTGAAAGGAAATATTTACAAGGTCAAAACGGTGTCTGGCACCATAACATGACCTGTTTCAATTCTGAAAGCTCAATCTTAGTATCGATGCTTACCTCAATTAGGCATAGCCTCTCAGTGATTTTCTCCTCCAAAAGTTGACTGACACAAATTCACCAGCAACCAAACACTCCCTCAGACGCCATTACATATTGCTGGGCACTACTCTGCATGGGAAATGTAGTTCCTTTCGATTCAACCAATCAACATGCAGAGGGTTCCAGTGGTTCACACATTTTTTCAAAGGTGCATTCTGGGACATGTATTTCACAAACACTTTGGATGTATTTAAAGAGAGAAATAAAAATACTCAAAGTTTTACATTCTGGAAAGCTCAGTCATCATATTCAAGCCAGTTGAAACGCTGTCATATTTCAAAATCAAGTATGCTTCCTT
The DNA here is from genome assembly GCA_963921515.1 of Calotriton arnoldi. Lineage (NCBI taxonomy): Eukaryota > Metazoa > Chordata > Amphibia > Caudata > Salamandridae > Calotriton > Calotriton arnoldi. Next base: position 1,674,468 of record CAWUFW010001142.1, read on the forward strand.
TTGAAGCAACAAACTGTCGATGTCACCCATCTGCTTAGATTTATTATATGCAAAAAGCACAGTCCATTTGAAATCATTCTCGCTATGGGCTTTAGCGATAAAGTGTTCAACCATGGGTGCTGTTACCACCTTTTTCTTGATACGAGAACGATGTTGCGTGATTCTCTGGTTAATTTGTTGGTTTGTCTTGCCTATATAAATTTTTGGGCAAGGATAAACTATTGCATAAACAACATTCTTTGTATTGCAATTCGTAAAGACTGTATGTTTCCATTTGAATGAATTATGTTCAAATTCGATTCCTTCAAGAGTTGTACTGCAAGCCACACAATTGCCACACTTCCTATGACCTTCAATGGGCTTCAATTGCCATTGCGCGCGCAAGTCACTTTTGGCTTTAGTCTGGAAAATATCTGCCCTATGCTGCGATTCTTTTTCATTGCAAACAGTGGTTTTTGATAATCACAATCCAAATTTTGCATCAGGTGCCAGTTTCTTAAAATGCTCTGCTTGAACTTATTTGTCTCTGGGCCATATGTGGAGAGACAGACTAGCCTATCCAATGTCACTTTCTGCTTAGTCTGTAACAGGGCCTCCCTAGGTGTATACCACGCCCTTTTTGTAGAATGTTTTAAAAGCTTCTTCGGATAGCCCCTTTCCAACATCTCTTTACAGAAAATTGCTGCATGTCTTTCAAAATCATCCCTACAGGAACCGTTCCGCCTTATTCGCAACAGCTGTCCATAAGGGAGATTTTCTTTGAGGCTCTTCGGATGGGCACTCTTCTGGTGTAAAATGGTGTTTTTATCTGTACTTTTTCGATGAAGAGATGTAATCAATTTGTTCGCATCTGGGCATACTTCCACATCCAAGAAAGTCAAGGCTGTTCTACTATAGGATACAGAGAATTTAATGTCCCTATGTTGCGTGTTCAGCCACTCATGAAACATAGTCAGTTCTTCTAAGGAGCCTGACCATAGACACCAAATATCATCAATCTAGCGCAGCCACTGCTGCACATTTCTTTGAAATGGATTGTTTAGCTTGAGGAATTTCTCTTCATATTGGGCCATGAAGAGGACCGCCATCTCCGGCGCGAAGGGACAACTCATGGCGGTCCCCTTCACTTGCATGTAGAACTGATCTTCGAACTTAAAGTAGTTGTTCTTGAGAGCAACTTCAGCCAATTTTAAGATAAATTCAGTGGGCACCCTGTGTGGTCTTTGCCTACTTTCCAGGTATATTTCAATTACCTGGAGAGCTTCTTCCTGAGGAATTTGAGTGTAAAGAGATGTTACATCGAAAGATACCATCAATTGTGTTTGTACATCAAACTGGGATCCTTCCACCTTAGTAATGAAATCAGTGGTATCTCTTGTTTTTTGTGTATTTGTTGTACATTATGTGGTGATGTCGTATTGTTGGTTGTCATTAATGACAGTATTTCATGTATTATTAATTTGATGATTGAGTCTTTGTGACTTTTTTGTAAAGAAAGTTGTTAATATTTATGTGTGTCTTTTTTGTTTGCAACTGAATGAATATTTGAAAAAACAAAATGAATTTTGATAAGTAAAAAATAAACTAAAAAACTTGGTCAAATAAAATAATTATCTTTGACCTCCACGGTAAATCATAAGTGTATTTAATGATACAAGTCCAGGTAAAACCCCCTTTTTTTCCTATTACATGGCCCTACCTGAACTTTGTCCACTTGGGCCTAACTCCTTTGTGTTGATAAATTAAAGAGCGGGTGTTGACCCGCGTGAGTTTGGACATCAGGGATCTGGTGACCACCTTTGAAGCAACAGCAATCTTTGCATTACAGGTGGTTTTTACCACTCTGTAGAGTATGGCAGAAAAAGACACGTTGTCTTTTACAGAGAGTCATATACAAAATTTAATATCTGCTCCTTCTCCTTTTTCTTCAATTTCATTAAGCTCTTCTGCTAAACAGCAGAAAGAGGTTGATAAATTAACTCGTCTTCACAAAAAACATATACGTACAGAGTTACACGGGCATTTCCTGCTAGAGCACCTTAAAGCAGGCACTATACCCTGGGGGCTCCAGGTTAAAAATATTGCAGTGATATTCATTGATGACCCTGAATATAAAAAGGGCTTTAGTTTCATAAATACCAAATGCAGTAGGGATCTAATGGTTCACACAATCGAGACTGCTCAAAGACTGTGCAAAAAAGAAACTGACGAACTGGAACAACTAGTTCAGGAAATTCAGAGTAATCGGACAGTAGCAGAAGCTAAGACACTGTTAGAAAAGATAGAAAAAGATATTCAGACGTTTAAAGATAGTACTATCAATTTTAAGACTGCTAAATTTGAGAGAGACACTAAATCATTTAACATCGAACAGGTGTATCCTTTCCTGAAAGAGGATTACTACACTTCCCTTGAATCACGTAGGGCTCTTTCAACATATCGGGGACGCTCAAAAAATCGCTTCTTGACCTTCTCTGAGACCTCATCCTCTGAGTCTTCGGGGGATTCGGACTCTAGAGAAGGCCCCTCTAAGAAACAGGTGTCTTTTTTAGACAAGGGCCCACAGAAACAGAGAGGGAGATTCAAACCGGCATGGGAAATGCGGACTCGGAACCGATCCTACAAATCGTAAAAACTACTTCAATCGTGAATTTATCTGAAAAACAATTGACCAAGGAGGAAGAGGAAGTCCTTAATTTGGGCCTTAAGTTTGTCCTTAATAAACTTACAGACTATACCAGACTTAAATTGGAGGCCATTGAGTTTTGTAGGAAGATTCGCCTTAAAGCATTTTTTGCGGACAAGGAGATGGCAAATTCTAAAGAAGTAACAGGTTTGAGAAACAAATCAAATTTTATCCCACCCTCTGGTAATATTCCTAAAGAGGTTCTAGCTTACGAACAGACCGTCCTCTCTTCCATTAACCAGTTGGAGAAAAGAAACAAATTCTATAAAAGGAATATGTCTTCAAAACAGCAGATTGCCATTAATGACCTAATAAATGATACATCAGTGGTCATTAAACAGGCGGACAAGGGTGGGGCTGTAGTTATTTGGCCCAGAGAGATGCACCTGGTTGAGGGTAGATCACAGGTAAACAACCAGGAATGGTATCGCCTTGTAAAAGAAGATCCCACAAGAGCGATACAAGAAAAAATCTCAGAAATACTCAAGGTTGGTCTAGAAGAAGAGATTTTGGGTCCTAAAGAATTTGATTTCTTAACTAAACGTTTTCCTAGGATTCCGGTCCTATATTTCTTTACCCAAAATTCATAAAAGACTAAATGATCCCCCGGGGAGACCGATTGTATCGGGGTGTGACTCCCTTCTTGAACCGATCTCAAAATATGTAGATTTTTTTCTAAATCCCTTTCTAATAGAGGTCCCCTCGTATTTACGAGATACCACTGATTTCATTACTAAGGTGGAAGGATCCCAGTTTGATGTACAAACACAATTGATGTTATCTTTCGATGTAACATCTCTTTACACTCAAATTCCTCAGGAAGAAGCTCTCCAGGTAATTGAAATATACCTGGAAAGTAGGCAAAGACCACACAGGGTGCCCACTGAATTTATCTTAAAATTGGCTGAAGTTGCTCTCAAGAACAACTACTTTAAGTTCGAAGATCAGTTCTACATGCAAGTGAAAGGGACCGCCATGGGTTGTCCCTTCGCGCCGGAGATGGCGGTCCTCTTCATGGCCCAATATGAAGAGAAATTCCTCAAGCTAAACAATCCATTTCAAAGAAATGTGCAGCAGTGGCTGCGCTATATTGATGATATTTGGTGTCTATGGTCAGGCTCCTTAGAAGAACTGACTATGTTTCATGAGTGGCTGAACACGCGACATAGGGACATTAAATTCTCTGTATCCTATAGTAGAACAGCCTTGACTTTCTTGGATGTGGAAGTACACCCAGATGCGAACAAATTAATTACATCTCTTCATCGAAAAAGTACAGATAAAAACACCATTTTACACCATAAGAGTGCCCATCCGAAGAGCCTCAAAGAAAATCTCCCTTATGGACAGCTGTTGCGAATAAGGCGGAACTGTTCCTGTAGGGATGATTTTGAAAGACATGCAGCAATTTTCTGTAAAGAGATGTTGGAAAGGGGCTATCCGAAGAAGCTTTTAAAACATTCTACAAAAAGGGCGTGGTATACACCTAGGGAGGCCCTGTTACAGACTAAGCTGAAAGTGACATTGGATAGGCTAGTCTGTGTCTCCACATATGGCCCAGAGACAAATAAGTTCAAGCAGATCATTTTAAGAAACTGGCACCTGTTGCAAAATTTGGATTGTGATTATCAAAAACCACTGTTTGCATTGAAAAAGAATCGCAGCATTGGGCAACAAATTGTGAGGGCAGATATTTTCCAGACTAAGGCCAAAAGTGACTTGCGCGCAATGGCAATTGAAGCCCATTGAAGGTCATAGGAAGTGTGGCAATTGTGTGGCTTGCAGTACAACTCTTGAAGGAATCGAATTTGAACATAATTCATTCAAATGGAAACATACAGTCTTTACGAATTGCAAGACAAAGAATGTTGTCTATGCAATAGTTTGTCCTTGCCCAAAAATGTATATAGGCAAGACAAACCAACAAATTAACCAGAGAATTACGCAACATCGTTCTCGTATCAAGAAAAAGGTGGTAACAGCACCCATGGTTGAACACTTTATCGCTAAAGCCCATAGCGAGAATGATTTCAAATGGACTGTGCTTTTTGAATATAATAAATCTAAGCAGATGTGTGACATCGACAGTTTGTTGCTTCAAAAGGAAGCATACTTGATTTTGAAATATGACAGCGTTTCAACTGGCTTGAATATGATGACTGAGCTTTCCAGAATGTAAAACTTTGAGTATTTTTTTTTCTCTCTTTAAATACATCCAAAGTGTTTGTGAAATACATGTCCCAGAATGCACCTTTGAAAAAAATGTGTGAACCACTGGAACCCTCTGCATGTTGATTGGTTGAATTGAAAGGAACTACATTTCCCATGCAGAGTAGTGCCTAGCAATATGTAATGGCGTCTGAGGGAGTGTTTGGTTGCTGGTGAATTTTTGTCAGTCAACTTTTGGAGGGAGAAAATCACTGAGAGGCTATGCCTAATTGAGGTAAGCATCGATACTAAGATTGAGCTTTCAGAATTGAAACAGGTCATGTTATGGTGCCAGACACCGTTTTGACCTTGTAAATATTTCCTTTCAGACATGCGGTATTTTGAATAAATCACGGAGTAGGAGCTGCTTCCGAATGGAGGTAAGCTTCCTTGTTTCAGGGGTAATTACAAAATAAATATTGCATTGCAGAAAGATGCTGGACAACTGATTTGACTTGATTATTTTACAAACTCATTTTTTTAGAACGTTTGAGGAAACCGAAGGCACAAAATTAAGGCAGGAAAAAGCTGTGAGTAATTTTCTTCTTTGCCAGGTACGAACTGGAGCGGGCCATTGACATTTTATGTGTGCTTCCAACAGCTTGAATTGATTACATGCCTTGTGCTGGTTGTTATATAAATAAAAAAAATGAAATGGGTTTTCGTTTTAACCTACAGATACTCGGCTGCATTCTGACGCTACCGGAAGTATTCTTTTCAAGCAGGGAACATATTTTATCTCTGCAGGTAGGACGTCAATGCCTGGATAATTTTTACACGAATCGGTGTCGGTTGTGTCAAAAATAGTGATAGTTTCCCCTTACTTTGATAGGTTTCTCCACAAAGAGATTCCAAATTGCCTGAAGAAAAAACTAATATCTTCTCGCCAGGTACCAATGCTCAGCTTTTTGTGAATTTTAAACTTTTTTAGTGAAGGAGCAGGAAAGTACAATGAATAATATTATTATTTTGTTCATTTAAAATGATTACAGATAATACCATCGCACGCAGAAACAAGGTGCATTGAATTAAGAAGCCCTGATGAGAGTCCTTGTATTTGTAGCCTAGGACTTGAAACGCGTTGGCATTTTTCTGACATTGAGGAACTGAGATTCAATTATCACGCCATACGGAGGGCTTTAAAATTGTTTTCCCCTGTTATGGACACTATGTTTCGTTCCCTTTGTGACTATAAGCTATGTTAATCATTTGATTCATTATTTGATTACACATGCTAATTATTAGATTTATTATTTTGATTGCACATAATCTTTTGTTTTTTGTGTATTTGTTGTACATTATGTGGTGATGTCGTATTGTTGGTTGTCATTAATGACAGTATTTCAAATATTATTAATTTGATAATTGAGTCTTTGTGACTTTTTTGTATAGAAAGCTGTTAATATTTTTGTGTGTCTTTTTTGTTTGCAACTGAATGAATATTTGAAAAAACAAAATGAATTTTGATAAGTAAAAAATAAAATAAAAAACTTGGTCAAATAAAATAATTATCTTTGACCTCCACGGCAAATCATAAGTGTATTTAATGATACAAGGTCCAGGTAAAACCCCCTTTTTTTCTTTCATAATAAAAGCATATAAAAAGCTAAATTGTGTTTTAAAAAAAAATCAAAAAAGTGATAATTAAAAACACTTCATTTCTAAAAGCAATTATGCAAGTAAAAACATAGTCAAATTAAAAAAATCTCCACTGCTCGAAACTGCCAGATTGTTTAAATGTTCGAGGACTAGACGAAACATTGCTGTTCCCAGCTTCCGCAGATGACTGCTGCATTGGCACCCCTCTCGCCAGTTCCATGGAACAAGCATGTTCAAACCCAACCCCCTCAGCAAGTCACTTTGTATGATGTGGATAACAGATGATACAATTTTATCCAGAGAATATATCCTAGTGGATAAGGTGGTCATACCATAGTCTACAACTGCTAGAGTCCTTTTCAAATTTGCTCTGTCAATCTTGCGCAGTCTCTCAGCAGCCTCCTGCTGTGAAACTTTCCACACTTCATTGTATATTGCATACAGAAAGCATTTTTGATGTGGCTTTCGGGGACCTAACAAAAAAATCCTGTAAGGACAATCCATCAGAGAGAAGAGACGGATGCTGTTTCGCCCCAGACAACGTTGAATGTTTTAGCCAGTCTAGGCACTCCTTCCCAAAACTGTATGTTGTGACCACTCCTGCATGTTCTATCTGCACCTAACTTGGGTCTGGCCTATTTATCCGAAACCCTTTTGTGTTGTCAAGAAAATGTCCCTGACATCCGTTAGTATCTAACAGCCACACTAACCATCCGTCTTGATTAGAACGTTAGGCATTGTATGTCCCATTTCTAAGCATGTTGTCAAATGTGTCCTCTGTAGCTTGTGAATTACTGCCAATTTGCAAAACGTGCAAATGTGGGAATGTTTGGTTTATTAAGATCCTTTATCTTTACCAAGCCAAGACAGGACGTCTGCTGCACAGTTTTATTCAGGAAAATTATTTGGTGTGATATAAGGCATAGTCTGAATAAAGCTTTGTTCCCCTGAACCTGCCAATCTGTAGTTCCCCATATAGATTTTAAATAGTCATTGTCTCTCCAAAAGTCAAACCCTTGTATCAACAACTGGGAAATGAAAGATGCAGAATAAATCAATTTGGTATCATTGAGCATAGTTTTCTTAGCCTGTGAAGGTGTGAGTTTATAATAATAGGACTCTGGGTCAGCTGGATTGTGACCTGAAAAATATGCAAACTTCTGTGAAAATGTTTTTGAGCTATCCTGTGGTGGTGTAGGGCAGTGTTCCCACAGTGTATGTAATTGAATACTGCACGTGGGGTGCTTGGTCTATGTAAATAATGGTGACCATAATTGTGAAAACTGAACATTTCATCATAATTCGATGTGCTGTCATACTTTTCTTCACTATTAAAAAATGTATACTGCTCTAAATCAGAAAGCATTTCATGCACTGTGTTAATGTCCCAATCATCAGAGCTAGTACCAGGAGTGATAAAATCGTTCAAAGAAATACGAAATACATATGGTATTTGTAAAGTTTCAGTCGGACCAAATATGTCCCAAACAATTCCATCAGGAACAGCTGAAATGTTCACAGGGAAAGGTCTTTTCGCACTTTGTGCAATGAAGAATGGGGTTTCAAAACCTCGTTTACCAGTTCGACGGGAGAGCCTTCTGGGAGATAGTGTCCATTCAAAAGCAGAAAAAAGACCGCCACAAAGCTAATCCAGATGAAGAGGAAAAGTAATGCAATTGTAATCAAAATGTATATCCATGGAAGATTAAGGTATCCGGAGGTTGTTTGCACAAGGTTGGGAGGCTCGTGAAGCTGTGTAGAACTGGTAGATGAGTATAATGGCTGTACGGTGCGGTAGACAACATCTTTGTCTATTTGCAGAATTGACATCTGTATTTCCGTACATGATCATTGTGTGGCATTTGTTGATGTATCAGTGAGAAGTGATACATCAGTGTTTTCTGTCCCCAGCTAGGGAAAGGAAGCGTCATCGTCTGTCAAAGCTTCCAATTGGACCTTCTGTAGGGTAGTAAAAGTAGATAGGTAACTACCCAGGAGCCCTTTAGGCCTATTGTATAGAACCGGCCACATGATGTGGTTTGATGAGATCTATAGACACAAATCTCTTGTGTTTGCTACCAGGAAGTGGCGGTAAAAGTACAGTTCTACTACCTTCAACAGCCAGGACAGGTACACGCGCTCTGTAGGATGCCCCAAATTCCTTCTTGTCCACTATCTTCTCCCGGACCAGACCACTGATCTTTGGAATCCAACCAGTAGTGGCTGGTGCTTCCTTAAGTTCTCCAGCGGCAGAATGTTTCTGCTGGACTTTGCTCTGAGCGTCTCTGAAGTTGTTCAGTTCCTGCAAAACATCCAAAAATTCACTGATATCATAAGGTGTTTCCACCGCCACTGTACTGGGACTGTCTCAGTCTGGAACCCACATCTTACCCCCAAACAGAATCTCCTAGGGAGTCCGGCTACCCAGGGATTTTCTATGCAGATTATTGAGGGTTCTCTGGACCCTATTCAGGTGGTGAACCCAACTGCGACCTGAACCTAATACCCTAGCTGTTAAAGACTGCTTTAAGTTTCTGTTCTTCTTCTCCACTACCGCTTTTCCCTCGGTATGGTAGGGGGAGGAGTACTACACAGCCACACCCAATTTTTCCATGGTGTCTCTGTAAGCCTTGGAGGCGAACGCCGGACCATGGTCCAAATGGAATGTGGCTACTGCATATGTTCCAATGAAGTCTTGCAAGTCATTTATAACAGTTTGAGCATCAGCTGATGGCTGTGGCAGACCCATAGGAATCGAGATCAAGAATCCACTGCTACCACGAAGTACTTGTAAGACCCATCTGAGTGTAAGGGTCAGCAATGGTCCAGATAGACATAAGCCAAAAGCTTGTCAGAGATCACTAGAGGTGTCTGTGGTGGGCGTGCTATGGTGGACACCTTCATCTGCTGGCAGATGTCTCATTTAAGGACGAAGTCCTTGGTCTGTTTGTATAAACCTGGTCACCAGTAGCATTGTTGCAATAATGAAATTGTAGCTGCCACCCTTGCGTGAGCAGATGCTAGACCCTCATGTGCTGCTAGGATCAAACCTAACATGCAGTCTGAATTAGGTATTACTCTATCCGCCACTCCAGGAATATGAGCAAATGGATGTTTTGTGCACTTAATTGGTAGGAGTATTTAGTTGGAAAACCTTTCGGTAAGTGGGTGCCATCGCGCACAGCATTGACAGCCGTCATAATGTATCCATCTATCCTCGTACTAGAACAAGTAATTGTTGCAACTGCAGCAGTTGGCACTGTTGCGGCATAATCAGCCATGGAATTCCCTACAACATGTATACCTACACGCTGATGTTGAAGTCATGGGCAAACATGCTTTGAGTTTGGCCACCTGTCCAGAGAGCATCTTGTGCTTTATCATGTACCCTTTGAAATCTCTGAATCCATTCTGGCTCCAGTAGTGTAAGTACTCATTGTAAGACTGGACACAATAAGGACAAAGGACAAAAAGAATGGAGGGCAATAAGTAATAAGAATAAGTAGAAACCTGCAAAGGCTTCTCTGAAGCTCTTACAACTTTATGCAAGGATGGGAGCGAAATGGCAGCACAGGGGAAGAAATGGAAGGGAAAGTTACAGCTCACTTATGTAAGGAAGGCAGTGGAGAAGACAATCTCGATGCTGGAAAAGACAGATTGCTTCCTTAATATGATATGTAAGGACTTCTAGAATAGAGTAAGCTGTGATAACATAATCCGCAGTGTAATGGAAGAGGCTGGGAGCTTGAACATTCTTGAATGAACACAACGGCTGCTTGCCCAAATTCTGGGCCTCAAGGGAAATGAAAGTGTGAGCGTGGACTGTGGATCCTCTATTATAGCCACATATCAAGCATTTTTTGTGGATGTGTAGGGTTCCCTAACCATGTCCAATAGTTTAACAACTTCCCTATGCCCCATATGCCCTTCCACAATAATCTGATCTTCCTACCAGCCATGGGCAATAAAGAAATGGAGCGAGGACGACTGTAGGCAGTGGTCCTTACACCATTTTAATAAAAACATAATGGTCTTTACTTGGACACACAGGCTAATTTGTTATCTTTACAAAATAGTGAATCGCCCTATCAAGGTGGCAAGGTGGAAATATGTGGACTGATGACACGGAGGCCTGGGGAAGGAGTTACCCAGATACTCGCGAGACCTTCTATGGAAGGATATTGTATGCTACAACATAACATTTAAAGCAAACACTAAGTTGGCAGGGTATGCCCAGACGTGGGTCCCTTGCTCACTTTGCCACTTGATTCAAGCTAGCCTGGCTGATTAGGGTTGTTAGCCCGAAACCGGTTCCAGGATGCTTGTTTCCGGTCCAGGGAGGACAAGGCTTGGCAGTTCGGGCTGGACTGTTCCCATGAGGCACAAGGTCAAGACTGATTTGCATATAGCTGTGTCTGAACTGGGGTGGTGAAGTGAGCTAAAGAATGATGATGGATTCAACCCAGATCTGTTACTGGGGGTGAGTGTCTGAAAAACTTCAGAGCTCTTTCCATCATCTCCTTGTGTTTACAACATAACATTTAAACATTGAATACGCTCTACAAATCATGACAAATTTGTATCTAATGCTCTACAAAATAGGTAGAATGCACGTAGTATCATCAATGTATGTTTATATAAGTATACACATCGTCCCACCCCAGTTCGGACAGTCACCAAGAGATGAAAGATCAGACATACTGGAAATAAATTCTAGCATTTATAAGTGACATAATAGGCTTCCCACTTCCTGCAGGCACTGGCTTAGTGATACTGGGTATCAGAGCGAATGAATGGGATGACATTGTTTTACAGAGTGGGGTATGGTCTTGCATCTCCTGCTGACTGCCCCAGTGATCTTAGCAGGCAGGAGGAAACAGATGTGAGGACCTACCTTGACGAAGCTGGTGGTAAAACTCTAGGAAACAATGGTGCTGGAGAGACTGACAAGACAGCTGTCTCTCAAACTAGAGACATTTTTCTACTGGTAGGGCACCCGCTGTTGGTATATATGTGGAAAGATTGTAGAGATGTTATGTAACCCTCTGCACTGGGAGCATTTCATCTGTTTGACTGAGAACAGCACGGATTCAAGAGATATGCAACTGTGAGTGTAAGTGTTGACGGATATTGGTCACATATTCAGGAGCATAGTAACTTGTTCATTTTACACATCAGTTGGGTTACAGATATGTACTTGATGTTGGAGGTGAGCCAGGGGTTGGGGTTGGTGCAAATGTGAAGAGTTGGTAGCTGTGGAAATATACCTCATTTGATTTGTAACTTTGAGTATGACCTATGTTTATTTATCAATAAAAACGTTGTTTAAAAAAACACAATTTAGGAGTTAAATTTGACTCTAACCTCTTACCCCAACCCTTGGTTCCTTGTAAACGGACTAACAAAGTTGTCTTTTTGTAACATGTTCTAGTTTTCAACAAGACTGGTTAGGTGCCCATTAAAGACAAACTGGATCTGGTTAAAACCCTGCATTCCCATGTTTTGAAGACTCAGTTGCTGGTGAGCTTAAATAGTAGGTTTAAAGTTCATTGCAGTGCAGGAAAAATAATGCTTTGTTTCTGAACTATTTTCCAGGTAGCATTGCAAAAACATACCACGAAAAGTGTGTGGATATTTTATCTGGGCTGTTAGTACTCCATCAAGAACACATAACTTCAGGTAATATTTCTATCTTGTTCTCTTTAATTTCGTTTTTTTTTAAATTGGTTTCTTTTTTTTATCAACGCTCCTATTATATTATATTAGATTACCTTGATCAAATCATCAAGTCCTTATATCAACGTTCTCTGTGTAAAACTTGTAAAAAAGTGTTCGCCTGTTAGCGTGAGAGTTGATCAACTGCGTTAGATTCGTCATTATTTAGTGTCGAATTGCCTCCTCACTGTGTTTCGTGCTTTAATTCTGAACCATCTATTTCAGTATTGATTTCTGGTCAGGACCTTGAAGGACATTGTATGTACTTTATTCCGTTCAGGCATCTGTGGAACAGTTTATAATGTAGGGGGTCTTGGAGGTGGACTTTCCAATGTAAGTGAGTCCATTCCTAGATCCATTAGGGTACACATTTCACAAATAAAAGAAGCTGAGTGCATAGACTTATGCCCCTGCGTGTAAATCTGTGAACACAGTACTTAATTTCTGAAAGAAAGATTGCCGGTGCCCAGTTTCTGCTAAGAAGCCCACAGTGGTTGCAATTGAACGTTGGCACAGGTAATACCAAGGCTGTGTAGTCTTGAATCGACCTCATGCCTCTTTACTCCGCTATCAGACACTCCCTGCCCTTTCTCGCTCTTGCAGGTTCCTCCTTTCTCCGTTTGTAACGGTTTTACCGTCTTCCTCCGTCTTTCCGATCTGTGTGTTTTTCCATCCCTTGCGTGATTCTGATTTGTAAAAATGATTGCTGGTGGGCCCCACCAGTAACCACCGGCTCAAATTAAGCACTAAATTATGTACATGATTCACGAACAATTTAGCACTAATACAGGTATGCATGGACATACAAGGTTCCATCTCATATTTGCAAGCTCATATTCCATGTAGCTGTACATACATCTGGATCTGCAAGCATATAGTCTAAACTCCAAATTTATGTGTAAATTCCATGTATGGAAATATATGTCCCCAAATTTGCATGATGGGTTCATCAGTCACCAACGTGGGTAATTTGCGAGACGTTTCTGTGAGCATAGCTGGCAAAAATTCCATAGTGTAAAGTCAGAAAAGGAGAAGGCATTAAAACATGCAAGTTTAGTCACAGAGAACAGGCACCAATATTTTACCCAAAGATACATCAGTAGTTGTAAATAAATGGGACTTTTTTCTTCTAATGTAGTGTGGTTTGAGATATTGTCAAAGCACAAAACAGTCACCTGAAAAAGACATTTCTCCGTTAAAGCAGACTCTGATCCGATACTGTTTCGAGCTAGTCATTCTGCGTCCTCACAAGCTCAGTGATGCAGAGACGCAGTCCATGTGGCAGCACTTCACTGATGCAGTGAATGTCATTGGGTGAAGCTATGAACCATGTGGAAAGACAAGAAGAAATATGAGTAAGTAATACTTTATTGTTCAGTTAATTAAAACTTACCATATTCAGTAGAAAAATCGAAGTACACACAGCCCATGATTGTAGTATACAATCAATATTGCTTGACCTTCTCAATCTAATAAAAAGATTTAAACCATAATCTTCTTGTTTCAAAATTTGTAGTGTTAAAGGTGCTGTATTCTCTGCACAGAGACTTCCTCAAGGCTGCAAAATGATAATAATAAATGGTTTTTGTACATGTGTACAGATCGTAAGGGATACAAGTAGAGGATTGACGTATGAGGTATGTTTACGCTAGACCCGCATATCTATGAAGATTTGATAAGATTAGACATGTGCTATGTGCATATCCTAAAGTTCATACTTCGTACTAAAACTATCCTTTTGATTGCCAACTACAAAGTTTAAAACATTCTTGCTTAACATAAACAATCATACTTTACTTTGAGCGTTCCAAGATAAAGGTAAGAAAGATCAAATTATTGCTTAGTTTGGCCACCAGTACTTGTCCTTTTTTAAAAAGAACAAAACAGATTTGAAGGTCATTAGGCATCTCCAGCACAATGCAAGTATGATTCTATTACCATCCATGCATTGCTTCATTTAGACAGCACAGCTTTGTCCATTAGGGATGAGATCTTTTTCCCAGATGAGTTTATGACTTTGTTGAATGTAGATTGTGAAAGAGTTATGTTCCAAAGCTCCTCAGCCTTGAAGGTGGTTAAGGCCAGGTTTAAATAATCATGTGCTGTGGTGTTTCTTAGGTCACTTATGGCTTCCCACACGATAGAGCTTAAAGTAGATCTTGGCTCATTTCTTAGTTTGTAGCAGAATTTCAAGTAAGCACCCAAACTACTAATAGACTGCCTCCTAATGCCAAACTGTAAACAAATTTGGGCAGGAGAGGCCTGGGGAGGAAGATTGAACAGACATCGATATGTCTCTACAATGGCGTTGTCGATTACTTTTTCCGCTCTTCCTCTCAAAACCTCAACTCTGTACATAAGAGAGGGATTATGTTTAGCGGCCGTTACTTGCAAGAGTGGCTGGAGGGACAGGCCTTTTAAAGAGTTCTGTAGTGAATAGAAACCAGCAGATAGTATGTTATTTCTTCTTTGTATTGCACTTCACTGATTCGTAAATGCACCTCTGGAGTCAAAAACCACCCCAAATACTTGTACTCAGACAGTTTCCAAAGCTGACCCATCTATGTGGAATGTGAGAGGTGAGGATCTTCTCCTTGTTACTAACATGGTTTTTGTTTTATTAAGATTAACTCTTAACCCATGTTCCATGGCATACTGAGCGGTTGTATTGATTAAGCGCTGAATACCGACCTTTGTGTAGCTGATCAAGAGAACATCGTCAACGTACAACATATCTGAAGCATTAAAGTCAGCCACTGTGGGCGAGTGGAAGTTGACCCTATTTAAGGCAGGTAACATCTCCGCAAATTACAAGTTGAATGAAAGCGGAGCCAATACACAGACTTGTTTTAGGCCGTTTCTTGTTGGGATTTTTTTCAGGGACTGTCATACCTTTTCCCAGCCTTACCTATGTCCAGGTATCTGTGTACAGCAATTGATTAGCTCTTGAGAGGAGGGATTCACCACTTCAGCAGTTTGGACCACAGGACGTTTCACTGAACTGTTCCCTTAATAAACCCCGTCTGGTTCATCGGCACCAATGAACTTATGCCGGCCCAGTCTGTCAATTCGGCAAGCAGACATTTTGCAAAGTATTTTCCCTCTCAAGCCATTAATGCAATCAACCTGTAATTGGAAGGTAGTGTGGCTTGACCTGCTTTGTAGACTGGGGCCAGAATAGACCCGCACCAGCTATCTGGAATTTCCTGGTTATTAAGGACATAATTATATAGAGTGAGCAGATGTTTGGCCCAAAATTGTGTATTATGTTTAAATATTGCCTGTGGAAAGCTGTTAGGACCAGGGGCACCATCACAGCGACTCCTGATTATTATTTTCTCCACTTCTCCTATCGAAGCCACTTTCAGTGAGGCTTCACCCTCCAGATTTAAGAACACTGTTTTTTGATCTCCCTTTGATGATTCAGCACCACCATACATTTCCCCTAAATAGGCTGACCAGGAGGCTTCTGAAATGTTCGAAGTTGAGGGAGACATCCTCGGACCTGCAGCTTGATTCACCAACCGCCAAAACTCTGTGGCATCATTTTGTATGGTAGTAGAGAGAATTTTACACCAATATAGATCAACCTCAGATTTAGCTGATTCCCACACAGCTTTTTTATATAAGAATCTTAGTTTTGGGAGGACCTCACTCCATAGGTTAAAGTTTGGATTATTTCTAAGTAGCCATAAAGCATGGTTCAGCTTTTTTTTGCTGTTATGAGTTGGGCGGAGACTCTCCTGGGCTGAGTTTGCGCCAAGGCCGAGGCATTTACAGCCTTATGGACACCATCTTGGTTCTCCAGAAGTAACTTAGGGAATTGCACCCACTGGGCCAGTGGGTTAGAGATTGTTTCTCATAATTTTTCCCATTGGAGTCTAGCTTGGCGTTTCACTTTCTCGAGGAAATCTATTGTTTACTGCAGCTTTCTATAATTGGTCTTAGAGACTGTACCAATGTCTGGTTAAACTTGATCATGCAAGGAGACATGCAGATTCATCTGAATCATCTGCGGTTGATGATCACGTTCCAGCCGGCTTCCCAGAGCATAGTGAGCCACCATTTGAAATAAAGGGAGTGACACTAAAATATGGTTAGGAAGCTGCTGAGTGATAGGTTGTATGCGCCGGATTGTTACGTTCAACGCGACCATTCAAGACTCTCAGACCCAGATGCTCCACATTGCTTATAAATTATCGCCCACTGGCATCCTTCCTCTGCTTGTGAGGTTGAAACAAGGGAATATGCCAGATCTGTTTCCAATATATGATCCTTGGTTGTCACCTGTAGCAAATTCATGTTAAAGTCTCCAGACATTAGGATAAGAGGTGTCAAATTTGTTATAGATTGAGTGGTCATAAAGTCCAATAAAATATTGATGGTTTCTTTCTTTTTTACCAGCGACGGATGGATGTAAACTTTTATAATCAGCAGGCGTAGTGCACTAGTTGAAGAATATTCCCAAACTTTGACTGCTTGCAAATTGGGATGGTCGATGATGATCTCCTCTATTCTGGCATTAAGTTCAACGGCTACATAAATAGCAAGTCTGGCAGGGCGGCTCATTGTGGGGTTTTTTAACCGCCGGTTTACTGAAGCTCAAATATGCTGGTAGATATATAACCTCTTGGGCCCAGTTTCTTGCAGAATCACCACATGAAAGGTTTTAATATTTGCTAGCATGGCCTCGTCCTCCGCCTTTCCTGGTAGTCCCTCCATATTCCAGGCACAGATTGAAAGACTCTCCATTAGGGAGCTATCAACTAAGTAGTTATCCTGTCAATTGTTCAGGCTCCTGTGTGAAGCAGGTAGTAGGGCACCCAGGAACCAGGATCAGTCCGTTGCTACATGTTGTGGTTGATGTTCGGGCATGACTGCATTGCCATGTCCATTTGCATTGACGTCTTGGCCACATGTTTGTGTGACCGAATGGCTCTGGGCCCCTCTAAGTATTAATGCTGATTGAGTCTGTCCATTATCGCTAAGTCTCTTGCTCTGTTTCTGTAAGTCCTTTTTCCCTACATGGCCTGGGTAAGAAGGACGTTTACTACGGACAAAAGAAATTTAGGTTAGGCTTTTTCAGCCTCTCTGGAGATTTAAATTCCCCATTTTCTGTCTCATATCCTGTCAGTCTCCCCTGTGCTTCCATGTCATGTCCTCATGCCCTGTGGATTGATTACGGTCCTCTGGTCAGTTATTGAGTTGTTTGTGGAGTATGAACACCTGTCTCAAGAAGTGGAGCTTCTACCACAGCACTAGACCTAGGATCATGGTGTGCACTCCACTTTGAGACCTCCACACTGATGTCCCAGTTCCCTACAGCTTTTCACCTGTCGCTGTGAACCACCTATGAACTCTGCTGTGAACAACCGGTGGATTGTTTACCCCTGCTTCACCTCATTCTAACTTTCTGCTGGAGCTTGGGATTGAGGTACCTGCTCTGTTGAGGACCAGAGCTGACTGTCTGCGGAGGACCCAACAATCACTACTATGACTGCATGGCTAGTAATCTCCTTACACATGTGCTGCGCGGAGACGTGTTGTCATGCACTTAGGAGAACTTTGGCATGTCAGAGCTAGGCACTACATTATTGTTGATCTACCATAGTAAGTGAGGGTGCCATTGTGAGTGTGGACTTGACCTGAAGTGTCAACTTATGCTGATGGGTGGGCCCGGATGGGACAAACTATGCTGCTGAGCATGAGTGGATCTACATAAATTACCAAGGTAGCCACTTGCATATGTGCCAGTACTGACTTGCAGCGTTCCATAAATTGCTCACATGTACTCACATACTCCATGTCATTACCTTGGTTATTCCTGGATTGTACACATTGTGGATGCTTACTCCATGGCCCTTAAAAATCTATGAGTTATGCAGCCTGAACCATGTTGAATAGCAATCGAGTGCTGTACAAAATAGGCGTGTAAGTAGAGAGAGGTATGATGCTTAGGAGGGTAAGAATTTGAGGGGTGGTAAGACATGGGGGGGGGATCCTTAGGGAAAGTCATATGTTGTTGTCATTATGAATCACGCACTTCTGAGACATTGCATTTGAAAAGCTGTGTATCACATGTACAAAATGTCCCCCGATGTCTTCTGTATAATAGTTATGGATATTTTTGTCCCCTTAAATATTACAAACTGCCTACTAAAGACTTCATTGGGCATCATCCACACTGTATGCCTCTCTCAACCTCAGGGAATTCATTTCCCAGCATACAGTTAAGCTGGACTGTACCTCTGGCAGCTAAAGTGTACCCCCCCTACGTAGACTCCTGGTGGAGAAATATATGAAGGTGTCCCAGGTATTTGAATGGAGGTTGGAGTTTGTTTCAACATGTATTTGATGTAATTGCAAGGATTTATAGAAGAATGAAGTAATGTGACTACTTGGAGTTTGTTCTAGGGAAGAAACCCCCCCACTTTTCTCAGTTCATCGGACAATACCAGAATACACATTTATTTAGCCGTTCAGAGGTAGACAGTTGATGAGGATATCCACGTCAGCCACCAGCCTCTTGCTAAGGCTGAATACGTAACCAGTATTTATACAAATCTCCAAGGTTAGTGGTCCTCTGGTTCCCCGCAAGTTTAGTCATAGTGTTATTAGGCTTCACAGGTGAGAAACATAAATTAAACAAGGCTTCCTGCAATTAGGACCAGTTCCAGCTTCCCAAAATTCAATAATAACTAAAATGCTTAATTTTTAGACTTGTGTAATGATATACAATAAGACTTATGTGATGATATACATTTGTCGTGTAGTTCCTATAAACCTATATAGGATCTGCGCGTTTAGACAACATACTCTATAGGATTGGTGTCAGACTGATTCTAGACACCCCTACCGGGTATGTTAGCCTTTATACCAGCTAGCTCACAGTGCCACTAGAAACCACTCTTACCAAGGAGAGAATAGTTCTTGGCAACTATCAAACATGACAAACCTGATCCCTCAGGATCGTGGAAACAGTGTACTACTTTTCGCTCAGTCACTCGTGCTCACTTCGTCTCAGAGAGATACACAGAATAAACGATGGAGACGTTTTTCAATAAACATTTATTGAACCAGCGTCATTCTAGTGTAAAATAGGTGTGCTGAAACAACCACTAGACAGTAACAGATATAAATGATTATAAGCACTAACAGAGTAAAAGGATGGTAGATTTCTACCATAGTGCTAAAACAATGAATACAGGCAAGTATATAAAATAGATGACAGTAATAAATGCGTACTCCTACGATGCGACCCTAACTAGATATACCTAAGTGTACCTAGCATGTATGTGGGTGTAAAAGCCAAGAATCTCTCTAGGATAAAGTCAACCCCATTACCTGAAGTGAGAGACTGTGGGACCCCGTCTTGGTCTCGAGATGGGCACCCCGCAAGGTATGTCAGACCACTGCGAGCTGGAGTGTCTGCGTGCAGGAGTCTCAGCGTCTCGCGTCAGTGTGTCAGCATGGAAGTCCTTTTCTCCTCTGATTATCTCAGCAAGATATGGTATATATATGCCAAAAGTGGTACCCCCTGGGGATATACCTTGCTGTGTCATGTCGGACTAGGATGACGGAAGGAATGACCCTTATACATAGTTATTATGCAGGAGATGGTAGGCCTGCTGTGATTCCAAGAATCCTCATGCATAATGAATGAGGCTAAAGCTTTTCGGAGAAAACCCCATGTCATCTTTGTACATTACCGTAACTAGGTAAAAGGTCAGTACTAAGAACCGTTATGTAGTGCAATATCAGGGGAATGTAGGTGAAAGGTGCATTCATTACCTGAGCCGATATTGCAGTACCTATATGGAACATAACACAGTACTTTGGGACCAGCAGATGTCTCAAAGTAGAAAAGGATGGCTTGCATTTTTCAGCCTCACCGCAAAAGGAAAGGTTACCTGCACAGATATCTTTGGTGTTGTTTATCCATGTTTCCCCAGCGGAATGTACCTCTAAGTTATACCTTTCCAGATGAACATCATGACCTGGTTAACCAGCTGCTCCTCTTGTTTTCCATACAGCTGAGGAAAATCTTCATGACCTCAGAAATGAAATTGTGACCCTTTCTGACATCTCTTTAGCTGTTTCAAAATCCAGCTGGTTAAATAGCAGCGTAATGTAGGTGCATGGATTTGTATGGATCGATGGAGCTGTGGGTTTCTTAGCATTGGGGGATCTTCACTTTTTTTCGGCCATACAGCCATGTGCTTGAGGACAGAAACTTATTGCTATAGGGCATGGGTACTCCCAAACATTTTCCCAAGGGCCACAAATTTGGTCTGTGATGTGCCCGAGGGCCGCATTGATACCAGCAAGATGGCGGGAGGGGTTTAGGGAGGGGTTTGTGGTAAGGTGGGTGTAAGGGAAGCGCAGTGTATTCATCTAGTGTCTGAATTTCACAATGTGAAACCAAAAACTTGGGATTAATCCCAGCTTCTCCGTTTAACCAAATTGTGTGATCCTGGGCAATTATTTTATTTCACTTTCTCTCCTTCTTCATTATCACATATGAGGACCCCGCAATACATGACTTCAGGATGTGTGCTGTACAAAGCCTTCTCCAGTGTTTGATTTAATAAACTATATGTTGTTCATGTATAATAGAAACTCCGGTCCCCAATAAGTGAACATGTTAACTGACTTGCCTCTTCATACGCTATTGGCATAGTTATCAGGGTGTAGGGAAGAATAAATATTTCTCAGTTCATGTTTGAAAACTAAGACTTAATAAAAAATACTTCTCAGGGCACTGATAAACTGATGTACTAAGGTGAAACGATTCTGCATGTTAAAGAATTATTAACAGACTTTATCATACTTTTACTGCAAGAAACGTGTCCCTAACATTAAGTGGTTTAGGACTTTCTAGCTACTTCCTTTCTGTAATTTCAATAAACCTTTAAATAAATGCTTGCCGGTTCATTTGAGATATTCTTTGTTAGTGCTGAGTCACATAAGCCTTAGCCGAGTGCTAATGTTGACCAGGGGGCCGCATGTATTGTATTGTATTGTAGTTGCATTTATATAGCACTTACTACCCCATACGAGGCGTTGAAGCGCTTTTTCAGCGAATAGCACGCTACTCTGGAACCCATAAAGGATTAGTGGTGAATTAGTATAGTGAAAATATGAAAGTAATTTGAGTGGTGGATATGTTAGTCATTTATTTGGATTGAGAAGGATAGTGGAGGGATAGAGAAGGGAAAAAGGTTTGCATTTATATAGCACTTGCTAACCTTGATGAGGTGCTTAAGTGCTTTTTCGGCGAGTAGCACGATACTCTGGAACCCATAATGGATTAGTGGTGAATTAGTATAGTGAAATATGACATTAATTTGAGTGGTGTACTTGTTAGTCTTTTATTCGGATTTAAAAGGATAGTGGAGGGATAGAAGGGAAGGATTTAGAATTTATTTATTTTTGTTTGCTTGTTTTGGAGCTCATAGCAGTAGGAGAAGGCTTGGGTGAGTAAAAGGGAGGTGGAGGGGGATGAGTAAAAGGGAGGTGGAGGGGGAAGAGTCAGAGAGAGGGTTTAGAAAGGCTTGTTTTGAGGGGTCCGGACAAGGAAAAACAGGTATGAGATGATGCAAGGAGGGGTGGTGTAGGGAAGAGTCTCTAAATGGTTATTTTGGGGATCATAGTAGTGGTATGGGGTTTGGGATGAACGAGAGAGTGGAGGTAGTGGATATATTGATAGAGGTATAGGGTGAGAAATAGGGTAGTCCATTGGAAAGAGTAGTAGAAAGAGGTTCGAGATGAGTCGGTGAGTTGAGCTAGAGGATATATTGAGAGTGGTATAGGGTGAAAAATAGGGTAGTGCATTGGATATGCTGAATTAGAAGAAAAGTAATAAATAAGTAAAAGTAATTAATATATAGATCCAAAAGTAATAAAGATATACATCCATAAGTACATGGAAGGTATATAGATGCATAAAGGAAGGTAGTATATGTAGATTAAAGATGCATTAAATAAATTCTGGCTTTGAAGTGTTGTTGTACTTTAAATTAGTTTTATTTATTTATATATTTTTGTAGATCAATGGTGAAGCAATTGTAGATAAATAGTTATGATAAAAAGATTTACTTATTTATGTCACTTATAAACATGTTAAAAACATAGAATAATGTAACTATCAGTAATATGTACATTTGGTAAGCAGAACTAATAAATATCTATATATAATCATTTTTTTTAAACATAAGTGTTCTACACGTTTATACAAAGCAATACACATAGGTACATATCTATAGTACAAATAAATGCTTATATACAGAGAGGTATGCTGTATATTTCTATCTGTTTGCGTATGGTGGTTATGTGGTGAAGAGCCAATTCTTGAGTAGTTTTCTGAAGATAAGGTGGTTATCCGTGGATCTTATGTTGGGGGGGGGGGTAAAGAGTTCCATAGTTTGGCTGCTTGAACAGAGATTGACGTGCTACCCATTGTTTTTTTCTTGTATCTTGGGATTTTGAGGTGAGGTGCCACTCTAGAGCAGAGGTTCCTTTGTTGAATGTGTTTTGTGATTGGTGTTAAGGTCAGTAGGGCCGCATGCGGCCCCGGGCCATACTTTGAGTATCACTGGTATAGGACAATCTATTTCTTATTCTGTTCACAGTTAGCGATATATGCAACCCTAATGTTCACTCTCGTGAGTTCCTTGATACTGTGCTAAACCTCTGCTTGGGGATGATGCCGTGAATATAATAAGGGGCGGAGATTTAAAGTGGTACTAGAGCCATCATAGGGCAGGTCAAACTGTGGGTCTAGACTTGTGGCATGGATAGCAAGAGCAGTGGCTCAGATATGCGACATGCTAAGGGTAGAAAATATATGTGCGGCTAAAATGGGAGGAAACAAATGTTATTGCAGCCTTGCCAAGTGCCACGCATCAAGGGTCAGACTAACCCAATTTGGTAAACCTTCCCGCAGTGGAACACTTTGTCACACAATTTTGAGGGCTCCTTTCAGCTCACCCAGTGGAAAAAATATTCATCAGTGCAGCTGCTATGAAAGTCTACAGCTGGAATAGGTAATAGCTGGAAGGAAAGATTAACTCGGTCACAAATTAGGATACTTTCTTAGATGTACCTTATTAAAGGGAATTTTATGTTTGTTTTTAATAACAATTACATTTCACTCTAAGTGTCTCACAAAAGGCATGGACTGTCACTCACAAGCACACTTAAATGATGATAATGTCACACATATGTAATCTGAAAACTTGGCTGCTACGTTATTATTTTACCCAACAATGCATGACTCCCTTTCACATGTGTTGTCTCATGTTCAAAATCTTGATTGCATTTGCTACACATTCTGACTATTTTTACGCTTTCTGGAAATTGTCCGATTGTGCTGGATATCCTATTTCCAGAAAATGGCACTTTGTGTGGTTATTGGAGGTTTACATTGATAGCACTGCTAGACTCATTGAGGAGAAACGGACATCAATTATAGAATTCCTCAACATAAATTTTGGTTTGATGCCTAAATATAGTCTGGGAAACTTTCAAAGTCTCTATAAGAGGGATTAGTGTAACCAAAAAAGCAGGTATTTGAAAATCTCCACATTTGCAGACTGATTGCTTAGAATCAGAGCAGAAAGTCGTTGAGAGAAAGTATGTTGAATCCAGAGGTATCGGGCTCCTTTTGGAGGTAAATTTGAAATTACGCTACTTTAATGAAGTGGTAGCAAGGAGGTGGGTTTTTTAGCGACATCTGCACTGGCAAGGCAAAATAGTAAAGGAAGGACACAGTGACAACACCTGCCAGGTTGAGTGAGGGTGGGTTAGGGGGATGGGCCAGCCATTGTTTCAGCAATGCGAAGAGAAAACGAACAGGTGGTCGGGGAGAGCTCTGACATTCTTGCTGCCTTAACAACTTACTGGTAGATCCAGCATCTACATAGCGTTATCTAGAGGACATTACACTTGCAGGGTTTGAAGATGAACAGAGGGAGGTGATATTTGCACCGCTCAACAATGGAAATTAAATTAGCTATAGAAAGTCAAGCTACTGGCAAAGCACATGGGAAGAGTGCCTCATACCACAGTTTCATAACAAATATAAAGATGTGTTGGCCTGTCATCTTTTGGACGTTTATGAGACAGAGTTGTAAGAGGGAATACTGTCTTAGGTAATGCAAGAGGCGATTATTGTGGCTTTGGGAAAGATATTCTGCTCTGGCATAATGGTAGATAGCAAAAGTATTTCCAAAGTGGTTGCCATTAGGATGACCCCACTGATGAAGGGTATGGTGTTACTCAGCCAGGCATGGTTTGTCCCCAGAATGGCCACAGATCACACTTTTAGCACACTATTTATATTACTCCACAGTTGAAGCCCAGACGTGCAGTGATTTCTGTTTATTTTAGATCCTGATAAAGCTTTTGATTCACTGGATTTGCCATATCTAATAGCTACAAAGAGGAGATGGCAGAATATGTGCGAAAACCTGTTTACTTGGAGGATCAATAGTACTGCTATTGAATAGGCGGATCACTATCATTACTTGAGGATTGTTCTTGACATAAAATGAAACTAGAAAGCCCACCTTGAAGCACTGTGCAATCAATGGGAGAGGTACCCGCTGTGAAGTCTTTATTGGGTACCAGCGTTTTGTTGGCAACTCACTGAGAATATGTATATTTTATCGGTTAATTGGATATGAAAACTGACACATTTGCATGAATCCACCCCTCAATACAGGAATCAGCTCACGCTATGCATGACTGCCCGTCGGCTGTGGCAGATTAATGGGTTCTAGTGTATTTTATGCCCTGAGCTAGATCAGAGTCCAACTCATTGAAATGGCTATTATATACAGCTACCATGGTAGCTCCCGCATGACCATGTGGATTTAGGTTTCCATAGATAGGGTCTCATCTCTGTTTAATGAAAAAGGTAGGAACCTCTTTTCCGTTATATATCTTGTGTACAAAGGTGTACGTGTACCATTGAGAGAGGGATTATTCATATCCCTGATGATAGCCTTTGACCCGTTGGGCTGAAACATGTCAACACTCAGAAAGATGTTTTGAGTCAGCACTCAGAATACACCAATTATTGTTTATTTTAATATTACCCTTGGCACCCTTAATAAATAGAAACACTTGGGTTCACCCTGAGGTAATTTTAATAAAATCTGGATTCCCTTTCACGCCCAGTAACCTTTGATAAAGAACTCCCTCAAGAAGAGGGCTAGTTCCCTCTGGTAGTACCACCTCACCAGGCCGACACAGTAAGGTTACCGATGAAGTGTGCCACACAATGTGTGTGAGATTCCTTTATCCAGAAAATGTTAGTTTCATTAGGAGATTTTGTATGTGATGGTCATTCATTCAGTCATCGCACCTTTGGTGATATTGCCTTCATTATAGTCATTCTTAGTTTCTGTGCGATAGAAAGAAAGGGAGGACTATAATAAAGGCTCTTTTTCCACGGACGCTCATCTGACATAGTAACAGAAAGTTCACCATAAAGGGAGCTTTCAATATTGACACCCTTTCATTTCTAGGAAATGAAAAAAAGAAAAATAATTCCTGTTCTTTACTGAACTAATGAGAAGCCTCTATGAGGGAAAAGTATGGGATGGGAACAAGGAGCACACAGGAAAATTGAGGAGTGGGAAGGAGGTACGTATGGGAGTTGTGGGAGGAACAAGGGACACAGAAAGCAAGGAGCATTACAGGGGAAAGTGGAAGTGGAACAAAAAGAGACACACTGGAAAAGAGGGAAGGGAAGGTGGACTGAGACAGATACAGGTGGGAAATAAGTGGAACATCATGATAAAGAAAGATGGAATGGAAGAATGAAAGGACAAAGTGAGAGGAAGGAGAAGCAACACTCAAAAGACAGAAGGACTAGTGGGAGAGAGCAGCTGCAAAAGGACAAAAAAAGTGCAGAGGAAGTGACAGGATAAGCTACGAGGAGCCAACAAAGGTCTTTAATTGTAAAATAGTCCCTATGCACTTCAATGCATGCACACCTTTGGAGGTGTAAACCAACAACTTGCCCGTCAGTAGTATCCGGTGAAATTGCCATGTTCTTCTGGGCTGAGCCAAGACGTGATTGACAAAATCTCAAGCCAATGGATGAAAAATGCTGGTAAATAAACCAGTGGGTGAAATAGGTGGGCCCAAAGCCAACTGTAATATATTAGTGAAAATGGCTCTGATTGCCATTGGCTCTATGAAAAAACACAGACCTTCAAATTCAATCTGGCTTTGTTCATTTCATACAAATGGACAGATGTGGGAAATCAGTACACTCATTATTTGGTGATTAGCTACCCCATACTTAACTTACAATCTTGATGCATATGTTTAATCAGTTTTTCTAAGTTTTCGATTATTATATATTCATATTTATCAATTTGAAGTGGACTGTAACACAATAACAAAAGGAAATTGTTGACAGTGTAGTCAATTTTTAGAAACTTTGTATCTGAAATTTAACGGAACTGGATATAGAACTCAAGTCAGATGCTGATTTCTTTCAAAGGTTCTAGCATTAGTATGGTTGTCATATGTTAGAATAGGCCGCAAGGACTCTTAACACAAAAGTTAATTTATGATGTTTGTGTTTTTACATAGATATGGGCTTGATGTTTTTATGATGGAGTTATTTTCAGTGGTGTTGATCCCGATCCATGATTGATGCTCCTGTATATATGGTGATGGCCTAGCCTCTAGTGATTGATATTTTGTGTTTTCACGTGTTATCATTTTGGCTATTATTCAGCGGCGGCTGGTTATCTTTGAAAATGGTGAGGCATAATACCGGCCAGGAGTTCACTCAATTGTTTTCAAAATTTGCCTCACTCATACTCCCTCCCTCTCACATCTGGTCTCTTCCCCTCACTCACTCTTACTCACATTTTCTCACTTGTTCATTTTCACTCATACTCACTCACTGTTACTCACACACAAAGGTACTCATCCTCACTGGTTCTCATTCTCATTTACTAACACACTTATACAGACTCATTGACTCTGGACTCTGGTGCAACTGCACCTACTGTACCGTTTATAGCTGCACCCTTGACTCACTTCCACTCCCTCACAACATCCAATCAGTCACTCCTTCTAACAAACTCCTACTCCTTCACTGACTCCCTCGTACTCACTTTCACTCTCAATCTCAGATTCTCACTCATTTTTACTCTTGTTGACACTCTAAAACCCACTCACATACACTTTCACTCAACCCCACGCCCTCTCAATCAATCACTCACAAACACACACACATGCACAGGAAAATAAAAAAAAATGTTTTACTCACCTTGCTTACTTGGCTGGCAACAACGGAGTCCCCATGGCAGCAGCAGAGCAGGAACCTGGGGCTGGACATTGGAACCAGCAAGCCAAGATTCCCAAGGAGGAGCCAGACAGAGCAGCAAGGACAGGACTGAAAACAGGGAAGGCCCACCGCAATCCCTCTTCCAGCTTCTTAACTGAATTGGAACCACAGCCCTACAATAAGCTGGAATAGTGCTGGGGATCTGTAATATGCTGTCTTACTGTTAATGCACACCCTCTGCTTCTGTCCCTTCCCCGCTTCCGTCCCACCTAGTGTTTCTGTGCGTGTGGGTTCCAGCGCGCGGGTTCGAAGGTTGATGTGGGAGCGGGAGGGAGCCGTTGGTTAACGGCATTCTGAGGTTACTTACCAATAAAGTCGGTCGCACTTTCTGCTTGTCTCCTCGATACTACAGATCTTACCTTTGCTGCTCTGTGTGACTTATCATTGGCTTCAGGGATGCACTGATGTGCGCCCTATCAGCCACATTTTAGCAAATATACTGTGCTGCCTGAGGCATGAACAGTATGTCTGCTTTTGTAAAATGGATTGGTCCTGTGTGAGGGGATCGTAGTTGAACTATGCCCCACACAATCCAGACATCCAGCTGCAGAGTATTGTTCCAACCAGCTAAAGGGTATTTTATTTTGAAACCACACTCTGTAGCTGGATCATTCCTCAGACCCTCACCCTCCTCCTGTCATCAGGAGCTTGGAGATGAGGCAGAGAGGGCTGACCTGCACATTGGCAGTGTTCATGAAAGAAGAAACTCGTAAATTGAAAAATGCACCGGGTCCGCGCAAGAGGCAGGCTGTTACTCACTGAGGCCCCTAATAAGGAGTCACTGCTGCTATTATTGTCACAAATTCTATATCCTATACAATAAACTGTTGCTACTCTAGCCTTTTAGTACTATTGTGTGCACTATGATATACTATTTCTTTAAAACAAAGAAGTTTATGAATTAGCAGGTTTTGAAATTATCTAAAGATGTTGCTGCTTGATGTAAAAAAGCCCCTGTTTAATGTGGCAAAGTTGGCCACCACATACAACTTTTTTTTTTTTGCCACAAATTTGATGCCTTGTTCTTAGTATGTTAGTGGGTCCCTTACTGTGCTTGACACAAGCATGTATGTTGTAAATGTAAATCCCTTTTATTTGCCAACTCTAAGCCAACAGCAAATGCCATCACGGTAATCCGTCGTCTAAACTGTCCTGTATTGGTTTACATTTTAGCTGTGATACAAACATTTCGCAACCTTGTCTGGCTCTCTCCTCAGTGCACAAAATCCATCTGCGAAGCACTATCCGGCTCCGAGGATAATATTCAAGATAATGAGGTAGGGTGTGAGCTAAATATCCAAAGAAAAAAGACATTTAAACGTGCATGCTTTCTCCTGCCTGAGTAAGTATGAACGAGGCAAAAACCTATTTATGAAGCCATTCTCCAAAAGTTAACCTGTGTTTTCAGATAGAGAGTTAGTGCAAAATGTTTTCAATTGATAGAGATGGTGTGAAATTTGTGGATTGTTTATACAGTTCTGTTAATCTTGATTTAACATTCATAATTTCTTTGCAAATCTTAGAGCCGTTTTACGTGATTTTGCACAGTCCAACTGATTTATTTTCTAAATCAAAAAATCTTTTTAAAGCAAAGTTCTGATGGATACTTCTTACTGCAGATTCCTCACCTTGTGAATAATCCCCAGGCATCAAACTGGATCCGGAAACTTTAAAGCAGTATTCCTGCGTGCCGGTAGGTGGCATTGCGCGGCTCCACGCCAACATCGTTCCACTCCGGAAGTGACAAACATAGCCCCATGTAAGTGCCAAACATGCGTGCTGACTTCAGTTCCTTTTTTTATGCGCCTTCACATGTGGATCCAGAGCAGCTCCTCGGTCTTTTTTGGTCCTTTTAAAAAAAAATCTACAAAAGTGTGCAAGGGATAGGGCTTCCCCCCTTAAAACAACATGGTCCAAACCATGTAGGGTCTTTTACAAATGTATGTCTGTGGCAGACTCGCACAAAGCATGCTCATGGTGCCTGGGGTCGGAGCACGATTCCCAGGCCTGCGACAACTGCACTCAGATGAATCAAAAGGCAGTAAGGATCCACAAGGTGAAGTTATATGTCAACAGAAACCGGAAGAATCTATGCCGGGACCCCTTGAAGTCACCACAGATTTTTGTCGCAGTCTAAGTCTTCAGGTAAGTCCAAAAACAAACACATGAAATCGAAGCAGGAAGTGGCCCCTTCCCGCCACTCTCAAACTCCAAAGAAGAAGCGAGGGCGTCAACGTGCTTCCCACTTTTGTCCCGATCACCATGGAGCTGTTTAAGAGTCTAGTCCCAATACAATCTGAATTTCCAGGTCCCCTTTAGGAAGGCTGTGTTGCTCATTTTCGACACTTTTCACATTCTCTCCGGCGTGCCCAAAGGATCCGCAGGGCCCTCTGTCGGGGTTCCTCCCGCGGGTTCATTCTCAGCGCAGTCCGTGCCCCTCGAACCTGCATCGGGTTCCTCAGTGGCTCCGCTGCCAACTTAATTTCCAGCACCGCCTGCTACACCGGTTCCCTTTGGATTGACAAAGGTGCTGATAACATCGAGGCCGGAGGAGGACTTAAAGCCCATTGTGCTTTCCGACTCCGAGCAGAATCCACCAGGACCTCGAATCGAAAGCACACCTCAAACCACAAGGAAGGCAGCCAGAAGGCAACCCCTCTGATTCTGATACTTTGCCCTTCCTATTGGGGAAGCCCTTACTTTGCAGTCTTTTCAGCACTGATTCACACAATGTCACATTTTGTGACGGGGTGATTTTGTCCCCCAATATAATGAAGAAAATTAGTAAGATAAATTCCAGGATGCCAGAGACGTAGATATTTCTCCAGATGTTGGTCTTGTTTTGCTTCCTGGCAATGCCACTGAGGAAAGTGCCTGCTTCGCCATCGTTATGCGAAAGGTGGCAGAAGTACTGGCTCTAGAACTTCCCACTATGGAGGTGAAGACTAGTGTTTTGATTGAGATGCACCAAGCTGGTCAAGCACCTCCAGAGCTCTTTTGCCATTTAATGAAGCCCTCATGGATACCCTCTTGGGCCAAACTATGTTCAGGACCACCAGTAAATAGCCAGGTCCCTCAGCTCCTCCACATCCTACGCCAGAGAGTTTGGTGGTGCAAGCATCTACCAGTAAGATATCTAGAGTTCCTTCCCCATCACCCAACATGATCGCAAGTGTAAAAGAATAGAAAACTTTTGGCAGACAGATCTTTTCTTCCATGAGCCTTGCTCTGCTTTCAGTAAATGCCAGCTTCCTTCTAGGCCCTTTGGTGCACAGTGACTCAAGTATTGCCTGCCCTTCCGGACGACCTCAGGGCGCACCTTTCCAAGCTAACCAGGATGGCCTGCAATGAAGAAACTTTCATAAACCGGTCCGGTTTTGATACAACGGACTTTCTAGTTTGAGTGATGGGTACAAGTGTGGCACTTCAGTGCCATGTCAGTATGAGGTCTAATGGCTTCTCCGAGGAATGTCCTGGCATCTTTGATGGACATGCCGTTCGATGGATCTCTCCTTTTTCTGTCTACTAAGCAGATTTGGGCCTGGTATGGTTTAAGGAAAACAGAGCCACGGCACGTTCTTTCTGCTCCCACCAGACAATTTCAACACTTTCTCCCCATTTGTGGCTATGGCAGGAGGTTTCAGATTCACCAGCGTCCGGCCACTCCACCAGTCCAGTGTGGTTTTCAGCCCACTTGTGACGAAGGCTCCAGCTCACAAAGACAACAGCCAGGAGAGCAGGGAGAAAGTGCGGCACAGTTTTCCTCCCTGCCAGCATTTGCAAAACTGCTTTAGTGTGTCCTTGACTGCACACAGCCACTCTTTCGGAGGCAGGATCTAATATTTCCTCCAAGGAGGGCAAGCCATCCTTTCAGACAAGTGAGCCCACCAGATTGGGCCTTCGCCGCACCTTCCTCCATCATCAGGGCAGAGGACCCTCTGTCCATTTTACAGCAGGAAGTGCAGGATATTTTTACCAGTGGAGCCATAGATCGGGTCCGGACCTCGGAAGTGGGAACTGGTTGTTATTCCTGCTACTTCCTTGTCCCGAAGAAGGACAGAGGCCTTTGTCCTACTTTAGAACTTTGCCCTGTCAATGCATTCCTGTGGAAGAACAAATTCAAGATGCTCACGCTAGCTCAGATATTCTCTGCCCTAGACCCTGGAGACCGGATGGTGATGTAGGACCTGCAGGATGCTTATTTCCATAACCCCATCCTGTGGGCCCACAGGTGCTACCTGCGGTTCACAGTGCGCTAAACGCATTTTCCGTTCACAGTGCTCCTTTTTGACCTCACCAGTGCCCCTTGGATGTTCACGTAAGTGATGGCAGTGGTCGCAGCATGTCTTTGTAGGCTGGGGGTACCAGTCGTCCCCTACCTGAACAATTGGCTGTTAAAGGCAGACTTACCCCAAGCAGTTGTTATCCACCTCCAAATCAAATGAATGAATAATTTGAAAGCGCAGCAATACCCTGAGATGTCTAGGCACTACCTGAGAGCGCATGCGTCTGGGTACAGAGGAAATATGTGTTTTATGCCCGGAAAAGCCAGGTTTTTAGTCTCTTCCTAAAAATCAGCAGGTTAGTCTCCTTCTTGAGAGCGGTAGACAGCAAGTTCCACAATTTAGCTGTGGATGTAATTAAACTCTTGCTGCCCCATTTGGTCTTTTTAACCCTGGGAACGATAAGATTTCCGAGATCTACGGATCTTAATGACCTGGACAGGACATAACATTTAAGGTGATTGGGTGTAGCCGATTTGATTGAGGGATTTAAAAGCAATGCAGAGGGATTTATATTGAATGCGCTTTGCTACCGGGAGCCAGTGAAGTTGGAAGAGAGCAGCGATTACTGACTCTGTTTTAGGAATTCCTAGGAGAACCCTGGCTGCCGTGTTTTGTGCAGTCTGTAGTTTTTGGATGCTGTGTTTAGTTGCGCTGGTAAGTAGGGCGTTACAGTAATCCAGTCGTGAGCATATCAGGACGGATATCACGGTTTTCCTTAATTCTAGCGGGACTGAAGGTAATACCTTCCTCAGGATTTTTAGGATAAAGAAGCAGCTTCATTTATTGGAGTTAATCTGAGCTTAAAAGGACAATTTAGTTTCCATAATAACTCCCAGATTTTTCGCTCTAGAAACAGGCATGGGTAAGGAACCAAGCTGGTCTGGCCACCAGTTTCTAGTCCAGAAATGAGGGTTGCTGCCGAAAAGCAAGACCTCTGTCTTGGAGGAGTTTGGTTTCAGACAATTGTCTGACATCCAATTTCTAATATGGCTCATACAGTCATGGAAGCTGTTTGCTGAGGGGCTAGATGATCCACTTATGGAGACAATTATTTGTGTGTCATCCGCATACGATACCAGGGAAAAACCGTAGCTTTTTATAAGTCTGGCCAGCGGGGTGACATGGAGGTTAAAAAGAGTGGGACTCATGGAAGAGCCCTGAGGTACCCCACACGGCAGGCAAAAAGAGGGGGATACATAGTCACCTAAAGCGACCCACTGTGTTCGCTCCAACAGGAAAGCACCTAACAGGGAGATCGCTTTATCCCTAATCTCTATGGTGGCCATAGGGTCCAACAGCAGCCTGTGATTGACCGTGTCAAATGCTGCTGATAGATCTAACAGGATCAGGGCGGCGCTCCCCCCGCTATCCAGTGTTCGTCAGAGTTCCTCAGTGACCGTGATTAGGGAAAGTTCTGTGCTGTAATGTGCACGAAAATCGAACTGTGAGGAATCCAAAATTTCATTTTGCTTGATGAAGGCAGACAATTCTAGAATAATGGCCTTTTCCACCACTTTAGAAGGGAAAGGGAGTCTGGAAATAGGCCTGTAATTAAGTGGGTCTTTAGTATCTAAAGAAGTTTTTTTTTTTTGTAGGGGGAGTATGGATGCTTTTTTCCACACTGAAGGAAAACTTCCGGAAGCGAACATGGCATTAAAATTCGCTGTCAGGGGTGGGGCAAAGGTCTCGGGCGATAAGTGTAAGATTCTGGGAGGGCAGGGATCTGATGGTGATCCTGATTTAATAGATCTAATTAATTGAGATGTTTTGTCGGCTGTTAAGGCTGTGAAAGATGACAGAGTGGAGGGTGTTCCCTCTGTCGAAGGTTTAATTTTAATAAGTTGGCTGAGGGTCTGAGCCTGGCCGACGGAATAGTGAAGAAAAGTTTCGTAAAGAGCTTTAACCTTATTTTGAAAGGTGTCCGCTAGGTTGTTGCAAAATTCCTGGCTAGCGCCAGTGTCATGCGGGGCTGACAATTTAGACAGGCTTTTAACTGTAGTGAACAGGGTTTTGGGGCAATTGTTGGCAGCTCTGATTTGCTCGGTGAAATAGGCACCTTTTGCCCTGATAATAAGGCTTTTGTATTCCTGTAGCGATCCTTTATACTCCTTTTTAGTGATAACCTCCTCATATTGTTGGTGTTCACTGTCAATGCACCAAAGTCACACCTGACTCTATCGCAGACTTTTCCTTTCATCAGAACCATTCTCTGGATATGGTATGGTTCAGTGCCTTTACCCTGGAGCTGAGAGCCCATGACTTTCGTCCTATCATTCTGATGTTTTAGCCTCTGTCCTGGATGACTGAGGCTGCTGGGATTGTTAGCCTCCTTCATCGTTCTGCTGGAGCAGGTGAACCATATGCAGGCTCTGCAGTGGGGCCTGAAGTCCCAGTGGAAACAGAATCAGGGGAAAACATCAGATTGTATCCAGATTTAAGATGAGACTACAAAAGATGTGCACTGGTGGCTGCTGGACTTAAATTGAGTTAGTGGCAGACACCTCTCCTTACTTCACCCAGAATTGACAGTAGTTACTGATGCATCCCTTCTGGGTTGGGGAGGCTATTTGGGAGAGATGGAGTTCAGAGGCCACTGTTCTTAGGCAGAATTTCAGCTCTGTATCAATTTGTTGCAGTTGAGGTTGATTGGCTTCACTTTGAAGACATTCCTGCAAGTGCTCACGAGCTACCCCACTGCCATGTGGGCAAGGCAGGTTAGGGTCTCTGACCCTGTGCCAGGAGACTCTACGCCTCTGGAAGTGGCTGGACCACCAAGGAACTTCTCTGGTTTGAATCACCAAGCGGGATCTCGAAATTCCAGGGCAGACCAACTCAGCTGCAGATGCTTAGTGGACGATGAGCAGCAGTTACACTGTGAGGCAGAGCAAGGTGTCTCCCATCATTGGGGTAACCATGGCTTGATCTTTTTGCCACTGCCAAGAACCCGCAATGGCATCAGTTTTGAGCATTGTAGTTCCAAGAAGGCTGTCTCAGAGACGCATTCCACTTAGAGTGGAGCTCAGGACTCCTGTTTGCTTTCCCGTCATTGCTTCTCTTTTTCAAAGTCTTGAAGCGACCTCACTGACCTTGTCAGCGTGCGTTGCTCCCCCCGCCGTGCAGCTCCACCTGATAGTGGTCTGCCCTCTTGAGCCCTAGGCTCAGTGTTCGAGGCCCTCCCCCACCCCGAAGACTCCCTCTGCGCCTCATCCCTGGTGGCCCAGTGTTGAGCCTTTTCTGTCTTTCATTTTTCTGTCTTTTCTGTTTCTATTTTCTTGATCTAATTTTAGCCTTTTGCTGTCCTTTATTTTTTGGTCTGGTTTGCTTTTCTTTCTTCCTTTCCCCTTCTCCGTATCCCCCCTTCCCTCCCTCGGCGCTGCTCGTTCACCGCTGCCCGCCCCCTTCCAGCGCCGTTTCCCTCTTCCCAGCTGACTAGCCCTCCTGCTTCCCCAACACTACTTAATGGTGGCCGCTGTGCGGCCGCGCAGCTGGCACACCAAAAGCAAGCCCGTCTGCGCCCGTCCGTGCCTCACCGCGCCCAGACCGCGCCCAGCGCCACAGACCCTGGTCCCCACGGCCTCCATCGCTACGACTCCAGCACCCTCTACTCACTCCACAGCGGACGTTCCACTGCCTGCCACCTCGCGTCACCGAAGGACACCCAAGGCCTGCTCACCTGCCACAACAGCACTTTCTCCTGCCTCCGCAAACCAGACCCACTCCCTCAACAGACTCGCCGTGGAGATCTGGGATCTGCTCGACTCCATCTCCCCCGATGTCGCCTTCTTCACAGAAACCTGGCTGAACCCCACCTCAGCCCGGACATCTCAGCCACCATCCCCGACGGCTACAAGATCATCCATAAGTACCGCACCAACCGGCCAGGCGAAGACATCACCATCGTACACAAAAACACCCTCCGCCTCACAACTAGCTCGAACGACCACTCACCCGACATGGAACATCTCCACATCCAGATCCAGACCAACCCGAATGCCACCCTCCACAGCACCCTCGTCTTTCAGACCTCCCGGACCCCGTCCCCCCTTCAGTGAAGCCATAGCCGACTTCATCCCTCACCACGCTCTCGCCTCAATGGACTACATCCTCCTCAGCAACCTCAATTTCCACCTGGACAACCTCGACGACCACAACACATCATCCCTACTAGAAAACCTTGCCACCATCTGACCGAAACAACTTGTCTCCTCCCCAACCCACTGAACAGGACACACGCTCGACCCCATCTTGTCTGCAGGCAACAACATCTCAGTCAGCCACACCTCCGAACTACATTGGACAGACCACCACTGCGTCCACTTCTTTCATCCAACCCACCGAACACCACTGCGACCCGCGCAGAAGCTGGAACAAGATCTCCTAAGACCAACTCACCACCTCCCTCAGCAAAACCCCACTGCCGATGGACGCCAACGCCTCAGCATGCAACGTCCACTGATGGATCTCCAACTGGGAAAGCCAGCTGGTTCTCCCCCACCCTCCAAGAGTCCAGGCGCACCTGCAGATGGCTCGAAAGAAGATGGAGGAGCAGCAAGACCTCGGCGGACCAAGCAGCCCTCCAAACCGCTGTCAACGCACACCACCACCTCATCAGAAACACCAAGAAAACCGCCATACAGGAACGCATCAACGCCAACACACACAACAGCAAAGAACTCTTCATCATGATCAAAGAATTCGCCAAACCCTGCACGGACACCACAGACATCCCCCTCCCAAGATCTCTTCGACAACCTCACCACTTTTTTCCATCGCAAGATTTTAGACATCTACAACAGCTTTGCAATCCAAGACCCACCCACCCGAACTGCAACCACGCACCCAAAGGCTCCAGATCCCAGCCAACACTGCTCAACTGGACCACCCTCACCGCCGACGACACCCTAAGAATCATGAACACCATCAACTCTGGGGCCCCCTCGAACCCCTCCCGCCACCACATTTTCAACCGAGAAGGCACCGCCATCGCCCCGAACTCTGCTGCACCATCAAGTGCTACATGGAATACACCACCTTCCCTGAAGACTGGAAACACGCAGAGATCAACCCCATGCTGAAGAAACCCTCGGCCGACCCAACTACAGACCCATCTCTCTGCTCCCCTTTCCAGCCAAAGTCATCGAGAAGGCAATCAAGGCCCAACTCACAGAATTCATCAAAACAAACCACACCCTGGACCCCTCCCAATCTGGCTGCAGGAGCAACCACAGCACCGAGACTGCTCTCCTCGCCACAACTGACACTTCACTCTCCTCAACCGAGGCGAAACCTCAGCCCTCATCCTCCTGGACCTCTCTGCCGCCTTCCACACGGTCTCCCACCACATCCTCTGCACGAGACTCCACGACACCGGCATTTGCTGCAAAGCGCTAGAGTGGATCCACTCCTTCCTCACCGGCAGAACCCAGAGAGCCAGACTCCCACTATTCTCTTCAAATCCTACAAAGATCAACTGCGGAGTCCCCCAGGGCTCCTCCCTGAGCCCCACCCTCTTCAACTTCTGCATGTCCCCAATCACATCCATCGTCAGAAACCACGGACTGAAGATTGTCTCCTATGCTGACACACACAGCTGATCCTCACTGACAAACCTACAGCCGCTAAGAGCAACTTCCATGACGGGATGAAGGCAGTAGCCGCCTGGATGAAGGAGAGCTGCCTAAAACTCAGCTCCGACAAAACAGAAGTCCCCATCCTGGGCTTCACCCCCTCCGCCTGGGACGACTCCTGGTGGCCAGCAGCACTCCCCCACTCCCCCCCCCACACCCTCCGACCACGCATGCAACCTCTGCATCATCCTTGACTCCTCGCAGTCTATGAACCGCCAAATCAACGCTGTATCGTCCTCCTGCTTTCACATGCTCTTCCTACTCCAAAAGATCTTCAAATGGATCCCCGCCGAGTCCAGAACTATCACCCAAGCACTCGTCAGCAGCAAGCTCGACTACAGCAATGCACTCTATGCTGGCATGACCCAACAACTCCTAAATAAATTGCAGCACATCCAGAACGCCTCCGTCAGACTTATCCTGGACATCCCCCTCCAAAACCACATCTCCGTTCACCTGAAAAACCTCCACTGGCTCCCGATCAACAAAAGAATCCCCTTCAAGCTCCTCACACACACCTACAAAGCCCTGCACACTAGACCCGAATACCTCAACCACCGCCTCGTCTTCTACACACTGACCAGACACCTCCGTTCCACCCATCTGGCCCTGGCCACTATCCCACGGATCTGCAAGACATCGGCTGGAGGAAGATCCTTCTCCTACCTCATGGCGAAGACCTGGAACTCCCTACCTCTGCCCCTCAGACAATGACCATCACTGCCTCACTTCAGGAAGGACCTCAAGATCTGGCTCTTCGACTGATCTGCCCTCCCTTGAGACCCTTACGGGAGAGTAGTCACGCTTTATAAGAACCCTGATTGATTGATTGATTGAGTGAAGAAGATCAGAAATAACTGGGCCAAAGTCATCCTAGTGGAGTCGGCCTGGAGTATGAGAGTGTGGTACCTGGTCATGAGCATCTGTGCTCTGATCAAGCTGCTGCTTCCAGAGGATCTTCTGTTACAGCTGCAGGGCAGGGTACTGCACCAAGCCTGTGCAATCCATATAGATTGAGCTGCAGCAAATGACTGCATTTGCCCTACCTCCTGAAGTCATGAATGTCATTCTGACAGCTAAGCATCTGTCAGCGAAATCTGTATGTGCTGGGATAGGTTTGTTGCCTTGTGTAGTTCCTGCCTTACAAACCCACTGCAAGCAGAGTTGTCGGATATGTTCCTTTTTGTGCTGTCTTTAGCCCTGCAAAGAGTTGCCTTGGGAACTGTTAAAGGTGATTTGTCAGCCATTTCCGCCTTTTTATCCTTACTAGACCTTGTTTAAGTCACAGGCTGTGATGCATTTTCCGAGGGTTTGGTCTATACGCTCCCTTATAAGACATTTGTGAGGCCACGGTGGGAGCCTAATTTTGTTCTCAAATTTTGGTGTGCACCCTATGTGAGCCAATGCACAGCTGCCCTTGACATCTTCTAACTCACAAAACAGCGCATCGTGTGAGTGAGCTACAAGCTCTGTCCGATCTGCCACCATACACCTCCTTTTTCCCCAGATAAACTGTTTTTTCAGAGTAAGGCGGTGTTGCTGCCAAAAGTTTTGCCACCTTTTTATGTCTGACAATCCATCACTCTTCCAGCGCTCTTTACCCCCCCCCTATCCCTCGAAAGTGGGAGTCTATCATTTGTGCCCAAAAGAGCCTTAAGCTTTAACATTGATCGTGCCAAGGTACACCGGGTGGACAATCAGCTCATTGTGGGGTACAGCAGTACAAAAGAAGTCCAGAACGAGGTAGACAGTCCTTTGTATTAAGATCTGCTATGCACTGGCCAGGAAGCAGCCTCCTGAGGGGCTGAGGACTCATTCGACCAGAGCCAGAATGCACCTCCGAGACGACGCGAGGCGCTGAGGAGCACTCTCCTTAGGTTGGATTACCGCTCATGCAGCGACTGTTATCACTCGGGTTTACTACTGACAAGTGCCAAGAGGATTACACATGACTGGAGAGGAATCAGATATCAAATACTTTCAGACCACACTTGTATAGACAAGCCCTATAGCACAGCCCTGAAGGGGTCTGCTGCGACCCTTGCAGCGTAAAATGAAACATGTGTTGGCATGGGCAAGCCGAATGATTGTTGTAAAAATAAACAAGACTTTTGATACCCTCTACACAATGCTGATTTAATTTTTTGAGTGCTCGGAGATTTCTTCATAACCTTTCTGTGGTATACTGTAGTACCATCACTCTAGGTAAGAACACATTGTTAGCATTGCCTCCTTCCTTGTATTCCCCTTCCTATGTCATATTAGAATGTTAGCATGTCAGTAGTTTCTATGTATTAGCCTGGTTGTTCTTGAGGCTGAGTGTCAGTTGATGCTGTAGCCTTTCCTGTTGGATGGGATCTTCTGCTGAGAATAAACCTGCATTTTACATCCATCCTGTGTCCAGCGTTATACTTCAAGAATACAACACTGGCGTAGTCGGCTAACTAAAGAAGATCTCAACACAGGGACAAGGCACTCCCAAGGAAATCCGGTGAGAGATAATCTTTTGTGACTTTATTTGCGCTTCCCCTAATGTACTTCATGATTGGTGGTGGCACACCTGATCAATTACTCCTCCGCTTCGAGTGCACCCAACCTTCTGATACTTTGAGTTGCCGAAAACAAGCTCTTGCTGCCTTGAAGGTGCACTTGTGAGAGCTCAACGTATTCTCTCTCAAGAAAGACTTTTACGATCAAAAAGGACCTTAATTATCCTGATCTCGGAAAAGTCGTGCCTTCTAGGTACTTTTGCAATATTTTGTTTCGATAGTGTCTCATCATACTTGCCATTGTGTAAGTGGGAGCGCAGCTGGCACGAGCATTCTAACGGCCTCCGGACTCGTTCAAGCTTGCGTACTTTGAAATTCTAGCTCGCGGCCGCTCCGTTTGGGTCCTGTTTGCATAAACTGTGGCCGCCATTTCAACGTAGTGTTGAATTATTAAAGGGTTTCTCACCTGAAGTTCAGTGTACCCTGACCTGCCTCCTTTCTGCCAGCGTCTTCCCTGCATTGTACGAAATTCTTGCCTGAAGCTTCTTGGTTCCGCACGGCTTTCTTCCTGCCAGCGCTTCCTGCTCTGCTCTTCTCCATTGGCTCGCGTCACTAGGGGAGGAGGAGTGTTTCCTGTTACTGAGGCAGAGGTCTGGGTGTCACGATCCCCTCGTTCATTCAGCCTGTCGACTGCGTGTCAATGATATGCACATTTGCCATACCATCAAATACAACATCTAGTATTGCGTGTCAATGATGCGCACATTTACGACTCACTAGCGTTGCACCTTGCATCTACTCTAATGTGTGTCAACTCAATGACACGCACATTTACATTGTATTACGTCTGGAATTGTGCATCAACTCAATGATACGCACATTATCGTCATACGTAGTGGGGCTTTATTTCCATTGCGTGTCAACTCAATTATACGCACATTTACATTTTAACAAGCACGTGATTTGATTACTCTGCTGATTACGGTGATACACACACCTACTATTCTCAGACTTAATTCTCATGCGTGTCATGTCATGATACTCACACTCATTTACAGCATGGTGGTATTGGTGCTTTCACATGATTGAAATATTGCGTGTTTTTCAATAATACACACTTTGTTCTTGTGTCTTTCAATTTCTTACAATTCTTGTGTCATCCACACTTCATTGCAACTTGCATAGCGTTTTATATTACTTTTGCCCCTATATAGCTACGTGATTACTCAAGGGAAGGAGAATGCAAAATGTTACCGCAGCACCTTTTTTTCTTCCCCAACCCTGGAGTTCCACCTATAAAATGGCAAAAGTGGAAAAAGGTATTTGAGAGATATGCCAAGGTTTGTGGGGCTTCTCTCAGTGCTGAGAGGAAATCCTCTTTCCAACTACATTGTTTGGGCTCTGAGGGCCAGGATGTACTTGATCATCTTCGAGATTTGTCGCCCGCAGAGGCAGGAGAGTTAAATGATTATGAGATCTGCATTAAGAAACTTGATAAACACTATTTGCCCAAGGTTAGTACCATCTTAGAAAGGTACCACTTTTCTAAAAGAACTCAAAGAGATGAAGAGACTGTGGAAGGCTACGTGACTGATTTGCGAAAGCTGGCTTCATCCTGTAAGTTTGAAAACTTAGCCTAAGAACGCATCCGCGATCAATTTATGTTTGGATGCAACATGGAGAAAGTAAGGGAAGAACTTTGGTTGCAAGATGAGCCAACTTTGGATGAGGTTCTTTCTGTTGCTAAATGAATTGAACACTCCATGAAGTGTGTTGCGGTGATAAAAAAGGAGTGTGAGAAGGACGTCAAGATACAGGTTGTTAAAGACAAGAATCAAAGGTGGCTTGGAAAAGAAAGGGATAGGCCTCCCATCGACAAAGAGTTGTCTAAAGGGAGAGTTATAGATTGTAAATGCTACAGATGTGGTAGAGTTGGTCACCACGCTAATGATAAAAAATGTCCTGCTTTGGGCCAAACATGCAGTAAGTGCAAAAAGAAAGGCCATTTTTCTATAGCATGTAGGATTAGGCCAGAGCCAAGAGTCAAAAGGGTTGAAGTGTATGAGGGTGACAATCCTGAAGTAATTTCTGACGACTTTGAATGTGGGCAAATCGTGATACAAGTCCAGAATTCAGGTGGTAAAAAGTCATGTCCCTTCGACAGTATTACTATTGAAGGGGAAACCACACGTGTTCTATTTGATTCAGGTGCAAAGATCACGATTGTCTCTAATGAATTTTATCTTACGAAGTTAAAGAACAAGGTTGTGCTTATAAAGCCTGACATCACACCTTTGGCTTACGGGGGTGAGCCAATCAAGCTACATGGTTATTTCGTCGTCCTGATTGAATATAAGAACAGACTTGTGACAGGGAAAATTTATGCATCTAAAAAGGGAGATAGCATCATCAGTTGGTTTCATCAGGGCGACTTAGGTGTGTTCCTTGATCCTAATTCTGATCCTCCCATTCTGGTTAAGGATAAGGTATGTACTGTGGAGAAATTTGGAGAGGACAATTTCTTGGAGGATCTTAGGAAAGAATTTCCTGAAGTCTTCAAGCGTGAATTGGGGTGTTTGAAGGGTTACCAACATAAAATCAAATTAAAGAACGATGCTGTTCCTGTATGCTGTAAAGTAAGAAATGTTCCTCTTTCAGTTAGAGATGATATGCAAAAGGAGATCGCCAAGCTAAAGAGCTGTGGGATTATTGAAGAGGTGGAGGGCACAGAATGGTTGGCCCCTGTGGTTGCTGCCAGGAAGCCCAATGGGGATTTGCGTCTCTGTATTGACCTGCGACAATTAAATAAGAGTGTGATAGTGGATAGATATCCCCTTCCAAACATTACAGAGTTGTTGGTTTTACTAGGTGGAGCAAAGGTTTTTAGTACCATCGATCTCACCTCTGCCTACCATCAGATCGAGTTGGAAAAATCATGTAGAGATTATACGGCGTTCATAACGCCTTTTGGCACGTTTAGGTTTATCAGAATGCCTTTTGGCTTCGTTTCGGCCTCATCTGTTTTCCAACGTGCCATGGAAAACGTCCTTAAAGATCTTGTAGGGGTTTGCATATATCAAGATGACATTCTCATATTTGGTAATGACGTGGTTGAACACGATGCTCGATTAAAACTTGTTCTAAGAAAATTGTGTGATTGCAATCTTACAATTAAAATGGAAAAATGTATGTTTAGATCTAATTCAGTAAACTATCTAGGGCACAACATAACTGGTGATGGTGTCAATCCTAAGAGTGATCTGGTTGCCACTATCCAAAATATGAGCTCTCCCACCAACAAAGATGAATTGATGAAATTCTTGGGCATGGTGGAGTACTATGCTAAGTTTGTTAAAATTTTTGCCAATTTAACCACAAACATGAGGTGCCTTCTACGGAAGGGTATCGATTTTGTTTGGTCGGAGCCGTGTGAGAAGGAATTCACTTGCATCAAAGAAAGCTTGAGTGCTGCTCCTTCTCTTCAGAGCTTTGACCCCAGAATCAAGCCTATTCTTACCACCGATGCCAGTGAAAAAGGTTTGGGTGCAGTCCTGCAACAATGTAGCCCCTCTGGCATGCAAACTGTCATGTTTTTATCACGCAGCTTAAGAGATGCTGAGACCCATTATTCTGTCGTGGAAAGGGAATCCCTTGCGGTCTTCTGGGCCATCAAGAAATTAAAGAAATTTCTGTGAGGTGTTGAGTTCGAGGTCCGGACACATCACAAACCTCTAGTTGAGATCTTTAATAAGAAAGGTCTTGATTTAATCTCCTGTAGGATCACAAAATGGGTCATAGGCTTGCAAGAGTATAGCTT
The DNA here is from genome assembly GCA_963921515.1 of Calotriton arnoldi. NCBI lineage: Eukaryota > Metazoa > Chordata > Amphibia > Caudata > Salamandridae > Calotriton > Calotriton arnoldi. Next base: position 1,718,271 of record CAWUFW010001142.1, read on the forward strand.
TTCACTAAAGTACATTCCTGGCATTGACAATGGTGTTGCTGATGTGCTTTCACGCCTCATTCCTAAAGAAACTCTTGTGGATGATGATATGGATGCTGGTAACGAATGGGTGTGTGTGTGTTAGATAATTGGATCATCTCAGAAGAAAGGTGGTGCGAGGAGTTGGCTATCGACCCTACACTCAAAGAAGTAATGTCATTCATACAAAAGGGTTGGTCTGGTGTCAAGGCTGGATCTGATCTTACAAGACCCTTTTGGTACTTCCGTGATGAATTGTCTGTGGAGAGTGGGTTGTTATTTCGAGGGACGAGGTTGATTGAACCTAGTAGTCTCAGAAAAGAATTGGTGGACTTAGCTCATGCAACCCATGCAGGTCTTACAAAAACCAAGGACAGATTGCGCATGTCTTACTGGTGGCCTGGTATGGACAAGCTTGTGGAGCGTGTGGTGCGGGACTGTCTTCCTTGTACCATGAGTGATAAATCAAAATGTCCTCGGGTGCAACCCATAATTGTAAGAAGGCGTCCTTTACGTCCTTGGCAAGACATTGCATTGGACATTTTGGGACCGGTACATAGCAGTGGCCTACAAATTTTTGTTTTGGTCGTTGTTGATATGTATTCCCGATGGCCTGAAGTTTTCTTTATGTCAATGATTGACTCGGCACATGTCATTAAGTGCTTGAAAGTGTTGTTTTCAAGGGAGGGTGTGCCAGAATCGATTTTAACTGACAATGGTGTCCAACTGGTTTCAAAAGAGATGGAGGATTTTCTATCCTCGAGAGGTATAGTTCACAAAACATGCTCTCTCTATCATCCCGAGTCAAACGGAATGGTCGAGAGATTCAATAGAGTGCTTAAAGACACAATCGCTTTAGCAAAGTCGATGTCTCTAGAGTGGAAAGGAGAAGTTCTTAAAAAAGTAGAAGAGTACAGGATGACCCCCCATGGCACTACTGGGAAAACTCCTTTCCTGTTATTTCGTGGTAGAGTGCCTAACACCTGCCTTGAACCTTTTTGGGTCAACAAGTATGAACTATCCAGGGGCAAGGAGTGTGTGTGTGAAGGAAGTGATGTGCAACGGAGGGAAGAGTTGAAAGCTGCTGAAAGGAAAAGCTATTTTGATACGAGGAAGGCTGTGAAGAAAATGGTGGTAAAAGTGGGAGATTGGATCATGATTAAACGCCCCGGTCTTTTTGGTTGTTCTTCTTCTAAGTTCATGAAGCCCTTAATGGTCATCAAAGTTTTCCACAATGCCGTTAAGACACAAGACCATCACATTTGGAATCTTAACAGAGTTGTTGTCGTAAGAGGCAAATTTGATGAGAGGTTTGGAGTAAACTTAGGCTTTAACACCATTGCCCATGATCATCCCTTGCCGATAATGGATAAAAACACTGATTGTACGGAAAATGTTAGACGATCCTCCAGGACGGTCATACGTCCTGGTTATCTCGATGATTATGCTTAATTTGTTTCTGTACTTACCCTATTTGCATGGTATTGTATATAGTTTGAAAAGGAAGGGAGGTGTGTGGTATACTGTAGTACCATCACTCTAGGTAGGAACACATTGTTAGCATTGCCTCCTTCCTTGTATTCCCCTTCCTATGTCATATTAGAATGTTAGCATGTCATAGTAGTTTCTATGTATTAGCCTGGTTGTTCTTGAGGCTGAGTGTCAGTTGATGGTGTAGCCTTTCCTGTTGGATGGGATCTTCTGCTGAGAATAAACCTGCATTTTACATCCATCCTGTGTCCAGCGTTATACTTCAAGAATACAACACTTTCTCAACAAGAGCCAAGGCTGCTAATACTTTGTTGGCGCACGCAGTGCCTGTTCTGGACATGTGGCAGAGCGCAATGTGGGTGTGAGTTCACACATTCATAAAGCGCTACTGATTTGATAACCAGGTCTGGCGGGAGGGGCACTTCGGCTGTTCGTTCCTGTAGGATATTTTTGTCTGAGCCACTCCACTTACCCACCACCTTGGAAGGTGAGAAATTTGCAGTTAGAAGTATCCATCAGAAGAACAAGTTACTTACCTTCGGTCACGCTCTTTCTGGTGGTTCCTAACCACCCTCCAACCTGCCTGGTCTTTTTACATCTGATCAATAGTTAAACTCTGCTTTCAATAGTAAACACTAGAGTCAAGAAAAAAACTCGCATCATTGTGCAGGTCCGGTGAATATATGTGACTCCAGAGTCACTTCCCGGGCAGGATGAAGTTGGTGCGGAGCTCTGAAAAATCTCTGGATCCAGTCTGGTGCCTGGAGTATTCACAAGATGAATTTGCAGTTAAATGGAATATACACTTGAAAGAGCTTTACTGAAGGTAAGTAACTTGTTTTTTTCTTTCTTCTTTTTTTACATTTGTAACCATAACTGCACTGTAACTGTGGTTTTTAGTTGAATGTCTGAATGTTTTTTAGACATAAATGGAGGTGTTCTAACCACAGATAACCATAACTTCACTTTAAGCTTTGGTTTTTTCAGTTAATATAAAGTATATATGTAGCTGCAATGAGTGTAATATGCTACTCGTTTCCAGTGGGGAGTACCGTTGTTGAGTGTTGGGAGGGGGCCGTGGTTCACAAGAATGCCCTTTCTCCTCTCTCAAAAATGGTAATAAATAGCATATTATATCCTGCCAATCTGCATATATGGTTTATGCCATGGCATTTTTCAAGTGCATTTGTTTTTAAAAACCAGGATTCAAGGGGTTAAGTTCGTTCAGAAAGGTAAAACCACAATGAACAGTCCATGTGTCTATTAGGGGAGTTGTTTCTATGTGTAAAGTAATTATAACAATTAATCTCTGAGCCAATACTTAATGTGTTTCTCATGTGAATTTTACGCTACTGTTGTAATGTATGTGCGTTTATTAGTGTGGTTGCTATAAATAACATGAGCTATTGAGAAACATTTATTTTCACTGTCATGGTACATATATGTATATATATATATTCACTGAAAAAACCATAGGTTTTAGGGACAGTTATAGTTAGTTGGACATTGCACTCGTACAAAACCCGTGAAATTCCCCCGTTATAGTTAGTTCAGCTAACTATAACTCGCGCCCCGCAATGCACTGCTGATGACGTCACATATTACATCACTCATGACATGGTCAGTGACATCACTGATGACATCACTGATGACATCTCAAATGACATCACTGATGACATCATCCAGTGACTGTGTGTTTCTGTAAAGTTTAAATATGTTTAATATATATAGGGAAAGGCGTATTGAAGAATGAGTGGGTGTATAAGTGTCTGAATGGATGATTTAGTACGTGCGTGACTGACTCTACAAGTGAGTGATTAAACGTATCTTACTGAATGCATGGGTTAGTGACTAAACTGTGTGAATGTCTGTATCCGTCTGTTGGTGTGTAAGTGGATGCATGGATTTGCGAATAGCTACATGAGTGTCTATATGGGTTATTGGTTATTGATTGGTTCTATGAGTATCTGTATGGGTGCCTGAGTGTTTGTGTGGATGGGGTGTGTGCGACTGTGCATAGATGTGTGAGTGGGTGATTCACTGGGTGGATGGTTTCAAGAGTGCATCTGTGATAGACTGTATGGGTGGGTAAGTGTGTGTAAGAGTGTGTTAGTGAGTGAATGTATGTCCCAATGGTACATGTGTGAGTAACTACATATGTGAAAGGCAGTATATATGTGTACTGGAGTATATAAATAGCTATAAGCGAGAGTGAGTGATTGTGATAGTGGCTGTATGGATGAGTGTGTGCTTGTATCAGTGATTGTATAAGAGCGTAACAATGTGCTAGTATTTGTATGATTAAGTGAGCTGGTGTGTGTATAACTGTATAGGTGAGTAAATGGCAGTGTGTTTAATTATTTGCATGACTGACTAGGTGTGTGAGTACCTCTATGGATGAGTGGCGGTGTTTGAGTGTCTATATAGGAGTAAGAGTGCATATGATAGTCCTGTACTGAGTGACCATAAGTATGAGTGACTGTACGGGTGAGTGAGTGGATGTGTGTGTGTAGACCTAAGAATCAGTGAGTGGGTATGTAGTTATTGGTGTTGGAGTGTCTATGGTTTTGCGAATGGCACTCTGTAATTTAGATTGGGTGTATCAAAGGTTATATTAGGGTGTGAGGAGCTGCATCAGATTATCACGTGGATGATGTCATCAGTGATGTCATTTGAGATGTCATCAGTGATGTCATCAGTGATGTCACTGACCATGTCATGAGTGATGTAATATGTGACGTCATCAGCAGTGCATTGCGGGCGCAAGTTATAGTTAGCTGAACTAACTATAACGGGGGAATTTCACGGGTTTTGTACGAGTGCAATGTCCAACTAACTATAACTGTCCCTAAAACCTATGGTTTTTTCAGTGAATTTCAAAGGTTTTTTAAATGCTAATTTCTAACTATAACGTCCCTGAAACCTATGGTTTTTTCAGTGAATATATATATATTTCTAACTATAACGTGTCTGAAACCTATGGTTTTTTCAGTGAATTTCAAAGGTTTTAAAAATGCTAATTTGTAACTATAACGTGCCTGAAACCTACGGTTTTTTCAGTGAATTTCAAAGGTTTTTTAAATGACAATTTTTAAATGTATTAATTTTTATATTAATTTTTTTCACACTAATTTACTACATTTTTAGAAACAATTTCTTTTACATATTTTATTTTTTAAATTACATTGTAATTACATTATACATTACATTACAAAAATACTTTCTCAGAATGAATTACTTTAGTTTAAATACTTTGCACATAGGCAATAGACTTTTAAGTACAGTAGTTACAGTTGTTGCAATGGGCAACACATTTTCATACACAATGCAACATTCAGCTCAATGTGAATTTCTAGTTAAATGCAATTAGTTACTTTATGGATTACTTTTCTAACCACAGGACTGGATCCTAGATTCAGTCCTGGTACATCTCCTGTAAACAGTTGAGTAAAAGCGTTTTGGTTACAGTCGTGATTTTTAAGGAATATTATTGTATTTTAAAAGTTGACACTTAGAAACTTTTTCTCATAGAATCACCAATGTTATCCTATGGAAGGAAATTCACTTAGCAGGTAAAAACTGTTATCGTTACTTTTTCTTACTCAGTGTTGGATCCTGGATCCAGCACTGGTGCATCTCCTGTAAACAGTTGAAAGAATGCGTTTAAGTCATACAAGCGATTTTTAAGGAATATTTGTAGTTTGTGAAAATCGACACTTTGAAACTTTTCTGCTGAAAACCAGACAATGGATTCCTATGGAAGAAAATATAAGTTACTGGTAAGTACGGTTAAAATTACTTTTCAGGACCAGTACTGGGCTGAAAGATACAGCACTGAGGTCTCTCCTGATAACAGGTGAGTAAATCGGAATTCGTATTTCGGCTGATTTTAGAGGAATATTTGTATGTTTCAAAAATCAACACTTAGAAACTTTTTCAGCAAAAAGCAGGCAATGATATCCTATGGAAGGAAATTCAAGTTACTGGTAAGTACGGTTAAAATTACTTTTCAGGACCAGTACTGGGCTGAAAGATACAGCACTGAGGTCTCTCCTGATAACAGGTGAGTAAATCGGAATTCGTATTTCGGCTGATTTTAGATGAATATTTTAAAGTTCCAAAACTCCACACTTAGAAGAATTTCCAAGTGAAACCAGTCAATGTTAGCCTATGGAAGGAAATTCAAGTTACCGGTAAGTACGGTTAAAATTACTTTTCAGGACCAGTACTGGGCTGAAAGATACAGCACTGAGGTCTCTCCTGATAACAGGTGAGTAAATCGGAATTCGTATTTCGGCTGATTTTAGATGAATATTTTAAAGTTCCAAAACTCCACACTTAGAAGAATTTCCAAGTGAAACCAGTCAATGTTAGCCTATGGAAGGAAATTCAAGTTACCGGTAAGTACGGTTAAAATTACTTTTCAGGACCAGTACTGGGCTGAAAGATACAGCACTGAGGTCTCTCCTGATAACAGGTGAGTAAATCGGAATTCGTATTTCGGCTGATTTTAGAGGAATATTTGTATGTTTCAAAAATCAACACTTAGAAACTTTTTCAGCAAAAAGCAGGCAATGATATCCTATGGAAGGAAATTCAAGTTACTGGTAAGTACGGTTAAAATTACTTTTGAGGATCAGTACTGGGCTGAAAGATGCAGCACTGAGGTCTCTCCTGATAACAGGTGAGTAAATCGGAATTCGTATTTCGGCTGATTTTAGAGGAATATTTTAAAGTTCCAAAACTCCACACTTAGAAGAATTTCCAAGTGAAACCAGTCAATGTTAGCCTATGAAGGAAATTCAAGTTACCGGTAAGTACGGTTAAAATTACTTTTGAGGATCAGTACTGGGCTGAAAGATGCAGCACTGAGGTCTCTCCTGATAACAGGTGAGTAAATCGGAATTCGTATTTCGGCTGATTTTAGAGGAATATTTTAAAGTTCCAAAACTCCACACTTAGAAGAATTTCCAAGTGAAACCAGTCAATGTTAGCCTATGAAGGAAATTCAAGTTACCGGTAAGTACGGTTAAAATTACTTTTCAGGACCAGTACTGGGCTGAAAGATGCAGCACTGAGGTCTCTCCTGATAGCAGGTGAGTAAATCGGAATTCGTATTTCGGCTGATTTTAGAGGAATATTTTAAAGTTCCAAAACTCCACACTTAGAAGAATTTCCAAGTGAAACCAGTCAATGTTAGCCTATGGAAGGAAATTCAAGTTACTGGTAAGTACGGTTAAAATTACTTTTCAGGATTAGTACTGGGCTGAAAGATGCAGCACTGAGGTCTCTCCTGATAACAGGTGAGTAAATCAGAATTCGTATTTCGGCTGATTTTAGAGGAATATTTGCACAATGGTGAAGGGAGGGGGCGGGGCCTGAGGTGACATCTGTGCAAACGCGCCCGTGGCGCGTTTTAAGTTGGGGGATTAAGTCCCCTTGAATCATGAGGGTCCCTACGGGCCAACTAGCCCACCAGGAACCTCCAGTATGCGCCAGGGGCTGCGTTGCAGAGACATGTACAGAGGCCACACCCCTTTTACACCTCTCTGCAAAGCAGCTCTGTGGCGCTTTCTGGACGTACCTGTTGGGCTAGTTGGCCCCAGGGACCCTCAGGATTGAAGAGGATTTAATTCCCCATCTTAAAACGCGCCACGGGGCCTGTTTGCACACATGTCACCTGAAGCCTCGCCTCTCCCTTCACCACTGTGCAAACGCGCCCCGTGGCGCGTTTTAAGTCGGGGGATTAACTCCCTTGAATCCTGAGGGTCCCTGGGGTGCAACTAGCCCACCATATACCTACAAAAAGCGCCATAGAGCTGCGTTGCAGAGAGGTGTAAAAGGGGCGTGGCCTCTGTACACCTCTCTGCAAGGCAGCCCCTGGCGCATACTGGAGGTTCCTGGTGGGCTAGTTGGCCCCCAGGGACCCCAGTATTCAAGGGGAATTCGTTCCCCTCTGGGGGCGCGTTTGCAGAGTGGTGAAGGAAGGGGCGGGGCCTACGGGCCCGATCGTTTTTTTTTTGTTTGTTTTTTTCCTCTGAAGGGGGCTGTGTGGCCCCCTTCCTTTTTCCTATTTTTAGGTCCTGGGGACCCCATCCCCCAGGGCCTTACCCCTTTTTTAAAATTAAAATAAATTTAAAAAACGGGAAGGGGGCCGCGTGGCCCCCTTCCCTGGGCCTGTATTGGCCCCGGGGACCCCATCCCCGGGGCATGGCCTCTTTTTTTTTTTTTTTTGGAGGGGGGCTGCGTGGCCGCCCTCCTCAGGCCATTTAAGGCCCCGGGGACCCCATCCCCCGGGCCGGACGTGCACTTTTAAAATTTTTTTTTTCCTTTTTTAACTTTGGGAGGGGGGCTGCGTGGCCCCCTCCGTGGCCACTTATGGCCCCGGGGACCCCATCCCCGGGGCCTGGCCTCTCGTTGGGGACTGTGGGGGTCCCCAAGCCCCCACAGTCCCGCCGGCTCCCCGTGTCCTACGGGAGCCGGCATTGCTTTACACATGGGGAGCAGCTAACATGCTGCTCCCCATGTGGAAAGCAATCGGCTTTGGATATTGGAAGAGAGAGCAGGTTTCCCTGCTCTCTCTTCCAATATCCAAGCAAGTTTGCAATGACAGGACGGGAGCCGCGAGGCTCCCGTCCTGTCATTGCAAACAGCAGTGTCCTGGGGGTAGGCACCCCGGGACACTGCAGGAGCCGGCCCTGGGGGTGGCGGTCCCCAGGGCCACCACAGGCTCCAGGAGGGGGCCGCGCGGCCCCCTCCCCTACATTTTGAAAGCCCCGGGGAGGTGGTGGTCCTCGGGGCTTGGGGGTCCAAAACGGACCCCCATTTTAATTTTTCTTAGTGCCCCGGGAGGTGGTGGTCCTCGGGCGTGTGGGGGCTGGAGCCCCCACACAGGTTTTTAATTTAAAAAAGAAGCCCCGGGGAGGTGGTGGTCCTCGGGGCTGCGGGAGGGCTCAGAGCCCTCCCGCACCATTATACATAAAGCCCCGGGGGTGGTGGTCCCCGGGCTTGGAGGCCCTTAGCGGCCCCCCACACATAAAATTAACCCCCCCAGCATGCCCCCGGGACTTGGCCCACCCGGGGCCAATTAACATCGAAGCGCCGGAGACCGCGCTTCGATTTTTTTTTTTCGGCAGGATTCGCGCACCCTGAGCGCATCCTGCCGATTTTTAAAAAACTTTTTTTTTTTTTTGCCCAGGGGGTCCTTGTGGGACCCCTGAGCAAACCTAGGGGTCATGGTGTTTCTACCCTGCCCCTTTGTGCGCTTTGCGCACTTGTTTCTGTCCCTCGGTTCTACCGAGGACAAAATGGCTGCCAACATTTCCTGAATCGGAATGTTGACAGCCAGCTGACAGCCAATTAACATGCAGCTCGTGATCGGGAGGGTACGCGGACCCTACTCGGCCATAGATATCACTATCTTTTTACTTTTGATTTTCTCAGCAACTACTGAACGGATTTACACCATTTAACAAAAGGGTTCTTTCTGAACCAAGAACTACCTCTTTGCCAAATTTGGTGTAATTCCGTTCAGCAGTTCGGGCTGTAGCCGTGTCTAAAGTTTCCTATGGAAAATTGCATGGGGAAAACGCGTTTTGGGACCCCCTTTTTCTCGGCCCCCGCTTGACGAATCCCCCGAGACTTTCAGGGTAGGAGCGGACCGGAGCGGGCCACAAAGTTTGAAAATTTTGCGAAGATACGTCAACCGGCAAGAGAGTTATTTCAAATAGAATGTCGCGGATTTCCTATGGATAATAGGTTGTAACTATAACTATCTACTGGCGACCGCCAGTAGATAATATATATATATATATATATATATATATATATAAAGGAAAAAAAAGGGCACAACGACAACACAATAGTGAACCTATCTTCGGTGACATTAACAAAGGCGGAGTCACAGTTACTAACATTAGGGCTGTCGTTCTGCCCAGAAAGTAACTTTAATTGTGCACGCACAGGAGTTGATATCTTCAAGTTCATTCGCAAATTAAAACTCAAAAAGTACTTCACAATTAAAGAAGGCACAAATCAATTCAACAAAGTGCCATCTAACACATCAGAATCAAGTGAAACTTTATTAGCTTCTGACATGCACACCCTCTTAGTATTACAAGAACTGAATGAGGATGCAATCACAAGCTCGTAGGCTCCAACCCAAGAAAGATTAAGAGCCTTGGACATTACACAAACAGGAGCGGGCAGCAGTCCTTTTAAGCCAAAATCTACTTTTTACCCCATGATGCCCAAAGATGCCATTGATATCTTCCACGAACGGGTCACGGATGACCTTAAATCATTCTACCATAGCACTGCCGTACACTGTGTTGTAAATGTATTCTTCCTCAACTCAGTAATGATACCTAGCCCTTCCTTTGTGTCCTTTCCCAGTTCCCTTCCAGAATACCTGTAAGGTTCTAATGTGTCCCTTTATGCCAAGCTGCATTCCAGACTTGTCAGTTGGGGTCTGGTCAGCTGGCGAGGTGTTTGCTTAGTCCGTTGTGAAGAATAAATCTTCTACTTACTTGGAATGAAGTCCAGCGTTGTCTCCGCAGTTATTTACCACATTTATGGCGACGAGTTCCAGTGCTGACCCGGCAAGACGGTAAAGTTTCGGCTGAGCGCGCTTTCTTCCATCGCTCCCCTCCGGACAAGCGACACCTCCCCAAGAAAAGAATCCACCGTGCACCGCATCGCCACCGATCCTGAAAACGTGTCATCCCTATTGACTCGCCACGGAGAGACATTGTACAAAGGTATTGGGAGACCACGGAGGCAATACTGACGTCACCCGCTCAACGGTGAGTCACCTCGCGCTCCCTGCCCTGCATGCGCCACTCCTCGTCAGGCCCTACGTTGCCAGGTAGCAGCGCAGCTGTATCAGCGCTCCATTTCGTAACCTTGCGAACGCTGCCACGCAACAAGCTCACTCGTCTGCTTCTTGTCTCTATGCTTCATCACGCAGATGCGTAACGGGCTGACGTCATCCCGCAACGTGATGCCATTTTGGAAAAAAAGTTTATTTCCGTGTAATGCTACACCAGCGTTGTGTTAGCTGGTAACTATGGTTACAGTGATCGGCGAGTGCATTCACCATCTGTTTTACGCTCGGTAGGAAAGTGGAAAGTGGAAAGTTCGAGTGTGTTGATCTCACGGTGACACGCTCACCTATTACTTGCAAAAATTATTTATTTAAGCTTCTGTGACATATCCTTCAAGTCGAATCCTGTTCTCCTCAGGTTGGTGCTGGGAATTTGGTGGATACATCTCTTGTGCCTAGCATTAAACAACGCACTACAGTTGTTGTAATTGTTTTTATCTTTATTTTTCTTATTATTCTGATTGAATAGTCATGGCACAACAGGTGGCAGTAACTCTACCTCCACAATTTCTCAGTGAACCAGGCACACCTTCTATTTCATGGGAATATTGGATTGTCATGTTTGACAATTATCTAGATGCTCTTGATGGGCAAGAGTTTTCTGCCAAGCGAAAAAAAGCACTATTATTAAGTGCCTTGGGCAAGGAAGGTCAACGAGTATTCAAGTATCTTCCCCACGCGTTGCAATCCAGTGGCCTGTCTACACCTGATGAGTACAAAGAAGCTGTTGCGAGACTTGAAATGAGGTTTTCCAAGGAAGAAAACTTAGTCATGAACAGATTTAAGTTTTACACACACAAACAACGCAACGAAGAATCCATTGATGATTTTGTTGCACGCTTACGTGAACTTTCAGTGAAATGTAATTTTGGTGCAATGGCAGATGAGCTGATTCGCGATCAGCTCATCGTTCAGTGTAATAATAGAAAGATACAAGAGAGACTGTGGGCAGCCAAAAACCCTCCTTAAAATTAGCCATAGACTTTGCTAAGGTGGTCGAAGAATCAGAAAGATGTATGAGAGAAATACAAAAATGTAGCTCACAGCAGCAAATCTCTGAAGTGTCTGAGAAACTCATGTATGAGTGTGAACCTGGTGATGATGAATTAGTAGCTATTGTAAAGTCTAAAGGGAAAAGCTTTCAAAAGAGGAGTAACCCTGGCAAATACCCTATTAAGTTTTGTTCAAGATGTGGTAGTAATACACATACCTCTGATGCAAAATTTTGTTTTGCAAACAACAAAGAATGTCTAAAGTGTGGCAAGTTGGGTCATTTTTCAAAGATGTGTAGAAGCAAAGGTAGGCCTAATGTAGCGGTTATTGAAGATTGTGCTATTGAAATTAAAAGAGATAGGGATAAAATCCTGGTTATTGATGATCCGGATGTCTTTACCTGCAATGAAAAGGAGAGGAGACCGAAAGCTGAATTTACTGTTGATGGTCATATTGTAACTCTGATGGTGGATACTGGTTCAAGATATACTATAATCCCTGAGTCCATGTTCAAGGAGAAGTGGGGTGATATGCAGCTTAAAGATAGCGATATTTCCCCTACAGGGTATCAGGGAGAAAATATAGAGTTATTAGGTTACTTTGGGGCTGACATCTCTTTTATGCATAGGTCCACTAACGGCAAAGTTTATGTCTCGGTTGATGGCCCACCTATCCTTGGGTGGATCCACCAATACGACTTGCACATTATAGTCAATCCCAGAGCACCCAACCAAGTTATGGTTGTGGATGATCATTCTCTTGATGAGATTTTACACGATGCAAGCAGGGTTTTTAGAGACGAGTTGGGTGAATTGAAGGGGTATGTACATAAAATCCAGTTGAAGAATGATGTTATCCCAATTCAACACAAGGTGAGGAGAGTTCCTCTTGCAGTCAGAGAGGAAGTTAAAACGGTAATCAATGAAATGTTACAGGGAGGCATCATTGAGCCTGTGGAGGCTTCCACATGGGTTTCTCCGGTTGTAATCACGCAAAAGGCGGATCACAAAATAAGATTCTGTGTGGATCTAAGATCCCTGAACAAAAATGTTGTGGCAGACACATTTCCCCTCCCAAATATCGGTGAGTTGGTATCCACCTTGCAAGGTGCAAAGTACTTCTCTAAATTAGATTTGAAGAGCGCGTATCATCAGATCCGCCTGCATGATGATTCAAAACATTTGACAGCGTTCATAACTACTGAGGGTACTTTTCAATTCACCAGGCTTCCCTTTGGTCTTATCTCTGCTGCTAGTGTTTTTCAGCGTATGGTAACAGAGATCTTCAAAGGTATTAAGAAAGCGGTGTTTTTTCAAGATGATATACTGGTCTTTGGTGATACCATCTCGGAGCACAATCAAGTACTCAATTCTGTGTTGCTAAGAATAGATAATGCAGGCTTGACACTACGTAAAGAGAAATGTTCGTTCCTGGTTCAACACATAGAATATTTAGGTTATGAGATCTCAGCTCAAGGTGTCAAGCCAAAGAAAAACCTATTAGAAGCCATACAATCCGCCCCATGTCCTACTGACCAGGATCAGCTCCGTTCATTCATGGGTCTTGTAGAGTTCTACTCCAAATTTGTGAGGAATTTCTCAGATAAAACATTTACCTTGAGACTTTTACTTAAAAAGGAGTGAAATTTGCATGGGACGAAACTCATACTCGTTGTTTCAATGCCATTAAAAAAGAATTGTGTGAGGCTAAAGTTCTGGCTCCATTTGATATCAGGCGCACATCTGTATTGATGGTAGATGCCAGTGGTACTGGTTTGGGGGCGGTACTGTTACAGAAACATTCTGATGGAGAGAAAACCATCGCATTTGCCTCTCGTCCCCTTTCACTCTCCGAACAAAACTATTCGGTTATTGAAAAAGAGGCACTAGCTGCTGCGTGGGGAGTACACTATTTTAGAACCTACTTGTGGGGTACCAAGTTCCAAATCAAGACAGATCACAAACCTTTAGTTACAGTTCTGTCTCCAGGTGGCGCTGGCAAAGGTTCTCCTAGACTAGCGAGACTAGCTTCTAGACTTCAGGAATACCAATATGACATTTCGTACATACAAGGTTGGCGCAATGTACAGGCTGACTGCCTCTCTAGGCTTTCAGTCAAGAGTAGTGATTTTAAAGATGATTTTTCTGATACTCATGAAGAAGGTGCGGTAGCCTTTGTCCAAGATGTTGTAGCTCTGAGTGATGGTACCTTCACCAAGGATGAATGGTGTTCTGCAATGGAGAAAGACCATGTCCTCATCAAGGTCATGGATCTTATTAGATTGGGTACCAGGCGGGAGAGCTGTGTTTTACCCCCCGTCCGCCATTTTCTTAAGGTAATCGATGAGCTTTCTGTGTTTGGTCACAGTATTCTCATGAGAGGTGATAGATTTATCCCACCATTCAGTTTGAGGCCGACATTGCTAAAACTTGCTCATGAAGGACACCTAGGGCAGACACTCACTCAGCGCAGACTCAAAGCAGACTTTTGGTGGCCGGCCATGGACGCACAAGCTGCATCCTGGGTTGAAAGTTGTCAAGCGTGTAGAGAAGGTGAAAAAAGACTTAAAATTGTTTCTAGTCCAACTATGGGTCACATTGCCACTCCAAACCAACCATGGCATAGTGTGTGCCTCGATTTCATAGGGCCTATGGACGAATTGCCAGGTACTCACCGCTTTGCTATAGTCGTGGTTGATATATTTTCAAAGTGGCTTACAGCCAAGTTTGTCAAAGAAATCACCACTGATTGTACCATATCATTTCTCAAAGACTTATTTCACGATGAAGGTTTGCCCACTATACTCATAACAGACAATGGCACACAACTAACATCCAATAAAATGCGTATGTTTTTGTCTAGTTGTGGTGTGGCTCACCATCGCACCTCTCTCTACAATCCCCAAGGGAATGGTGTGTGTGAGAGAGCTAACAGAGTTGTTAAAGGGATTATACAAATGACGTGTTCTTCTGGTGTTTTTTGCAATGAAGTTGTTCAGTAGATGGTGTGGGCTTATCGAACCACGGCTCACAAACAGGATAGTAAATCTCCCTTTGAGCTTATGCGAGGCAGACGTCCCGGTACCAAACTGGCACCCTCATGGTTGAAAAGTTGTTTGGTCAAGGGTGTTCAGCCGGAACCTCATGCCTGTACCTCTTACTCAATTTCTTCTGGTGATCTGGTCAAGGTCAAACCAGGGAGAGTGAGCAAGGGTCTTTCTAAATTCAGAGGTCCCTTTTTAGTTAAACAAGTTTTTCCCCATTATGTAGTTTTGGACAATGGTGAAAAATTGAATTTGCGTAGAGTAGCATTGTATCGCAAATCTACAGCCTCAAATGATACCATTCAGTTGGCCCACCCTTCCCCGTCAAACAGTGGCTACATGCTATCCATCCCAGAGGAAGTTACGACATCTCCAGTTGTGAGTTGTCGTAGGGGGGAAGGTGGTGGTGATGCTTCCAATCATACTGGTGTTCGCGAACAGTTGGATCACAGTAGCTTTCCTTCTACTCAAAATGATGTTTCACATAATGTTCCTTTATCCAGTCACATTAGATGTTCAAGATCTCGTAGACTTCCGTTGTACTTGAATGATTATATATGTTAGTGCTTTATGCTATTATTCTCCAACCTATGTTCTTCATTATTCTAAGGGAAGGAGATGTGTTGTAAATGTATTCTTCCTCAACTCAGTAATGATACCTAGCCCTTCCTTTGTGTCCTTTCCCAGTTCCCTTCCAGAATACCTGTAAGGTTCTAATGTGTCCCTTTATGCCAAGCTGCATTCCAGACTTGTCAGTTGGGGTCTGGTCAGCTGGCGAGGTGTTTGCTTAGTCCGTTGTGAAGAATAAATCTTCTACTTCTTGGAATGAAGTCCAGCGTTGTCTCCGCAGTTATTTACCACAGATATCTTCCACGAACGGGTCACGGATGACCTTAAATCACTCTACCGTAGCACATTTCACATGCAACCCCTAAACAAATATCAGGACACACAGTACAAAAACCTGATAAAAAAGCTTAAAAATGACCACGAGATAGTCATAAACAAATCGGACAAGGGGGGCAACACAGTGATATGGCCGAGAAAAGATTATATTGAGGAAGCAGAGCGCCAATTGGGGAATAAGGACTGCTATGAGATAACCAACATGAGAGAATACAACAAGGCAAAAGAAAAATTAAAAAAAGAACTTATGCAGTGGAAGAGCGAAGGATTGATATCCAATGACGAATCCAACTTCATGCATAAAGAATATCCTATATTGCCTACCATTTATTTTGTCCCAAAGATACATAAAAAGACCTTACCCGTAACGGCAGGCCTATAATATCCGCCATCAATAGCATAAGTGAAAATATTAGCCAGTATGTGGATTATTTTTTACAGGAACATGTCCAGAAACTACAATCTTATATCAAAGACACTGGGGACCTTTTAAGCAAGTTAAATGATATAATATGGACTGAAGGATTATTGTTGATAACACTCGATATCGAATCATTATACACGAGCATAGAACATTCAGTTGGATTAAGGTCGATTAAGCATTTTTTAGAAATGCGACCTATGAGCAGATACAAGCATAATTTAATGACATTGGAGCTCATAAAGTGGTGCCTTTACAACAACTATTTTCTGTTTGGGAAAGATCTGTATAGGCAGAAGCGCGGAGTAGCTATGGGGGCCTGTTTCTCCCCCAGCTATGCATGTCTTCATGTAGGCTGGTGGGAGGAACAGGTCCTCAAAATAGCCCACAAACAAGAATATGATGATTGCGTTGTTCATTGGCTCCGTTTCATCGACGATGTCTTTATTGTTTGGAAGGGTAACAGAGAAAGTGAACAAACCTTCATAAAAGAAATTAATGACAATAATGTTAATTTGAAATTCACATCCAACATTAGTGACTGTAACATTGAATTTTTGGACGTAGCAATATTTGTCAACAACATGAAGTTAGAGACCACATTACATCGTAAGTCTACCGCCGGCATCTACGTTGCACGCCAAGAGTGCACACCCAAAATATTTGATCAAAAGCATACCCTATGGGGAATTCATCAAGCTTAAAAGAGTATGCAGTTCTGAAGTAGAAACAAATAAATACCTGGATGAAGCCCTAGTGAGGTTCCGCAATAGGGGCTATGATGACAAAACTCTACAAGATGCCATGAGTAAGGTCAAAAATAGATCTAGAGAGTCCCTATTACAGAGAAACACAAAAACTAGGGATCAAGAACAGGACATAGAGCCTTCCAACATAGTAGAGGATAACACTATGAGACTCATAACTACCTACAGTAGCCAAGAAAGGCAGATCAGATCTATAGTAAACAATAACTGGCCAATTTTACTTACTGACGTAGTCATGGCAACACAGTTACCAACACTTCCAACCTTTACATTTCGACGAGCAGCATCAATGAGAACACAGCTAGTCAAATGCAGTCCAGAAATAAGTCAAGACACCACCTGGCTAAAACCGAAATCTGTTTTTTTCAAATGCTCATCTGGCCGGGCATGTAAATTTGGGATCAACACGACCCAATACAAGACACCCTTTAATGTAAGACAAACGGCTATTTCAGGAAACTATAATTGTAGGACCGAATATGCCGTATATGTGCTGGAATGTACCTGCAGCTTGAGATACGTGGGAAGTACAAAGCTGCAGGTACATGTCAGAATTCTCCAGCACCTTAGGGCTATTGTTAATAATGATACATCATACCCTGTGGCACGCCACTTTAAAGCCACACACAATAATGATCTCAATTGCTTAAAATACTTTGTCATTAATGCCATCCCTAAATTACGCCGAGGAGGTAACAGAGAACGCATGCTTAGGCAACTTGAAGCACAAACGATCCTTGAACTTGATAGTAAAGCACCAATGGGGTTAAACAATAATGAAGAACTGCACATTTTCTTGAAAAATAACTCCATAATAGGGAAAATTCTGGCAGAGATTTTTATAGAATTTTTTATAAGGAATTTTTATAAAACTTTTTATGGATAATTTTATACATGAAGATTTTTATGGAATTTTTGTTAGATTTGTATTAAATCTTGTATGGGATGTATAGCGTAGATTCGATCTAGCTATAGTGATGAAATATGCAATCTTACCTATATCACGAGAAACAGGAATTTAAGCCTACCCTACTATAAGTAATTTAGTCATGATGACAATGACAGATATCAGCGACAAGACATGCTAGAATAATGGTTATTGAATGAAATTTAAGATCATAGTGAATGTTAGAGGAACAAACAGCAGAACAGCCACCTATCAGATCATTTTATAATAAAAAGAAAAAAGAAAAAAATATACCATCTTAGGGCTATTTAGATAAATTAGTGACATTAATGTATATTTTGTATAGTAGAGCACTAGCACTTTAAATGCACTTAAGCACTTAGAAATAAGTTACCATGCACATTAGCATGTTTGCACTTAGGAGCAGGATGTTCGAGGGAGATAATTTTGGACACCTTAATTTGTACCGGGGTGCTGCGTTTTAAATGAGAAAATACACGTGTGAGTGACAGGAATTGAATCAGGGAATGTTGTGCTTTATTACACTGAAACCACTCCAACAAGGAGCGTAAAGAACACACTTTATAATGCAATAATGAGACACCGTGTCTTAGCAAAGACTAAATGGCAGAGGACACATGTTAGAAATATAACAAAGGCATATAATGGAATGCTTTTAGAACAGTAAGAATACAGGAACAAGAGGATAAACACTTGTGAATATATGCAACAGTGTCAAGATTGTCTTAGAGAGCAGAAGACACGCAATTGCAATGAGACTTAAAATCATAGAGAAATACTTTTCATGATAATGTACGCAGAGACAATTGTCACAATACATGCAAGAAGAAAAATACCTGTCTTGATAGGTGCTATGGGAGAAATATATTTCTTAATAATAGCAATGAGAAGGATATATGTTAAAATAACACAATGAGAGAAATGCATTTCATGATCAATGAAACATTTGCAGAGAGAAATGCCATTCAGAATACACTAGAAAATATGCAACCTTAATGAAAATTCTCTTGGAGAGCAAGAACATGCAATTGCAATAATGTTTAGAATAAAGGCAATGCAGAGGAGAGAAAAAGAGACAATTTCAAAATACAATAGGCATTATAGCTTCAGCCAAAGATGATGGCTGAGGGAGACTACACAGGCGTCGTGACCCAAGGTGTCCCTTCTGCGAGGTAGTCCGGTGAATGGACTGAGGAGCAGATCTTTTATACCCTTTTGAATGACGAACCATTGACCACAAAATCACGACATTAACAGGTGCTTTTGACCGCAGACCATGACGTACTTTGGTCACGTCTCGGAAATATTTAGGAGCACGGAAGTGACACCCACACTACAAAAGTTTACCAAAAGGTCACTTGATGTTTGACCGTAAATCATAATGCAAAATACAATAATATGAAAGATTGACAGGTGGCAAGTGGCCCCCACCATCAGGTATCGCATGATGTTCCTCTTAGTTCCCTGTTCTTGCGGTTTCTACGTGGGTGTAAGATAAGAAGAGCACATCGAGGGAGTGGGGGCCTTATGGGCAGTTTGTTTACGAAGAAGTCAGAGCTGAAGCGTCGTGTGTGTCGCAGAAGAAATAACTTGTATTTCATCAGAGAGGCATTTTGGGCCTACTGCATTAAAAGAACAACTGAGACAGTATGGTCAACTTAACACCACTCTGTATGCTGGCTGGTGGAGCCTTATCAGGTAACCATGCTTCAGGTGTAGACAGAATGGGCCTGGGGCACTATATGGTAAAACTGGACCCTGCTTCATTCCCTCCTCTTGTTCATTCTTGAACAAAATTCTTACAGCATACCTTTCAGGCCCTCCTCCTAGTTGGTGTATCCCAGGGGTGTCATCCATATTAGAACATTGGCTCTCTTGTATCTTCCTTAACGCTATATACTCTCCTTCAGGCCTGTCAGCTAGTTGTTCATAATGATCTACACTAGGATCCTCCCCTACGAGGTGTCTACCAGGGGGAAGTGGGGGAGCGGTAGGTACTTAGTAGTGGGTGTCAGGAGCGGTCTGCAACAAGTGTGAGCCAGTCGTTGTGAGCTCAACTATCTCTAATAGTGCTAATTGATCCCTATTCCCTGGTCCACTGACCCTACATATGGTCTTCCTGTATATCCCTGTCTTGGCATAGTTCATCCCTACTACTTTAGTTCTGAATCTCCTCACACAATGACATATTATCTGTAGGACGCAACAAAAAGAGCAACAGCAAAAACTTTTAGAATGGCAGACAGCCACGGACGTATCCAGTCAATGTTCAACCAATCAGTGGCTGTGTCTGCTTATGGCACCTCCTCCAGCAATCCTTTTCTTTTCTATCTTGTTCAAGTCGTTGATGGCCTTGGTGATGGAGCCATTTTCTTCATTGTTGGCAATGTGCAGCACAAACTCCCTATCCGAAGGCATACCCTCCTCTTGATATTTCAAAGCCATAGTGCCTTTTTCTTGATCTGGAACTTCATAGGGTGTGGGGCAAAGAGCCATTACAGTTTGATAGAGATCCTGTTATCATAAACCCATTGTTCCTACAAAAAGCTACACTAAGGTCCATATCAGGAACACCTATCTAAAATATCCTTGTTACCTTCCTTTCTATTCTGTAATTGTCAGTGATAACCTCATGCATTGTTTGGGGTGTGGTCCCATACTGTTCTATTTACAAACACTTCAGAGAAGGTGGCCTCAATAATCTGAACTTGTCCCTGTATTCTGTAGAGGAACAGGTGTAGGAGATATTCTACAGTGTGTGGTAATACTTCCCTAGGAAAATCAGTCTATCTGCGCCTTCTGCAGGGGGAGTGTATGAGTCATATAACAGTACTCCTTAGTCTTCTGTCTACCTATTGTTGTCATCTGACTGTACCATATGTTGTCCTGAAGGGAGTCATGAGCAGCATGCTAACTGCCTGGGCAGTATTTACATTATTGCATTATGATGAGGACACAGGGTGTGCATAAGTATTTGGGGTGCTGACTGTACTGGCCGATTGATGTGGAACCTTTTGCATTACTACGGGGACCATTCCCAGTACATGTGCTAGCAGGTATATTGGGAGGTGACATGGGGTGCACAGTGGTATTGGCAACTTCAACATTTTGAGGAATACAAGCCTTTCTATTAACACATTGAACTAATTAAATCTACCTAGTGCCACTCTGACAATAAATATAAAGTATTAACATGTATGTACATAACTTTGCATAGGACACTTCTGTGCGGCGTGTGTTCCTGTTGCGGCTGATCACCGTCTTCTGCTTGGACAGTCATTGGAAACACAATGCCTTTCTCCCGGGAATGCAGACAGATGTTGGTGAATAGTCTATTACTTTAAAATGTCTCTGGGCCAAAAATCTGTGTTCCAGGATGGATATGTGAGAGCTCAGGATAGATGGGGCCCTTCTCCATCCCCTTGGATACCTGAGTAGAAAGAAACTTCGCAGCACGTGTTAACTTATACAAATTCTCTTACATTTCAATTTTCATAATTTAAGAACTTTCAGTGTCATTTTTAGGTCTAGTTGCTGGTACTGATACATTTATTAATTGTTCAGTGAGAAGTATATGGGGCGTTAGGTGGTGGTCAGAACTTGGAATATTTGTGAGCGAAAACAGGGCAATCCATAGGCAATAACTATGGTTGCTTTTTCTTAATTAATTATTTAATTATTTATTTATGTCCCTCAATTGTGGCGCTTATCTAGCCTGTTTTATTTTTAAGCAGTCCGTTCAGGCATTGCTGAAAGTTGTTGCTGCTTTAATATCATAATGGACACATGGTCCAACTGTGATCCAAATGTGTGGGAAACTTGTAGGGGCTGTGGCATGACATCTTTTCCTGTTGCAGTCTGCCTATAGATGAAATCTAAGGGATCTAATTGTACTCCCCTCTTATATTTTATTCTTATTTATATTTTATTTCTAACCAGACATGAGGTGGTGAAAACAATAATATTGAGCATATGTATGCAAACATCCCGAAAACAGGAAATCTAGCACACTTCCTAGGGACGCAGTGAAGAATCCAAAAATAATAATGTTGCAAAACCTCGAAACGTCAATTAATTCCGAAAGCGAAAGAAGAACCAAAACAGTGTGCTATAATTGTTCCCAGGAGATAGGAACGTCTTAATAATCTCCATCCCAGTAACATAATTTGGGAAATAAAAACTAATAGTGGTCGAACTGCAAAATAAATGCAACCACCACTAAAGTCTGCACCTGCAGTCTAAAAGGCATTTTTAAATTTACACACATTTTATTCTGACAATATTGCAATACTGAGCATCGCTACTTAATGCATACTGTCCTTTAACATTGAAATATACTTTATATCAGTACGTATTATTTATTCTTTGTATTTCCTAGCACTGGGGTGTGTGTGGAGGAAGTTGGTGTGGTGGCTATCTGTCATAATCTATTGCTACGCATCTCTGGTCGTCGTCTCATATTTGATATGCTGCACAGAGCTGCACATATCCCACAACTTATTCCTTCCCTCCTGCCACACAGCTACACTCATAGTGCCCCTGTGTTATGATGGCCTCTAATGTGTCACAATTTAGAACAACAGTTAATTAAGACATTTCCCCATTACTTTCATTGACATGTTCCTGACCTGCCGTATTTTGCCACCTTTCGCGATCATAGTCTGCAAAATGTGTCACTGTAGGACATGCATATGTGTATATATCCATGTACACTTAGCTGACTTTATTTGAAGCAGTGGTGATGCATGCAGTGATAAAAAAAACATTTATTTGACTTTCCTGCTGCCGCCAACAACCCACTATTTTCTTCACTACCACTTTAACCCAGCACAACTCATTTAATTGATGCTAGGCAAAGATGTTGTTGGTCATAGGGGAGCGAAGTATATATATATATATATATATATATATATATATATATATATATATATATATATATATATATATATATATATCCAGTCACTAAACTGTATAACGTGAAACCTGGAACCCTGTATTTAATCTCGGCTTCCCCATTTTACCAAATTGTGTGATCCTAGGCAATTTATTTCTCTTGTTCCCCCTTTCTAGCTTTGTTCAATATAGGCATGTCTGCCATGGTGGGGAAGAGAATCAGTCTCTCCTAATTCATTCTTTAAAACTAAAAAAAATTTCACAACGCACTTGACATAATCTGTTGTACTAAACTGGAAACTTATACACTAAAACTATTATTTTCTTTTTTCAAAACTGTTATTCCATTCACACAGCTCTCCGTGTTCTGCTAACTGCATACTTATATATTTATTTTCAACTTTCCCGTTCCCTTTTGAAACCACAGGAAATCTTTCTTGCCTGGCTCAACGCCCAGACTCTGTGGCCAGCCAGGAGCCTCAATTCTAACGGCAGCCCAAGAAAAAATCTAGTAACCCATCGTCACCTCGTAACATCTAAAAACATGTGTTGTGTTTAATTGTACGTTACGCTGAATAGATCCTATTTTAATATGACATGTCTTTTTTGTAAAGCGCACGTTCACTCAGAATGGTATTTTGGCGCTAAATAGCAGATCTTATTGTTCCCTCACTCAATGGTACTCATTTTATCCACCTCAGAATGATGAAGGGCTGAACAGACCCCGCATCTATCCACCTTAGAAGGATGAAATGCTCAGTAGACCTAGTAGCATTGGAACATGCGACCATGAAGTCAAACACAGGCTCCCACAAACCCAACACACGTTCATTATGTGACATGCATGTTGTGTAATATGCCGTATTGTCTAGTCTCTTGCTCCTAAGGGCCTACAATAGTGTATTGGACCTATATTTTGAAGCGTGTTGCTGTTGATAGGTGATAGGTGTCATTGAATCTCCAGCCAGGAGATGTTATATGCTATATAAGACTAAAGTTTTGTGTAGTTAGTGTGCATTCCATTCCATCAATTTGTCCCCCCTCTTCTCTCCCTAGGTCTGTGCACATGTAATCGGGAGAGAAGAACAGGCTTATTTCACTAATTCCCTTCTTCTGGCCAATGATCACCATCTGCGTTTTACGTTGCTCTTAGTCCTGTGTCACTAACTGCCTTGCACATGGGCCACAATTTCCAAACCTCATTTTGTAATAGCTAACTCCAACTGTGTGTGCTCTGTGGCAGTACTTCCTGAATCGGTGCTTGCATTCGGGCTACCGCTTGTGCCTGGAGAGGTGGCACTTTTTACTGCCTGGGCTGTTGTTGAATTGGACGCAGGTAGGAGTAAATTATTCTATACTTAGTATCTTGGGTTCTGCAGTATTTTGTGCTGATGTAATCTTCAGTGAGAATCTTGCGTCTATTTGACCTGAATATATTATGCCATTGCTCATTGGGGGAGGGGATGGAAGGAGAAGGTCACCAGGGAACCAATGGTTGGTCTATCATTTGAAGTTAGGGCCAAGTCTAGGGCGTAATAGCGACCAGAAAACGTAAAAAGGTGGCTGTGTGTCGTGGTCGATAAATGCCTGCGAAAGCCTTCCTCCCCCTCTTTCTACCACTTGACTGAATATTCAAGTGGAAGTACCATTACCACGGGGCTAAGCACGCAGGAAAGGCGAGGTGAGAAGTGTGCAGGGTGATGGTCAAGGAACGGAATGTACGTTATTTAGGTTGTAATGAATTAAAATAGGGGAGCCTATTGAAAATAGTTCACAAAAGTCGTAATTTAAGCGTTGTGACGGCTGCTATTTGGAAACTAAATGTAATATTAAATGTGACACTCCGCCTCTACATGTTGTGGTACAGTCAATTGCAGGACTCCCTTTATCTGTAACCCAGGGGACTATTGTTCTATATGAATTACTTATTTTGACTCTTCCACTTCTATTTATAGAGATCAGAGCCTTCCAAATCAAATTACTGGTATTTGAAATTAGGTGGGGCTACTTATTTTTGAGTGTATCTTTTACCATGTTTATTTAAATGTGAAAGTTTGTGTGGTCTCTGGCAAACAAAGTTCACTTATTTCTACCTAGCAGGGTTTGCATCGCTAGTGATGGGACTTTAGGATTAGGTTGGGGGTTGGCGTGAGCCCTGCATATGGTGGGAAGTTGTGTTAAATCGAGTGTGGATATCCTAACTTCTGATGTGGGGGTGAGATTGACTCCCAATATGTTCCATACAATTGAAATGAAGTCACCGTGATTTTGGCTTATAGGGGACAGTGTATCTGTTATGCTATTATACACGGACACAGGTCGGTTATTTAATGTGTGCAAAACTAATTCAACAATTTGGTGTTGGTTGTTGTTCATTACGTGGCCAGTTATCTGGAGGTGACTTGTGCTATTTTAAATGTGGCACTGCGCCACATGGGCCAGACAGGACCAGGGAAAGGCAGGGTGTAGCTGTATAACACTACTGTTCACTGTAACCCAACAACATTCACATTTAAAAACATTTACAAATCTAGTTATTGATGATCTCACTAGATACTTAAAAATCGGTGCACCAGGCACAGATACTTTTTTCCAAAAAGGTAACCACAATGCATGCGAAAAAAGCCAAAAGATATATATATATACAATGTAGAACAAAACCTCAAAATAATCACACTTCAATTATATACATGTGAAGCACAATATCTACACGTCTACAATAAAAAAACACAGAAAAACTGCACATTCCCCTTTTTCTGCCTGAATGCATACAGAAGGATGATGCCTTTAAAACAACATTGCGATAAAAATAAACGTCCTCACGTTTCACTTTAAAACAAAGAGAACAGGAAACCAGCACTTCCATTCTCTGGTAGCTAAGCAGATAGGAAGGTGTTTCTGTTCTTCGCCACTTTAGTTTTCACAAACCGTAACCACACAGTATTCTTGTTCACTGTCTTAACAATATAAAATATGTGTACTGACAGTCCCTCGCGAAAGCTGAAGAAGTCTGATAACTGTTATCATAAATCCTCATGTGCCAGTCACAAGACGTAAACTGGCAAGTTTTATCCAGGATTCGGACCCACTCCAAATCCGCAATAGCTGGGATCTGCACCACGCAATCCCTTCGCCACACAGGCTTACCACACATGCGTCCTGTCCCCCTTAGACAGGAAAATGTATGAAAAATGGGATCTGCACCACGCAATCCCTTAGCCACACAGGCGTCCTGTCCCTCTTAGACAGGAAAATATATGAAAACTATAGCTCCGTAATATCAAATATATCTATACATTTAAAACCACACTATTTAAACTGTAAATAAAAAGGGTGCATCAGCACCTGACTCAACGGCTGTTTACACGTGTTAAAAGATGAGGAATTCGTTTACGTAGCAAGGTACCAGCGGAATGCAAAGAACTGTGATCATGGACAGAGGGACGCCCACAGAGACAGAATCCACTAAGACAGGCAAGCAGCACACCGGGGGAAGACCAAAAGTACAAGAGAAAAATATATTCTCATCTTAGGCTTACCCGAGGGCTGGCTGCGTGTGCTCAGTCAGGAAAAAGCTCGGAAGGCAATCACTCCGTCCGCTGTCACAGGATGCGACTGGAAACCTAGTACGTCCGTTCGTTGGTCGCCAAATGTTCGAGGGAGATAATTTTGGACACCTTAATTTGTACCGGGGTGCTGCGTTTTAAATGAGAAAATACACGTGTGAGTGACAGGAATTGAATCAGGGAATGTTGTGCTTTATTACACTGAAACCACTCCAACAAGGAGCGTAAAGAACACACTTTATAATACAATAATGAGACACCGTGTCTTAGCAAAGACTAAATGGCAGAGGACACATGTTAGAAATATAACAAAGGCATATAATGGAATGCTTTTAGAACAGTAGGAATACAGGAACAAGAGGATAAACATTTGTGAATATATGCAACAGTGTCAAGATGGTCTTAGAGAGCAGAAGACACGCAATTGCAATGAGACTTAAAATCATAGGAAATACTTTTCATGATAATGTACGCAGAGACAATTGTCACAATACATGCAAGAATGCAAGAAGAAAAATACCTGTCTCGATAGGTGCTATGGGAGAAATATATTTCTTAATAATAGCAATGAGAAGGATATATGTTAAAATAACGCAAGGAGAGAAATGCATTTCATGATCAATGAAACATTTGCAGAGAGAAATGCCATTCAGAATACACTAGAAAATATGCAACCTTAATGAAAATTCTCTTGGAGAGCAAGAACATGCAATTGCAATAATGTTTAGAATAAAGGCAATGCAGAGGAGAGAGAAAGAGACCATTTCAAAATACAATAGGCATTATAGCTTCAGCCAAAGATGATGGCTGAGGGAGACTACACAGGCGTCGTGACCCTAGGGGTCACTTCTGCGAGGTAGTCCGGTGAATGGACTGAGGAGCAGATCTTTTATACCCTTTTGAATGACGAACCATTGACCACAAAATCACGACATTAACAGGGGCTTTTGACCGCAGACCATGACGTACTTTGGTCACGTCTCGGAAATATTTAGGAACACGGAAGTGACACCCACAGTACAAAAGTTTACCAAAAGGTCACTTGATGTTTGACCGTAAATCATAATGCAAAATACAATAATATGAAAGATTGACAGGTGGCAAGTGGCCCCCACCATCAGGTATCGTGTGATGTTCCTCTTAGTTCCCTGTTCTTGCGGTTTCTACGTGGGTGTAAGATAAGAAGAGCACATTGAGGGAGTGGGGGCCTTATGGGCAGTTTGTTTACGAAGAAGTCAGAGCTGAAGCGTTGTGTGTGTCGCAGAAGAAATAACTTGTATTTCAGCAGAGAGGCATTTTGGGCCTACTACATTAAAAGAACAACTGAGACAGTATGGTCAGCTTAACACCACTCTGTATGCTGGCTGGTCGGGCCTTATCAGGGTCCCATGCTTCAGGTTAGACAGAATGGGCCTGGGGCACTATATGGTAAAACTGGACCCTGCTTCAAGGAGCAGCTGGCTAAACTTGTACTTGAGGAAGGCGACAAGATAGGCACTTTTAACTATATACTTGTTTTATCAATGCTTTGGAGATGATACAATTGATTACTATCAAATAGAGGGAATGCATTTATGCAGTTACAAAACAGAGTTCAGAATGGAATGAACAATAATGCATTTATGCAGTTATATATAAAATAATAATGTTCCGCATTGGAGAAACTCAGTCGAATACCCTATGATCTAGAAAATGGTTAGATTGTTAACAATATTATGACTGGTATTTTGGTAAATGTATTTATACATGTATTTTAAAAAAATGTATATATGAATTCATATATTTATAAGATTTTTTACCCAAAGCATAACTGTTTTTGCATATACAGCAATAGATTATCAAGTGCCTTCGGCTTCACAGCCGGGATCGCGCGGTATCACAGTCTGTTTACTATGCCTATGCTCTTACAAGTCACATGATGAGATCACATGTTTTTTGTTTAAATATGGGTACTGTATAGCGTCTCACTATGTGAGCAAGGTCACTTGTTGACCGAAACGCGTTATGGCAGAATGGAACTGGTGAATAAACAATTTTGCAAGGCAAGAGGAGTTTGTGCTCTTTGTGACCGTCGAGAGGGGGACGGCATGGCGGAATCAGAAGTTTGATATATATATACATATATATATCGTTCTTTAGCTCACTTCGCCACCTCAGTTCAGACCCAGCTATATGCAAATCAGTCTTGACACTGTGCCTCATGGGAACAGTCCAGCCCGAACTGCCAAGCCAGGTCTTCCCTGAACCGGAAACAAGCATCCTGGGACCGGTTTCGGGCTAACAGCCCTCATCAGCCAGGCTAGCTTGAATCCAGTGGCAAAGTGAGCAAGGGACCCACGTCTGGGCATACCCTGCCAACTTAGGGCGAAAAAGCAAACACAAAGAGATGATGGACGGAGTGCTGAAACTTTTCAGACACTCGCCCCGCAGTCACAGATCTGGGTTGAATCCATCATCGTTCTTTAGCTCACTTCGCCACCTCAGTTCAGACCCAGCTATATGCAATTCAGTCTTGACCCTGTGCCTCATGGGAACAGTCCAGCCCGAACTGCCAAGCCAGGTCCATCAATTGTTTTTTTTGCATTTGTCACCCCGAGTGGGACGGGTATGCCCAGACGTGGGTCCCGTGCTCTCCATACCACTGGAGGCAAGCTATCCTGGCTGATGAGGGCTGAAAGCCCGAAACCGGTCCTAGGATGCTTGTTTCCAGTCCAGGGAGGACCTGGCCTGGCAGTTCGGGCTGGACTGTTCCCATTGGGCGCAGGGTTAAGACTGATTTGCATATGGCTGAGTCCAATCTGGAATGGCATGGTTAGCAAAAAAACGATGGATTTAGGCCCAGATCTCTGTACTGGGGTGAATGTATGACATTGTTCTGCATTCTGTCCATCACTGTTATTTTTGCATTTGTCACCCCGAGTGGGACGGGTATGCCCAGACGTGGGTCCCGTGCTCTCCATGCCACTGGAGGCAAGCTATCCTGGCTGATGAGGGCTGAAAGCCCGAAACCGGTCCTAGGATGCTTGTTTCCAGTCCAGGGAGGACCTGGCCTGGCAGTTCGGGCTGGACTGTTCCCATTGGGCGCAGGGTCAAGACTGATGGCTGCCAACACTTCCTGGTTTGGAGTGTTGGCAGCCAATCAGAATGAAGCTCGTGCTCGGGAGGAGTCGCGAATCCTCCTCAGTGCTCGGATATATACATTTTTATTTATTTTTTAATTTCTCAGGAACTACTGAACGGATTTACACCATTTAAAAAAAAGGTCGCTTTCTGAACCAAGAGCTACCTTTTTGCCAAATTTGGAGTAATTCCTATGGAAAACAAAATGGGGAAAAGGCGTTTTGGGATCCCCCTTTTTTCTCGGCCCCCGCTTGACGAATCACCCCGAAACTTTCAAGACAGGAGCTGACCTGCGTGAACCATTAGTTTTGAAAATTACGCAAAGATTCGTCAAACGATGCCAAAGATATTGGCAAAAGAAAAAACGCTTTTTGAATAGAAACGAGGTTCAAACTATAACTACCTACTGGCGACCGCCATTAGGAGATATATATATATATACACACACACACACACACACACACACACACACACACACACACACACACACACACACACACACACACACACACACCCCCCCACCCCCCTCCCCCCCACACCCCCTCCCCCCCTCAGGACACAAGTGGACTTCATCCCCCGAGCAGCAGTGCACCAGGAGAAGCGTTTGCAGAGAGGTGTAAAAAGGGGGCGTGGCCTCAGACCACTCTCAGCAGGCCAGCTGTGTGGGGCTTACTAGAGGTACCTGGTGGGCTAGTTGGCCCCAGGGACCCTCAGGAGGCAAGGGGTCTTAATCCCCCAACCAAGAGGGCGCCAGGAGGCGCGTTTGCCGAGTGGTGAACAAAGGGGGCGTGGCCTGTGCCCACCTATCAGCAATTCCACTATCTGGGGCATACTGGAGGTATCAGGTAGGCTAGTTGGCCCCTAAGGACCCCCAGCAGCGAAGGGGACTTTAATCCCCATCCAAGAGCGCGCCAGGGAGTGCGTTTGCAGAGTGGTGGGGAAAGGGGGTGTGGCCTGCTATGACAACTTAGCAATCCCGCTGTGTGGGACTTACTGGAGGTAATATGAGGGGTAGTTGGCCCCCAAGGTTGTCCTTGGGGGCCAACTACCTCTCCTATTACCTCCACTAAGTCCCACACAGTGGGAATGCTAAGAGGTCTTCAGAGGCCACGCCCCCCCTTTCTCCACCACTCTGCAAATGCGCCTCCTGGCACAGTACTGTTTGGGGCATGAAGTCCACTTTACTCCTGAGGGACTTTGGGGGCCAAGAAGCCCTCCTGGTACCTCCTGTAGGTCCTACGCAGCGGAATTCCTGAGCGCTGGTCGGAGGCCCAGCCCCCTTTCTGCACCACTCTGCAAACACGACTACCAGTTAAAGAAGCATTTGTAATGTAATAGGTTTCGCATTTGCGAGAGTTGGAGCTATTGGCTTTGTAAATGTAAAAATGTATATATGTACATGTGTGAGTAACTACATATGTAAAAGGCAGTATATGTGAGTGTTGGAGTATATAAATGACTATGTGAGAGTGAGTGATTGTGAGAGTGGCTGTATGGCTGAGTGTGTGCTTGTATCAGTGATTGTATAAGAGAGTAAGTATGTGTTAGTATCTGTATGAATAAATTAGGTGGTGTGTGTATAACTGTATAGGTGAGTAAATGGGAGTGTGATTGATTCTTTGCATGACTGACTAGGTGTGTGAGTAACTCTATGGATGAGTGACGGTGTGTTAGTGTCTGTATAGGTGTATGAGTGCATATGATATTGCTGTATTGATGAGTGACTGCATGTATGAGTGACTGTATGGGTGAATGAGTGGATGTGTGTGTAGACCTAGGAATCAGTGAGTGGGTATGTAGTAACTGGTGTTGGTGTGTCTATGGTTTCGAAAATGGTAGTCTGTATTTTAGAGTGGGTGTATCAAAGGTTATATTAGGGTATGAGGAGGTGCATCAGATTATCACGTGGATGATGTCATCAATGATATCATCAGTGATGTAATTTGAGATGTCATCAGTGATGTCACTGACCATGTCATGAATGATGTAATATGTGACGTCATCAGCAGTGCATTGCGGGGGCGCGAGTTATAGTTAGCTCAACTAACTATAACGGCCGAATTTCTCTGGTTTTGTACGAGTGAAATGTCCAACTAACTATAACGTCCCTGAAACCTGTGGTTTTTTCAGTGAATTTCAAAGGTTTTTTAAATGCTAATTTCTAACTATAACGTCCCTGAAACCTATGGTTTTTCAGTGAATATATATATATATATATATATATATATATATATATATATATATATCCAAAATCGCAGCTCGGTGCAAAAAGACTGAAATCGCCTTCCCCCTTCCTCTCACAACGGCGGTCCGCGGCGAGGGGGCGAGCCTCATAACACCATGCACACGCATGGTCCCTTGTTCTCATGAACAAGCGCCTGGGTCCCGAAACGCGTCGAGTTGTTCATCTCTGCTGAATAAACAACTGCTTTAAAGTCTTTTGGTGTCCGCGGCTGCTGTGAGGTTACGAGACAACAGCGTGTGCATGATATATATATATATATATATCTGAAAGAGACACGTTAGTGACAGATTCCTTACCTTAGAATATCCCCAGGCGTCAGGCTGGATCCGGAAAGTTTTTGCGTAGCAGTACCCTTGCGCGTCGGTAGGCGGCGTCGTGCGGCTCCGCGTCCGTCGTCGGCGTCGTGATCGCCGGGATGACGTCGCGGGCAGTACTTAGACGCCGCCCCTGCGCGCTGGCGTCAGTTCTTCTTTTTCCGCGCCAGTAAGCGCAGATCCGGGAAGAGCAGTGCCCTAGTCAATTTTTGACTACATTTTTGGGTGATTTTTCACTGTTTTCTTTTCGAGTCGTCGACTCCTAGGTGTCGATAGGGATGCCCGGCTTCAAGCCATGCGACGTCTGTGGTCGAATGATGTCGATCACAGACCCGCATCTGGAGTGTCTCTTCTGTCTCGGCCGAGACCACGACACGAAGTCGTGCCCTGACTGCCGGAAACTTCACCCGAGAGCGGTCTCGAAAGCTACTCGAGGTCCGGCAGTCGGCTCCGCGCCACACCAAGCCCCAGTCCCGGGAGAGGTCGAGGGGCCGGTCGCGGAGTCCCCGCCGGTCGTCGGAGTCCAAGTCTTTGCACTCCTCGGGTAAGTTGAAGCACAAAAAGTCTAAGAGACATCATCGCTCTAAGACTTCGCCTCGCCGGTCTCACGACTCAGCTGAGGCCCCTGTCGGCACCGTTCCCGCCCCCGCAGCCCCGGACGTGCCTGTCGAGCCGCCCCCGCATTACCCGTCCTTTCCGGGTTCGGGGGCGACTCCGGCCCAAATACAGGAATTCCTGTCGGCCATGGCCCGCCTCTTCGGGCCTCAAGGTCCCTCCGGTGCGCCTTCGGGCCCAGCGGGCCCTGATGGGGTTGCTCCGGCGTCGCCGACGACTCCGGTCCCGGCGTCGCCTGTCCCGCCAGCCTTGATCCCGGCCTCGGCTCCGGCCTCGATCCCGGCCCCGGTGGTGCCGCAACCCCCATCGACGCCGGTTGACCTAACCACGCCTCCGCCGACGCCGATGTCCCCGGTGCCGTTTCTGACGCCGTCCGGGGCTCCGGACGGCGTCGTTCCCCAGCTCTTTCCGGGTCCGGACATGGAGCTGGACCGGCGTCGCCCGACGCCGGATCCGGCGCCGTCGAGGCCTTGGGTCCCAAATGTCCCTCCTCCTCCATATTTTTCACTAGAGGAGGACCAGGAGAGCTGGGAGGGGTCAGAAGACCCTCTCACACGGCAGTGTGAGTATGATCAGGACTGGGCAGAGGAACTTGGGGATGCCAGTGGTCTAGATACTTCCCCTGACACTGGCATGCTGTCTCCTCCCGTGGCTACGGAGGAGGGAGCAAATTTCGCAACAGTGTTGCGTAGAGCAGCTGGAGCCTTGCACCTCCAATTGCCTACTCTGGCTGTCAAGACTAATCTCTTGACGGAAGTGCTTCAGCCGGCAGCCTCCTCTGCGGAGACTGTGCTGCCGTTTAATGATGCACTGATTGACGTTCTTTTGGGCACCTGGTCCAAGCCCACCACAGGGGCTCCTGTGGATAGGAACGTGGCCCGACGCCATCGCCCTGCTCCGGGCGACCCCGTGTTTCTCTCCCAACATCCCACCCCCGAGAGCTTGGTTGTCCAAGCCTCTGCCTCCCAAACCGCCTTCCCTACCGCCCCTCCGGATAGGGAATCCAAACGCCTGGACCAATTTGGGAAGAAGGCCTTTTCTTCCTCCAGTGCTGGCTTGCGGTCAGTGAACACTGCTTGCCTTTTGGGCCGATATACCCACTCCCTGTGGGATTTGGTGGCGACTGTTTTGCCCCAGTGTTCTGAGGAGGTCCAGACACTGCTTACCCGCGCCATTGCGGAAGGTAGGGATGCGGCAAAGTACACCATACGTTGTGGCCTTGATACCGCCGACTCGCTGGGCAGATCGCTTGCAACGACGGTGGCGCTGCATCGCCACGCCTGGCTGAGGACCACTGGTTTCTCGGGTGATGTCCAGAATACACTCATGGACATGCCCTTTGATGGAGTCGGTCTTTTTGGGTCCAAAGTAGACCATGCGCTGGAGCGCTTTAAGGACTCACGGGCTACTGCCAAGTCCCTGGGCCTTTCTGTTGTGCGCCCTCCGCAAACCTCTGCTTTTCGCCCCTTTCGTGGCCACGGAAGGGGCGCCCAGTCACGTCAACAGCCCAGCCACCGGCCCGCGCAGCAAGCGCCTTCGCGTGGCCGAGGACGTGGATACCGCCGTGGCGGTTCGGGCAACCAGCGTGCGGGTCAGGCCACCACCTCCAACCCGTCCGCGGCCTCCAAGCCCTCCTAGTCCCTCCTTTCAGGTGCACAGCACGCCAGTAGAGGGCAGGGTCCGCCATCACCTTCACCACTGGCATCCCATCACCTCGGACAGGTGGGTCTTGGACATTGTCCGAAGGGGCTACTCCCTCCCCTTCGAGACCACCCCCAGCCATGCCACCTCAATTCCACCGCATGTCAGGGGATCACTTGGTACTTCTGCAGACGGAAGTCACGGCCCTCTTGGCCAAGAGGGCCATCGAGCATGTTCCGACCCCAGAAGTAGGACGTGGTTGCTACTCCCACTACTTCCTGGTGCCCAAAAGGACAAGGAGGACATGCGTCCTATCTTGGACCTCCGGAACGTCAATCGCTTCCTCCGGAAGGAGAAGTTCAAGAAGCTCACCCTAGCTCAGGTCTTGACTGCCCTCGACCCTGGAGACTGGTTGGTAGCGTTGGACTTGCAGGATGCTTATTTCCACATCCCCGTCCTGCCGGCCCACCGGCGTTACCTGCGGTTCACGGTAGGCCTCGAGCATTTTCAGTTCACCGTGCTCCCCTTTGGCCTTACCAGTGCCCCTCAGGTGTTCACGAAAGTGATGGCGGTGGTCGCAGCTCATCTGCGCCGGGCATGGGTTTCAGTCTTCCCCTACCTCGATGACTGGCTGCTGAAGGCGGGCTCGTCCCAGGCAGTCGTCTCCCACCTCCAGACTACGGCCGAACTCCTGCACTCGCTGGGGTTCTCCATCAATGTGCCGAAGTCGCATCTGATTCCTTCCCCACAGCTCCTTTTCATCGGAGCAGTTCTGGACACGACGCAGTTTCGGGCCTATCCTCCCGAACGGTGAGCCCGGGATATTCAGGCTATGATTCCGATCTTTCAGCCTTTATCCTGGGTTTCGGTACGGATGACCCTGAGGCTGCTGGGCCTCATGGCCTCCTGCATCCTGCATCCTGCTAGTCGATCATGCCAGATGGCATATGCGGGCTCTGCAGTGGGACCTGAAGTTCCAGTGGGCGCAGCACCAGGGCAACCTGTCCGATCACGTCCAGATCTCGGCGGGGACTGCAAAACAGTTGCAGTGGTGGCTCTCGAACCGGCAATGGGTCATGGGCAGATCCCTCTCCCTTCCCCAGCCAGAGCACACAGTTGTGACGGACGCGTCCCTTCTGGGATGGGGCGGTCACATGGGAGAGGCGGAGATCAGAGGCCTCTGGTCTCCGGCGGAGTCCCGGCTCCATATCAACCTTCTGGAGCTCCGGGCGATCCGACTTGCACTCAAGGCATTCCTTCCCTCTGTCAAAGGGAAGGTAGTGCAGGTGTTCACAGACAACACCACCGCCATGTGGTACTGCAACAAACAAGGCGGGGTGGGGTCGTGGACCCTCTGTCAGGAGGCTCTGCGCCTCTGGACATAGCTGGAACATCAGGGCATGTTCCTGATGGTTCAACACCTGGCAGGTTCCCTGAACGCCAGGGCGGACGAACCTCAGCCGCAGGTGCATGATGGATCACGAATGGCGTCTTCACTCGGAAGTGGCGCAAGGACTCTTTCTTCAGTGGGGAGAGCCTTGGTTAGATCTATTCGCCACCGAAGAGAACGCGCAATGTCATCAGTTCTGCGCGTTGGAATTTCCAAGGCGGCACTCGCTCGGCGACGCTTTTCTTCGCGAGTGGAGTTGCGGTCTATTGTACGCCTTTCCGCCTATACCACTTCTACCCAGAGTGTTGAAGAAGATTCGGCACGACCGGGCCCAAGTCATTCTTGTGGCTCCGGACTGGGCTCGAAGAGTTTGGTATCCCGAGCTACTCAGTATGAGCGTGGATCCCCCAATCCGTCTGCCTCTTCGGGAGGATCTTCTGTCGCAGCAGCAGGGGGCGGTCCTCCACCCGAACCTGTCCAGCCTCCACCTGCTTGCGTGGAGATTGAGCGGTGGCAGTTGATTCCTTTCGACTTCCCTCCCGAAGTTTGTGATGTAATTCTGGCAGCCAGGCGTCCCTCCACTAAGGTGGTATACGCCTGCAGGTGGAACAAGTTTGTGGCATGGTGCACAGCAAAGGCTGTGAATCCCCTTTCTGCCCCTCTTTCTGAGGTTCTTCTGTTCCTTCTTTCCCTGGCCCAGCAGGGTTCTGCCCTGGGTACCATCAAGGGCTATCTTTGTGCTATCTCGGCCTTCCTCAGGCTTCCTGATCAGCCCTCCCTTTTCAAGTCCCATGTTGTTAACAGGTTTCTAAAAGGCATTACACACCTCTTCCCTCCTGTTCCGTTTGTGATGCCTCAGTGGGACTTGAACTTGGTTCTTACCTTTCTTATGTGCGCTCCCTTTGAGCCTCTGCACAACTGTCCTCTTCGTCTTCTGACTCTGAAGACAGCCTTTCTGGTGGCCATCACCTCCGCTCGGCGGGTGAGTGAGCTCCAGGCTCTTTCATGCAAACCTCCCTTTCTGTCTGTTCATCCAGACAAGGTTGTTCTTCGGACGCGTCCGTCCTTCTTGCCAAAGGTGGTTACTGCCTTCCACATTGGCCAGACCATCACTTTGCCCACCTTCTTTCCGCCTCCTTCCAGAGAGGAAGAGAGGCTCCACCGTCTGGACCCAAAACGTGCGCTTTCCTTTTACCTCAACCGCACACAACACTTCCGGGTGGATGACCAGCTCTTTGTTGGCTACGTGGGCGCCAAAAAGGTCGGGCGGTGCACAAGAGAACCATCTCCCGCTGGGTAACCTTGTGTATCAAAGCCTGCTATTCTTTGGCTAAGAAGGAGCCTCCTGTTGGGCTGCGTGCCCATTCCACCAGGGCAACGGCTGCTACCACGGCTTTGGGCCGCGGTGTTCCGCTGCAGGATATCTGTCAGGTAGCTACGTGGGCCTCGCTGCACACGTTTACCAAGCATTACTGCCTTGACAGTCAGGTCCGGAGGGACGGCTTCTTTGGCCGTTCTGTCCTCCGGGACTTCCTTGTCTGATCTTTGTTCGCAGACCCACCACCGGGGTTGGTATTGCTGGGGTATCTATTCTAAGGTAAGGAATCTGTCACTAACGTGTCTCTTTCAGATGCACAAGTTACTAACTTGTGTAACGATATATCTGTAAGAGACAGTAGTTAGTGACAGATTCCTTACCGCCCCACCCATCCTCCCCGTTCTGCGAACTGATTTCTAGGGTTCAGGACATCCCTTTCAGGGCCCTAGTATTTTTCAGACACCTATGTCAGCTTCTTGCATGGCTCTGCGTTCCTGGCGCGGAAAGTCGTGTACAGAACTGACGTCAGCGCGCAGGGGCGGCGTGTAAGTACTGCCCGCGACGTCATCCCGGCGATCACGACGCCGACGACGGACGCGGAGCCGCACGACGCCGCCTACCGACGCGCAAGGGTACTGCTACGCAAAAACTTTCCGGATCCAGCCTGACGCCTGGGGATATTGTAAGGTAAGGAATCTGTCACTAACTACTGTCTCTTACAGATATATCGTTACACAAGTTAGTAACTTGTGCATATATTCCAAAAGAAAAACACGTCCAGCACCTTTTAGTGACGTGAAATCAGGCCGACCAGCCAGTCCATTCGTAACGATTTATTATTTTTTGCACAGCAAACAGCATCAGCATAACGCGTTTCAACTCCCAAACGAGTCTTAATCATATACTCACCAGTGGGTGGTCGCTAATTAGGTATTTAAATCATTATTTATCAACAGTGAAGAACAACTGATATAGTAACTCCAGGCCTGAGAACAAGTTTATAATCACAGATATTACATGACGAATTTTAATGAAAAACAGTGAATGTTCACCAGCTAGATGCACTGCTAAATCAGTTCCAAGTCGATCTTTTTGCATCCATATTCATTTTGTCACTGTTCATTCGTTCACAGTTAAATGGACCCCATTGCCCATAATGCATTGTCATTGATCGTATAATCCATGTCCTTACCATATCACTTGTTTTTTCGTAATGCTTCCTTCGGTTCATGCAATTAACTTAATACTTCCTTTAATATATATGTATATATGTATATTTATATATATATATATATATATATATATATATATATATATATATATATATATATATATATGTGTGCTACCTACTGGCGGTTGCCAGTAGGTAGTTTATAGTTAGGATGTAGTTTCCATAGGAAGAGCGTTTTTTCATTTGCCAATAACTTTGGTGTTGCTTGACGAATCTTCACAACATTTTTAAAACTAATTTGACGCTCACTTAAGTTGCTGTCTTGAAAATTTTGGGGTGATCTGTCAAGCGGGGGCCGAGAAAAAGAGGGGGTCTCAAAATGCTTTTTCTCCATGTTAATTTCCATAGGAAACTTTAGACACGGCTGCAGCCCGAACTGCTGAACAGAATTACATCAAATTTGGCAGAAAGGTAGCTCTTGGTCCAGAAAGTGCCCTTTTTGTTAAATGGTGTAAATCCATCCAGTAGTTGCTAAGAAATGTCAAGATTTCTCAGATATACAACTGATGTCGCGATGGATCCGCGACCCCTCCTGATCTTGTGCCTGGGATCTGATTGGCTGCCAACACTTCAAACCAGGACGTGTTGGCAGCCGAACAGTCACAAGAAAAAAGGTTTAAAAAAAAGAAAAGGGGGCAGGGTTGAAACACATTAACCCCCTAGGCCTCTGGGCGGCAAAAAGCATATTTAAAAAAAAGAAATTTGGTGGGAGCTGCGTTGGATTTGCTACTCCCGCCAAAATGTTTAAAAATAAATAAAGCGCGGTCTCCCACACTTCGTTAAATAAAGGCCCTCGGGTAGGCCAGGTCCCGGGGGCAGTTTATGTAGTAATGCGGGGGGTGCCTATGCGACACCCACCTCACCCCAGAGACCATCACCTCCCCAGGGCAAACATAATGAAAGAGGGTGTGGGCTCCCCGCAGCTCTGGAGACCCCCAACTCCCCGGGGCTAATTATTAAAAAAGTGCGGGGGAGGCACTATGGTCAGTCCTGGGGACCACCACCTACCCGGGGCTTTTACATTTTCATGTGGGGGGGCTCACGAACCCCCCAGGCCCCGGGGACCACCACCACCTCCCCGGGGCCAAAATGTATTTTAAAGAAGTGGGAGGGGGGCCGCGTGGGCCCCCTCCCGGGCCGATCTCGGGCCTGGGGACCACCACTTCCCCGCGGCAGGCCCCTACTCAAGGAAGGAAGGGGGGCCACCCAGCCCCCCCTGCTGGAGCCGTACATGGCCCTGGGACCGCCACCCCCTAGGGTTGGCTCTAGCAATGTCCTGGGGTGCCCACCCCTGGAACATTGCAGTTTGCTATGGCATGGCGGGAGTACTGCTCCCGCCATGCCATAACAAACAGTGGTCCGCTTTGAGCAAGTTAGATCATTTTGCTCTCACTTTCTCAAAGCGGAACACACTTTGATTTTTACACACAGGGAGCTGCATATCAGCATCTCCCTGTGTGTAAAAAGCAATGCCGGCTCCTGCGGAGGGCGGGGAGCAGTCTGGGTCCCCGGGGGCCTTCATGCTACTCTGAGGTCTCCAACGTGTAAAATGTGGGTGCCCTAGGCATCCACACTACAGGACGGGCCCTGGGGGACAGGGTCCCGGGGCCAACATCGGCCCGGGAGGGGGACCGCGCGGCCCCCCTTCCTTTTTTTTTTTTTAACAAAAAATATATATCTAAAGGGACAGGCCCCGGGGGATGAGGTCCCGGGCTCAAAATGGCCCGGGGGGGGCCGCGCAGCGCAGCCCCCTTTCCATTTAAAAAAAATTAAATATATTAAAAGGGGCAGGGCCGGGGGGATGGGTCCCCGGGGCCGAAAATGGCCCAGGAAAAGTGAGCCACTCAGCACACTTTCCCTTAAAAAAGTAAAAAGAAAACATCCGCCAAGTCACTGGAGGCCACGCCACCTTCACCACCACTATGCAAACGAGCCTCCTGGCGCAGCAGTGGTTGGGGGTGAAGTCCCCTATGATGTTAAGGGTCCACGGGGTCCTGGAACCCCTTCTGTTACCTCCAGTAACTCCTACACAGCAGGATTGCTGAGAGGACTTGGAGGCCACGCCCCCTTTCTCCACCACTCTGCAAATGCGCCTCTGGCGCCCTGCTGGTTGGGGAATGAATTCCACTGTTCTCCTGTGGACCTCAGGACTAAAGTGGACTTCTTCCCCTAACCAGTAGTCCGCCAGGAAGCCTGTTTGCACAGTGGTGGAGAAAAGGGGCGTTGCCTCTGACGACCTCTCAGCAAATCAGCTGTGTGAGTCTTATTCGAGGTAACAGGAGGGCTAGTTAGCCCTGAAGGACCTCAGTAGCCAAGGGGACTTCATCCCCCTACTAGTAGTGCGCCAGGAGGCACGTTTGCAGAGTGGTGGAGAATGAGGGCATGGCCTCCGATAACCTCTCAGCAATCCTGCAGTGTGGGACTTACTGGAGGTAACAGGAGGGGTAGTTGGCCCCCAAGGACGTCCTTGGGGGCCAACTACCCCTTCTGTTATCTCCAATAAGTCCCACACAGCGGGATTGCTAAGAGGTCTTTGAAGGCCACGCCCTTTTTCTCCACCACTCTGCAAACGCGACTCAAGGTGCACTACTGGTTGGGAGATGAAGTCCACTTTACTCCTGAGGGACCTTGTGGGCCAAGAAGCCCTCTTGGTTCCTCCTGTAATTCCTACATAATGGGATTCCTGAGAGATGGTCGGAGGCCCAGCCCCCTTTCTCCACCACTCTGTAAACGCGACTACTAGTTAAAAAATCTTAGAAATTTACTGGAAAAACCAAAGGTCTCAGGGACGTTATAGTTAGGAATTAGCATTTAAAAAAACCTTAGAAATTCTCAGAAAAAAACAAAGATTACATAGACATTATACGTAGGCTAACATTCCACTTGTACAAAACCAGAGAAATTCAGCCATTATAGTTAACTTGCGCCCCCGCAATGCACTGCTTATGACGTAACATATTACATCACTCATGACATAGTCAGTGACTTCACTCATGATATCTCAGATGACATCACTGATGACATCATCCTGTGACTGTGAGTGTTTTTAAAAATTTGCAGTGTTAAATTATATACCAAGATGTATTGGTGAATCAGTTGGTGTATATGTGTGCTTGTATGGGTGATTCATTGGGTGTGTGACTGGCTGTATAAGTGAGTGATTAGGTGTCTCAATGAATGTATGGGTGAGTGACTAGGTTGCGTAAATGTCTATCAGTTGGTGTCTAAGTGGCTGTATGCATTGGTGAGTGAGTACGTGAGTGGCTGTATGGGTGATTGATTGGTTGTCTGAGTACCTGTATGGGTGTATGAATGTCTGTGTGGGTGGGTGAGGGGGTGTGTGACAACCTGTATAGATGGGCGAGTGGGTGAGTTAATGGTTGTGTGGGTTATACGCTGACGATTTAGTGGTGATGGACCACACTAAAATTGGACTACAAAGGGGTCTAAACGCCCTAAACATTTACAATGAGAGAAATGAATTAACAATAAATTCTCACAAGACCATAGTAATGATCTTCTGTCGTTGTCCAAAAAAAGCATTACTTAAATGGCACGTGGGCAAAGATTATCTCGGCTGTGAAATCCTATAATTACCTTGGGTGTTGGCTAAGTGAAACGGGTAAAGCGACTCTACATTTACACCAAATTACATGAGAAAATGCAAAGTCCAACGGCAGTCCCAATCAGAAAGGTACTACAAGCCAAAATAAGGGCAATTGCTGGGTACGCACAGCAGGCATTCCCAGGCAAAATGGCCACTATGCTAGAAAAAGCATAATGCCAGGCGTATAAACGCATATTTAAGTTACCAAAATATACTCGGAACAGCCTGATCCGCCTGGAGTTTAGTCTGATGCAACAGAATAAAGAATGTTTGGGTACACAGGTGAAATACTACTATCAAGTACTCACAGCCCCCGCAGGAAGCCTGAAGTGCATGCTGAAACCGATCAACAGAGGGACAACCAACCCATGGCAACTTTACATGCAGGAAGCAGTGGAAACACTGGATCTGGTAATACAAAATTGGGGTCACGAGGACATGAACTACCTGGCCATCAAAAAGGCAATTAACAAGCAATGCTATTGACTGTCACGTAAAAATGATTTAGCAGATTATGAAAGGGGAGGAGGTCAACCTGGGCTGATTGCAACATACATAGAGCATAAAACCCAGCCTTACCTTAGTCAAGCATTGGGGAGGAAGGCCCTAAAAAACATTCAGTGGACCGGACTAGTGCCCCTCCCAATCAAAGAATTAAATCCCGGGTGGAAGTCCCTTGATCTTAAAATCAAATGTAGAATTTGCAACTTTAAATCAGAATCTTTGCTACATTTGATTTGCTGCTGCCCCGGCCTGCTACAGTCTCGTCAGAAGCTTTTAAAGCCAATGTGGCTACGCAAAGGAGTTCAGACAGTGAAAGAAGCAGCTTTAGTTTTATTTTCTTGCACCCTACCGTCAGACTTGGCTAGATTTGGGAGATATATGGACGAGTTGCGCCTTAGATTTATTGAAGAAGATGGTCTCGGCAACATTGAAGGAGTCTCGACCTGCAGCAAGTCAGCCTCTAGAAAATAGTTTTGTTGCTGACCTGACTAAAGGCACATTTAAAAAAATGATACATCAAATTTTGTCATAATGCTGTATAGGTAACCTTTCTCCTTTTAAACGTAAATAGTATATTACTTTTTAGAATTGAAATTAGATAAAGTCCCAAGTGAACTCTTTTTAATGTATGGATCTTAAGCAATTAAAGTTTACGTTTTTAAAAAAGTTTTATGCATGTAAGCTACATTGCAAATGGTTTTAAGTAACTGTGCAATAAAAATATTCATTCAGTATTGGTGAATCAGTTGGTGTATATGTGTGCTTGTATGGGTGATTCATTGGGTGTGTGACTGGCTGTATAAGTGAGTGATTAGGTGTCTCAGTGAATGTATGGGTGAGTGACTAGGTTGCGTAAATGTCTATATCAGTCTGTCAGTTGGTGTCTAAGTGGCTGTATGCATTGGTGAGTGAGTACGTGAGTGGCTGTATGGGTGATTGATTGGTTGTCTGAGTACCTGTATGGGTGTATGAATGTCTGTGTGGATGGGTGAGGGGGTGTGTGACAACCTGTATAGATGGGCGAGAGTGTGAGTTAGTGGTTGTGTGGGTTATTGAGTGTGTGTGTGTGAGGAGTTGTGTGGGTGAATGAGTGTGTGTATGGCTGTGTCGGTGAGTGAGTGCATGTGTCAGTGGTATATGGGTGAATAACTGGGTATGTGAAAGGCAGTATAGGTGAGTGATGGGGTATGTGAGTGACTGTATGGGTGAGTGAATGTGAGAGTGGCTGTATGAGTGAGTGAGTGTGTGTTTGTGTCAGTGACTGTATAGGTGGGTATGTATGTGTTAGTATATTTATGAGTTAGTAAGTGGGCGTGTGTGTAACTGTATGGGCGAGTAAGTAGCTGTACGATTGACTGTATGGGTGAGTGAGTAGGTGTGTGAGTAGCTCTTTGACTGACTCAGTGTGAGTAGCTATATGAGTGGCTATGTCAGTAGCTGTATTAGAGAGTGAGTGGGTGTGTGAGTGTCTGTATGGGTCAGTGAGTGGATGTGTGTGTTGATCTATGAATCAGTGAGTGGCTGTGTAAGTACTGGTATGTGTGTCTGAATAGGTTGGAGAGTGGTAGTTGGAGAGGGTGTATGAATGATTATATGTGGGTGTGAGTGTGTGCGTCAGAGATTTTGTGGATGATGTCATGAGTGATGTCATTTGAGATGTCATCAGCGATGTCATGAGTGATGTCACTGACCATGTAATGAGTTATGTAATATGTGAGGTCATAAGCAGTGCATTGCGGGGGCGCGAGTTATAGTTAGCGCACTAACTATAATGCCTGAATTTCTCTGGTTTTGTACGAGTGAAATGTTAGCCTAACTATAATGTCTCTGTAACTTTTGTTTTTTTTCCAGTGAGAATATATATATATGGGGGGGGGGGTTGGGTGTGTGTGTGTGTGTGCCTGTGGCCAAAAATGTTTGTTTTTTTAAATTGCGCCATAGATTCACAGAGAAGACGCATATATATATTTTTTTAAAAAGAAGCGTGGTCTTACGCGCTACTTTTCTGAGCTCTCCGGTGTGGGCCAAGGCCCTGGTGAACTACGTTTTTTATTTTTTGGGGGTGGGGGGCTTGTGTGACCTCCCTCCCCAGGCCGTTTTTGGCCCTGGGGACCCCATCCCCCGGGCCTAACATATTTGTTAGCGGGAGGAGGGCTCGCGGCCCCCCTCCAAGAGCTGCTTTTGGCCCTGGGCACCCCAGCCGGTACCCGGAAAGTAACAATCTGCATGCCCTGCACGTTCACTTGTGCAAACAATGTCGTCCACGGCTCTGCCCGCACAGAAAAGCAGCTCTGCTGAGCCGTAACGGGTGCCCAGTGTGAGCTTTGGCAAATCACATCCAAGTTTGAGTTACACAGAGAGGCCTCAGGCTACTATCACGCCCTCCAATTGCCCAATCCCAACAACTCTACCCTCCTCAGTCCCCACCTCACCCCCAAAGAATGACCCAACTGTGTTGTACCATGCTGCTTCTCCTGGCAGCCTCTTAACGTACATGGTTGGTTTATGAGTGATTTTGCTATGGAAAGGGCACAGGGAGAGATAATCATAACTGCGCCAGTACAGGACAAGCTGCTAATGCATAGCGAACTAGTTTTATTCGCTCAGCTAATGCTGGCTCTGCCAGGTGATAGTTGGATCGCATTTGTTTGAAAGTATACAAGCCTTGCAGGGATGCGGTGAATGCCGTTGTCGCCCAACGTGAACTTCAAGGCACTTGGCAGCGCCGCGAAAAGCCTCATCCTGTTGTAGCCACCACAACCCCGGCCAAGCATGCTGTGACACACACTTTCTCCAGCCTCCACACTCGGCTTTGTGGCTTTTTTAGGTCGAGCCTAGCAGCGCGCATGCGCTGCTCTGCGAGGCTTCTTGTATCTACTCTGTGTGGGTCTGACTCCTCCCACACATTGGATTGGCTTTTGCATGTGTCTTTCTATAATGAAAGCACGCAAATGGCTAAAGGTGGGTGCATGTCCCACCTCTTTTGAAATGTTCACTCCCACGGCGTTTTGCCTCGGGAGCGAGCAGCGGCACG
The DNA here is from genome assembly GCA_963921515.1 of Calotriton arnoldi. Taxonomy (NCBI): domain Eukaryota; kingdom Metazoa; phylum Chordata; class Amphibia; order Caudata; family Salamandridae; genus Calotriton; species Calotriton arnoldi. The sequence continues at coordinate 1,763,200 of CAWUFW010001142.1, forward strand.
CAGGGCAGGAGCTGCAGTGCCTCCTTGTTTATTTCCTGCTTTGCATTAGGAGCGTGACGTGCTCTTTGAAGTTCTTTTTCTTCCCACCGCCTGCTTCGCAGTAAGAGCCCCCCTCTCTGTATTTCTTTGGACGCCGCGGCATGCTTCTTGTTAATGTACTTCCCCCCCTCCCGCTTCACATTAGGAGCCCTCCCTCCCCCCACTCGGTATGCGAGCCTTCACTCTAGCAATGACAGAGTGCAGCAAAGGCAGGAAGGCACAGAAACCTACCCCTGGGCACGGACATCGCAGGTAAACTGCCTGGGGAGCGGGGAGCAGTACACATTCCCACATTCCTTAACCCAAATAACCGTATTTGCACACTCGGAGCCCTAGACTTTCAAGATAGCACAGCGGTGTGATGTGTGCTTACACAGCATCACGCTGAGCTGCCCATTGTCTGCTTCTTTATTGCACAGTAACAGCAGCTGTTAATTCCGCTTAATCCTCACATCCTTGAAGTTCTGCGATATCCTGTACTTGCCAAATTGTTTGGACAGTTTTTTTTTTTTTTTGCATTTTACAGGTGTGTGTGGCTGTTAGTAATTTACGCCCGTATTAATTAGTCATTCATCTTTTTTTCAGGTTATAAGTGTTATTCGTTATATATTATAAGGGTGCATTAATCTTTTTTGCATTGTCTATTGCTCGTTTATATCGCCACATTTTTGGGTTTTTACACCTGACCCTGCAAGTCATTGTGCAGCATCGGTCTTTATTACGGTGTGTGTTTCTACTAAGCAAAAAAATCTAAATAAATGGTCAATGTGAGTAATTTGAAATTGGTGCCTCCATGGCGCGAGTAAAAACTTGAATTCTTTGTGCAGAAAGGACCGCAATCTTCTGGGCATCTGTGGTGTCCGAATTCATGGACAAGCATGTTATGTACCTACCTGCCCTCTCTGATAAGAACTCAGGGTTTGTACTGCTTCCAGCGCTCTGTTTGCTTTTCCAAGTGTGTTACGTGTGTGCATTACACGGGCAGGTATGTTTGAATTTTTTACAACAGCACAGGTGGCAAGTGTGAGAAGGTGGCCTGGTATATGCTGTCCACTAATTAAAGTGGGCACCTTGTACCAGTCCATACGACCCTTATGGTGTATGAGGTCAAAGATAACCTTTAGAAAGCTATCCTAGTGGTAGCTGTGGAGAGCAGCCTTCAGGCTTAATCTTGAAGGAATGTAAAGCAGCTTATTTTACCAGAGTATCACCTCCTGAATGACTAAATGAAAGGAGAACCACACAGTAGTGATATAAAAATATGTATTTATTAATAGATTAGAACACAAAGCACACAATACTGAATCAATAGACCATTCGTAAGTAGCACAATACACAGCGGGCTCCAGGGGGAGTCCGAACCATATACTAAAGAAATGGTATAACAATCACGACTTGACTAGACACAGTGCCTAGAGCACGTAGAATCGCTAGGATCCCAAGGAACCACCCTAGGCAGTGACACAGGGCGCCCACGGAGGACGGGTGCAGTGAGGAAACACGACCGCGTGCTCCGTGCAACTCTATGGGAAAGTCGCGGTTGTAAAGTTACAGTTTAAGGATACTTCTACGAGGACTTCGAGCAAACCCTTTGGAACATAAGAGGTTCTAGAGCCAACACACCAGTGAGTACCAAGGTACCCGTGTTACCTATCCCAGAGGAGCCGGGTGCATAGGGGTCAAGTGGTGTCGGAAACCTTTGTCGTTTTCAATGGAGAGTTGCGAAGAAGTACTGCTGTCAGGAAGGCGAAGAGTGTCCGGTGGAATCCAAGCCTGGATTCTAGGTGAGAGGAACCTGAAAGCAGAGGGGACAGAGTCTGGGTCACTTCAGGTGACCAAGGGCTCGGTAGACGAATGCCCACCGATGTCGGGTGCTTCAGGTGTGAAGAAAGGATGCTTGACTCTGCAGCCACGAGGACCAGGAGACGTCGAGGACGACCAGGACCCGGAGGTGAGCTGTCCCACGAAGGATGTCGAGTGCTGAGGAGTCGGTGTCCGGCTGGAGCACCAACACGCCTTGGCAAATGCAACCCACGCAGGAAGGACAAACAGGTTACGGTGTGGACCAGCAAGGTCCAGGGGACTCTCCAAACAATGGGGAGTCAGGGCACGTCTGGAGCAACCAGGGAAGCCCAAGAACAAACAAGGTGACCCTCGCCAGGACCCACAGGCCGACGGACCAGGGATCGCGAGGAGACCTCGAGCAAATTTACAAAGCACCAGCCCACAGAGCACTCGGTGAGTGGAGGCCGGATATCTTCGGTGCAAATGCTGCTCGGGGTCAAGACTACACGGAGTCCAAAGCACAAGCTCCGGGATCGCCAACAAGCATATGCTCGTGCAAATGTACGCGGTGCACAGGGGTTCGGGTTGCATGGTCCCCACAAGGGATACGGGTCTCAGAATCGCTGAGAGGTCAGATCAACCTCGGGGGCCTTTGGGAACCCACCTCCTGTGTTGCTGAAATCTTCGGAGTCCGCAGGAGCTCTGGAGATGCAAGCCGGTCAGATGCGCTTAGGTGCCTGCTATTGCAGGGGAGTAACTCCTTTACTCCAAGGGAGATTCTTCAGTCGTCCAGCGTCGTGCAGACAGTCGAAGTACTTGGTTTCTTCTTAGCAGAATCTTGTCCAGGTAAAATCTAAAGTCCTGTAGCCAGGTATCCCACTTTATACCCAGGGGAAAGGGTTGGAAAGATTCTGTGGACCCTCCTAGGGGAGGGGCAGGACAGAGGGGTGGCTACACCCATGTCCTTTGTCCAGTTTCGCGCCAGAGCAGGAGCCAATGGCTCCCAGAACTGGTTTGAGCTGGACTTTGCACAGGGACACCAAATGTGCCCCCAGTGCAGACTTTCTGGTACTCTCAAAGTGCACCCACCCAGCCCCAATACACTAAACCCTGTCTGGGAGGTGGTCACACCTCCCTGTGACAGGATGCCTATTGTCATGCCTTCCTCTGCTCGAGCTTTGCTCAGCAGCAGGAGAGCAGAATCGTGTCTGTGGCTGGCAGCGTCCATTTTGTGCTGCCCAGGTCGAGAAAGCTGGTACCGGGTAGACCGGTGACCCACAGTAGTGGTTCTAGAAGGGTGGAATCATACCTCCCACACCAGTTACTGGTGTGGAGGTATGATTCCAAGGTGTTTGACACCAAACACGAAATGTTTCTAAGCAGCCTTTTTAAAGTTAGCATTTACCGCGAGGTTATAATGCAACTTAACCTATATGTCTGGCTGCATCACTGACAACCCCGGAGAATGGTCTCCGAAGGCTGCAGAGGGGCTCTGCTCATGCAGGGGCACCCTCTCACGTAAAACCCAGCACCCTGCCTTCAGGATTGATAAGGCCTGCCATAGGGGTGACTGATAGGTTTTTAAGTGTAGTGATTTAGATAGATGTAGTGAACCTATATCTAAGTAAGTGGTGCAAGCACCAGCTTACACAGGCTGCTGTAGCAGACCTGTTGTGTCATTTTGAATGACCTCTCATGAGTGGCATAATACATGCTTCAGCCCAATGGAGGCCTCTGGGGGACCTATGCCCTGGGTACATGGTGTACCATATAGTAGGGACTTATAAGGGTACCCCAGTATCCAATCTGGAGTGTACCTAAAGTAAATACATAGCAATTTAAGGGAGAAAGCAGATAGACTGGGGTCCTGGATAGAAGGATCCCAGTCAGACTAGTCCAAAAACAGTGAGACGACAGCAAAAAGTGGGGGGTAACCATAAGAAGCAGATCCTACTTTCCTACACAACCTCCCCCCCCCCCCAAACGAAAGGATATTAAACTAACCTTGACCAGTTGAGTCTTCATGTTCTAAGTGGGAAAATCTGGAGAGTCCATCTGCATTGGCATGGTTACTCCCAGGTCTATGTTCCACTGTATAGTGCATCCCCTGTAGGGAAATGGACCACCTCAAGAGTTTGGGGCTTTCACCCTTCATCAGTTTTAGCCAGAAGAGGGGCTTATGGTCTGTCTGAACAATGAAGTGAGTGCCAAACAGGTATGGCCTCAGCGTCTTCAGAGCCCAAACCACAATAAAGGCTTCCCTCTCAATAGCTGATCAACGTTTCTCTCTGGGGGTCAGCCTTCTGCTTATGAAAGCTACTGGCTGATCCTGACCCTCCTCATTCAATTGTGATAACACAGCCCCTATCCCCAATTCAGATGCATCTGTTTGAACAATGAATTGCTTGGAATAATCAGTACTTTGCAGAATGGGAGCAGTGCACATGGCCTGCTTTAGGTCATCAAATGCCTTTGACAGCTAACTGTCCACTGAACTTTCTTAGGCATTCTTTTGGAAGTTAAGTCATTCAAAGGGGTCACTATGGAGCCATATCCTTTGACAAACCTCCTGTAGTACCCAGTCAGGCCCAAGAAAGCTCTGACCTGAGTTTGGGTAGTTGGAGCAACCCAATCCATGATGGTTTGGATTTTGCTCTGCAATGGTTGAACCTGGCCTCCACCCACAAGGTGGCCCAGGTACACAACCTTACTCTGCCCTATCTGGCACTTGGTGGCCTTGATAGTGAGGCCTGCCTTCTGCAGGGCCTCCAGAACATTTCTCAGGTGGACCAGGTGATCCTCCCAGGTGGAGCTAAAGACAGCAATATCATCAAGATAAACTGCACTATAGGCTTCCAGACCTGTGAGAACTTTATTCACCAGCCTTTGAAATGTGGCAGGTGCATTCTTCAAGCCAAAAGGCATCACCACAAATTGGTAGTGCCCACTAGGGGTTGAAAATGCTGTTTTTGGTTTAGCTTCCTCAGCTAATCTGATTTGCCAGTAACCAGCTGTCAGGTCAAATGTACTTAGGAATTTGGCAGAGGCCAAAGTATCAATAAGTTCATCTGCCCTTGGAATTGGATGAGCATCAGTCCTAGTGACTGCATTGAGTCCCCTGTAGTCAACACAGAACCTCATCTCTCTCTCTTACCACCCTGGGTGTGAGGTTTTGGTACTAAGACTACTGGACTAGCCCAAGGGCTATCTGAGGGCTCAATCACTCCCAGTTCCAACATTTTCTGGACTTCAGTCCTGATACAGTCCCTGACATGATCAGGTTGCCTGTAATTCTTCTTTTTAACTGGCAGACCGTCACCTGTGTCCACCTCATGTGTACACCAGGTAGTCTGACTTGGAGTCAGTGAAAACATGTTTCTGTACTGATTGAGGACCTTCCTACAATCAGTCTGTTGCTGTTCAGTGAGGCTGCCTGCCACGGCTACACCATCACCTGAACCATCATCAGGGTTCTGTGAGAGGAGGTCAGGGAGTGGATCACTCTCTTCCTCCTGTCCCTCATCAGTAGCCATGAGCAAGCCCATGTCTGCCTTGTCCGCATATGTCTTGAGCCTGTTCACATGGAGCACCCTGTGGGGGCTCCTGGGAGTTCCAAAGTCCACCAGGTAGGTAACCTCTCCCTTCTGCTCAAGAATGGTATGGGGCCCACTCCACTTGTCTTGGAGAGCTGCTGGGGCCACAGGCTCCAACACCCATACCTTCTGTCCTGGCTGATACACAGTCAAAACAGCCTTTTGGTCATGCCAGGCCTTTTGCAATTCCTGGCTAGCCTCAAGGTTTTTGGATGCCTTTTCATGTATTCAGACATCCTGGAGCGGAGACCAAGTACATAGTCCACTATGTCCTGTTTAAGTGGTTTGAGAGGTAACTCCCATCCCTCCTTAACCAAACATAAGGGACCCCTAACTTGATGTCCAAACAGAAGTTCAAAAGGGCTGTAGCCAACCCCCTTCTGAGGAACCTCTCTGTAGGCAAAGAGAAGGCAGGGCAAAAGGATATCCCATCTACGCCGAGCTTGTCAGGGAGACCTTTTATCATGCCCTTGAGGGTTTTGTTGAATCTCTCAACTAACCCATTGCATTGTGGGTGATAGGGTGTGGTGAATTTGTAATTCACTCCACACTCCTTCCACATAGCAGTAAGATAACCAGACAAAGTTTGCATCTCTGTCTGATACTACCTCCTTAGAGAAACCCACTCTGGAAAAGATTCCCAGGAGGGCCCTGGCCACAGCATGAGCTGTGGTGGTCCTAAGGGGTATTGCCTCTGGATACCTAGTGGCATGGTCCACCACCACCACTAGTATGAACCTGTGTCCAGATGCAGTTGGAGGATCCATGGGACCAACAATGTCAACCCCAACCCTCTCAAAGGGAACCCCCACCACAGGTAGTGGTATCAGGGGGGCCTTTGTAGTACCACCTGCCATACCACTGGCTTGGCAAGTGATACAGGAGCGACAAAACTCCTTTGTGTCTTCTGACATGTGAGGCCAGTGAAAGTGAGGGACAATCCTGTCCCAGGTCTTGCTTTGGCCTAAGTGTCCTGCTAATGGGATATCATGTGCCAGTGTTAATACGAAGCCTAAAAACTTCAGAGGTATAACCAACCTCCTGGTAGCACCAGGCTTGGGGTCTCTACCCTCTGAGTATAGAAGTCCATCTTCCCAGTATATCCTGTGGGACCCACTGGCACTCCCAGCAGCCTCAGCAGCAGCTTGCTGTCTGAGGGGTTCAAGAGAGGGGCAGTTCAGTTGCTCCTGACTCAGCTCTGCCCTGGGAGGGCCCCCTGTCCCCAAGAACTCAACCTGGTCAGGTTCAAGTTCCTCTGAGACAGTTCCTTCACAGGGACTGAGATCATCTCCCTCAGGAGACTGATCCTCACTCTGAGGCAGGGGGGAAGACACTGCCTTACCCCTACTGCTCCTTCTTGTGAGAAGTTGGCCTGGCATATGCTGTCCACTAGTTATAGTGGACACCTTGCACCAGTCCAAACGACCTTTATTGATGATAGGTTTAAAGACAACCTTTATTGAAAGCTATCCTAGTGGTAGCTATGGAGAGCAGCCTTCAGGCTAAGTCTTGAAGGAGTGTTAAGCTGTTGTTTTACCAGTTATAATCTCGTGAATGACCAAATGAAAGGAGAACCACACCAGGTGTATATATATAAAATATATGTATTTATTACTAAACACTACCCAATAGTCTCTTTATGAGACTAGATGTCAAAGTACACAAGTTACAAGTCAAATAGCACAGTAAAGTAGCACAATATACGATTATCCCTAGGGGCATACCAAACCATATATTAAGAAAGTGGTATAAGAACCACGACTTAAGTAGACACAAGGCCTAGAGCCTGTAGAATCGCTGGGACCCCAAGGAACCACCCAAGGTAGTGACACAGGGGACCCACGGGGACTGTGTGCAGTGTGTGAACACAGCCGCGAGCTCCGTTAAAGTCTATGGGAAAGTCGCGGTAAGAGTTTTAGAGTTAAAGGACACTTAGAAATGGACTAGGACCAAACCCTCTTGGACTTAGACAGTTCTAGGGTTAACACCCACGGGAGCACCGGAGTACTCGAGTTATCTCACCCAGGGAAGGTGTATAGGTGTCGAATGGTGTCGGGTCGCGGCGTCTATTTCAATGGCAGCCTGCAACGAAGTGCTGCTGCCGGGAAGATGCGAAGTGTCCGAAGAGATCCAAGCCTGGATCGGAGATGAGAAGAACCTGAAAGCAGAGGGGACAGAGTCTGGGTCACTTGCCAGTGACCAGGGGCACGATAGTCGAATGCCCACCGATGTCGGGTGCTTCAGGTGAAAGAGGTGAAGCTTGACTCTTCAGCCACGAGGACCAGGAGGCGTCGACGACGACCAGGAGCTGGATTCGAGCTGTCTCACGAAGGATGTCGAGTGCTGCAGCGTTGGTGTCCGGATTGAACACACGAAGCCTTGGCAACAGCAACCCACGCAGAAAGGAGAAAGATGCTTCGGTGCAGACCAGCAAGGTCTGAGGGACTCACCACTCGGTGGGGAGTTAGGGCACGTGTGGAGCAACCAGAAACGCCCCATCGAAGTTCCAGGATTCAGTTGCAGAGTTTCGTCCAGGGATATCTAAAGTCCTGTTGCCAGGGGTTCCTTACTTATACCTAAGAAAGGGGTTGGGCTAACTCTGGGGACCCACCTATGGGAGGGTTTGGAAAGAGGGGTGGCTACACCCATTTCCTTTGTCCAGTTTCGCGCCAGAGCAGGGGCTGGCAGCCTCTGCAACCGGTTTGTACTGGGGTATGCACGAGGACACCAAATGTGCCCCCAGTGCAGGACTTCAAAGCACTCTTGGAGTGCACCCACCCAGCCCCAATCCACTAAGGCCTGTCTGGGAGGTGGTAACACCTCCCTGTGACAGGAAACCTATTGTCCAGGCCTCCCCTGCCGGAGTTTCGGTCAGCAGCAGGAGGCCAGACTCGTGTCTGTGGCTGCAGCATCCATTTTGCGATGCCAGGGCTCTGTTTAGCTGTTACCGGGTATACCGGTGCTGTCATGCCTTGCCCTCTAGAAGGGTGGGATCATACTCCCACACCAGTTACTGGTGTGGGGGTATGATTCCAAGGTGTTTGACACCAAACATGACATGTTTCCGTGCAGCCATCCCAAAGTTAGCATTTACCGCGAGGATATAATGCACTTAAGAGTATATGGTCAGGCTGCACCACAGACAACCCCGGAGAGGAGATTCCGAGGGCTGCAGAGGGGCTCTGCTCATGCATGGGCCCCCTCTCACATATAACCAAGCACCCTGCCTTCAGGATTGATAAGGCCGGCCATAGGGGTGACTGATAGGTTTCTATGTGCAGTGATAGGTGAGATACAGGGAACCTATATCTCTGTAAGGGGTGCATGCACCACCTTACTCAGGCTGCAGTAGCAGTCCTGTGGTGTCATTTTGGATGGCCTTCCAGGGGTGGCACAATACAGGCTTCAGCCCCTGGTAGGCCTCTGGGGTACCTATGCCCTGGGTACATAGTATACCATATACTAGGGACTTATAAGGGCACCCCAGAATCCAATCTGAGGTGTACTTAAGGTACATGGAATCAATTTAGAGAGGAAGCAGCTAGGCTGTGGTCTTGGATAGCAGGGCCCCAGCCAGACTAAAGTCGAAAAACAGTGATACACCAGCAAAAAGTGGGGGTAACCATAAGAGGCAGATCCTACTCTCCTTCACAACCCCTCCCCCAAACGCAGGGATATTAAACTAACCTTGACCAGTTAAGTCTTCATGTTCTAAGTGGAAATATCTGGAGAGTCCATCTGCATTGGCATGGTTACTCCCAAGTCTATGTTCCACTGTATAGTCCATCCCCTGTAGGGAAATGGACCACCTCAAAAGTTTGGGGTTTTCACCCTTCATCTGTTTTAGCCATAAGAGGGGCTTATGGTCTGTCTGAACAAGGAAGTGAGTGCCAAACAAGTATGGCCTCAGCTTCTTCAGAGCCCAAACCACAGCAAAGGCCTCCCTCTCAATGGCTGACCAACGTTTCTCTCTGGGGGTCAGCCTTCTGCTAATAAAAGCTACTGGCTGATCCTGACCATCATCATTTAACTGTGATAGTACAGCCCCTACCCCCAACTCAGATGCATCTGTTTGCACAGTGAACTTTTTGGAGTAATCAGGACTCTGCAGAATGGGAGCAGTGCATATGGCCTGCTTCAGGTCATCAAATGCCTTTTGACAGCTAACTGTCCACTGAACCTTTTTGGGCATTTTCTTAGAGGTTAAGTCATTCAGGGGTGTCACTATTGATCCATACCCCTTGACAAATCTTCGGTAATACCCAGTCAGGCCTAAGAAGGCTCTCACCTGAGTCTGGGTAGTTGGAGCAACCCAGTCCATGATGGTCTGGATTTTGCTCTGCAATGGTTGAACCTGGCCTCCACCCACAAGGTGGCCCAGGTACACAACCTGACTCTGCCCTATCTGGCACTTTGTGACCTTGATAGTGAGGCCTGCCTTCTGCAGGGCCTCCAAAACATTTCTGAGGTGGACCAGGTGATCCTCCCAGGTGGAGCTAAAGACAGCAATATCATCTAGATATGCTGCACTATAGGCTTCCAGACCTGTAAGGACTGTGTTCACCACCCTCTGAAAAGTGGCAGGTGCATTCTTCAAGCCAAAGGGCATCACCACGAATTGGTAAAGCCCAGCAGGGGTAGAAAATGCAGTTTTTGGCTTTGCATCATCAGCTAGTCTGATCTGCCAGTAGCCAGCTGTTAGGTCAAATGTGCTTAAATACTTGGCTGAGGCCAAAGTGCCTATTAGCTCATCTGCCCTGGGGATTGGATGGGCATCAGTCCTAGTGACTGCATTGAGGCCTCTGTAGTCCACACAAAACCGCATCTCCCTCTTACCATCTTTGGTGTGAGGTTTTGGCACCAGGACCACTGGACTAGCCCAAGGGCTATCTGAAGGCTCAATGACACCCAGTTCCAACATTTTCTGGACTTCTGTCCTGATACAGTCCCTGACTTGGTCAGGTTGCCTGTAAATCTTACTTTTAACAGGCAGACTGTCCCCAGTGTCCACTTCATGAGTGCACACGGTGGTCTGACTTGGAGTCAGAGAAAACATGTGTCTGAACTGATTGAGCACCTGTCTATAATCAGTTTGCTGCTGGGCAGTGAGGCTGCCTGCCAAGGCTACACCATCTACTGACCCATCATCAGGGTTCTGTGAGAGCAGGTCTGGGAGAGGGTCACTCTCCTCCTCCTGTCCCTCATCAGTTGCCATGAGCAAGCCCATGTCAGCCCTGTCCACATATGGCTTCAGCCTGTTGACATGGAGCACCCTGTGGGGGCTCCTGGGAGTACCCAGGTCTACCAGATAGGTAACCGCTCCCTTCTGCTCAACAATTGTATGGGGGCCACTCCACTTGTCTTGGAGGGCTGCTGGGGCCACTGGCTCCAACTCCCACACCTTCTGCCCTGGCTGGTAAACAGTCAGCACAGCCTTTTGGTCATGCCAGGCTTTCTGTAATTCCTGGCTAGCCTCAAGGTTTTTGGTTGCCTTTTTCATGTACTCAGCCATCCTGGAGCGGAGACCAAGTACATAGTCCACTATGTCCTGTGTAGGGGGTTTGAAAGGTAACTCCCAACCTTCCTTCACCAGACACAATGGACCCCTGACAGGATGGCCAAACAAAAGTTCAAAAGGGCTGTAACCAACCCCCTTTTGAGGCACCTCCCTATATGCAAATAAAAGGCAGGGCAAGAGTATGTCCCATCTTCGCCTAAGCTTTTCTGGGAGCCCTTTAATCATGCCCTTCAAGGTTTTGTTGAATCTCTCAACTAAACCATTGCATTGTGGGTGATAGGGTGTGGTGAACTTATAAGTCACTCCTTCCACATTGCAGTCAAGTAACTGGACATAAAGTTTGCATCTCTGTCAGATACTACCTCCTTAGGAAAGCCCACTCTTGAGAAAATTCCCAGGAGGGCCCTTGCCACCACAGGTGCTGTAGTGGTCCTAAGGGGAATGGCTTCTGGGTACCTGGTGGCATGGTCCACCACCACCAGGATAAACCTGTGCCCAGATGCTGTTTGGTGATCCATGGGACCAACTATGTCAATCCCCACCCTCTCAAAGGGAACCCCACCACAGGTAGTGGTATCAGGGGGCCTTTGTGGTGCCACCTGCCTTCCCACTGGCTTGGCAGGTTACACAGGAGCGACAAAACTCCTTGGTGTCTTCAGACATGTGGGGCCAGTGAAAGTGAGGGACAATTCTGTCCCAAGTCTTGTTCTGGCCCATGTGACCTGCTAAGGGAATATCATGGGCTAGTGTCAATAGGAAGCCCCTGAACTTCAGAGGTATGACCAACCTCCTGGCTGCTCCAGGCTTGGGGTCTCTACTCTCTGAGTACAGGAGTCCATCATCCCAATAGATCTTATGGGTGCCACTAGCATTCCGAGCAGCCTCAGCAGCTGCTTGCTGTCTGAGGGGTTCAAGAGAGGGGCAGTTCAGCTGCTCCTGGCTCAGATCTGCCCTGGAAGGGCCCCCTGTCCCCAAGAACTCAACCTGATCAGGTTCAAGCTCCTCTGGGACAGTTCCTTCTTCAGGCCTGAGATCATCTTCCTCAAAAGACTGATCTCCTTCCTGAGCCAAGGGGAAGGCACTGCCTTAACCCTACTGCTCCTCCTCTTGGGAGGCACCTGGTCCATTATTCCAGAATCCAGGGCCTGTTCAGCTTTTGACATTTTTGCCTGTGACCTAGTCACAGCAAAGACATGTGCAGGGATCCCTAGCATTTCTGCATGTTTCCTGAGCTCCACCTCTGCCCAAGCTGAGGTTTCAAGATCATTGCCAAGCAAGCATTCAACTGGTAGGTCTGCACTCACCACAACCTTCTTAAGGCCAGTTACCCCTCCCCAGGAGAAGTTAACAACTGCCAGAGAATGGTCTGTTCTGACATTGCTAGCATTGGTCACTTGGTACATTTCACCAAGTATGATCTGCCCAGGATCCACAAGATCTTTTGTCACCATGGTGACACTTGCTCCTGTGTCCCTGAATGCCAAAGCCTCTCTTCCATTAATTAAAGGCTGCTGTCTGTATTTGCCCAAATTATTGGGACTCACTAAGGGGGACATATCCATGTCCCCATCACAGACGAGGACAGCCTGAGTTGGCACTCTGACTAGGCCAGAGCCCATCTCAGTACCCAGGGTCAACCCTACTAAACCCTTATTCTGAGTGTTTCCACCACCATTTGTAGCTGGACTAGGGGGAACAGTTGCCTTGGGGGCAATGGTGGCTGGATTAGAGTCTTTGGACTTGGTGCAGTCACTGGTCCAGTGAGTTTTCTGCTTACAGATTTTGCACCATGGTTTCTTTTGGCCTTTTCCTTTAGTAGATTGGGATTCCCCACCAGATGCAGATTTTTGGGGACCTTGAGAAGACTTCTGGTCTTTACCCTTTTCCCCACCCTTGTCAGAGTTTTTGGAATCTTGCTTCTTCTGGTCACCACTTTGGTTCTGTACCTTCTGCTTCACCCTGGTTCTGACCCATTTGTCTGCCTTCTTTCCCAATTCTTGGGGAGAGGTCAGATCAGAGTCAACCAGGTACTGATGTAGCAACTGATTCTGACAATTATTAAGAACCTGCTCCCTCATGATTAAATTATACAATCCTTTGAAGTCACACACCTTACTGCCAAGTAACCAGCCTTCCAGAGCCTTAGTAGCACAATCTACAAAGTCCACCCAGTCCTGTGTCTGTGCCTTTTGGGTATCTCTGAACTTTAACCTGTATTGCTCAGTGGTTAGGCCAAACCCATCTATCAGGACACTCTTCAGGACTTGGTAATCATCAGCATCCTCTTCTCTTACAGTGAGGAGCTTGTCTCTACCTTTGTCTGCAAAGGAGAGCCACAAGATTGCTGCCCACTGCTCTTGGGGGACCCTCTGAACTTTACAGGGCCTTTCCAGTGCAGTAATCCATTTGTGGATGTCATCCCCACTCTGGTAAGGAGGGACAATCTTGCTCAGGTTTCTATGGTCATAAGACCTTTCCCTACCACTAGGGAAGTTGCTGCCACCATGGGACTCTAGTCCCAACTTTCTTCTTTGTCTATGAAGCTCTAGGGACTCCCTGTCTATAGCCAACTGCTCTCTTCTGATCCTAAGCTGAGCTTCTCCATACTTGAGCAGTCTCTCTTTCCTTTCATGAGAGGATTCCCTCCTATGAGAGGAAACAGAGGTCCCTACTGAGGTGTCAGAATGGTTAGACTCCTGAGAAGGAGATCTTGACCTTCTAGGCACACTCACAACTCTTCCTGGTGGGACAAAGGGGAGGTCATTCTGGTCCTCCTCCTCATCTTCAGGAGGAGCTGGATTTTCCAGGGCAAGATCATTGTCATCTTCCTGGCCAGTCTCAGAGGTCAGGTCCTGGGTTTCTTCACCCCTGGTCCCTTCCTCATCTTCTGCCCCACCCTCTCTGCCTACCCCTTCAGACCCTCTGGGTCTTCTGAGATCATCCAACAGAAGCACCTCTATGAGGCGTTGGGTGTTGGCACTTTTGCCTGTCTTCAGCTTCCTAGTACTGCACAATGCTCTCAATTCCAAGAATGGGAGGTTGTCATACTTGGATGGTAGAAGCCCATGGGCTTCTGGCAGGGACCCACTGGTTCCTGGCCTTGAAGACATCACTAGTGAGGTGTGGTGTATGCACTACCTACTCTAGTGTGGCCTACTAAACTCTCTTGAGTTGTAGAAAGGGTGTGCTAAGCCCTTAACACACAACTCGAAGTTCAGTAGAACTTACTGTATTTCTAAGCTTGAATTTATATGTACCTGAGGTACCTTTAATGGTTTTCAGTTAGTCACACACTTGAGATTATCTGGTAAAACAGGGCAAGCTTGAATCCAACCGCTGCACACCAATGTGAGAAGTTGGCCTGGCATATGCTGTCCACTAGTTATAGTGGACACCTTGCACCAGTCCAAACGACCTTTATTGATGATAGGTTTAAAGACAACCTTTATTGAAAGCTATCCTAGTGGTAGCTATGGAGAGCAGCCTTCAGGCTAAGTCTTGAAGGAGTGTTAAGCTGTTGTTTTACCAGTTATAATCTCGTGAATGACCAAATGAAAGGAGAACCACACCAGGTATATATATAAAATATATGTATTTATTACTAAACACTACCCAATAGTCTCTTTATGAGGCTAGAGATCAAAGTACACAAGTTACAAGTCAAATAGCACAGTAAAGTAGCACAATATACGATTAGCCCTAGGGGCGTACCAAACCATATATTAAGAAAGTGGTATAAGAACCACGACATAAGTAGACACAAGGCCTAGAGCCTGTAGAATCGCTGGGACCCCAAAGAACCACCCAAGGTAGTGACACAGGGGACCCACGGGGACTGTGTGCAGTGTGTGAACACAGCCGCGAGCTCCGTTAAAGTCTATGGGAAAGTCGCGGTAAGAGTTTTAGAGTTAAAGGACACTTAGAAATGGACTAGGACCAAACCCTCTTGGACTTAGACAGTTCTAGGGTTAACACCCACGGGAGCACCGGAGTACTCGAGTTACCTCACCCAGGGAAGCCGGGTGCATAGGTGTCGAATGGTGTCGGGTCGCGGCGTTGATTTCAATGGCAGCCTGCAACGAAGTGCTGCTGCCGGGAAGATGCGAAGTGTCCGAAGAGATCCAAGCCTGGATCGGAGATGAGAAGAACCTGAAAGCAGAGGGGACAGAGTCTGGGTCACTTGCCAGTGACCAGGGGCACGATAGTCGAATGCCCACCAATGTCGGGTGCTTCAGGTGAAAGAGGTGAAGCTTGACTCTTCAGCCACGAGGACCAGGAGGCGTTGACGACGACCAGGAGCTGGATTCGAGCTGTCCCACGAAGGATGTCGAGTGCTGCAGCGTTGGTGTCCGGATTGAACACACTAAGCATTGGCAACAGCAACCCACGCAGAAAGGAGAAAGATGCTTCGGTGCAGACCAGCAAGGTCTGAGGGACTCACCACTCAGTGGGGAGTTAGGGCACGTGTGGAGCAACCAGAAACGCCCCAAGAAAATCAGACTTGTCTTCACAGGGACCCACCAGTCAACAGACCAGGGATCGCGAAGGAGCCTCGAGCGGAAATGCAAGAAGCGGGCCCACGGAACACTCGTGGAGTGTAGGCTCACAATCTTCGGTGCAAATGGTGCTCGGGCCTGGGCTACAAGTAACCCAAAGCAGGACTTCAAGAGTCATCGAGAAGTCGGTGCACTAGCAAATGTGCCCGGTGTCCAGGGGTTCCGGTTCCACGTCACTCGTGAGGGCTGCGGGTCTCAGCTTTGCTGGGGACTCGAGTCGTTCTCTGAGAAGTCTGGAAATTCTCTTCCTGGGCTGCAAGTACTTCGGAGTCCGGCGGGAGCTTCGGAGATGCAGACCGGCAAATGCTTCGTTGGTGCCTGCCAAGCAGGGGAGTCACTCCTTGACCCCAAGGGAGATTTCTTCAGTCCTCTAGTCTTTAGTAGAGCGTCAAGGTTCCAGGATTCAGTTGCAGAATTTCGTTCAGGGATATCTAAAGTCCTGTTGCCAGGGGTTCCTTACTTATACCTAGGAAAGGGGTTGGACTAACTCTGGGGACCCACCTATGGGAGGGTTTGGAAAGAGGGGTGGCTACACCCATTTCCTTTGTCCAGTTTCGCGCCAGAGCAGGGGCTGGCAGCCCCTGCAACCGGTTTGTACTGGGGTATGCACGAGGACACCAATGTGCCCCCCGTGCAGGACTTCAAAGCACTCTTGGAGTGCACCCACCCAGCCCCACTCCACTAAGGCCTGTCTGGGAGGTGCTAACACCTCCCTGTGACAGGAAACCTATTGTCCAGGCCTCCCCTGCCGGAGTTTCGGTCAGCAGCAGGAGGCCAGACTCGTGTCTGTGGCTGCAGCATCCATTTTGCGATGCCAGGGCTCTGTTTAGCTGGTACCAGGTATACCGGTGCTGTCATGCCTTTCCCTCTAGAAGGGTGGGATCATACTCCCACACCAGTTACTGGTGTGGGGGTATGTGTCCAAGGTGTTTGACACCAAACACAACATGTTTCCGTGCAGCCATCCCAAAGTTAGCATTTACCACGAGGATATAATGCACTTAAGAGTATATGGTCAGGCTGCACCACAGACAACCCCGGAGAGGAGATTCCGAGGGCTGCAGAGGGGCTCTGCTCATGCATGGGCCCCCTCTCACATATAACCAAGCACCCTGCCTTCAGGATTGATAAGGCCTGCCATAGGGGTGACTGATAGGTTTCTATGTGCAGTGATAGGTGAGATATAGGGAACCTATATCTCTGTAAGGGGTGCATGCACCACCTTACTCAGGCTGCAGTAGCAGTCCTGTGGTGTCATTTTGGATGGCCTTCCAGGGGTGGCACAATACAGGCTTCAGCCCCTGGTAGGCCTCTGGGGTACCTATGCCCTGGGTACATAGTATACCATATACTAGGGACTTATAAGGGCACCCCAGAATCCAATCTGAGGTGTACTTAAGGTACATGGAATCAATTTAGAGAGGAAGCAGCTAGGCTTGGGTCCTGGATAGCAGGGCCCCAGCCAGACTAAAGTCGAAAAACAGTGATTCACCAGCAAAAAGTGGGGGTAACCATAAGAGGCAGATCCTACTCTCCTACACTTCTCTTGGAAGGCACCTGGTCCATCATTTCAGAATCCAGGGCCTGTTCAGTGGAAGACATTTTTGCCTGTGACCTAGTCATGGACAAACACATCTGCAGGGATGCCCAACATTTCTGCATGTGTCCTGAGTTCCACTTCAGCCCAAGCTGAAGTCTCCAAATCATTGCCCAACAAGCATTCCACAGGGAGGTCTGAGCTAACCACAACCTTCTTAGGGCCAGTTACCCCTCCCCAGGTGAAATTCACAACTGCCAAGGAATGGTCTGTCCTGACATTGCTTCCATTGGTCACTTGGTACATCTCACCAAGTATGATCTGGTCAGGGCCCACACGATCTTTTGTCACCATGGTGACACTTGCACCTGTGTCCCTGTATGCCATGGCCACCTTACCATTGATCAAAGGCTGTTGTCTGTACTTGCCCAGGTTACTGGGACTTACAAATAAGGAGGCAATATCCATGCCTCCATCACAGACCAAAACAGCCTGAGTTGGAATCCTGACTAGGCCAGAATCCATCTCAGATCCCAAGGTTAACCCTACTATTCCCTTGTTCTGTGTACCACCACTTGAGACTGTGCTAGGGGGGACAGTTGCCTTAGGGGCAGTGGTGGTAGGAGTGGAATCCTTGGCCCT
Organism: Calotriton arnoldi; assembly: GCA_963921515.1. NCBI lineage: Eukaryota > Metazoa > Chordata > Amphibia > Caudata > Salamandridae > Calotriton > Calotriton arnoldi. The sequence goes on from CAWUFW010001142.1 coordinate 1,780,870, forward strand.
TGGACAATTGGCATCCTTTGTCCAATGGATCTTCTCTTTACAGATATGACACCAAGGTTTCCTTTTGCCTTTACCCTTGTTCGATTGTGACTCCCTCCCCCAGATGCAGGTTTTTAGGGCCCTTGTGAAGACTTCTGGTCTTTACCCTTCTCCCCACCCATATCTGGAGTTTTAGCATCTTGCTTCTTTTGGTCACCACCTTGATTCGGAGTTTTCTGCTTCACCCTGGTCCTGACCCATTTGTCTGCCTTCTTACCCAATTCTTGGGGAGAGGTCAGATCAGAATCAACCAAGTACTGATGCAACAACTGGTTTTGGCAATTATTAAGGATCTGCTCCCTCATAATTAAATTGTACAATCCCTTAAAATAATTCACTTTACTGCCAAGTAACCAGCCTTCCAGAGCCTTAGTAGCACAATCTACAAAGTCTACCCAGTCCTGAGTCTGTGTCTTCTGGGTGTCTCTGAACTTAATCCGGTATTGTTCAGTGGTTAAGCCAAACCCATCAATGAGAGCACTCTTCAGGACTGAATAATTGTCAGCATCCTCTTCTCGAACAGTGAGGAGCTTATCTCTACCTTAGTCAGCAAAGGAGAGTCACAAGATAGCTGCCCACTGCTCCTGAGGGACCCTCTGTACCTTACAGGCCCTCTCTAGTGCAGTTATCCATTTGTGGATGTCATCCCCACTTTGGTAGGGAGGGACTATCTTGTTCAGGTTCCTATGATCATGAGTATACTCCTTAACCTTAGGGACACTGTTGCTGCCACCATGGGACTCTAGTCCCAATCTCTTTGTAGCTCTCTGGAGCTCTAGGGATTCCCTGTCTAGGGCCAACTGCTCCTTCTTGAGCCTAAGCTTGATTTTCTCAAGCTCCAGAAGTTGGCACGGTCTCTCATAAGAGGATTCCCTCTTATTTGATATGGAAGTCCCTATAGAAGTTCCTGAGTGCTGAGATTCTACAGAGGGAGATCTAGATCTCCTAGGTAAACTCTGTACTCTTCCTGGTGGAGTAAAGAGAGGGTCACTGGGGCCTTCTCCTCCACCTGAAGGAAGCTCTATGTTGCCCAGGTTAGAATCATCTTGATTCTCCTGGCCAGGGTTTGAGTCCAGGTCAAAGAAGGTTTCACTTCCTGGCCGTTCCTCATTCCCTGCCCCACCCACTCTATCTGCCTCATCAGACCCTGGAGTCTTCCTAAGTTCATCCAAGAGCAAAATCTCAATGAGACGTTGGGTATTTGCCCCTCTCCCTGTCCTCAACTTCCTAGACACACACATGGCTTTCAATTCCTGGAATGTGAGGCCATTGTACCTAGTTGGCAGAGAGCCACTGGCTTCTCCTCTAGAACACATACTAGTGTTATGTGGTGTAAGCACCTACCTAACCTAGTGGAGACTAAACTCTCTTGAGTTGGAGAAAGGGTGTGCTAGACCCTTGACTTACCCAACTCCAAGTTCAGTAGAACTTACTTATTCAAATCTTGATGTATTATATGTGCCTAATACTTAGTGGTTTTCAGTTAATCACTCAATGAGATTTATCTGTTAATACAATAGCAAGCTTGAATCCCAACCGCTGCACACCAATGTGAGAAGGTGGCCTGGTATATGCTGTCCACTAATTAAAGTGTTACAGCAAACAAATGATGTACGGAATGCTGACAATGCAAACATTAACCCCCGGTCAAAAGATCTGGGTTAAATCCATCATTCTTTTGCCCACTACGCCACCCCAGTTTGGACCCAGCCATATGCAAATCAGTCTTGACCATGTGCCCCATGGGAACAGTCCAGACCGAACTGCCAGGCCAGGTCATCCCTGGACCAGAAACAAGCATCCTGGGACCGGTTTCAGGGTATGTCACCCTTCTTCAGCCAGGCTTGCTTGAATCCAGTGGCACAGTGAGCAAGGGACCCACGTCTGGGCATACCCATCCCACTTAGGGCGAAAAGTGTTACAGCAAACAAATGATGGACGGAATGCTGACATTGCAAACATTCTCCCCCAGTCAAAAGATCTGGGTTAAATCCATCATTCTTTTGCCCACTACGCCACCCCAGTTTGGACCCAGCCATATGCAAATCAGTCTTGACCCTGTGCCCCATGGGAACAGTCCAGACCGAACTGCCAGGCCAGGTCCTCCCTGGACCGGAAACAAGCATCCTGGGACCGGTTTCAGGGTATGTCACCCTTCTTCAGCCAGGCTAGCTTGAATCCAGTGGCACAGTGAGCAAGGGACCCACGTCTGGGCATACCCATCCCACTTAGGGCGAAAAGTGTTACAGCAAACAAATGATGGACGGAATGCTGACAGGGAGGACCTGGCCTGGCAGTTCGGGCTGGACTGTTCCCATTGGGCGCAGGGTCAAGACTGATTTGCATATGGCTGGGTCCAAACTGGAATGGCATGGTGAGCAAAAAAACGATGGATTTAGGCCCAGATCACTGTACTGGGGTGAATGTACGACATTGTTCTGCATTCTGTCCATCAATTGTTGTTTTTGCATTTGTCACCCCGAGTGGGACGGGTATGCCCAGACGTGGGTCCCGTGCTCTCCATGCCACTGGAGTCAAGCTATCCTGGCTGAAGAGGGCTGAAAGCCCGAAACCGGTCCTAGGATGCTTGTTTCCAGTCCAGGGAGGACCTGGCCTGGCAGTTCGGGCTGGACTGTTCCCATTGGGTGCAGGGTCAAGACTGATTTGCATATGGCAGGGTCCAAACTGGAATGGCATGGTGAGCAAAAAAACGATGGATTTAGGCCCAGATCACTGTACGGGGGTGAATGTACGACATTGTTCTGCATTCTGTCCATCAATTGTTTTTGCACTAATTAAAGTGGGCACCTTGTACCAGTCCACATGACCCTTGTGATGTATGAGGTCAAAGAATACCTTTAGAAAGCTATCCTAGTGGTAGCTGTGGAGAGCAGCCTTCAGGCTTAATCTTGAAGGAATGTAAAGCAGCTTGTTTTACCAGATTATCACCTCCTGAATGACTAAATGAAAGGAGAACCACACAGTAGTGATATAAAAATATGTATTTATTAATATAACACTCTCTACTAATCTTTACACGAGATTAGAACACAAAGCACACAATACTGAATCAATAGAGCATTCGTAAGTAGCACAATACACAGCGGGCTCCAGGGGGAGACCGAACCATATACTAAAAAAATGGTATAACAATCACGACTTGACTAGACACAGTGCCTAGAGCACGTAGAATCGCTGGGACCCCAAGGAACCACCCAAGGCAGTGACACAGGGCGCCCACGGAGGACGGATGCAGTGAGGAAACACGACCGCGTGCTCAGTGCAACTCTATGGGAAAGTTGCGGTTGTAAAGTTACAGTTTAAGGACAGTTCTACGAGGACTTCGAGCAAACCCTTTGGAACATAAGAGGTTCTAGAGCCAAGACACCAGTGAGTATCGAGGTACCCGTGTTACCTATCCCAGAGGAGCCGGGTGCATAGGGGTCAAGTGGTGTCGGAAACCTTCGTCGTTTTCAATGGAGAGTTGCGAAGAAGTACTGCTGCCAGGAAGGCGAAGAGTGTCCGGTGGAATCCAAGCCTGGATTCTAGGTGAGAGGAACCTGAAAGCAGAGGGTACAGAGTCTGGGTCACTTCAGGTGACCAAGGGCTCGGTTGGCGAATGCCCACCGATGTCGGGTGCTTCAGGTGTGAAGAAAGGATGCTTGACTCTGCAGCCACGAGGACCAGGAAACGTTGAGGACGACCAGGACCTGGAGGTGAGCTGTCCCACGAAGGATGTCGAGTGCTGAGGGGTCGGTGTTCGGCTAGAGCACCAACAAGCCTTGGCAAATGCAACCCACGCAGGAAGGACAAACAGGTTACGGTGTGGACCAGCAAGGTCCTGGGGTCTCTCCAAGCAATGGGGAGTCGGGGCACGTCTGGAGCAACCAGGAAAGTCCAAGAACAAACAAGGTGACCCTCGCCAGGACCCACAGGCCAACGGACCAGGGATCGCGAGGAGACCTCGAGCGAATTTACAAAGCACCAGCCCACAGAGCACTCGGTGAGTGGAGGCTGGATATCTTCGGTGCAAATGCTGCTCGGGGTCAGGACTACACGGAGTCCAAAGCACAAGCTCAGGGATCGCCAACAAGCATATGCTTGTGCAAATGTACGCGGTGCACAGGGGTTTGGGTTGCACGGTCCCCACGAGGGATACTGGTCTCAGAATCGCTGAGAGGTCAGATCAACCTCGGGGGGCCTTCGGGAACCCACCTCCTGTGTTGCTGAAATCTTCGGAGTCCGCAGGAGCTCTGGAGATGCAAGCCGGTCAGATGCGCTTAGGTGCCTGCTACTGCAGGGGAGTAACTCCTTTACTCCAAGGGAGATTCTTCAGTCGTCCAGCGTCGTGCAGACAGTCGAAGTACTTGGTTTCTTCTTAGCAGAATCTTGTCCAGGTAAAATCTAAAGTCCTGTAGCCAGGTATCCCACTTTATACCCACGGGAAAGGGTTGGAAAGATTCTGTGGACCCTCCTAGGGGAGGGGCAGGACAGAGGGGTGGCTACACCCATGTCCTTTGTCCAGTGTCACACCAGAGCAGGAGCCAATGGCTCCCAGAACTGGTTTGAGCTGGACTATGCACAGGGACACCAAATGTGCCCCCAGTGCAGACTTTCTGCCACTCTGAGTGCACCCACCCAGCCCCAATACACTAAACCCTGTCTGGGAGGTGGTCACACCTCCCTGTGACAGGATGCCTATTGTCATGCCTTCCTCTGCTCGAGCTTGGCTCAGCAGCAGGAGAGCAGAATCGTGTCTGTGGCTGGCAGCGTCCATTTTGTGCTGCCCAGGTCGAGAAAGCTGGTACCGGGTAGACCGGTGACCCACAGTAGTGGTTCTAGAAGGGTGGAATCATACCTCCCACACCAGTTACTGGTGTGGAGGTATGATTCCAAGGTGTTTGACACCAAACACAACATGTTTCTAAGCAGCCGTTTTAAAGTTAGCATATACGGCAAGGTTATAATGCAACTTAACCTATATGTCTGGCTGCATCACTGACAACCCCGGAGAATGGTCTCCGAAGGCTGCAGAGGGCCTCTGCTCATGCAGAGGCACCCTCTCACGTAAAACCCAGCACCCTGCCTTCAGGATTGATAAGGCCTGCCATAGGGGTGACTGATAGGTTTTTAAGTGTAGTGATTTAGATGGATATAGTGAACCTATATCTAAGTAAGTGGTGTAAGCACCAGCTTACACAGGCTGCTGTAGCAGACCGGTTGTGTCATTTTGAATGGCCTCTCATGGGTGGCATAATACATGCTTCAGCCCATGGGAGGCCTCTGGGGGACCTATGTCCTGGGTACATGGTGTACCATATACTAGGGACTTATAAGGGTACCCCAGTATCCAATCTGGAGTGTACCTAAAGTAAATACATAGCAATTTAAGGGAGAAAGCAGATAGACTGGGGTCCTGGATAGCAGGATCCCAGTCAGACTAGTCCAAAAACAGTGAGATATCAGCTAAAGTGGGGGTAACCATAAGAAGCAGATCCTACTTTCCTACAGCAAGTGTCTTATTAAGTTGCAATCGGTGTCAAAGAGACAAGTGGAGGGGGTCGATCTATTTCTCTTCTTCCCAAACTGGAGTCTATAAGCAGGTTTACTTGGGCCACTCTGCAGTCACATGTACAAGAAAGGATTCAGCTCAAGTGCTCGTGTGTAATAATATTCTCCCATCTACAAGTGATAGCCATTATACAGCACAGTGAAGGCTTTGGGAGATAATTTACATTTTATTGATGTTGCGCTCTATGAGAGTGCATGTTCTAGCAAGTCCTCTCCCCTCCTCCCCAGTCCTTACTTGCACCTGGACTTTTGTGAGAGTTTAAGCTATTGGCATTGAAAATGACAATGCCTTTTATTTATATTTTAAAACCCAAACATAAATAAAAGGCATTGTCGTTTACAATGCCAGTAGCTCAAACTCGTATAAATGCGAGACCTATTGCATTGCAAATGCTTGTTCCTGTTCACTTCCTCCCCGTGGATCTGTCCGGTCCTTCTGTCCACAACAGCAAACTTTGTTTCGAGAACATTTACCTTGAAGGAGACTGCTGAACTCCCCCTTCCCGCATCCGGGCCCCAGTCCGCCTATCAGTAATGAGCAAGAAGCATCAACTGCAGTTGCTGGGTGGAATGCAGGAGGCAGAGGTCAATGACACCACACCCACTCCAGCATTGTACTGCTCAAGCAGCCCCACCCCTGGCCCTTTTGTTTAATTCACTTTTATAATCCTGCCCTGTCCTACCTTACGATTCCGGGGCGATCTCGCCCAGCCAACGCATGTGAATCCAATAACCCCTACACCTTGCCATAAAGCACATATTACAGTTCACTTTGTCACAGAGCAGCAACTGCATTTCGTTTGCAGCTCCATGTGTTTCTTTTCATCCTCGTATTTGACCCCAGGGTGGTAGAGCCACGCCCTTCATGCTCAGCAACACCAGCCACCCCTGTCTAGACTTAAGATTCTGCAGTTACAGAATATCAATTTCTGTCTGGCATATAGTGCACCAAGAGGAAATGTATTCTTTCATTATGTCGATCCCTGGTTGAGGGCACTTTTGGGAAACATTGAGGATTTTGAAATCAGATACAACATCATTGATTGTAGTTAATCAAAGCATTTTCTCTGGGCATTGTCATTACGGTCACGTTCAGTGTGAATTTCATTAGATGTTTCTATTGTTTTCAGGGTATAGATGAAAGATGTACCATTGATTTTGAAAATGGTATGCTTGTAGTTTGTGGCAATGGGTTTAACAATGGGGACATGTACCTGGAGAAAATTGTATGTGTATGTATTAATGTAAATTTTTTGGGGATTCTACTCCGAAATAAACTATTTATTACTTTACTACTCTCTCTCTTTATGTATATAGAGAGAGAGTGTAGTAAATTAATAGTTTATTTGTAAACTATGTATTACTTTTCTACTATATATATATATATGTCATGAGCAAGGCTTTCTACGCCATAATGCATCAAAGTGGTTATGTACTCACAAAGAATTTGACAAAGCTGGCCTCTGCCTAGGCGTAAACCTCACTAGCATCGTGTATTTATCCCACCATTGATGGTGGCGGAATGCAACGACCTTTTGTGGAATGAGTTTCATACCCACAACTCCAGCCCAATCCAGATACCGTTTAAGTAGATAAAAGAGCCATAACTCGGGGAACAAAAAATGGTGACAGGTTAAGAAATTGCTCAGCCTCATTAATGGTAGAAGGCGTTATACAGGTGATAATAGCAGATATAGTCAGCAGTTGATGAGGAAACTGAAGCACGCAGCAAGATTATGGGGACATTGTACTTCTTACCTGACTACCAAATTACCTTTTGATAAATACTCAATACTGTACTCCAAGTGACTAACTAAACATAGTAAACGTAGGTGTTCAGGACTAATAATACAGTAATAGCTACTTATGATTTCTTTAGACCCTCCCAGTCTGCCACACTTAGAGGTTGTCTGGTGATGATTTTACAATATGCCACAAAACCCAAGCAGAAATCATCAAACTATGGTACATTCTAGATCACTAGTTGTTGGTGATTATTAATGAAGCACAACTGGGCAAAGAGAACTGTTCTTTTCTCATCACTGGATAGTCCCGTTAAGTTCTGGTTGTTATTTTTGAACCAGTATGTCACTCTCATTGTAAGTGGGACATGAGCACCATATAAGCTGTATCAGCAAATTATCCAGGGTCAGCTCTAGTACGATATATGTGGATGAGCGCAGTGTAAGGGGATCTTTAGTACTAAGAGACTTCAATGTGGAAATCAGTCCCATGGAGTAACTAGATCAGTTATCTGTAATCATTTACTTTAATACTTACAAAATGTTCATTTGTTTTGGGGGATTTTTTAATCAATCTAGCAGTGTGCAAGCGGCATTACTACCTTATGTTTGGTTACCTTTACTCCACGTTGCCGATTTTTTTAAACAAATTTTAGACTTAATTTTTAACAGCGTTGTAAAGGCAGTTATAATTGTATTAAATGAGATTGTTGGTTTTAAAGGCACGAGGAGAAACACCGCGGACTAAATGCATGCAGATTAAAAAAATCTGAACTAATGTCTGATATTCCGAATTTACATTACGATTAATGCCAAGCACATTCTCACTGGGTGAACATTTCAAACCTAAAATAACATTTTATAAATAAAATTGAATCGAGCAAAGTTATGGATTTAAAGTGAAAATGCACATCTACACTGCGTCGAATGATTGTACAACTTTAACCTCGCTTGTGTTTTGCTGCTGTTTGTGTTGTTTTCAAGTATAGAGTCAACTGAATTGTTTCTTTGCTTCCTTAGGGGAAGCAGGCTTTGATATGGCTCCTGGGTATGCACGGAGAGACCATTCCCAATGCGCCTTATGTGCTGGAAGACTTTATAGACAATGTGAAAACAGAGACTTGCCCATCAGTAAAGATGGATCTGCTTACTGCAGTGCTGCGACTTTTCCTTTCAAGACCAGCAGAATGTCAAGATATGCTTGGCCGTTTGCTTCATTTCTGTATAGGTGGGTACATTCACGAATGTATTAAAGGCAATAATCCTTGGCCGCTTCTCAATCCACACTCAATTTGTTCATTTAATTCTGTTTCTTCTAAATCACATTTTTTGTATCCATTAACTTAGGTCAAAAAACCTTGAATGTAGACCAGAAACTTCACATGGCACTCACAACAGAGAAGCAATTCTCCTATAATATGGATAAAATGTTGACTGGGCTTCTGGCCTCCTTATGCTTCTGGAATGCATTGCCTTTTTGGTAGCAGGAAGGACTGCAATTGCAAAAATGGTCTTCCTTCCCAGATAGTTTATAGGCTTTACAGAACTCCATGTATCTTATATCAAGAGCTACTTTTTGGGAAATTGATCGCCAACTGGTGTCCTTGTTTTAGGCAGGCAAGAGGAGCAGAGTAGGGTTAAGGCTACTAAAACTAAACGCAGAAGAGGGAAGACTTGGGTTTCCCGACCTAGAATTGTTTGATATGGCCATGAATCTCCGACATGATGCCAAATGGTGTTCTGAGCAAGACAATTGGGGAAAAAAGCACTCCTGGCAAGCGTGCCTGGGGCAGAGAATCTGCTGATACGTCTGATAGCAGGAATCAAGCAGAGTATAGCAGGAATCAAGCAGGGTATGGAAACCCATGGTAAAGATGATCCTACATAAACCCCCCTTTTATTGGAAATTGTCAGTATGGTAGGTACAGCTTTTTCTGAAAATAAGCAGTAATATGTCCATGGCGATGTGGAGAGAGAGAGAGGGTGTGAGATGCTGGGCGACTTGTATCCATAAGACAGTTGTCTTACTTTCCAGAAAGTCCAAGAAAAGAATAGTGTATGTCCAGGCCAGTTCCTGCAGTTTGCCAAGCTAACCAAAAAGGTCAGGGACATATGGACATGTTTTCCCTCAGCCCCAGAAGAAACAAACACTTTAGAGGTTTTGTCAGATATAGGGTCATCCAAGCATTTGGTCTCACACCTGTACGGAGTGCTAAAAAAAACAGATAGAACCCAGGGGGCACTAACGGCAAAATCAAAATAGGAAGAGGACATACAGGAATAAGGCTTGTGCCCAGGGGAGGGAGGTATCCATGAATGCTCAATTCAAGCTTGCACATTTCTGTCTATTGCATCACCAATTTTAGGCCCCTCTGATAGTCTGTCCACCAACACAGTGTTAATCCATCTTTCCTTATTGGCCAACTTAATTCTTTATCGGTCCCGCGTGTAAAATTTCAAGTATCTGCTTTTCCATCGCAATGTAATTATACATCTTTTGGACAAAAAGGGAATCTACCTCTGCAGGAAGTAATTAATTGGTGTTTTTTAAAACTAAAGAGAGTGAACATTTGCAGTCACAGTCGGGGCTTTTCTATCATGCGAGTATTGCAACTTTCTTGAAAAATAACTTCAGAAACTCTGAAAATCTTGGTGTCATCTGTGCAGTCTTTGTATGACACTTTTGGTTTGCTGACTGCTATAAATCTTATTGAAATATGTAACAATCTCATAGGTGCTCACTCTCCCCAAACCTTGTGTCATTCGTGCACATTGTAGTTGCCTGAAGGATTTTGATTCATTTTACTTCAGTCTTTTGTAAAGCAAAGTGTGCTGGCTTTTAGCTACCTCTAAGGTCTTTGGTTGATATGTTCCTTTGAATACAGATCTTCCTTGTGGATCAGTATTATACCAAAAGCCAGAAGTAACACAAAGCAGCGTTATCCCTTTTGGTAATTCATTCCAAACCTATGCTGATTGCATAGAACAGTTCATTAAGTGTTGAAAGGGGCAGTCTTTTACTCATGCCGGAAATGTTCGCATGGGCTAAGCGCGGTTGCACGTCACTCAGCTGCTGATCAGTCTAGCTGTGACTTGAAGGTCTTGATGAATGTCTTGAATTGTGTGCATTCTGACTTCTTGTGGGTCAAGAAGAATGTGGAAATATCAGTCTTTGTCTCTGAACACCACATCATTTGCTTATAGTCCACCTTCAAATTTCTGCCTCATCTGCAACTCACAATTTGAAATTTTAATGCCATTCTGAAATCTTGCACTTTGAAGTAGTTTGGCGGCACCAAACTTCTCATCGTATTTTGGACACATTCATCTTAGGAAGTGGGTAAGTGGGGAAAGATCCTACATCTCTATTATAAACTTGTCCTCCCTGATGACAGGAGAATCTAAGAAAGAGCACAGCAAGTTCTTACCATGAGCAAATGTCTGACAAAACCTCTTCCACTTCTTTATATGTGTACCATAATATTGCTTTCATAGTATTTTGGGAAGAAGCTAACCATCTGTGGTGCAGTGGAAGAATCTCGTGTGTCAATTCCTATCTTTGGATTTCAAATGTTGTAATTTCATGTTAATCCACGTAGTCTCTTTAGCCGTATGAACATATTTATGATGTGCTCTGTGTCGCTCCCTTTCATTCCATAAAATGTTTACTGGGTGCTTAGCAGTGCTTCCAGCATTTCCTCTATGTAGTATTCACTGGCAACAATTCTTCCAAGTTCTGATCTTAATCGCTCTTGGGTGACTGCAGATAGTATTTAACCACTAATCTAACAATGCTTTTGGTAGCTTAATTGTGCATCAAGGGATAGGCTTTGTCATTCATGATGCTATGTAGTTTTAACTGCTGCCAGTGCTGCATGACACTGGGGGTCTAACAGTGACTCCAGTTGGATTATTCTGTGTCTTGCTGGGTAGACTCCATGAAATACTTCCTTTGCATTTTGATAGTTCCTCCAGTAGAACTATCTTTTCTCGCTCCCGAGTAGACTCCCTTGGCTGTTTAACAGTGCGTCCAGTGGCACGTCCTTCTGTCCCTACTGGGAGGATATCGTACAATATTCCCTTGATGGTTTAAGTATGCTTTCCATGGATTGGTGCTCTAGCACTTCTGAGGGCTGTTGTATAGTACTCACTTGGTGGTTCAACAGTCCTGCCAATGGTATGGTTCTCTGTCGATTCTGGGGGGCTACCTTACAATACTCCCTTGGTGGTTTACTCCACTGGGATGGTACTATGTTGCTCCTTGATGGATGTCATACTATACTACCTTGGTGGCTTAATAGTACTTCTAGTGGGGTGGTTCTCTTTGGCTTATGGAAGATGGCATGCAATACTCGCTTGGTGGTTTAAAGATGCACTCAATGGAATGGTAATCTGTCACTCCTGGGGGAGACGCATACAGTACTTCCTTGGGAATATAACAGTACTCTGAAGGGATGTTACTCTGTCACTCTTGTGGGATGTCATACAATACTTACTTAGTTGTTTAACAGTGCATCCAGTGGGGTGACTGTCTTATCGCTCCAAGTAGGATGTTCTACAGTACTCTGTTGATGGCTTACAGTGCATCCAATGGGATGGTCCTCTGTAGCTCCTGGAAGCGTCATGCAATACCCCCTTGGTGGCTTAACAGCACCTACAATGCGATGGGCCAGTGTTGCTCCAGGGTGTACTTCCTAGGTTACTCCCCTGGTGGTTTACAAATGCCTCAGATGTGGTCTTGTGTTGCTTCTGGGTGTACTTCATGTAGTACTCCCTTGGCGGTTTAACAGTGCTCGCCTTGTGTTGCTTCTGGGTGTACTTCATGTAGTACTCCCTTGGTGGTTTAACAGTGCCTACAATGGGATGGTCCTGTGTTGCTCCTGGCTGTACTTCATAGGGTACTTCCCTGGTGGTTTAACAGTGATCCAGAGAAGTGCCTTGGGTTGCTTCTGGGTATACTTCATGTAGTAAGTACTCCCTTGGTGGTTAAAAGGTGCCTACAATGGGAGGGTCCTGTGTTGGTCCTGGATGGACTTTATATAGTACTCCCTTAATGGTTTAATAGTGCTTCAACAGGCTGAGTAAATGAGCCTGTGGGGGAACTCCATGTACCTAGTGCTCCCCAATAATGCACAGCAAAGGCAGTTGCTGTACACAATACTGCCCACTCCGAAAGATGGCAAGTAAACATGTGCTCTATCTAATTTTACACTGTGCAACACACAGTGCTTCTGTGCAGTGACATTCGACATGTTGTGCTTCCATCAAGTTGTCAGACCACTATCGCCTCATTTAAAATGTCACATGTAGGCCGGACCATAAACAGCATCCTTTTTAACCATGCCCTCCAAAGGGTATCGCAATTCGGAGCGTGTTGTGACGTCACCACGTGCATGAAGTGCTATATAAATAATGCAGTCAGACTACCCAGAAAGCACTGTGGGCCTGTAAGCGGTAGGAAAACACTGAATAAATATCAGTGCAATGTATGTTCATCTATTTGCTGTCTCTGAATGTAAACCAGTTCACATTTTTGGAAATAGGCAAACCTACATTTAAAAAATAATGCTTAAGTTTATATAAATATCATAATTTACATATTATTTAATAATGAACAGACATAAATACTTCCAAGCAACTAAACAAAAATGAAGGAATGCGGAGATTGCTTAAGAATCATTTATATTTTGAACTCGTCATGTTTTTGATCAGGGATGCCATATTCGGCAAATATTTTTGGATTTCAAATAGTTATCCCTGTACAAATCAAGCTTAAACTACACAAAAGTTATAGTTATGACTTTTATTTACTATTTATCCATCACCTTCAAATTATTATAAGTAGCGCACCGCATTACACACCTTTTTAGGTCTCGCAGACCTGCGTTGCAGCGCGCATGCGCTGCTCGCGTCTGCGAGACATATTGTGGGTGAGTATATTTCAGAAGGGGGCTTGAAGCCCCGCCCCTCATTTTCATTGGGTAGCGTCACCGTTTATGGTAAACGGTGGCTTCCCATTGAAAATGAGGCTTCTGTGTTACCGCCCTTTGTCCTTTTGGGACGGCCCATCCGGACTGGGTCTCCTGCTTCACGGCTGTCATGAGGCAATTTCTTATCTCAGAGGCGTGTTATGTAAACAAGCCTCTGAGATCCAGTCCTGATGGGCCTCCCAAAAGGAGACAGGGCGCCGCGTGTTTATTTTTGCATCGCGCTTTCGCTTTCACTGAAAGTGAAAGCGCGATGCAAATATAAACAGCGCTATGGCGAGCGCTTGTTCTGCCCTGTCATCGAACTTTGTGCTGACAGCGGTGTGAAGCTGTATTATCCTAATGAAACCCAGGGGAGTGGAATACTTCTGTCTTTCTCCTGTTGACCTTTCTGAAAGTAGTCACATTTATTTCACCCGGGGGGGCGGGCTACAGGGTGGCTCTTGAACCGGAAGGGCTCATGCCTGCTCTTAGATTGCCTGAACTCATTGAATTAGAAACACTGCACCGCGCCTGCCTGCAGTTTCACAACAGCTCCTTCGCCGGTGGCCCAGGGGCCTGTGCACTCAGGGTTTGGGCGCTTCCTGTGGGATGCGGTCTTCTAGGCCCTTCAGTGGGAGCAGCCGGAAGAGGCTGACACCGCAGGGAGATTAGAGGCACCGGGGTGTGCGAGGGAAGCAGCGCGCGCCGGCCCTCGGGTTGATTCCAGGCGCGTGAGTCAGGGCCTCGAAGCATCTTAGGGGCTTTTCAGCTCAGCGCGGCTCTCCAAAACCATCAAGTGCAGTCCTGCCAAGTATCACGCATCAGGCGTGATACTAACGCATTTCAGTGCGGTGGTCCGCATCACCGCACTGAAATGCAATGTCACGCTTTATAGCGCCTCCTCAGCTGTCAAGCTGGAGCGCTAGTATTCACGCACCATACTGAGACTGAAACTAAGCTGGAGTTGCAGCGCTATTCCCGGCATGCTTGAGAGCTGGCTCAGAGTCCGCAGGACTAGGTACTCTCACAATGTAACAATATTCACCCAACACCACGGCGCGTCTTTGATACATCGGCGAGGACGTGACTCACGCTTCAGTAGCCAAGGCGGGACATCCTGCTGATGCCGCCCGCGGCTGGCGTTCAGGAGAATAAAGTTGCAGGCTTCAGTGGCAATGGCAGCGCTGCTCGCACTGCGTGTGCCAGGGTACATTATTTAAAAATGGGGATATCGTGATACCCGACGACCCACTGGCGGCTGAGAGAACCGCACGGACCGCAGTGGCTGCTGGAGTGGTTACCCAGCAGCGCCAGCCCAGAGAACACACCACCAGTCCACTTTACCATGAAGAGCTGCACTGAGCCGGTCTCAAAATCATGCCCGGCCGCAATGTTTGCCGCGGGAGTAAGTGCGGCCACGAGGCGTCCCGTTAATGAATTGCTTGCCGTCCTGGCAAAATAATTAAAGTGCGCAATATGACAACTCCGAAATTTGCTGACCGTAACATTCAGGAATACTGGGTCACTAAGAAAAAAAACGGGGCACCTGCACTTTTTACCTAATGAACACTGCTGCTGGGTAGAAATGGTTGGAACTGAGAGTCCATGGAGGAACAAAGCTATAAATTCAACAACCCAAATCGAAACAAGGTTGGTGCGAAGATGGCTTTATATAACTTAATTAATTCTGTGTCCCACATGGAACACAACCACTTCCTCCGCACGAGGACTTTGCAGAGCGTCTTGTGGGTTTAACTAGCGCTTAAGCTGGAATTCAGGCCCATTAATATATTGGATGTGTGGGTGGTGGGAGAGGTGGGGGCAGACGTTATGTGCAGGAGGTATACTGCTGCCTCTAATCCTTTAAATTAACGCTAGTGGCGCACGGGCATGATGATCAGCTGCAGCTGCCTGCTGCCCTGTTTCAAACAAGCGCGCTTTCACTAGTGATGCGTGATAATGTTCCAAGCAGGTCTGCGCGAAGTTAAAAAGGGATTTTTCGGAGTCTTTGTGTAGGTCTCTTGAAAACCTTACATCTTCGCAAGAATTGCAAACATTGAAAACATTTCCACATTGGTATTTCTGTTAGAAAAGACTTTTCCGACAATTTATGTGGCACATTTCCATAACGTTAACAAATTGATCTGTCTAAGATAAGCTTTACAGGAAAGAGGTTGGGCCTGATGTACATACAGTGTTTGCATGATGTGTGAGCAGTCTCTCTTATAGTGGTTTAAAGTTGTGCTCAAAGCTTCGCCACCCCAACTCACCTCAAAAACGTTATTGATTGCACCCGCTTGTGAAAAGCAATGCATGCTGGGACTGAGGCCTGCGTGAGACAGCAGAGCTCCAGCCAGGCATTTGTTATTGTGGTTTCCCTCAGTTCGTGAAGGGGCTTCTCAGCACAATATGATCAGTTCATGCTGAGGGAGGCACATGGTTCTGTTTAAGTCCACCCATGAAAGATCTATCCTGTTTTTTTGGGGGGGAGGGGGCGTTACGGAACATGAGACTCATTTGCAGGCATTATGGTCTCTCGCGTCCTGTTTGGTATAGTCGGGTCCCAGTGCTTTTCTATTGCTGGCTCTTTGCAGTAGTTTTAAGATGATCTTAGAGTTTCTCGTTGCTTAAGCGGTCGTAATTTCTGACATTTATATGTTTCCCTCTTCTTCATTGCTGGATTTTGCTTGCGAAAAAGTGTCACTCATAGTCGTTGAATGTCACTCATAATTACACTGGAATTATGAAAATGTCACACATAAGCAATCTGAAACCTTGGCAGCTATGCAAGTGACATCTCAGGGAGGCGCCGGGGTTCTGGGGCCATCCAAAACTCACAAAGAGGGGATCCGAGCGAGCCCACGTGGGCTGGGCGCCTTCGGGACTGTGCAATCACGACCGACCCGGGCGATCAGCTTTCTCCACCTGAGCTGTTTGTTTTGGTGGGAGTTTGAAACGCCCCCTCTCGTAGAAATGTCTCTGAGAATCAGTGGCCAAGTCCTTCGGCACCTCCTTATGCACAGCAGGCTACAAAGAACTCTAGCAGGGTATTTATTTATTTGTTTGAGAGTTTTATATATCGCTAGCTAGACCCGGAGGTTTCAGAGCGCTTTAGGAGATCGTTTTAACATCTAGGGCTATCCGTGAATGGTGTCATATTAGGTTTCAAAACAAAAACAAGACATCATCAAACAAAATAACACTGGAGAATACCTATTGTTTGTAATTCTTAAAGATACTGGGCTTGGTTTTTCCTACGCAGGATAGCCTAGTTCACGTTAACCAACACACACTGTTCGCTGTTATTTAGTGCTGCATACCGCACTTTATGCCACATCTGTAAGGAACAGATGTTATTTTACCACGGCCCATTTTATGGATCTTCAGTTTACCAACTTTGGGAGGATGGAAAACTGAGTTTGCGGGGCCAGGATTCAAACTCCTGACTTCTAGAGCACTGTATTTGTCAGCTGCAAACATTCAACTCACTGAGCCACCCTACCATTACCACGAGAACTATAACAAATCTCTCCTAACCATCGAAATGCAAAAACACATAAATAACCAATAGACAAACATCCCAGAACCTCACGACAAAAGCACCACAATTAAGGAAGTGCTCCAATGCCACACTGATGGTCGAAGGCACTAGTACTTCTCGTCTCAGATGTCGGGGGGAGGTCAGCATTGAACATGAAAGGATCTACCCCAAAATATGTTATATCGTTTGGATAACGACGATGATGATAATATTGTATTTGTAGTGCGCAAACTGTCACCCAGCAGGATATCCTGGCGCTAGAGGTTTGTGATACGCGACTATGACATCATCAAAGATTAGACTGAATGTGCAAAAAGGTACATTTGGGGGCTTTCCTAAACAAAAGATGAGATTATTAATCACGAGAAGTGGAAGCGAGGTCCAGGCTTTGGCTGACAAATGGGAAAAGGAACAGCCTAAAGGTGAGTCTTCCTGAAGGTGAGATGGAGAAAAATGGCAAATTAGTTGTAGTTGGACATACTAAGGAGTTTAGATGGCTGTCAGCTGGAGCCTTGCACACAAACAGCTGCCTCACCAGCCTGACAGTTATCACAACCCGGATTATTTGTGGTGCAGCTCAGGGCTACAGTGGATGTAGAGCAAATGAAACTTCCTTTTCGATGTCATCTGCCTCCTCAGCATTCCTGGCTATCTCCACTTCTCTGTTTCATACACTATATAATATTTAAGACGACTTATGTCTTCACATGCTACTTAGTGGACGTTTTCAGTGCAGAATTCACATCCTGTTTTTGAGATGGTATTCATATTTACATTTGTAAAGTTTTTTTAACCAATGTAAATATATGTAGTATATTTTTAAATCTAGTCATGCCTCGGCTTCGAGCAATTCAGAATACAGAAGGGGTGGTTAAAATTTCATCTGCAAAAAAGGTAAAGAAAGCAAAGGATCTATAGAACATCACATGGTCACATTTGCCAAACAAATGTTCATTCAAATGCAGGGAGAGCTAGAGAGCTCTTACCTCGCAGGGAAAAGAGAATGCTGCTGTTTTTGTTCGCAGAAGACGAGCAAAATGCCACCATAGACACAAAGTACTTGCAACAAATATCGTAATCAAAAGAAACAAGCATTGAAAATGCAATAGGTCTCGCCTTTGATTAAGTTAAAGCCATTTGCTTTGCTATACAATACCATTAGCAAAGCAAATGGCTTTAACTTAATCAAAGGCGAGACCTATTGCATTTTCAATGCTTGCTCTGCTTGCTAACCAGAAAACACTATCCCTCGCCGCTCTACCATGCACTGTGTTCTCCCAAATAATGATACTCCACTGGCAACACTATACTGCACGGGGCTCTCTACTCAAAACTGTCTTTCAAGATGGTGGATGAATTGTAAATGAAAGTTCTAACTATAAATTTAGAATTCTTAAAGTTTGTGTGGTTTAGGCTTGCTTTGTATAGGGAAAAACGTTTTCCTAACTATAACTAAGCTTTAACGTTTCTTTTTTCCCTTTTTTTCATTATATATATATATGTGTGTATAGATATATATATATATATATATATACACATGCATATATATACACACACACACACACACACACACACACACACGAGAGAGTGGGCTGAAGGCTGAATCACGCAAAGATGCAAACAACTGACACAAATGTTTGTAATACACCATCAGTGACAGATGCACACACACTCAACTGTAAGTGTTCACATAGATAGGAGCACGCGTTCACAGATTGCAGGTAGTAAAAGCCGAAATGTGCATGCACATTTGGAGCAAAAGGATGCTTTTTGGCGGTTTGCCTTTAGTATTTACTCAGCATTTTCAAGAAAAGGCAGTGGAAGCAGAAGGTTTAGACACTAAGCTTACCTTCTAATGAGTGCCTTTTTGCTAGAACTGTTTAATGGAGCTAGTTTAGATGCCTTTCTGGAGCTGAATTTCCACATTGCTTACTTCAGACCCTCCAAGTTCACTTAATTTAATGCTCTCTTGGCGAGTGCCCTGGGGCACTTGACATTCCAGTTTCGCCCATGTATAATAAAGTTTAATGATTCATTGGGTTCTTGAGGGGAAATGCAATAACCGTTTTTGCTTAGAATGAAAAACATTGCATCTTTAATAAATAAGCATTAGCAAAGCCAGTTGGGCTGGATGTCTGGCTTACCAGGTAACGGTCTTGCATGCTTCCATCCCACCCACTCTTTCATTAATTAATTCATTCATTCATCTATGCACTCAGTCACTCATCATCCAATGCACTGAGTCTACCAATTGACTAATTCTTGCATT